>MU375905.1:0-686332 GCA_022495235.1 Xylaria curta | reverse complement strand
TTATTATATAATAACGTTAATAAATTTTAATATAATAAATATATTATATTTATTAAATATTTATAATAATTATATTAATAAAATTAATAAAATAATTAATAATTAATAATTAATTTGTTTATTTTTATATAAAATACTTTTATATTTAGCTTTATTTTTTAAAAAAATAGTAATAAAATAATATAATACTATATAAATATTAATAAAAACTTAATAATTTTTAAACTAGCTATTAAATAAGTTTTATATTTTATATAAATTAAAAATTAATGCTTTAAAAACGTTTTTTAATATTAAAAACATATTTAAAGCTATATTATATTACTTAATAAACTATTTAAATAAATTAACAAATAAATTTTAAGCATTTTTATTTATTTTAAATAATAATAAGCTTTATATTAATAAATTAAACAATTTAATAAATATATATAAAATTAATAAAAATAATATATAAAAAAGTTAATAAATTATAGCTTTTAAAAATATATAATTATTAAAAAAAGTTTATATATAATTAGCTTTTAAAAGCAAATAATTATTAAATATATTATTAATAAAGCTTTATTATATATAGCTTTTTTAATAAATATACTTATAAAATATATTTTAAAAAAGTTATTAATAGTTTAATTTAATAATAATAATAGTTTTTATTAGTTTTAAGCTAAAATAAATATAAAAGTTGCTTATATTTAAAAAATTTATGTTTATAGCATTATTTTTATATTGTTTTAATAGTTTTAAAAGCTTAATGCTGTTTAAAACTATACTTTATAACTGTTTTTTATTATTTTTAACTATAGCTTTTTATTATTTTTTTATATTATTATAGCTAGCTTTTTAAGCTATATAAATTTATTAAAACATATTTAATAAAATAAACAATAATATTTTATAAATAATTTTATTTTTTTTAATAATAATAAATTATATTTATAAATTATTATTATTAATATAATAATAATATAATTTTTTTATATAATAAAATATAACATTAATATTTATATAATTATAATATTATTTATTTAATATATAAATAAAATGTTTTATTAATATAATAAACTTAAGCTATATTTATTATAATTTATAATTATTATTTATAAATATTATTTAAAGCATTAATTTATAATAAAATATATAAAATTAATTTTAATAAATAAAAAGCGTTTATATTAATAATATTAATTATAGCAATTTTTGTTTTTAATTAAAAAGATTTTTAATTTTAATATTTTAAAATAATGTTTTTTACTTAATATTATAATTTAAAAGCTATAAAAATAATAAAAATAATAATAAAAATTTTTTAAGTTTTTATATTATATTATTTTTTTAATTTATTAATATTAATATAAAATAATATTAAATATTATAAAAAAACTTCAGAACGCACCGGATCAGGTAACCGGTAGCAAAAAGATAAAATCCCTGTTGGGTAAGCCGATTAAATCGTTTGTAGCGCTGAACGAAAAGATTTGTAGCACAAAGCCAGAATTCGTAGCGGGGCATAAAAAATTCGTGGCGCAAACCCCCTTAAAGAAATAGCCACGGAAACCAATCGCCAGCCATTCGCAAAATGATCTCAATCCATACAGGCTAGTAATACCTCTTCGGAACCTGTTCGCAATGCTTTCAAAGTACGTGCGCGCAGCTGGCAATATTAAATAAGCATTATCCTTTCGAACACTGATCAGCATATGCGCGCGCCTATAGCAGCAAAAGATTCGTAGCTAGCGCAGGTCTGTACAACCAACCATTCGTAACGCGAACAAACCGTTCGTAGCGCCGAAGGTCTAATATCCTTGGCCTGCCGATTGCCTTTTACAGTAACTTTGGTCCTGGAGTAGTATTAAAAGGTATAATATTATAATTTAATATAATTAAAAATAATATTAAAATGTTTTAATTATTATTAAAAATAAATAAAACTTAATATAAATAAACATATTTATAACTTTAAATATATAATATTTATTATATATAAAAGCTATTATATTATTATTAAGCAAATTATTAAAAACTTTATTAATTTTTAATAAAATATAAAATAATTATATTAGTTTTTTAAAATTATTTAATAATTTAATATATAATTATTTATTTATTATTAAAAATTTGTTTTTTATATTTATAAATGTTTTTATAGCTTGTTTTTTAATGTTTTTAAGCTTAAAAATATATTAAACAGCTAAAAAAATCAGCTTTAAGCTTTTAAGCAAATTAATAAAGTTTTTATTATTTAATATATTTAAAAATTTTAATATTATAAACTTTAATATAATAATATATATAAAAGTTTATTTAAAAGTTTAAAAGTTAAATTATATTTTAATATATTAAATATAAAAAATATAAAACTTTTTAAAAGTTTTTAATATATATATTTTTATATATATTAATATAAAATTTTTAATTTTATTAATTAAAATATAATAATATTTATTAATTTAATAAATAAAGTTATATTTATTAATTATTATAATAATATAATATTTTTTATAAAATATATAAACTTTTAAAATTTTTTTATTTATTATTAATTAAACTAATTTTAAAAAATTAATTTTTATTAAAAATATTAATAATATTTATTATAATAATTAAAAAAATAATTAAAAAAACAAAAATTTAATAATAAAGTTAATAATAACTTTATTTAAAAAATTAAAGCTTTTAAAAGCTTTAAAAATTAAAGTATTAATAATAATAATAATAAAAAAAGTATTAGTTTTAATATTAAATAATTATTTATGTTAATAATATATAAAAGTTTGCTTTTTTAGCTTTTTTTTTGCGGGCTTTTTTTTTGTAAGCTTTTTTTTTGTAAGCTTAAAGCTAGCTTTTAATTTACTACTTTTTTTAGCAGTAATAACCCGCTTAATAATAATAATTTTATAAAAAATATTATTATATATATTATTATTTTTATTATTTTTAATATTTTTAATAGTTTTAATAGCTTTTTTAAATTTTTTTTTATTTTTTAAAAGTATTTTGCATAATAATATTTTAATTTTTTTATTAATTAAATTATTAAATTATATAACTATAAAACTAGATTTTATTTAATTAAGCAAATATATTTAAATATAGCTTAATTAATTTTTATTTTATAAAATTAATTAAAATAAATAATAAAATAGTTTAAATAAAAATATAAATAATAACAGCAATAAAAATAATAATAATAAAAAATAAACAAACATTAAAAATAATATTATTAATATTTTAAGTATTAAATTATTATAATTACTTATAATATTAATAAATAAATAGCTTATAAATTATAAATATATATTTATAAAAATTTAATAATAATTTAACAGCTTTTGCAGCTTTTAAAATATTAAGCACGTTTTATAAAACTTTTTAAAGCATTTAAATATATTAAACATTAAAAACAAGCTTTAATTTTGCTATTTTTAATATTAAAAACGCTTTATTTATAATTAAATTAACTATTTATAAGTAAAAAACGTAATTATTAGTAAAACTTAAAGATTAAGTGTGTATATTTATGTTTTTATAGGTAGGGCGCAACATTTTGATTCGAAACAACAGTACTAGCTTTTTTATTTTAGTACTTCATAATCGTTCGTTAGATCTAAATACTCTGCAGGAAATTCCTTTTGAGTTAACTTAGGCAGAATAAGAGTAATTATAGAAATTTAGTAACTAGAAGATAGATCGAAGTACCTAGTATGATTGAACTACATGGTTTCTCAATGAGTAACCGAAAAGGAAAAAGAAAGGGAAAGTCGTAGGCTCTCTTTGATTGAGCACACTTCCTTTGCCAGGTGCACTACGGATTAGAGCGGCGGGGTTTGCACTGGCACCGGCTCCAAGAATCCAACAACTCGGAGACAATAAACGCGGAGATTTCCGGGAATCTGCGGCACAAGATCTCACCTTCCTTGGTGCTAAAAATGCAGTGCATTTGCAGTTTAGTAGAACCGCCCATTGATGCGTAATCCCTTCGTTCATCCTAAATATATGGGCTAGGTACACGTGCTTCTCGAGGCTTGGCTCAATGTGAAGTTAGAAGGGGAGGTTGAAAATCATAACCCTGGGGGTCTGTGCAATAAGCCGTAGACCTTCATAGAGAAGAGCGCTTTGTAAATGTTGAGAACACCACGTGAATTGAATGAAAACCCTGTTATAATAGTACGATTCCGTATCATGTAGACAAGGCACTTCAATATCGGACTGTCACAATCAAGTGCTTGTTGCTACAATCATTCGCAGGGGTCTGAAGACGCAAGTCTTGGAGGGAGAGCGAAATCATACTCTCAATCAAGTATTTCGATGGAAGAAGTAATTGTTGCGTCGTGATCTATCTGTGTGATGAGGCCTTCCATCTTTCACCAGTGGTGATGGAATCTCAAAACCTGTACAGTATTCGGTCAGAATCAGGGACATATAGTGAATAATATTCATGAAGCAGGAAATATTGAAAAGATTTCGATCAAGTACGACTGAGAAAGTATTGATCTATTAGCTTTTTACGTCGGTAGCTATCACACACCAACCTGACTGTCTTCTCAACTAGTTCGGCTAGGTTTATAGTAGCCGCTGCAATACCGATGATAGAGGCAGAGTCCATAGCTTAGGCTAGCTAATTCATAAAAGGAGAGAAACACGCGCAGTTAAGAATAAATCTAACTCGTACAGTCGATTCCTGTGGCTAATGTTTTACAGCTGGCGTTTCATTCAGCGAAGGTCTGACGCGAAGAGAAAAACACTGCAATAATATTCCCTAGCGAGGCGTAGTTTCTTGGCTACCTAGGAAATAGATCAATAGATGGCTTGAATTATATTCTCAGAATTCGGGGCAGAAATCGTGTAATCATTAATTCATGTAGGGATTCATGACGCGTACAAGCAGTATTGAAAATAGAATACCCCCAATGCCATAGCCACAACTCCAAGACCTGAATAGCGAGATAAGACCCATTCACAACAGAAAGACAACGAGTCCTAAACGGATCTTAATTGAAAACGCACTTGACATAGCGCAACCCACGCCTACCTGACCTAAGCCAACGCGCCCATAGGATCCCAAAGCGGAAGCACAATCGGCTCCTTCTTAAGCACATCCCTGACCTCCCTACTCAGAAGTCGGGGATCAACAACAGCCTGATAAACAAACTGATCCATCCAGTCATCACTCATGACAAACCAACCCTTATCACCCGATTCCGTACCCCAAGAATTCTGCACGCGCCAACGGACCGGGTTGCCGGTCTTCTCATCAAGATGAACAGCCGTAAGGGCCATGGCATGCGTCATAGCAGACTCGCCGACGCGAAGTCTACCGGCCTTATCCATGGCGCCCGCGGCATACATGTCGACATTGAATCCGAGGCCGTAGTCGATCAATCCTAAATCCATGATGCCTGCGAGACGATCACTGAACTTACCGACGTCGGAGCCGAAGAATACGGGTAACCCGGCTTTAAGCATGCGGATGCAAGCTTGCTTGAGCACAGGCATGTCGACGTTGATGTACGTGATTCCGCGTCCTCCGACAATATTACCAAGTCTGTCAACCGTCATTAGAGACAGAGGCTCGTGTCGCGGGTCGTGAACGAGAGACACCATAGCCTTGATAGCATCGTTGGAAATACGGAAGCCGCTCCCAGGTACAGTAGCAGCGATGTCCTTGGCGAACTCGAGCGGCGTCTTGCGCACCGTGTGCGACTGGGCATTCTTGTCCAGGAAATCCCACTGGAAGGCCTGATCGCTTGCGGGCGGTGGACCCAGCGTCAGGGTGAGAATCGTGTGGATCTCTCGCATCATTCTTTCCTTTGTGGCTTTCAGAAGCGCTGTTTTTCTGGCGGACGACGCTTGCTTCTTTACGATGTTGCGCAGGACGAGCGCGTATTCGCGGAGCTTGCCGACGACGACGTAGTTTATCGTGCTGCTCGTCATCGCATTCCAACTATCTGGGTACTACAATACCCGGAGTCAGTTATCGCGTGGCATATCAGCAACTATAGGCAAGATATCGCCTAAAAGGAAAGCCCGATACTCTAACAAATGACAGCGAGAGCAGGAGACGACGAGCTTACCAAAGCCTGCGGAACAAGACCATACTTCTCAACCAGATTATAAACCATATCCCACTGTCCACCATCACTGACAGGGTCGGCAAGAATGCGCTGCACAAGACGACCATCGAGGTCCTCGTCAGCGGTATCAATGATATTCTCGAGGAAATAATTCGCCTTCTCCAGCTTATCCCAGAAGAAAAGGTACGCCTGTGACAGTTCGAACTCGTCAAGGTTATACTTCTGCATAAGCGCGACGCGGAAGACATTCGTGCTGGCGAAGAGCCAGCACCGTCCCGAGGACCTCTGGTTGGTGATGGGGGCTCCCTCGAAGGGAATCCGGACATTGAACACCTGCTGGTCGACGATCTTGGTCGACCGCGACATCAGGACATTTCTTGGGTTCGCGGAACTGAGGGCTGCGAGCGCAAGTCTGTTCTTTGGATCATCGAGTAGCTCTGCCTGCCAATCGTGCGTCAACTGGATATCTAGCCCCTCGGGGCTTCGGTGAAGCCTGTCATCGTGAGAGGAAACTTTCTCGTCGTTTACGTAGACGAAGTCATCTTCTGCATCGCTCTGCTTCAGCTGTACCGAGCGCAGGCGATCCATGATAGCCACCTCGTTCTCGACCGAGATCTTTGACTGTTGAGCTCCCATGGCGATAAGACACTTTGGCGCAGGCCGCTTAACAAACGTTTATCCAAGTTTTATTCTAAGCACAAGCAGCGTGTTTATAACCCTGTTATTTATTCTCGAAAGAAGTTAGAAAACAATACACATTTCTAAAACACGAAATCAAAAAGAGAGAGGGACGTCCAATTTAAGAAGGTGCTCTGCTGTTGTCCCTCATGACCGGAACCTTATTAGACAAGATGTGCTACTGATAACGAGCTATAGAGAAGAGGGGCGTGGCGATTGGTTGCAGAGCACCCTGTATCGCTGATTGGATGAAGCTCCAAGCACCTTGATGGCCGACGTTAGGAACGAGGGGTTCGGCGCGCATGGCCTGCGATTCATACATTTGCATACCTAATAACATTCTTAGCGACATAGGCTATGTAATACTACCACTGTGTACGGATGGCTACTTATAGTGGGGTATACCATATTGAAAGCCATTAGATACCTAACCTTAAGGTGCCTGGGAAGTGAATAAACGCATATAGGTTAACTTTACATACTATACCATACTAACGAGTGCGTAACTTGGGTAACATACTCACCAGCTCGACAGAATCTCCCACTTCTTCATTCGTGATGAGTACCTGGAAGTCAAAACTATGTCCAATATTCGGCTGGCTAGGCATTCTCTATTGCGATAATGGGAAGCACTTCACAGACAAAGTAGTTTTCTAAGAGTTCACACAGAATGGTTCAGATATTATCTTGTCGAAAGGAAGGTTCGTGAGATCAAAACTTGCAAATGGGCTACGGGAAAGGATCTGGTACTTTAGAGCTGCTGCTTAAGCATCAAGCTGCCCATGTTAGAAAATAAAGTGAATCGAGCAAGAGCAATTGAGCGGTCATGCCTTAACCCATATCACCTACATTGCCTCAACCAAAAGCAGTCATTGCGAGCATCAGCTCGTCGTCATCTTCCTCATCCTGCTCCTCTTCCTGCTCCATATTCTCCTCCTCATTCAGATCTTCCAATTCACCAATCAGCTCGGCCTCTAGTTCGGCTTCTTCAGCCGCACGTCTGGCCTGAATTAATTGTGCAGCCCGTGAGACCATTACTCTTGAATCTCTGCATTCGGAAATTGTCTGTCGTGCTATCATCAAGACTTTTCCCAACAGGTTTCTGCCCCATTTCAACGTCACGATTCCATCCGTACAACAGACCTGAAACATGCTATCACGCACGCTCTTAAACCGTTCTCCAAAGGCTCCGATACCCCAATTTTTACATCAAACAACAGTGTTACAAGGTTCTTTGCTATAATCAGGTTATTCAGTATAAGTTTAAAGGCCGTATAAGCACTTAACACGCTTGACTCTATAAAGGCATGCGTTTTCTACCTTGGTTTTCATGTTATACAGGCCGAGGTCGACCGACCGAACGAACAAGGCTGCTAGATGGCTTGTTCACTGCGAGAACTATCACCTCGACCGCGGCGCTTTGAGCAGATCAAGGTAACCTCTTTGCTTAGCCCATGCGCGGACTCTGTCCTGAAGTTTCCTGGGCGCGGGAGGCTCAACAAATGCTTGATACATGAGGATTGTATCTGCGAAGATCTTGTGGGAGTTTGTTGATTCGATCCAGTAGCTGTGATGAATCTTGATATATCGAACGTTGTTGGTGCGTTGTTGAGACATGTGCTTGAGCCTGGCTGTGATCATGTGTAGGATGTATTCGATTATGAGAATTCGCATGCCATCAGAGCTGCTGCTTAAGCATCAAGCTGCCTCTATACGTATAATAACTTTATTAACAAACCAACAGCATTATTTCTTTACTATAATCAGGTTATCGGCATAAGTTTAAAGACTGTATAAACACTTAATACACTTGACTTTATGGAGTCCGCGCCTGGGCTAAGCAAAGAGGTTATCTCGATCTGCCCAAAGCTCCTCCTCATGCTGCATTGCTCATCGACATGCATATGGACGTCTCAGCGGCAACGAACGGCATTCATCATACTCATCGCGAAGATGAAGGGCACTTAAGAAGGCACTTGGGCTACTTCTGCTGCTTAATTACATGTATATCGTCTGTACGGTGGGAGATTGGTGGCATCACCAGCCAAACTGGTGATGCCAAAGAGTGGCAGGCGCAAGTGGGCTACTCTTGTGACACTTCAGTCGCGCCACTCTCAATGAGTAAACACATTTCACATAACGAATTGGGCAGTAGCGGTGGGTGGAAGACATTCATGATACCAACATTGTATTACCGGCGATATACAGAGCTATCTAATTGATATGCTACCATGAGATCATCCCCTTTTACATATCCTCTACAATTTAAGAAACGGCGCCCATCCACGCTTATCGCACAGCTTCCCTAGTATTGACACGCCATGATAGGACTCCATACATCATTAAAGGCGACAAAGAGAGAATTTGTATTGTTTACAGGCGAGAACCGTGGACAACCTTGACGTCAACGACGAGCTCGTTACCGTTGTCATTGAGGACGAGAACACGGACGCTGCCGTGGCCCTTGTGGAAGGCAGATGACAGGCGAGAGTAGAGACCCGACTGGTCAATGACAGGGAGGTTGGTCTTGACATCGCCGGACTCGGTCATGGCGGTGACAGAGCCGTTCTGAATGTCAAGCACACGGTACTGCTTGAAGACAGGGCCGAGCATGGTCTGGACGACAACGCTGGGGGCAGGGTTGGAGACGAAGGATGACTCCTCGTGGAGCTGCTTGCTGAACAAGTCAACACCGAGGTAACGGTGCTGGCCAGTGGCAGCCGAGGTCGAGATGCGGATGACCTGGCAGGGACGACCCTGGAGCATCAAGATGTCACCCATGCGGATGTGGTGGCAAGGGATAGTAACGGTGTTGGGGATGGAGCTGCTGCCGCCATTGCTGCTGGCACGAGGGGCAGGCGCGGAGGCGCTCTCGCGAATCACCTCGACGCGCTCGCCCTCGGAGTGGAACATACGATCGGCCATTTTGTGAAGACCGTGGCGGAAAGAATGATAGTGTCCTATTGCGGGTAACGTTAGTACGAGGCAATGCGAGCGAAATATGGTGATGGACTAACCGTCTTCGTCGTAATATCCCATTCTAGACTTCTGATGGGCAGAGGAGTGGCGAGGATACTCGATGGTTTCCTCAGTGATCTTTACGTCCTTGTGATACGAAGGAGCGGCAGACTTGGGAGTGGGAGCGTCGACGGTTTCCTCTGTGAAAGAGACCTTGTCGGCGTAGTGAGGGATGTGGGTGGGAGTGTCAATAGTAGCACCAGTTACAGGGGTGTGGTGATCCTCGAACTGGGGGCGGTAAGTAGGTGTGTCAACGGTGGTACCGGCAACACGGGTTTCCTCGCGGTAGACGGAGGGCTGGACACGAGCGCGGTATTCGCGTTCGATGCGGTCAATAGCAGAGTAGTGAGGCTTGTGGTGGCGGTCTACTTCAATAGAAGACTCAGCGTAGCTTGACGATGCGTATTGAGGGCGCGGAGCCTGAGTGTGGTGGTGACGAGACTCGTGGAAGACGTTGACGTTGGTAGGTCTGTGGCTAAAGAGAGACGACAGTCAGACGAGGTGTCTTCCACCAGAGTGGTTGGTTGTTTACAAGGTAAACATGCACTGGAACCCATCCCGACCAAGCGAGATTTATGGTCCCAGGAAAAGGAAATTTGGTTACAAGGGTCGAGAACGGGTCAAGCCAGATCGTGGTTAGTGCTCAGGCAGACAGTGCGAAGACATATCCACTGATCACGTCACTACTAGCCTGCCCGCCCGTTCATCACGCGTTTGCGCAGGCCCCCTGCTCCCTGTTCTGTTTGATATCGGTTTCGCGGCTCTCGATTCATTCGAAGTTACCGACAATACAAGCATTGCATTGCAAAAAGAGAAAACTGTCGCAAATTCGATAACTAGCAGAAATGAATTATACTCACATGTGTTCCTCGTAGTACTCTTTGTGGACACCGGGACGGCGGTAACGTTCTTCTTCACGCGTAATACGGACCTCTTCTTCGCTGTAGCGCTCCTGACGTCGCGGGGGCAGCTGAGCAGAGGCGGAGATAGAAGAGTATTGACCTTCCCGTCCGGCTTTCTCGGGTTTGGCGGGAAGTTTGATTTCAAGCTCTTCGTGGGTCTTGGTGACCTTGGTCTCAGCCTCGGGGGCTTCCTTGTAGGTGCGAGGGAAGATGCTGAAGGGCACGGGAACGCGGGCTTCAAAGTCCAGGTTGGCGACCTTAACGGCGCAAGGATCCTCTTCCCGACAACCTTTCGAACTCAAAGAACGAAAGGAAGATCAAGAAGATTCCTCTTGCTCTTCTTTCTGAAATATCTGAAAGAAAAGAAGGGAGATGAAGAAGCAGCGGGAATGATCGCTCACTTCTAGACTCGATTCTTTCTGGCAGATGCGACTGAAATAGAAGAGCGGATACTGCTGGGGAGGGGAAAAGGTGGTTGGGCTGGATGAAGAGATCAATTGGGAGAAAAGGAGGTGAAGTGGCAGAGCGGCTATTGGCGAGCAAGAAATAGGAACGGGTGCAGCTGGGCTGGAGTGCAGCGTCCAGGGCACTTGTTGTGAGCAGATGGCGTGGCAGCCGAAATGCAGGGGTCGATTGGCTCTGTCGTGTTTACACGGGTGGGTCGGCACTGGCGGTCTATTTATCTCGGAGCCAAAGCGGCTAGGCCATCGCCCCGCTGATGGGGCCACTAATTACCAATCAGGGCGAGCCCCTGAGAAGCGGCCCTGGTCGAGATGGGTCTTCTCCACCGTCTTACTGCGCTAGTCTGGGTCCCAACCACCGCTATTGACATTTTCCCAGCTGCCCACGAGCTTGTGTCTCTCCTCGTACTTGGTTTGACGGGGAAGTATCCCCGGCTTGGTTTACTTTATGGTAAATATAGTAAAAGTTACTGTGCGTTTGGCATCTGTTCGGCCGCAATCTGTCCTTACACTATACTAATTCGACTACCTACCAGTTCGGTAAACTATCTCGATCCGTATCGTACCGTACCGTACCGTACTGTACTGTAGGCATGTACTGTACGTATAAGTGCGAAACAGGCAGAGACGACACTACTGTAAATTACGACTTCTCATCACATCTCTGCCACTGGCCCAACCTCTCCCTCTCCCGATGTTCGCATCAGCCGCTACCACCCAGCCACCTACCTAGCGCTCGCGTGTCGATCAGCACTGTATGATTAATTCTGAGGTCTCATTTTGCAAAGCAAAACCTGTTCTGGCGCCAACGGAACGTTTCTGATTTGTCACTGATACGCATCCAGCTGCAACCGTTTCCCTTACTGTTATAGACGATTCGTTCCAATAGTGATCAATCGTTGTTTCACGCGCGCAAGTCGAACAATTGAATCAGAGACCCTCATCCATACTGATTATACGCGTGGCTGGGAAGCTCTCTACCCAAATCCTCTAGCACATGCACATGTTCCAAAGCGCATTGAGGTGGTTGGGGAAGAATGCAGAATCGACGCAGAGCATCAGCGATCTGACGACCTTGCTGACATTGTGCAGCCTAGCATGAAGCATCTTCCATGGATGCGTAACCTCGTGGATTGCTGTCATTGGGCTGTGCACCACAACTTATGCAAGTCCGGATGTGCAGCATGGAAAGATGTAAGCTGAACCCTGCTGTTTTTTGCGCGACACTGTGTATGGGTAGGATTCCGGTCTCCAGCTCCCACCATAGACGTGCAAGTCTGTATAGTATATAAGCAACCGTGCCTACTATCTTCGATGAACCCGATTGCCGTCAATTGACTTCACCATAACCTCGGTTGTTCGTCTGTATTCAGCTGTTGTTTAGCCAACATCTATCGCCTCGGCCTGTTTTAGCTCTCACGAAACACGCTTAGGAAAATGATCCCTGTCGTTGGAGCTCCCCCTGATCGCCCGTTGCTATGACAACATTGACTGGGGACGCTACTATTTGTGCCCCATTGCGGAGAAATACTGTTTGGTAATTTACCAGATTCGGAGATTCGGTACGACGAAATAAGCAACATCACATGCCTAATACGTGAGGATGATATTGTAGATTGTCGGTAGATACAGAATTGATAGTCCGGTGCAGAGATCGCCCTCAGGTGATGAGAATTGGCAAAAGCGACAACAGAGAAACACATTTCACTGGTACCAACCACGATAAGTGGGCTGTAATAATCGAGATGATCCAAGACGGCCTAAAACTTAAGAAAATACCTTAACCCACCAATTGCATCTGAGTAGTAACGTCCTTAGATGACTCTTCTTCATATATTGAACAAATCGGTAGAGAAAAGTCCAGAGTCATGGAAGATTTCCATCAGGTGCTAGGTTCTATCTCTTATCTGATCATGTTTAGAGCGGGTGACACTCACAAAGTCGACAGCTGCAAATGAAATCACGCTTCAAGTGAGCTAGGCATATTCTCAACAAGGACCTACCTACATGGCCGCGAAGCAAATTTCATAAGTTATGTTGAGGCGTACGAAGTAATTATGGACCATTGCTGCAGTAATGTAGGGCTTGCACTGCAATCTTAGCCGCACTCGAAGCTTGTAGCTGACTAATAAAGAAATCAGCAAACTGAAGTAATCTACGTTAAGGCTATCAGAACTATTCCCTTAGACTAAGATCAACGAAGTGTAATGATTTATAACGAGCTGGCAGTTAATTTGAGCCAACAAGAAGGTAGATTCGCACAAATTCTCATTCATTTGAAGCTTATCTACAGCAATGTGAATCACTACACATATTGAAGAACTGAGACTCTCATTCATTTGAAGCTTATCTACAGCAATGTGAATCACTACACATATTGAAGAACTGAGACTGACATACTTAAGTCTAGCGTAATGTGTATTAGTTAGGTGATGTTAATGACATAATTTTTCCAGTCTATAGTTTCCTTTTTGGAAGGAAAAGTCAAGTGAAATTGAAGAGTGCCGGTTTGTGGATCTTTGTGTGATCTCATACAGGATTACATGCTGTTTGAAGTGAACTCTGAGCGCATTGTATGTAAAATGTAGTCCTCAACGCGACACATTTTATCATTATAGATTGGTGTCGTTCATATGATCGCTATCTCTAACCCTTCAATATAATTTATTTTTGACCCAGAAACCGGGCGTATAAGTGAGGAGTAATAAGTGACACATAGGAATATAAATGCGAGATCCCAAGGTCGATTGATCTTATAATATCAATATGAGAATGACGGTATGAATCACTCGGGAATCGAAGGTTCTTGTTTGATGACGTCAGCTTGCGGACTCCAGTTCTACCCAATCATCTTGCACACAATAGCTATAAGTTACTCCACTATTCACCATCCCACTTCCATGAGTCTTGGCATTCAAGAAACCCCACGTTCGTCTTCATCATGGCCAACTGGACATTTCAGAGTCCGCGGTCGGAGACACAGCAAACCATCAGTGCAATAGAGAAATCAACATGAAGCAGAGATTCTCTTCCCTCGACGTAAAGGTACGATAGTTAAGCTCCATAAAAAAATAATATGCCATGTCTAACTCTCCACTTCCACTCTAGGTTATAGCCCACGAGCTATCCGCAAGCCTTGTCTCGTTGCGTCTCTCCAACATATATGATCTGTCCTCTAAGATACTGCTCTTCAAGTTCGCCAAGCCCGACAACAAGAAGCAGCTCCTCATAGACTCTGGTTTTCGCTGCCATCTGACCGAGTTCGCACGCACTACCGCCGCCGCCCCGTCCGTCTTCGTACAGAAGCTGCGCAAGGTCCTGAAGACCCGACGTCTCACAGCCGTCTCGCAGATCGGAACCGACCGGATAATAGAGTTTCAATTCAGTGATGGGCTATACAGGATTTACCTCGAGTTCTTCGCCGGCGGCAATGTCATCTTGACCGACAATGAACTCAAAATCTTGACTCTATTGCGCAATGTGCCCGAAGGAGAGGGCCAGGAGCCCCAA
Source organism: Xylaria curta (assembly GCA_022495235.1). NCBI lineage: Eukaryota > Fungi > Ascomycota > Sordariomycetes > Xylariales > Xylariaceae > Xylaria > Xylaria curta. The sequence continues at coordinate 671,689 of MU375905.1, read as the reverse complement.
CGCCCGGGTCTGATATATTCGTTAGAAAATAGGCAGAACTACGGCGGCGTTCCACCACTGACCAAGGATCGCCTGCGGGAAGCTCTTCAGACAATTATCGACAAGAATGCTGCGTCAAATACGGCTGCTAAAAAGATCAAAAAGAAACCAGGGGACGAGTTGAGGAAAGTGCTTGCAGTTACGATAAACGAACTACCGCCCATATTGTTAGATCACGCGATGAAAGTTGCAGGCTTTGACTCCGCAGTCCAACCAGCAACTGTCAGGGACACCGAAGAGTTATTAGACCATCTACTTCGGTCACTCGAAGACGGACGAAAACTAGTAGAGGATGTGACTAGCTCAGATACGTGCAAGGGTTACATATTTGCGAAGAAACGGCCTGGAGTCGAAGGACTCCCGGACGAAGCACAGGGTGAACAACCGCTGCGGAAAGGCTTGCTGTATGAAGATTTTCACCCTTTCTTACCCCGCCAATTTGAAGAGGACCCGACATACACCGTCTTAAGCTTCGACAGCTTTGGCAAAACGGTCGATGAGTTCTTTTCTTCTATCGAAGGACAAAAGCTCGAATCGCGCTTGACTGAGCGAGAGGCCGCTGCCAGACGAAAATTAGAGGCTGCCAAGGCTGATCAGGAGAAACGGATCGAGGGCTTGAAAGCAGTCCAGACACTTAACGTCCGCAAGGCAAATGCAATAGAAGCCAATATTGAAAGAGTCCAGGAGGCCATGGATGCCGTGAATGGGCTAATAGCACAGGGTATGGACTGGGAAGATATTGGAAAGTTGATTGACAGGGAGAGACGATTATATAATCCTGTGGCGGCCATTATTTCGCTCCCTCTGAAGCTTCATGAGAACACAATAACAGTCTTACTTGGCGAGGCAGAGGAAGATGAAGAAGATGAAGCATCCGAAACGGACTCCGATAGTGACTCCGATAGTGGGTTTGGCGGAAGCCTAACTCCGAGTATGAAGAACCAGAGCAGGCGGCTGGCTGTGGATATAAACTTAGGGATATCTCCTTTTGGTAACGCACGAGAGTATTATGAAGAGAGGAAGGTAGCTGCCGTCAAAGAGGAGAAAACTAAACAACAGTCCGAGATAGCTCTAAAAAGCGCAGGGCAGAAAATCGAAGCCGAGCTAAGGAAGGGGCTCAAACAGGAGAAGCCTGTCCTTCAACCTATTCGCCGTCAAATGTGGTTCGAGAAATTTATCTGGTTCTTATCCACTGACGGCTACTTGGTTCTTGGTGGAAAAGATGCTCAGCAAAACGAGCTGCTCTACAGACGATATCTGAAAAAGGGAGATATTTATGTCCACGCCGATCTGCACGGTGCTGCAAGCGTCATAATTAAGAATAACCCACACACGCCTGACGCTCCGATACCCCCTTCGACACTATCACAAGCCGGGTCTCTTGCGGTCTGCTCCTCTTCTGCGTGGGATTCGAAGGCTTCGATGTCCGCCTGGTGGGTTGCCGCTGACCAAGTATCAAAATCCGCGCCGACGGGGGAATTTCTCCCCACGGGATCTTTTATGGTTCGCGGAAAGAAGAACTTCTTACCAGCCTCTCAACTCATCATGGGTTTTGCCTTGATGTTCAAAGTTAGCGAAGAGAGCAAGGGGAAACACGTCAAGCATCGCCTCTATGATACATCTCCACGATCTGAAACACAGCTGGAAGCTCCCGCTGCATCTACTGATACTGCGCCTGCTGACATTACCACCCCCCAAGAAGATGAAGGCTATGAAGCAAACGATTCCGAAGAAAGCGCTGGTGAAGAGGATGACTTCAAACCCAGAGCAAACCCTCTCCAGTCCTTCGACGGCAAAGTAGACGATAGCGAGCGCCTGGAGACTATAGACGAAGCGGAGCCGTCGGAGCAGATGGACCAGTTGACTGTTGCTGATGAGATCCAAGCCTCTAAGTCAACAGAGCAAGATCCGGATCCAGAACTGGACGAGAAAGCCACAGAAGACAATGATGTCGCAACGGAAGCAGATACAGTACCAACAAGCGGCACTAACCAAAACGCTCCATCCAGCCGTGGCCAATCCAATCAGCCCAAAAAGAAGGAACAGCAGCCCAAGAGAGGACAGCGCGGCAAGGCGAAGAAGATCGCAGCCAAGTATAAGGACCAAGATGAGGAAGACCGCGAGGCCATCGAAGCCCTCATCGGCTCATCAGCAGCAAAACAACGTGCCGAAGCCGAGGCGAAAGCCAAAGCGGAGCGCGAGGCCGCGTTGGAAGCAGCACGCGAGCGTCGCCGCGCGCAGAAGCAGCGACAGCAGCGCGAGACGGCCGAGCACGAAGAAGTGCGCAAGGTGATGCTAGACGAAGGCATCGAGATGCTCGATCCAGACGAGGTAGCGAATCTAAGCCCCCTCGACTCCCTCGTCGGCACGCCATTACCAGGCGACGAGATCCTCGAGGTCGTTGCTTTATGCGCTCCCTACGCGGCGCTTGGAAAGTGTAAGTATAAGGTGAAGCTGCAGCCGGGCACGCAGAAGAAGGGGAAAGCGGTGAAAGAGATCCTGGAGACTTGGAAGGTTGCTTCGAATAAGAAGGGGGTTGTGGATGAGAATAGTACTGATAAGGAACGCATGTGGCCTCGTGAGGTCGAGCTTATTCGTGCCCTGAAGCCTGAGGATGTGGTGAATACGATTCCGCTCAAGAGTTTGAAGGTTATGTCTGCTGGGGGCGCGAGTGGGAGTTCGGGGGGTGGACAGGGGAAGGGGAAGGGTGGTGGGAGGGGCGGGAAGAAGAAGTAGTCTGTCGTCTAGGGGATTATCTATTCATGTCATGAGTTAAGTTATGAGGTATGTGTTTGCAGTTAGATGACGTATTTAGCATTGGGCATGAAGGCAGTTAGTTCTATGTAAATATCAGACCCTTTCGGTAAATTTGGCATGAAAAATCTACATTTGTATCTAGCGTCCTAAGGTTTTTTTCACTGCGTATCTCGGAGTGATGTTTGGTTTTCCTTGCAAAACAGAAGAGCCATGTATCATGATTCTACTCGGATCTATGGTGTCGAATAACTGCGTCGTAGAAAAGGAAGGAAAAACACTTTTTCTGTACCGCTATATGGCAGATATATTGAAGTAGTGCGGGCGCGAAAATTATTTGCAAGGGGGTTATTTTCACGTGAGGGGGCAGGCAATAAGGGGTCGTTGAGTGGGATTATTGCACGAACTTAACCACCTGCACCTACATTCTAGAGACTCCCCGATCGTTGAATCAATCGTTCAGTTTCCTTCAGAAATTACTTGAGTATCTACTACTTTACGTTATCACGCGATTGCCTAATGATTTTACTGATTTTGGCCAGTCTGGAATGCGCAATTTCTAGGTTACCTCCTTAGCTAGGGCTCACAGTATACAAATCATTCGTAGCCGCTTCAATACACGTTAAGGGACATTTAAGAACGAGCCGAGTATATCGGCGATAGCCTCCAAACCATATGTTTATTTCGTTAAACGAGTTCTAAGAGTTTCCGCTTCCCAAAGGAACTGTCATATTCTCGCGATACCTCACAATGCCTGCATCTGCATATCACTTCCCTAGAGGTACAGAACAAAGAGGGCACTTTGTATATAGATTTCTAGCATGTAGATGTAGTAGTTGGAGCTCCTTGTGTAATAATAAGTATCATCTAGAGGTCGTGACCGGAATTTGCCTCGGTTTTGTAGACTGTAATTCGTACGCTACAGTATGGTCCGAGAATCTCAAATCCGTATTATTGTCAATAAATCCTGCATCCCACCTGGTGTCTTCTCGTGTTTGTGATGCTCCCAGGGACTCGTTTGTTCCGAGGGCTGCGGGAGTTATGTCCGTACTTCGAGACGGGACAAACTTATATAATGCTTAAACAATAGCACCTCTTGCCGTTAACCCTCGTTTCAAATCGTGATAGATCTTTCACGGCGTTGCCGACTTTCGCTCTGTCGCCCGTGATAGTGAAGCACCCCAGCCTCGTAAAATGAGGCGTGGTCCCAGCGTTCGACACTTCTTTGAGCACGAGGCCCGTATTGCGAGACAAGACGCTATAACGTTCATCGCGAAAAACGATGGGGAGCAGATAAACTGTCTGCTCTTGGCCAATATCATAGTCCCACCATATTGTTCGATTCCTAGGTTCCACTTCTGGGGAGTTGAACGATACAATGTCGGAAAAAATATCCGTGAACTCTATTTTTATAGTGCCTCCTGTAACCTGGCCGAATTCGTCGTCTTTTACGAGGAGTTCTGTCCTGGCTTCTACTATGTCAACCAACATTGTCGACTTGTGGATCACTTCGTCATTGTAGGCGGCATAAAATCTGACGCATCTGTTAGTCGACGCCCACGACCAAGACGGAGCCAGATATTGGGTTGGTCTGGTGTGATGATATTCATCTTCGTGTATATCTTCTATTCGATCCACCACTGACCAAACGAGCTGCGAGTGCAGGTTTTCACGCCAAAGCCCCGCAAGATACACATTCGTGTTCTCGCCGTGAGTAGTCTGCCCATGGATCCAACGGGCAATGCCGGATATAGCTACTAGCTTGTCCGATTGGAGAGTTAGCTTCGTTTGGGAATAGGTCGAGACGCACTGGACCCAAATCTCCGCCAGAGATTTGGGGGCAAGTTGCCGGTCATGTATCTTGTTCGATCGAAACAGCTTCAGCATCTCAAACTTATCCACCTGGTCTTGAGGTGGGTTGGGGGCGTCGGATATGTTGACCACATTCTGTCGAAGGCTGAGAGGTCGGTACATACGTGGAACACCATTAGGGAAGGTTTCGCAACACTTTATTGTCTGGCACTCCCAGAATACCTGAGTTTTGGCAAAATGCAATGTCCGAGGTGCTAAGAAACGCTCCTGCAAATACCACCCGCGTGCGGCAAGGGGCGAGTTCTCGATACCAGCTTGGTAGACATCTTGGGCGAATACATCAATGTAGAGCTCCCTATTTATAGCATCGTTTCGGACCGGAATACGGATCCCCTCGATTCTCCGCATAGACTTAGAGTCTCGTGTGAAGTGCAAGCCGACGCTGCTGTCCTCTGCACCCGTAGCTGCTATGTTGAGAGTAGAGCCCTGATAAATATCAGCCATCTTCATAGACTCTTGTTGCCATTCGTTGAGATCATCTTGGGCAATACACAAGGAATCGATCCATAAATACTCAAGCCCAAAGGATCGAACTATGTTGATGGCATCTCGAAATGTTTTTGGGAGGCTTGCTTCTGGTATCTCCGACAAGAAATTGCTGAGACACCCAGTCGTAAGCATAAGAGGGCGAGCGGTTCCCCAACAATGACTTAGAGTAGCATATGGGGGATGATTCGGCTGCAGATCCGAGCCCGTGACAAGATGAATTGGTTTTCCTTGGTGTATAGAGAGGATCCATTTCGGATATGTGAGAGGATTTCTAGGTTTACAAGCATCGTGAGATGTACAACACTTAGTAAACCAATTTTTGGCAAGACCCAAAGTCTTAGGATCACCAGTGAAGGTGGATAAAACCGATGATTTAACTTCTCGTGATATTAGTACATCACTAGAAAGGTCATGAAAGCTATTGAGATTGCCTACTTGACCCATTTGCGGGTAATAAATAAAGCACCGCTCCAACATGATTTTGGCCACTGCGAACAATCTTCAAAACCCAACAAGTATGTTCCGCGTCCCACCAGCCGACGGACGCGGATAGGTGCGAGTCTAAACTAGTCTGAAGGGTTTCGATCTCGCTTTCCGGGTACGTGGAGATAACAAGGCGACATACTTCGCAATTTTCAATTTCTGCCGAATGTTCTAGTTTCGCAATGGTTTCATGATGTGACAAAACCGCGTAACCAGAGATAGCTACTGATAATGCGGCACGCATCGAGTCTGCGCATCGACTACAGAGTTTATCTTCATCGATCTTCCATAAAGGCGTTGTTCGGCTCGGAAGATCTGGAGCATGCTCCACTGCTTCTCCGGGTCTGATATCCGAGGAGGAATCCATGATTGGGTTCGCAACACGAACCATGAACTCAGAACTGGTTGCTGGAAGTCATCGTAGTAGAAAAATACAAACAGCTTAAGAGGGCTTCCCCTAAATTGCGTTGAATATTGATACGGCTACGGGTAACTCGTATAGCTAGTTACGCATCTTAGATTGGCAGAAATAAGTAAAATCAGTGGGAAATCGCGTGATGTATTCAAGTAGTCTACGAAGGAAAATCGACGGTGAATGTAACGATTGTCTAAGTAGTATCTCTGCAATAAAAATGGGAGGTATAATCTGCTTCTGCAAAGCCCCTCATCATCTACCCCTCAGGTGAAAATTAGCTAGCCCCTTGTAAATTTGCGTAAACCGAAGTTGGCATAGTCGCCTATTTTCTACTTATTGTTGGTGATCGTGCATTGGTGCTTGTTACCTAATGAGTAATCAACCAAGTAGGATCGTATCTACCTCAGGACCATTGCATCGCTACGATAAGTCAGTGGATGCTCTTATACGAGCTGTCCAATGGTACAATTACAAAAATGCCTACCAACAGGCAGAACATCACTTCGTAAGTTTTGCAGGATATTTTACATGATCTCTGTTGATAAAAGAAACTAACAAAGTGTAAGAGGTTAGAGTTGGTCTTTTGTTATTAAAGCATCATACCCTTTATTGTGAAGCTTACAGTGATGTTTGATACGTTTATAGTAAATTCAAAGTGCAGTTATCTTGAAAAGTTTTGATGATAAGGTTTGGAAAGATAGAGAATTAATTCCAGAAATATCCGCTGTGGTCTTTTACTCCCACGTCTCAGAGACAGACACGAGTTGCCTCAATCACTACTCTCTGAGCCCCGGGTAGTAATACTGCTGACTCTAGTATGATAACTGAATGAATGAACTCAACTAATCGAAAATAAAAAAGCAAGAAAGAAGTCGAAAGATAAAGAATGAAAAATAAAAACGAAACGGCAAAGACATCGTAAACCAGCCAGGTTTCACTTACTAAATCCAAGATATGTTTATGTCCTGGCTAATAAAATTCCGCTCACGACACGAGGGGCATTTCTCCTCAATACGCTCGCTCATCTTAGCCTTATCATCGCAAAAACACGCCTGTACCGCTATAGTATGGCGGTGCTTGGGCACATGTACCAGTATCGGAGTCGTCTGCGCGACGGTAGCGGAGTGGCACTCCTGGACATACTGTTTAGAAGGGAGCCCTCGCTCCTCGAAGAAAACGCCGTCTGTTGACTTACCTCCTTCTCCTTCTCCAGTGAGAGCGAGAGGGACCAAGAGGCCGTTGAGGCGCTTGGGCGGTGGCACGGCGACTTTCTGGTGGGATGGAGAGTCCCGAACGAGTGCTGAGGAGCCTGTGGGCGAGTCAGGGTCTGGAAGGGGTTGAACTAGGTATTTGAAAGCTTTGTTCTTGCTCTTGGCTATACTTAAGGGCTCTGGCGCGGCGTTCGCTGCGATGCCAATTGTGATGGTTGTTAGTCCCGGTTTCTGACTGGACGGCTCGGCTTCCGGACTAGGCGTGCGCGTCTTACGTTTACCCTTGGGGGCACTCATTACTATGGGAACCCACTAGAAGAACACTTTAAGTCAGTTATGGTTATCTTAGACGTGAGTTATGAGGGGGTTAAAAGCTTCTAGACACTATTATTATGAATTGAAAGGAAAAGATATTCTTGAAAGGAAAAGATATTCTGGAAGTTCTAAAGATTACTCACGTTTCCATCATAGTCAATGTACTCAACATTAGGAACGCGCAAGTCTTTTGCTCCTTTGCTACGCTTCTTCACTAAAACACCGAGGGTCAGTTGTCGCTTAAGACTTAGAATAAAAGTTTGTATTTTAGGAGCAAGAAGATAAGAGGTCTAGGAATTACTTACTAACGCTAGCGTCGCTCACTTTCTCCTTTCGAACGATCGGCTTCTTGTTCTTAGAAATTACGGGGGTTAGCTCAACATCTGTGAAGCTTCCCTCGCTTACCACCTCCCGTCGTCGCCCTTGGGCCATGTGGACGAACTCAGGAACTTTGAGCTCCGTAGGGGCACTGTTGATAATGTTCTTGGGGGACGGCGAGAGGGGGGAAACACTCGCACCGCCTGCGTCGACGTCTCCGTTACTACTGACCGGTGAGGGGGAGAAACGATAATCCTCGTCCTCATCCTCGTCATCGCCGATCGCGAAGAGACTCGGGTCGGCGGGTAGAACCTTTCTCTTGCTGGGAATATATAATGGGGCCGGCCACGCTGGGCCACTGCTTACCTCCGAGAAGAAAGTTTCCCCTGGAGGCAGCGCCAACGAAAGACCGACTTTGCTGGGAACGCTGCTAAGCTTCGGAGTCTTTGGGGTCGTCAAGTTACGGCTAACAGGAGCTGGTTGTTTGCTCGCTTGAGCTGCCTGCTGCTGAGTTGCCTTCCGTTTTAGAACCATACGCCTAGTAAGCTCTCTGTCGTCAATATGCTCTACGGACGGAACTGGTTTCACTTGAGCTGTTGGCGCTGGGCCCCTTTCGTCGTAGTCGTCCTCATCGTCAACGTGAGCTATGATTGGTGTTATAGAGCTCACTGGGTGGAGAGTACCTGGGATAGTACGTGGGACTATCATAGGCTGGTGGGCTTGAAAGGGCTGTCCTCGCGCCGAACCTTGATTCTCATGACTCTTAGTCACGGTCCCTGGCATACGAGCCGGTGCAGACTGACGTTTGAGGAGAACCGCGCGCGGTATGGTGCGGGGGTCTATAGCCGTTCTCCCCCAACCCTGACGCTCCTTGTATTCTAGAAAATAATTGAGGAACTTTTTGTAGTGGTGTTCGCCGTACTTACTGTAGAAGTAACCTTCGCAATCCCTGCATACGCGTTGAAGATCGTATCGTTGAGTGTGTGTACGGCACCTAGGAAGACAACAGGCGAAGCAAGATCCATCTTTTCGCATTTGGTAGACATAACACCTATCCGTATGCCGTTCCTTATGGCCACAGAGGCAAATATATGTTGATCGCTGGCAACCGCACATATTGATCAGAGCGTCCTAGCTGACAGAGCTAACTGATGGTAAACTTACTTTGCTGTTTGGAGAAGGTAATTCGTGTGTATAATTGGTGATCCAAAAAAGATGGTAGCTAGTACTTTCTCTTTCTCTCTTTCCTCGGTAGTTGATTTGTTTAGATAGTTGTTTTAGGTCGGCAAAGTCTCGTTCGGGAGGAAAATATATAGGTTATGTAGATATATTGAACGATGCCATTGTTTATGGTGAACAAGAAGATGCTAACAATTTCCTTGTCTTGCGCACAACTCTTTGACTGTCCGTCGACAGTCTTTATTCTGCTTTCAAACGACTTCTTTGCCACGACGTAACAATATCATTATGCTCGGTCGAGTTTGGCTGATCAGAACGTTACGATAGGTGATACTACACCCATGACAGCCGAATCCGTGCGCTGGTAAACTCACCACTTTTACTACGAAGTAAAACAATATCACCCGGTAGAATAAATAAAGAAAAATGATAATAAAATTTTTATTTAAGTTTTCTCTCATTTCCGTTACTACTATAAATATTTTCGCCGACGTAAAAGCTTAAGAGATGGGAACCCTTACCAAGCTTGATCGGTACTTAAGCACTCGTCTTCAACACAAAATAGGAACTATAGAACAATAGTTTAGGTCGATGAATTAATTCACATATATTTTTTTGTTATTTGAGCTGGCAGATCATCAATGGTTTACATGACGATCAAGATGATAAGTTTTGGTGAGAAACTCGTCAGTGCACGGATTCAACTGTCCCATTATTGTGCAAATAGCTAGAATTTGCTATTCGTGACACAAGCTATGAATATTGCCTAACAAATATTAATGCGCGGGAAAGGCATTGCGCCGTAGCGGTTCAGGCTGTGCAATGTGAGCGGGTGACGTTGACCGACTGAGTCACTGGGGCGATGCTGAATTCAAATGCGACCCCACCAAAGCCAGACGTCATAAGGACCCCGATTCCGACACGCAGAACCGAACTTTAGTACTCTACAATATCTACAATACACAAACGCGAAAGTGCGACCACAACATCAAACTGGGCTGGAAGTAGGGCTAGAAAACAATGGCGCCTGCCATGGACAAGAAGACCGAAGACCTCTTGAAGCGGCCTCTCTACGGTACTTATTCACTTACCTATATGCATTGCGACGGCTTTGTCTACTGATTATTAACCCCACCATCACAGTCTACGATCTACCCCACGAAGTTCTCGCGACCCTCTCCCTCAGAACAGATGCCGACACCGATTCGCACGACTTGGATACAGTATCCATAGATAATTCTACTACATCACCGTCGCAGGACTCTTCGCGAAACGCATCCACCGAGAATCTCGTCGGATCCCAAGCATGCTCGCTCTGCGGCCTGTCGTTTGCGAACGTCGAGGACCAGCGAAGCCACCAAAAGTCCGACTGGCATCACTACAATTTGAAGCAGAGGCTACGAGGAAACCAACCCGTCTCCGAAGCCGAATTCGAGAAGCTGGTCGGTGACCTGGATGAGAGTCTATCGGGTTCTGAGTCCTCTGAATCCGACGACAACGAAGATGACCGCGGCGGCAAGGAGAGTACCCTAACTGCCTTGCTTAAGAAGCAGGCTACTCTCGCGGACAGAAATGCGCGGACGAAGAACGGCAATGCCGGCGTAGACGACGAGGACCACGACCTCGCGCAGAGGAGGCAACAGGGTGGTGGCAAACCACCTTTACTATGGTTCAGTTCACCACTGTTACCGACGAACAGCTACTTTGGCATCTATCGAACGATATTCTCATCTGAGGAGCTGAAAGATGAAGCCAACATGTCTGAAGTCATTAAGAAGAAACAACTGGAGCCGATATCTATACCCAAGCCCAAGGCTGATGGGAGCCTTGTGCCTGAAGCATACAAAGGACCACACTTCTTTCTATGCATGATCGGTGGCGGCCATTTCGCCGCTATGGTGGTGTCGCTCGCGCCGCGCCAGACGAAACACGGGTCAGTTGGACCTATGAATAGGGAGGCGACTGTCCTAGCACATAAGACCTTCCATCGATATACTACGAGGAGAAAACAAGGTGGTTCACAGTCCGCAAACGACAATGCCAAGGGAAATGCGCACTCCGCCGGTTCCAGCATTCGTCGCTATAACGAACAGGCCCTCACGGACGAGGTCCGTCTTCTCCTGCAAGACTGGAAGGGCCTCCTCGACACTTCCGAGCTGTTATTCATTCGCGCGACAGGCGCAACAAACCGGAGGACACTTTTTGGTCCCTATGAAGGCCAGGTTCTACGGGGGAACGATCCACGAATACGGGGATTCCCCTTTAGCACACGACGAGCTACCCAAAACGAACTCATGCGCTCCTTTATCGAGCTTACCCGGCTAAAAGTTAGAGAGATCAATCCTGCACAAACGAAGCCTGTGCAAGAATCCTCGACAAAGACGGCCCCGGCGAAACCCAGCAAGCCGGCTGCCCCAAAGCTGACCGAGGAAGAAGAGACGGCACAATTACATACAACACAACTCCAAGCCTTCATCCGACGCTCAAAGCTACCCGCCCTCCTAACTTACCTGAAGAGCAACGACCTACAACCAAACTTCACATTCCAACCTGCCGACTCACAACAGAACCACCACGCACCAACGCCTCTACACCTAGCAGCAAGCCAGAACTCCGCCCCTCTCGTCTCCGGCCTCCTTCTCAAAGCAGGCGCGGACCCGACAGTGCAGAGCGCCGAGGGCAAAACCCCCTTCGACCTCGCCGGCGATCGATCGACACGAGACGCGTTCCGCGTAGCGCGCGACGAGTTAGGCGAGGCAGCATGGGACTGGGAGGCGGCGCACGTTCCCGCAGCCCTGAAGCGTAGTGACGCGGAGCGACGCGACGAGCGCGAGCGGACCGAGACCGAACGCAAGGAAGCCGAGCGGCGCGCTGCAGAAGAGATTCGGTTGCGCCGCGAGGGTCCCAAGGTGGGAGATGCGAAGACGGGCCGAAGCGTGCTAGACGCGGGCGTGCCGCGGTCTGCACAGGATCGCCGTGAACAAGAGGCGAGGGGACTCACGCCTGAACAGCGGATGAAGCTGGATCGCGAGCGCAGGGCGCGCGCTGCTGAGGAACGGTTTAGGAGGTTGCAGCAGGGCGCTGGCGGCTAAATGTGGTGTTTTTGGGGTCTATGGTTACCTACCACTGGGAGGTTGTACTATGTAGATCTATCTGTCTACGCTACGCTACGCTGCATACGGTTCACGAGATAGAAATAGAAATTTGGGTCTTCAATCGGGCTGTTGTTCAGTACCCGTAGAAGATGCATGTGGTGAAGATCTTCATCGCTTCATTTGGCCCTCTTTCTTTACCGCCATCTCTTCTGGTCTGGTTTGTTTAGCGCCCGCTTTCCCCACGATCGTGGATAAGTTGTGGTACGGCGCTTAATACCTACAGTAGTGTATCGTGTGGGGACCTGCGTCTCTGAGCGCTTATGAGCGATGCGATCGGCACCGCGTTTGCGATGTAAGTTAATTGAGTAATTGGATCAAATAGCGATGAATGGCGTTTGCGGCTGAAGTTAATTGAATTGAAGAGAGAGGTGTCGTGACGCTTGCTTTGTCGGCGTTTGTGGTTTGAGTGGCAAATGAGAATTGGCTGGTTGTGATGATTTACTACTACCTTAGGTACTGTAGTGTATGCCTTGGAGGCTTGAATCACCACTTCTTCGGCGTGAGACGATAGGCAGGCACATGCTGGCTGGGTAGATGATGGTGTCTGCCTGGAGATGAGATTAAGGGAGTATGGCATATGGCATAAGTTGCGAGGAAGCATGATTGTTCATGCGCGGAGGCTGAGTTGGGCTTGTTGTCGCGCATTTAAGGGATATTATACCTATTGAGTCGGTATATGATAAGTTATCTATGTGAGATGAGGTAGGATTAGTATTTGATGCATGCGAGTGTTGGTCTATCTGGGCGCTGTTGGGATACACTTAGGCTATGGCGTATAGCCCAAATCATCAAATATGCTGCACATAGAAGAAGGCTGTTCAGACTTGTGGCACAAGAGATCTTCGTGTAATAGCGCCGCTTTCGTTCAGAGTCGATGATAGGTAATCCTAGTGTCGCACGTGTTCGTTGAGGATTCGGAGGTGGGATTAGAATAAACCAAACATCCGGGGTTGTCTATCCTTCCCGCACCGGTGATCAGGATGTGATTTTCGCGATCAGACGGATCGGATGGATTAGATTTACAGTTGATCCTGATCATGATATCACCTATACATCTACCGTATTCAGTCTATATGACTTTTATCTCGCTTTAGTATGCACATCGCCTTATCTGGCAAATTCAATTACTTTGTTAGTTAACTATCTCAGGGGCTCAGGAGGTTTCAGGCAACTAAATGGCCCTTTTCGGTATGTCGGCAGATAGCACGGTATAATATCTACCTCTTATTACCTACGAACGTAGAAACATCCCATTAATGTTCCCCGTTTCTTCAAAGGAATACGAGAAGAATTCATTAGACCGAATAAATAGTTTCCTTTCGCTTCGTTTCTATCACTCAATGGGATTGTTATTCCGACTCTCACTCCACCGGATGGGTTATCCGCGGAATAAATCAAGGAATCAGGTAACGGTTACGGTAGTGCTGGAGCATTATAGACGCAAGGTATCACTTATAGGTGGAAGGGTAGGGTTAGCGGGTGACCTGGATGCCAGGAATCTCTTCGGGTCGGTGGTTAATAGAGCCCCTTTTCTTTGAGGCCGATCTGATAATGTCTTGTTGGTAAATACAGATTATTGAACCGAAGTTGCATTTGTACTTTCGGTTGCAGCTTTTTCATACAATGCCGTAATGCCGTACATAAGTATATATCGTGGGTTAAAATCAAGTTCATAACATCGTTGCCTGGAGATGAGAACAATAGCCGTGGTCTTTGAAGAGATTCGAGCCAGGCTGCCTCGTTGAGCTCATTGTCTAGACCGTTGTTGGAGATTGAACTTCGTAGCTCGGAAGTGTCTTACCTCAATCTTGGGGATATCCATATCGGGGAAGAATTGCCAAACTAGAATAAACGTCTTCTAGTGTTGTAGTATTGGAACATAGTGTAGTGGGGGCTGTACTCGTTCATAACAGATGTAGTAAGAGCTATCACATTTAAGTTATAGATTTCGTTCTGGACGCTTCACTTCAGTGAAAGGAGCCTAGCTAGGGAGTTTGAAAACTAGGTATTGGTCATGATTTCCCTCCATGAGTAGCAAACTGTTCAATGAAGCCAAAAACTAATGTGTTAGCGGTTGAAGGGTTTCACGATGCACCGCCATCCGGACTGGTTGCAAGGTTGCATCTTTCCCAGGGTAGGTGTCAGGTAATGCGTGGTAGTCTCTTGGCAGGAGAACTTACTTTGGCTAGGTTAGTGCATATATGCTCAACAAGGGTTAAACTCATCGTCACCGTAAAATAGCGTAAAATAGTAACCGATCTGGACTAATTACCTAAAATATCAACTTGCGATATTAAGTACTCCTCTTCTGTGACCTTCAACGATGAGTTGTTCCTGCCTGACTTGTACTATTGCTGTGGCTTTAGCCTCAATCCTAGAGCGAGTTCAGAAATCCTACCTATAGTTTATAAAGACCCCAATACCTGGTGAAACTATGGCGTGGTACCAATGACAGCGACCTGAAACAGAGCCAGACAAGTTTGGGTCAACTGGACAACTCCTCGTCCTAACCCAGCTAGCCTAGACTAGACTGCCTACTCGGGTAATTCGGCGCAGCGCCAAAGAGGGAGAATAAACCTCCCTAGTTGGGAATCCCTGCATCAGATCTCCAAATGTGGAAGCTAGTGTTGCTAATCGGTGAAAATGCCCAGAAAGGGAAAACTCGCTAGCACGATAACTCGATTTTCCGTTGGTATGATATACCGGATGCTTGTCATATGATGGTTGAAAGTGATCTCATGATGCTTAGGTTAACATGGCAAGCTAGATAGGTCACGGAGAAATTCGAATTACTCTTCACTACTAACTCACGCGTCGACGTCATATAACCACTTAGTTAGTGACTACATTGTACTAGCTGGCTACACGGGACTTCTCCCTTCCTCCTCATTGTGCCGTTTCTTTGTCTGCGTGGAGTTATCATGTCGGGCCAAGACAAATTTAGAAAAGCGAACGCCGAAGGCTTCATATTCGTCATTAGCCTGAGTTGTCAATGATAAAATTATTGCAACCGTGCCGCCGCCTCATGATTCACTGTAGGATCCGAAGAGACGGGACGATCATTAAGTACTAAGACCTGGTAGCAGCTGGAGGCCTTTTCAAACAACACGTTTTGTGATATAATTTATGATTCGGTACCGCGAGATCCCATAAGGCGGGTTAGGGATTGAGGCAGGTTGACATACAGACCCCACAAGTTCCTGTTCCTTACTCGTAGATCCGGGTACTGTAACCGTGGCGAGCTTGGGGGCCCCTAACTTGCCCGCCGTACCTGCATTAGGGGATTGTTACGGTGGCTGTGCTGGTTTCGGATTGAGCAAACTCGCCAGTGAAACAGCCAACATCTCGTATTGCCCTTTGTGGTGACAGGAATAAGTTGATCTGGGCCATGTCAGTTTCTTTTTGCGTCTAAGATGCCATCCCTATTGTCATCTACAGGATTTAGAGGCAATTCCTGGCTTGAGAGAAAACGTGCTAAATCTACCTGAGTCACTGGTAACCAAACAGATCTATAAACGTGGAAGGGAGATCTCTTCATTTTTAGCACTCGCCCGCGGTAAGGGTAGGTATGCATCGCATAGCAGCGCATTTAGCGCTGTGCAACCAGATCCAATGCACTGACATCAGCAGCCCGCCCAAGCGAGCACAGAGCATTCGACTGCCATTCATGGCCAAATCGAATGACCGCAGGGCTTTCTATTGGATGAAGCGGTTAGCGGGGACTCGCTGTGACTGGTCAAACCGTTGAAAGAGACCCGCCAGAGGACCCGCTGTCACTAGAAGCGGATAAGCTGCATTGGGACCCCCTCCCCTAAATTGGGTAGCGTATCAAGGATCTCTCCGATGCATTCAAGCTCATCCCATCCAACCAACTCTCGATCCCTGCATCCATCCGGTCCTGATCTGACCGCTAACACGGGCCCCTGAAAATACAACGTCGATGCCCAAGGAGCCGCGCGCGATGTTTAGCTCTGCTCTAGCTCAGCCTCTCGGTTCTTTCCTGCATAGGGAGGCCTTTGCTGCCGACCCATCTGGTCCAGTCGTATCTGGCGTATGATGTCTTTTCTCTGCCTGCTACTCCAAGAAAGTAACTGGGTCCACTGATCCACCGCCGCCGTGGAGGCACTGAAAGCCACAGTGTTGGTTGTGATTCACCATGTTGTTCTATTATTGAGACTACTGTATGTATGTACCTGCTTGCCAGCAAGGCGTGGGCGGTCCACAGTCCATCGCCCACAGTACAACCAGTTGTTCTTTGCCATGGAGCAAGGGACCAAGTGTCTAAGGGCCGGCCTGGAGAAACAGCGGTTCTCGACCCCAGTCTACCTGTGCAGGGTCTTGTTCATGGTCTGACCCGCAGCCCGGCCCTCGTCAGACGAGAGGCTCCCATCTATCCATCATGAGATGCTATATATGCCTCCGTTCCCTTCCTGGCATTGTGACTTGGATTCTTCATCCTCTCTAAGGCTCTTGTTTCTACCCAAGCCCTCGTTTCCTTGGGGGTATAATTAAACCATTTCCTTTTTCTTTGAAGTCAACATCATTCGCTTGCTTAACTCCGACTTCATTTCTTATTCATACAGTCATTTCTGCTGATATAAGACACACTCGCTCCAACTGGACTTATACGGCAGACGCCATCTACCAATTCTGAACTGAGAAGTTCGTTTTAGTTTCATACAAAATGAAGAACACTTTGGCCCTCGTTGCCCTGGCTGCTGGCCTCAGCCAGGTCACCGCTACCGTAAGTTCCAAGCTTCGACATCTCATGCCTTTCTTAGCTAATGATATCAGGGCTTCGGCTTCCACAATGCACCTTCATACTCATGTCCTGATAACTCGGACAATTCTTGCACACCGGATATGTCAAAGGGTTTCGACTGGAGCGATCTGAACTTTGGTAACTTCGGCAGCTACAAGGGTTTCACATACACTGGATACCAGTGCTCGCAGAAATTTGGTAAGCGGGACGAACTTACTGGACGAAGCTTCCAGTCAAAGTGCATTACTGGCAAGGCTACCAGCGACAAGAACAACAGCCCCAAGATTAGCTGTGACAAGAGCAAGGGTGTTCAGAAGACCTCGATCCGCGAGTTCCAGGTCACCCCTGAATTCGACTGTGATCTCGAGTTTCACTACACCATGCCCGATGGATCGACCTGCAAGCACCGTTCTTCTTGCAAGTCTTCCGGTACTACTGTCCAGAACACTCAGTGCGGTGGCGCTACCGATGTGACAATCGTCTATCCCCACCAGCCTGATAAGTCTAAGGATTCTTGTGACTATGGTATTCACCACATCGGCTTCGACTGCGAGGGACCCAAGCCCACCAAGCAACACACTTACCCTGTGAACACACCTACTTATCCCGTCAACACGTACCCTGTCAACACTCCCACGTATGCTGTTAGCTCTCCGTCTGAGTCTGTCAGCACACCCGCCACCACCCCTTCGTTCCCCCCAACTTCCAGTGGACCTTTCACCTTCCCATCATACACTGTTAGCACTTCCACTCCCGCCGAGAGCACTCCTGCAGAGAGCACTCCCGCTGAGTCTACCCCCGCTGAATCTACTCCCGCCGAATCCACTCCTGCTGAGTCGACTCCTGCTGAGTCAACCCCGGCTGAGTCCACTCCCGCTGAGAGCAGCACTGTTGGAAGCTCGAGCACTGCTCCTGTCTCCAGCGCTTCGGTAACTCCCCCTAGCTCCTCGGTTCCCGGCTCCTACCCCGTGTACACTCCTCCCAGCACTACCAGTGTGCCTGCCGAGTCTACCCCCGCTGAATCTACTCCCGCCGAATCCACTCCTGCCGAAAGCACCCCGGCTGAGTCTACCCCGGCTGAATCGACACCCGCTGAGTCTACTCCTGCCGTCTCTACGCCTGCTGAGTCCACTCCGGCCGAGTCTACTCCCGTTGGTAGCAGCTCAACTGCCGCTGTGTCTACTCCTGCGAGCTACTCCGTGACCAGCTACATCACCACCTCCACCGTTTTCAGCACCTCTGTTCAAACGATCACCAGCTGCGGCCCCGAGGTTACCAACTGCCCTGCCGGCTCTTCTGCGGTCACCACCACCGTCATCATTCCGGTGTCCACCACTGTGTGCCCTGTCACTGAGACTATCAGCCAGCCCGCCCCTACTTCCACCCCCGTTGGAGCTGGCTCTTCTCCTGCCACCACCCCCATTGGCGCATCTTCTACCTCGCCGGCTTCTCAGACCTCAAGCTCTCCCTCTTACCCTGTTGAGACACTGCCTTGCCCTGGTGTCGTTCCATCGTGCTTGAACACCTGGATGTTCGCTGTTGGCTGCAAGGACAACACTGACTCTTCTTGCTACTGCCCTGACAGCAACTTCGTGAACAACGTCTTTGCCTGCCTGTATGCCCACGGAGAGTCTGACGAGGTCGTCTCAGAGGCCGTCAGCTACTTCCAGGGTATCTGCGCACCATTTGTTCCCTCGAACCCTGGCATTGCCACCGGTGCTGAGACCATCACCAGCGTGCTGACCGTCACTCCCACCCCCGCTCCTTCTGCCTCCTACACCACCATCCAGGTCATTGCCACTACTGTTGTCCCTTGCACTGACGACACCGGTGTCGTGATCCCAAGCTCCAGCAGCACTGTCGTCATCAGCACTTCCATGACTGTCCCACAAGTCATCTTCACGACCTTCACTGCTACTAGTGCTGGTGCTGCGTCAAGCTCTGTTGCTGTCATCCCTGGCACATATCCTGCTTTCATCCCTACCCCCACCAACGGAGGTGTCGCACCGCCTTATCCCACCGGCCCTGCCGTCACCACCTTCACCACTTCACCCTCAGCTGGTTTCCCAGCCACCACACCGACCACATCAATCCCAGCTATCGCGACAGGCGCCGCCTCGCGCGTAGGTGCTGGCTTGGGCTTCCTGGGTATGATGGCCATGGCCGTCGCTGCCTTGTAAGCAGAGCATTGCCAGTTCAACGGCAACACATTTCCTTTATCCATTCTTGTACAAGATACAATGTGACCCAGGCCAGGGTCCAACATGGGCACAAAAAAGAGCGCACACAACATCGTCTCATTCTTACGATCCTTACGAAATGAAACTTTTATACTCTTGCATATTTTGGCGGGATATATCCGGAATTAAAAGAGAGACATAAGTGCCATTGGGGGGGGAGGAAGTGATGGTATGTGGAATATATACCTCCTTGCGAATTGGACATATGCAAGATGAGAGGATGGCAATCTGTAGTAATAGTTAATACCCCGTTTTTTTGAGATTAGAAGAGAAAAAATAAAGTCGAGCTTGATGTTCATCTACTTGTTCTTTGATCTATGGCTGAGCGATCACTTGGTTCTTGGACTGTGATGTAGGCAAGTAATTAAAGGCGAATCTCGCCTTGATAGTTAGTTAGCTATAAAGCAGGCCGAAAATGACTGGACTATTTTGAAGTATGCGTAACGATGATTCAATACTTGATCATCCACTCACTACCAGAGGCGGCTCATCCCTCTTCCCCCCTATCACCGTCGTCTCATATTTCTTAAATCTCCATTCCCCCCTCCTCGTAATCTCACTCTCCAGGGATCATTGCTCAGAAGTTCATCGACGATACTTCCATGACATGGAGCATACCGCCAACCTCCCCAATTCGACACTCGAACATATGGTGGGTAATAGTTGTTATCTTCTGGGATGTTCACAACCTCCTCGTCCTCCCCTCTAGAATCGCGGTGACTTCGTCTGTTGCCACAACTCTCTGGAAGACGGGTGCGGTATCCGTGCCATCGGTTTGGGAATGAGGTCGTGTCGATCCCTCGACGGACGGCTAGGGCGATGTGTTTTGGATTTCTCTATAGGGGATTAGGGGTTTGTTAGTGGTTGATTCTTTTTTCCTACTGCACGCTCCATCTTTTGTCCTTTTTCACTATTGGTAGACTAATGGGATACTAGATGAGAACTCACGCAGCCTTTCCACCGAATGTAACCCGTGACGCCACCTCCCCAACCCTGGTTATCGCTTCTCTCGCAACGCAGCATGCACCACGTCGCCGAACCGCTGAGTAAGTGTTGCAAGAGGCTACTAAGCTCATGCCTTACTGTAGGAGTCGTATAGGGGTATCGTCTGAGTCAGTCTTGGTCCTAACTTGAGTCTGAGTATCAACGACGAAACTCTGGGAGATAGCCGACTCTCCCTCGCTCCTGTACACTGACTGGCAACGATGCTAGGTTTACGAGGCAAGGGTTCTTGGGTTGTATGGGAATCTTTTCGTCTTGACGGATCGTGGTTATATAATAGTCACATGCATCATTACTCCAAAGAGCAAACGATGCAAGAAGGTGGCCTGCAGAAGTGCGAAGATGTAGTTCAACATCCTCATCCCCTCTCTCAAGAACCACTCAAATCCCATCTCATCCCTAGGGAGAGACTCAGCCATATAGCATGAGGTACACAAGCTTCGGTCAAGACCGCGTACAGACAACTCACGTCGCCCGACTGAATAGGGAGGCATGATCAACTTTGCCTCGCTCAGTGTACTCAGCAGCCACCCGAATCGTAATCTCTCCTTTCATATAAGTACAGAAACCGCAGTGATACGACAATAGGGACATAAATTGAGAGTTGAAATAAGGCTGCCAATAACCGCGTTGCCACGTGATTTTCGTAACAGTATACGAAACGGTTCTACAGCGTCGTGTATGTGTACATGCATGTGTATATACACCGAAACAAAAGGTCTCACAGAGCATGTAGGTCGGTTGAGTTAGTCGACGTACAAGAGAAGCGTACAAATGTCACGAGTGAAATCCAACTTAATAACAACCACAACTCATAATGTGTGTGTACAAGTATGGGCGTACAGCAACCCGTTTCCTCTTGCATACCCGTCTCACACTCACATACTATCATGCTCTACAAAGCCAATCAACAAATAACAACGCGGAAAGCTGGCTTTCGCCCTGTTTGGCTTTGTAATTTTCCGCCTTCTGACCCCGCGGGAGCCTGGGATGTCGTGTTACTCGAAATGCCACATCACCCTACCTACCAGCTAGGTTACCCTCGCCCTGGCACAACGTTGAATTAATTTATTTAGATCTGCTGCTCCCTGTTCTGCATGGAACCGCATTCAAGACAGGGTATCCTGGAGAACCTGTTGTATAAGGTGGTGCTGTCGACGATTCACGTTCTGGATCATTCAGTGAGGACGTTAGAATGGAGGCATAGGAACGCGGATAGAAAACTATCATATGGACAGTTTGTAACCAGCGAGATCAAAAGGTATGTCACAACATCATTCATTATCATGCATAGCGATTAATAGGAAAACTAGAAGGATAAAAGATCAAAGACACAATGTTGTGTGTGGTATATATAACTTCTTAATGCGCAATTCATTATCATGCTGATTACACGTGATAATCCAGCCGTCCTCCGGCTCCCAAGAAAAGGCATACACAAATACAAATGTACAACCACGCCCGCCATGAATGAATATACATACCAACCAACCGCTAATGCTTTACCCCTCCCCACCCAGCAAAAGTGCAGCCTTACAAGAAACCCTTCGTCATACTAGGCTGACGGCTCAAGCTGCTCTTCCGCTTAGGCACCTCGACACCCTCATCAGGAGCAGGCGTCCCATTCCTCATCCCACTAACCCTCCTGGATCCGCCCTCTAGTGCAGGCGTACCAAACCTCACGCTCCCACCGTTCACGTTCCCCTTTTCCATGCGGAGGTGTTTCCACCCTTCTAATTCCCGCTCCAAGCGGAGCGCCTTCTCCTTCTCCGTGCGTAACTCGCGTTCCGCCCGTCGAGCAGTCAGCTGGTTCGTGCTCTCGCTAGCCTGCAGCTCGTCAATCGTCTTGAGCAGTTTCTCCACTCTATCACGCAATCTAGAGACGTCGTCGTTCAGCTGTGTAGTCTGCTTATCCTTGCGCTCGATCTGCGATTGCAAGTCCTTGACGACGCGGTCGACGTTGCGTGTCGACCTCTGCGATTTAGAGTATTCGTTCTGCTGTGTTTCGAGTTGCGTCTCGAGCTATTGTTGAGAGAGAATTAGCGTTGCGTCTTGTGAACGTGCGGAGCAGGGATGAGAGAGATCTTGCTGGAGGCTGTCCTGGCGGAACGTCCTCGCTTTGATTCTGGGGGCGGGGTGGTTTTGGCGCTTTACTAACCTCCTGGATACGCTTGTGTAGGAACTTGATGTCCTGGCTACCGCTCGAGTAGCCCTTGGTCTCCAAGTCGACGAGTCGGACCTGTGTCTCGTTGAGGCTCTTCTCGAGCGCTGCCTTCTGCTTGGAGAGCTCGGCGTTCGTTTCACGCTCGGCTGTGATCTCCTTCTGCATCTCCGTCGCCAGAGAGTCGGCTCGTCGCATCTTCTCGATTGCCGCGGCCGCGATGTCTTCCTGTTGAGCAAGGCTAGATTTGAGATCCAAAATCTCTTTATCGGTGCTGGCGGCGTTCCGCAAGGCCGGACTTTCGCTCTTGGAAAGATCGTCCAAGCCTGCCTTGGCTTCCTCCAGTCTAGCCTCGACGCTGCGTTTCTCCCGAATGAGAGCCTCACGCTCTGCCGTAATGTCATCGACAGATGTCCGGAGGGTTCTCACTTGTGATAGAAGCGACACCACCTTGCCTTGCGCCTCATTGTGAGCGCTAACTGCCTCGTCACGAGAGGCCATAACGTCAGCGAGTGTACTCTCCAGTCGAGACTTCTCCTTCGACCAAGTTGAGCTATTGAGGACCTCATCATCCCATTTGGAACGCAGATCTTCTAGTTCTTCTCGTAGTCGACCTATCTCAGCCTGCTTGTATAGCTTCTCCTCGCGTGCTAGATCCAGTTCCTTGGTCAAGCCGGCAAACTCAGCTTGGTACTTCTTGCGCGTCTGTTCCATGCTCAACTCCTTGTCTTCAAGGTCAATAGCCCTTTGACTCCTGTAGTCTTCTAGCTCGTGTTGTAGACGCTTCTTGGCTTGGGTAGCGGCCTCAAGATCCGTCGACATGTCCTCGAGTTTCTCTTCAAGTCGCTGGTTTTGGCGCTGTAGATCTTCCATGCTGCCATCTGATTTGTTTCGCTGAGACATGATTTCGGCATAAGCTTCTTCGGCCTCCTTGGCTTGAGCCTTGGCAAATTGCTCGGCTCGATTCGCCTTCAAAACGGCAATCTCGGCTTGTTCTAGCTTGCTGAAATACTCATCGGCGCGACTCTTGTAAATATCGAGGCTGGAGGACACTTCTGCTAGTCTTGATGTTTCAGCATCCAGGCGTATTTGAAGATCGGTGTACTCTTGCAGGAGTTGACTTCGGCTAGCGGCTTCCTGTTCCCTAGCGGCGGTCATTTCTTGCAAGTCTGATCTCACGTCTCGAAGTTCCACCTCGACATTGGCACGATCATATCGCATCTTCTCGAAGTGTTCCTTCACATCCGTAAGCTCAGCAATAGCATCGTTGTGGCTATGTAGCAGAGATCTCCGAGAGTCTTCCTGGCTGTTGAGTAGTTCCAAAATTTCCTCGTGAGACTTGGTTTGTATGTCACGTAACGATAGCTCGCCACTTCGCATTGATTTCTCCAAGTAAGACACCTTCTTCGTTGAATCGTCAAGCATGTCATGTAGCCGACTATTCGCCTTTTCTAACTTTTGTATGCGACGAACGGAAGGACTCTCTTCTGGGTCAAACTCCTTCGGAGTGCTTGAGCGCTCAAGTTGGCTTTGGAGATGCCGATTTTGCATTTGAGCTAACTGAAGTTGATTTTGTAGCTCTTCAACCTCGGTCTTTAGGTCCTGGCGGTCGTTGAAACTGAGAATATCGGCAGTCCGGTCAGACCTACCGGAGTCCGGAATCACATCATTCTCGTTGGCAACCCGACGTGTTGGTGTAGATGTATTTGAATATTGTCTTATATGAAGCTTGGCACGTCTCTGCGTTGGCGAGCCGATGAAAGGAGCCTCATTAGGGTGCATTTCCTCTAACTTGGACCTCGCTGGGGGCTCTCCGCGACTGTTGCGCGCTTCCGCCAATTGTGCTTCTGCATTGGCCCGAGCTGTCCTCTGAACTCGCAGGTTCTGCTGTAATTCCTCAATCTTTCTAATCATATCGAAGTTTTTGCTCATGATCTTATCATGAGACGCGTCCATCGATGCCGGAACAGAGACCTCGGGATCTACAGCCTTCAATACTCTGAGCATTTGAGCACGCAGCTCACTGATCTCTTTGCTGCGTGAATCTAGTGTCGCCTGCATGGTACGAACCGTTGACTGAGTTTGTGTTCTTAGTTGGCGTTCAGACTCGACAGACCGGTTCGCCTCTGCTAACTGGGCAGTGAAATTAGAGGAAGCCTTTTCCGCGTTTCGATTGGCCTTTGCTTCGCGAGCGACCTCATGGTTCAAGTCTTCCAGATTAAGCTGCAGCTTCTCCATCTTCTTTTCCAAGCCAGCAATAGTCAGTGAAGCATCACCAAGCTGTTTGTTCAATTTTGTGTTGAGCTCTTCAACCTTGGTCTTTTCCCGCTGAAGAGTAATGATTTGTCCTCTTGAAGCCTCGGTAGCCTTCGAGGTAGAGCGAGCGATTTCCAGTCCCTTGTGTTGCAATTTATTGAGTAGAGCACGGTTATCGTTCTCGGAAGCAGTTAAACGACCCTTCACGGTGACGAGCTCTCGTTCAAGTCGTTCTTTTGCTTGGTCATTCTTGAGACCAAACTCGCCCGACTCGATCATGAACTTATTCATATCCTCTACCTGACGATTGAGCTTCTCACACTCCTCTTCGTACCATTTGAGTCGCTCTTGTGTCGCATCGAGATCTGCTTGTACTCTAGCTTCTCGTTCACGGGCTATGCGTGTCGCTTGACGATCGGCTGCTTCCTCGGCGTTCAAGCGCGCCTCCTCGGCCTGGGTCTTTGCAATACGGAGTCGTCGAATCTCGTCACGAGCCTCATCACGTTCTTTTTCGGCTGTCGCACGAGCCTCCATTGTCCGCCGCATTGTGTCTTGTTGGAGGTAGAGTTCCTTTTCTATAGTGATCTTGGCCTCCTTCAGTTGCTCATGTTCATCCTTTAACTCCTGATATTTGTGTTCAGAAAGAAGTGCGACATCGTCTCTCGACTGCCGCTCTCTACTCAACTCTGTTTGTATCGTGTAGAGTTGGTCTTTTAGGTCTTTGATTTGCGATTCTAATAGTTCGCGATTCTGGTTCGCTTGCACATCTTCGGAAAGTCTGGCTTGAAGTATCTGTTTGGCATCTTCAGCCTCACGCTGAAGTTGAGTTTGCTGAGTCCGCATGGCTTCCATCTCTGCCTGAACTTCTCGTAAGCGCGCTGTAGTTTTCTCTCTCTCGGAAAGCAAGTTTTTCTTCTGATCCTCCAAGTTGCGTTGGTCTATTTGGAATTTCTTATTGTCTCCTCGCAAGAGAGCAAGCTCACTCTCCTTCTTTGTAATTAGATCCTCATATTCTGTGGACGTCTTGGATAGCAGTGATAATTGCTGTTGGATCTCACGATTATCGCGGGAAAGGGTTTGTTCACGGGTCTTTACAGATTGAAGCTCCTTTTGCAGAGCTGCGAGCTTAATGTCTGCGTCCTGGTCGCTCTTCAGTAGTCTCCCTTCTAGGTCTCGTACCTTCCGATCCTTTAGAGAAAGCTGGCTTTGAAGCATCTTGACTTCGTCCTCTAGTGCTGATTCTTGCGCACTGCGATCTGCTTGCTTTCTTGCTAACTCAGCTAGTTCTGCTTCGAGGCTTGTAGCACGAGCGTTGAGGTCTGACTTCTCGTCCTCAAGCCGCGCA
Organism: Xylaria curta; assembly: GCA_022495235.1. NCBI lineage: Eukaryota > Fungi > Ascomycota > Sordariomycetes > Xylariales > Xylariaceae > Xylaria > Xylaria curta. The sequence goes on along the minus strand of MU375905.1, from coordinate 645,693 downwards.
ATGAGCCCGGCAGCTTGCTCGAGCTGTGACCTAAATTGTTCGACATCCTGTTCAGCCTTCTTTTTTGCTTCAAGGAGAGCATCAAGTTGTTCCTCTAGTTTTTCTTGATCATCCATGGCGCCTTTTAATTCTTCTTCTAGCTCTACTTCTCGGAACTGAAGGCGCTTGAATATTTCTTCCTTATCAAGTGCTAAAGCTCGTTCACTTTCGAGGACCTGCTGCGTCCGCACTAGCTCAGCGTGACAATTGCGGCGCTCCTCTTCAAGTCGCATCCTATTCTCCATATCTTGCTTCATCTTCTCATTGAGTTCTCGTATTTTCTCGTCGCGTCTCTTTACTTCTATAGCCGTACGCGTAGCGCCTAACAATGGCTTCATCTTGATGAGGAGTTGCCACCACGGATTATCGTAGAGATCGAGATACACATTGAAGTTGCGCTGAATGACTTGGGTTGCCTCGGTGCGATACAGTCTCTTGTAAGCAATTCGGCGCTGAATATAACCACGCGCAACAGACTGAAACCGAGACATTATCTCAGTGATCAAAGCGTCACGCCGCTCTTCTAGTTCGGCTAGAACACCGGCTCTGAAGAAGACTTTGGTGAGACCGACACGGAATAGTGACTTATCAACTCCAAGCTTGTCAAGCATCAATGACGCTGCGGCCTGGCCTTCTGAGTAGTTTTTGGGTATGTCCCTACAAAGTACCTCATACCGTTGGCGGAATTCTCTGAATGCTAATCGATTGGGAAACCCGGTCCGAGCGATTCTTATTCCCTCGAGAACACCGTTACACCTTAGCTGGTCTAGTACGAGCGGTGCATGGAATTGTTTGGGTCGCTTCTTGTGATTCGGAAGAATGCACCGCACGAAGTGGGGATGTGTTGAATGAAGCTGGGTCATGAGGCTAGACAACTGCTCCTTGTGCCTTTGGGCGACGGTGCGGAAGAGCCCCTTTTTCACTCTGCTTCGAGTGTTTCCGTTGACTTCGTCGGCATCAGCGCAATCAGCGAACAAATTAGCAATGTGTTTGTCAGTAGATGCGGCGAGCAGACGTGTGATATTGTCATTCAAAGGATCTTTATTCTTCTCTAACCAGCCTTCGGTTGAATATTCGACTTCCGCAGCGTAATGGGTAAGGATGAAACCGTGGCGAGGACTGGGCCTGGAAGGCCGATACTTGGTAGACTTCTTGTCCCACAACGAGTTCAATTTCTCTGTGAAAGACCTATCGGTAGCCTTAGGCATAACACTGTCTTCGTCTAAGCATGAGAATATGCCGATAGGGTTAGATAGTTCTATCAAATCGATTGTTGGCTGGAGATCTCGACCGAAATCGATGAATTTCCATTCAATTTGTTCCCGTGCATATTCTTCTTGCTCCAGAACAAACATATGATGGTTGAAAAACTGCTGTAGTTTCTCATTGGTATAGTTGATGCACAGCTGCTCGAAACTGTTCTCTTCAAATATTTCAAACCCAGCGATATCGAGAACACCGATGAAGTGGGACTCATCAAGGCTCATCCCATTCCGGTCAAATTGGTGATTGATTCGAGTGACAAGGTCCCCAAAGCCGCGCTCATAGATACCTTTTGCAAGCGCATCTATTCCCAGACGCACCTGCTCAGGGGTCTGTACCTTTTCGACCCATTCCCTGCCCGCTTTGACTTTGGGATGCAGGAGGCCTTGTAGGAACGGGTCCAACGGTATGCCTAGGAGTTTACAAACGCGAGCCGCGATTTCCTTGGCATCTGGAGCCAATCGAGCCTGGTCGGCCATTCGGCTTTCCTTGACGACTGAGATATTTCCCAGGTGGAGGACCGCCGCCACAGTGCGCAATATGGTGATTTGAGCCTCATCGGTGAATCCCATTACATGGAAAGATTCCAACAACGAGTGCCACTCATCGATATCCGAGACGCCGACGATGGTATCGTGGCCATCACGGGTGTAGACGAAATCGCCGATGCCGAGTCCGTTGAGTAGGAACTCGCGGCGCATCCGGTCGTCCGCCCCGGCTAGAAGTTGGTAGAAAATATGGTAATTACGCTCCTGAGGGTTGATTCGCACGACCCTCGACTTTTCCAACAAATACCAATCGATGAAGGCACCGGCTATAGATCCATTGGGAGTGAATTCAATGCGAATGAACTTGCCGAAACGTGACGAGTTATTGTTTCGCACAGTCTGAGCATTACCAAATGATTCTAAGATAGGGTTTGCACGTAGAATCTGCTGCGAGAGAACTGAATGCTGTCCTCTATTCTTGACGGGAGATTCGGAGTGGGCCACAGCAGCAAGATATTGGATAACCTTTTTCGTATTTTCGGTTTTACCAGCACCAGACTCTCCGGTGACTAATATACTCTGGTTCTCGCCCTCGTTGACGAGGTTTCGAAACGCTTCGTCGGCCATGGCAAAGATATGCGGTTTCGTATCCTCTCTGCTCCGGCCCTTATACATATTGATATATTCGTTGGTGTAGATAGGTAGAGGGCAGTAAGGGTTGACGGTAACCAAGAACAGGCCGGAGTAGGTATATATCAGATCGGACTGATAACGCATGTGTAAGTTATGCACAACAGATGCCTCGTTGAGGTGCGTCAGCTCGGCCATATCATTAGCCTTGTCGAACTTGGCAGGGTTGACTTTATCCACACTTTCGCTATCGACCTCACGTTGCTAGAGGATGGTGTCAGTAAGGCGCCGCGCTTCTCCTTCCTGAGACGACGTTTACTTACGCTCCCATCGTCGCATTGGACGAGAAGCCTGCTTCCCTCCAGCTCCTCCACAACCCAGCCTTTCACGAAGGCGACCTGTGGATCCTTAAGCCAGACATATCTCTTGCCTGAAAAGTCATTCTCGCCCTCGATACCTTTCACGATGTCTATGCTCCGCCTTAAGTCTTCGGTCTTGATGAAAGAGGGCGCAAATGTTGTCGAACCGGGGCCGTTGCTCTTGGAGTCGGCCCGTTGCTGCCGCGGGGCATGCCCATTCATAGGCGGGGGTACAGCGGTAGCTAGGCTTGTGTGTGACTGGGTACGGCTATGCGAGGATGAAGAGGAGGAAGGTGTTATCGCATTCGAAAACGGAGCATGTGAAGAGAACAAGGCGGACTTGGGCCTGTTCTGGGCGTTGGGAGCCGGCGATGGGGATGCCGAGCCCATGCGGGCAAAGGGATTATTGCGTACTGACATGATTCGGTGCCAGGAGCTGATATTATGTTGGAGCTGTTCACGGATAGCGTATGGTGCTCATCGATACTGGGCGAGTTCGACTTGCTATGGTTGATATCTCTCGTGGGCGGGCAAATTCAATGTTGGCAGGATGTGATGCCATTACGAAACGCGCAGCACGCGCGTCTTGATGCAGTACGAAGCCAACAAAATTGCGTGACACAAAATCATAAATCAATCAATTCGTTTATGGCGACTCGGTAAAAAGAGGGCCTTTATTTTGGTATACCACTCCTGCTGCTGATCGTGGGATGAGGTATGCGTTGGACCTATAGCGAAGCTGAAGGCGGTTGTTGATACTTGGGACCGCATAGCAACGGACACAAAGTAAACATTTAATGCTTGGCACACCTCATTCATATGGGGCTGGCAGATAGCGAGCAACCTCCAGCTGCGAACTAATGGCTGACAGCTGCATCTATCTTCCGTACTCACAGTGTACAGTTTATAGATTACAGTGTCATATATCATACATACTGTCCCAGCACCAAATCTTCATCAGGCCGAGTTTAGTTGATCGACATGCACATGATTACCAGGTAGGTAGGTACACATCTTCTCGAAAGTGAATTTCTTGCCTCTCACCACCACCATCCCAACAACTTCTACCACCAGCTCGCGATACAATCTCGTCTATTACCCTTGGATCACAAGACGGAGCTTTATTCCATCGCCGACCACAACATTTCTTTTTCCAACTTTTCTTTTGCCATCTGTTCGTCGTCTTGTCTAGTCCAGGTAGACCCCTGTAAGGCGGTCCCGTTTGGCATAACTCATGTTGCGCGTGCATCGTCGCTCGCATTATCTCACGCATCTCACACAACCTAGCTGAACCGCCTTCTTGCTTCTACATACTGCGTCGGCAATTCCATCTGCGATGAGCCTTGAAGTCGGAGTTAGGAGGGAAATCTTTTCAGGGCCGGCACAAAGACCGTCTGGTCAAATTCAATTCTAGCGGCAACGCTGTTTGTTTTCATTGTTTGAATTCGCATTTGCATCAGCAATCGACTTTCGTGCGTGTCCATATTTTGGCCGACCATCGCCATCAATACCAACATCGCCCCAAATCGCTATCGTCGAAATTATAAGCTTCCCACTATGGCTCAGCATCCTCACGGCTACGGCCAACATTTCGGCCACTACGCACCTCCTCCGCTATCTGCTTCGTCGGCTCAGCCGTCCTACTACTATCCACAACCTCAAGCCGCCGCACCCTTACTGCCTGCAAACTACGCGACATCCCAGAGCGCATACAGCCACAATGCAACTAGGATACCCGGACTGGGACTCGGCGGGGGACCCATGGCTGCGACCCCCCAATTTCCTCCCGCTCCTACTCAGCAATGGCCCGCGCAGGGACAACCGCAAACGAACACTTTTCTCCAGAGCCATCAACAACCACCCCCTTCGCTCCCGCAGAAGCCATCTGTTCCACAGCAACAACCACACAACGCTCTCGAGGAAGGCGAGCTGAGTGAAGAAGGCGAGTTCGAGGATCTTTATGAGCCGAAAGCCCCGACCGATCCTTCCCAACCGCCACTCCATAATAAACCTCACCACACTCTGATTTCTTTGGATAGTCGTGGCGGCAGTGTTGGAGATGCCGATGGGTCTTCTATCTACGATCCCCATGATCCCCATGTCACCCACGATGACAGTGCTACCCAAGCACGGTCCAACACTGCGCCCGGTGCTGAGCAAGAATGCCCTGATGACGAATGGGAACCATCCTATCCCGACCGTGAACGGTCTGGGTCATACTCGCCATATTTGTCCCCTAGAGAGGTTCATCGCAAGCATTCCGTAGGCAAGATCACATTGAAGGGTAAGTAACCCCATTGTCAATGGCAATTTCAAATCTAAGTATATACAGCTACCGACCGAGTCGAGCCTTCCAAATCTACCCAGCAAACAAGCATGCCTTTACCTAAGACATCCAGCGCAATGCCTCAACCTAACGAAACCAACTTTGCTTTGGATGTTAACAACAACGTTGGTCCAACTTCAGCTTCTAAGCACGAGTCTCACATCAATGGCTTGTCGCCAATTCGATCACCATTGGAAGCAAAGAAAAAAGCCCAGGAGGCAATTCTGGGATTATGGCCACTTAAGGTTCGATATCAGGATTATATTGACGAAGGGGTCGACACAAATGTGGTGAAAACCCTTTTTAAGGATTTGGGCCTCGATGTGCCGAACCCTAAGACCGTCACGGTCTCTACTAAGACTACGAATGACGTGCAATCAACGCCTGTGCAAGCGGTTTCCCCGTCTAATACATCGCCTACACCCCAGAGCCCATCAATCCTTAAGACGCAAGCGCCTTTGCCAAACGTCAATCAACCTAATAAGAAAGATGACAAAGGCAAAAGTGGTGGGACTAAGGTAGCAGAGAAGTCTGCCGCCGAGGAACGCAAGGACAAAATCGCGCGGAAACTTGCCGCAATGGCGCAGAAGACAACCACTGCACAACCGCCGGGGCAAGATGCATCAGCGTCCACACCGGTGTCTGCGCCGGCACCAGCCCCCGCAACCGTTGCCGTTTCCGTTCCTTCTCCTTCGCCTGCTCCGAACCCAGCTCCAGCTCCCGTTGAGACTACTCCCTCTACAGCAAAGCTGGATTCCGCAACTACGCAGTCGGCTGTCACAAAGACCAGGGCCGAGAATAATGCAATTCTGCAGCAAAAGCTTGCCGCGCTTAAGAAGCAACAGGCACAGTTAGCAGCTGAAAAGGCACGCGTTATTTCAAATGAGAGCACGACTGCTTCGTCTCCAGCAGTGGAACCTAGTCACTCTGATACAAACCGCAATGGCAACTCAACACCCAATAATAGATCTGTTGCGCCCGCTCAGCAAAATTCGAACCAACAAAATGAGCTTCCGGGTACATCAAAAGATGAAGGCATTCCCGGTTTGTCCTTCCCGTCGCTTTCCCTCCCTCAATCAGCACAAGGGCCGAGCCGGAGTTTAAAGCGTCCGGTAGCGTCTGATTTCGATAACTTCACGCCCCGCTTTGAGTCACTAAAACGTACCCGAACTAATGAGAGACTGGTAATCGATGTCAGCGATGACGAAGACGTAGAGATGGACATAGGCTCCCCTGCGGAGGAATTCCCTCCATCAGCAGATTCCAACGGAGCACCTCGCCAGGCACTGGGTACATTCCCACCACTCTCTGACGGGCTAAATCGACGACAACGGGACAGCCCGGCCTCAAGCTCGGCTCCTACTCCCCCTGTTCACGGCGCTAGGATTGATCTACTGCAAAAGAGAATTGAAGAAGCGAAGCGACTAATAGCTGAAGCTGAGGCGAAGAAGGCTGCTAAGAGAGCCACAACCCAGTCATCACCTAAACTTTCAAGCCAAACTACGCAACCACCAGTCAATCTACCCAAAGTCGATGAGAGTAACTTGGAGGCCAAGAGGATCGTTAATAGCAGACGTGATAGAATCGCAAGTTACGAACTACCTCGTGTCAGTGCTGCTCTCAAGGAAAAACAGGACAAACTGAAATTACTTGTTGCTGAAGCCGCACGATTAGAACTTGAGGTTCAAGCGAGTTTGGATGAACAACGAAAACTCAAGACTGAAATGGATTGTCTTGTTGAACCTTCGACTGCAGTTTCTCCAGAACCGGTAGAACAGCCCCAGAGAAGGGATGGTAAGTACCCTGGATTGGGCACGCAGTTGCCAGCGCAGGCTCCCAACGTGTTCACAGATTCATCTCAACCAGAACAAGTTGAAGCCTCTGAAAATCACCAAAGCCTCTCAGAGAAGCGAGGCGAGGAAGAGTCATTACGCGATCAAGAGTCACCCTCAGCCAATGTAAACGGTGGCATGGACCCCAAACTAAACAATGATGAAGCACTACAAGCTGCAATATTAACCGACAATACTCATGACATGGACACTCAGATGACGGATGCAGACGGGCCTTCTCGTGGCACCGACAATACTCCTCTCATCAACGAGACGATTGCTGCTGATATCTCACCCAGCTCTCTAGATACTAGTGGCCCGGCCGAAACATCCGCGGCCGGATTAGAAGAAGATATGCAACAGACCGCAGAAGAATTTTCTACCGACGCAGATGTTGAGGTTGGCTCCATAGCCAAATCCGATACCTCGCCAAGTGAGCCCGACGTTGAGTCTAGCGAGTCCGATGTCTCGATGCAGCAATCCATTGCTGAACTGTCGCAAAGCGATGATGAGTCATATGAACCCACACCAGCTGAGATTTCCGATTCTCATAGTGTACAGAAGGATGAGCCAGACAATACCGAAGTAATAGATTATTCGCACTTCCTTGGCGACTATCCACTCACTAAGTTACAGGTTATTGATGACATTTTGGAAGAGCCAAGCCCGAATCACATGTTGACAGACCGGAATCACCAGGAACCAGAGAGCACAAGCAAAGAAGTAAAAAACCGCTCCTGTAAGGAGCCTCTCCTACTGACTGGCTCGCAGGATGCTCTCAGAAATACGCCGCCCTTGGAAGATTTACTATCCTACAAGAGCCCGCTTTCATATTTTCGTGCCTATAGGTTTCACCCGAAATACTCCGAGGAGGTCCCGGGTGGCCTTAAGTCCATGACCTTCAGTGCTAGGATCGACCCAATGCGGGAAGTGTGCCCCCATGCGCTTGCTGGAGAAACCTGCCCTAAAGGTACCGGTTGCGAATACCAGCATTTTGATAGCATGACCCTTCAGGGTGAGTGATCCAACTCTGCTTACCTCCACCTCCTGAATGGACTTCTTCCTCTCCGGACCCAACACCTCGTTGGATTACTGACTTCATGGCTTTGTCGCTCTAGATGCCGAGATCATCACGCAACTCGGCTCTGCGGACATGTTCATTGGAGAGGCGAGGACCAAGTTCATCGAAGGGCTTAAGAGGGTGCTCAATGAACTCAAAGCCAATCGAATCAAAGACTTCGATCGCATAACCCAGGCTATTGTCAAGCACAGACAGGACTTCCTCGGTGACAAAACCAAAGTGTTAGCTTTGGATTCTGTGGCCACATAGGTAACCTCGTAGTATGCTCACCTACAGCTTTATTTGTCGTGCACGTCGACACCTACCTTGTAGTAATATCCTTTCCCCCATTCCGCATACCTAATGGCGATCTCTACACGCGTCGAGTTTGGTGCCACAAGCACCGGCCTCAGCTCAGATCGTTTCTCCCACTTCCTACCCCATCAGGCAGCAGCAGCAGCAGCATGACTGCTCTGCGGTGTTGCAGAGAGGACCCGAGGCAGAGGCGCACGGAATCGGCGTCTATTTTTTTATTGGAATGTACGATACCCCATTGCTCGAATTTTTTGCCGCGCGTGGACCAGGCCACAGGTCATGTTGGCGGCGTAAAAGCGACGTATGCCGGGGGCGGTTAAAGAGGCTGCGCACCCGCAGTAAAGAGGAGGGAATAATAAGTGCATACCGTGGAAGAAGAAGAAGCAGGTGTAGCCGCCTGCAACTGCATGCCATATGTTGACAGGACCTACTCGAGAAGATGAGAAGTCCTCCCACACGCTTCGTATGGCCGTCTGAGAAGACTTGGTGCTTCTTAAGTGAAGTAGATATTTAATGTGCCGGTCGTAGCTAAATGCCAATTTATTTTGTCAATTGAAATATTTATACAATCAATCATATCCCACGACTTGGCAAATGTGTCTCTTCTCAGTATCTCGAAGAGTTAAGGTTGTTCGATGCAAGGACAGTGCTTGAAAACAGTGCTCTTTTGGTGAAACACGGTGTTTAAGAACCGTGAGCACCCTGGCTGTGGAGCAAGAGCTCCGAATAAACGACGTCATTGCTGCTTCATTGCGGTTGAAACACGAGACTTGACGAGAGCATTGACCGTCGACCTTACTGTATACGGGGTCGCTCACTCGCTCACTCGACAATGAATCACATGTATTTCCGTCGCCTCAACACAAAAGACGCGACGTCGTCTAATCCTTGATCTGGTCTGTCGCAGTGCAATCAATAAAGTTGTCTCATTTTCGCTGCAACTACTTCACGTGGAATACAGAATACAACACGATCTATCTGTCTGTATATACATCTCCGGCCTCTGAACAGAGATAGCTGTCTCATATAATGTTTTCATCGTGCTTTGGTCGGAGGGAAAGGGACCCCGAACAGCAACCCTTACTTCCACAATATGACCAGGACACTCACTTGCAGCGACAGCTTAGTCGGAAGCTTCACAGCTATCAGATGTGCCGTGCTCTGTCTAAAGGTTACATGCCCAGCAACGAACAGCTCATAGTCATTCTTCGTACCCTCCTGGCAAGCGATGTGCTCAACCCTGATAACCCTGATCTATCCGATTCTGGCCGACGACTCGTACGCCTCACAAAGCAGTGGCTTCAGCAGTTCATTGTGCTCCTGAATAACAAGAACAGCAAGGACCAGATTCAGGATCTGATCTGGTTCCTTACTAAGAGCAGGATATCCGTCGATATCGACGATCTTAGCTCAAGGGCCAAGAGCGTCAAGGCCAAGGCTGATACTGCCGCTGCCTATGAGAGCCTCCGCACTGTCGGCTCTTTACTTCTCACCAACCCGGAGTTCCGCACTTTCCTCGGGGATCTCACTGTGGTCGGTAGGGAAGTGTTTAGAGACTCGGCCGTTGCATTGCGCGATGCCGCCGATCAAGCAGCGAAGCAGGTCGAGCCGTCGCCTGAGGCGCAAGAGCGTGTCACGCACCAAGACGCCAACGGCAAAGCACCATCTCCTGAGGCACTCGCAGATGAGTTTCAAGACGTCGCTAAAGTCGTAGTAGATGGTGGCGGTGATGTCGCAAGCGCAGCTGTTGAGAGTGCCAAAGACAAAATCTCAGGTGATGAAGGACAGGCACTCAAGAAGCGTCTTCAGGCGACTGTTCTGAATCTCAGGAAGCGCAAGGACTATTCGGATTCAGTGTCAACATTGGCACTCCTGATCAAAAGATACGCCCTGGTATACTCGCGTGCCGCGGAAGAGATTATAGAAACGGCCCAGGGCGATGTTGCTGAGAACCGAGAGACTGATCGTGCATTGGTTAACCTCTGGGAGTTTGTTAAGAGCTTCGGTGATAAGAAGGATTGGGAGAAGTGCGAAGAACTTCTCCAAAAGGTCGTTCGCCACAAGGATCAAGATCCCGAGTTTGAAGACATAATGCAGCAAGTCGCGGATAGCTTACAAAAACTCCTCACGGATCCCGACTTCTTCGATAACGCCGAGAAGAAAATCAAAGACCTCAGAGAGAAGAGCAAGCAAGTTGGATCTGAGAGTAGTCTGAGACACGATGTTGATGAGCTTCTGCAACAACTATCCATCACAATACAGAGCGTCCTCAGAGACACCGACGTCCATCACCTCATAACAACAACCATGCGCATATTCGGCGTCCTATCACCCCCTCACGCCGTCACCAACCCAGATCTAATCCAAGACTCCCTAAACGTCTTCATCCCCCTCATCATCGCGGCAATCCAATACCTCCCCATCCCCCGCCTGGAGGTCAGCACACCAGCCATCGACCTCCTACTAGAGAACCTGATCATCGAGCCCGGCAAGACGGTAAACCAGACCTCTTTCCTACCCTACCGTCTCAAGATCGAGACGTACAACGACCTCGAGATCCGCAAGGCGCGTTTCCGAACGAGCACAAGCAGCAAGCACCTAATGCTGATCAAGATCGACGGACTCTCAGCGCGCGCCGACGAGATAGGTTTCTGGCTACGGGCTCACAGCGGACTCTTCCGGCTCGCGGACCAGGGCATCGCCAGCTTCGCGCTCGACGAGCGCGGTATCGATATTCATCTCGAGGTAGAGATCTGTCGTGAGCGACTAGAACAAATCCTCACTCTCCGCGCCGTGCGCGTGCGCGTGCATAAGTTGAATTACAAGTTAACCAAGAGTAAATTCTCCTGGCTAGGCTGGCTGATAAAACCCATCCTCCGTCCCCTCTTAAAAACGACCATGGAGATACAACTAGCAACAGCCATATCAGACCTTCTGCACGCGGGGAATCGCGAGCTTTTATACGCAAGAGAGCGGCTGCGCGCCACGCGCATCGCGTCTCCTGATGATCTGTGGACTTTCCTCAAGGCTGTGGCGGCCAGACTTATTCCTGAGGAAGATCCCGATTTCTATGCCCGTGTGGGAGTCGATCAGCCGGGCGCTGGGGTCTTCAGGGGCGTGTATACCCCTGCTAGCGTTGTCAAGATTTGGCATGAGGAGGCCGAACGTGCTGGGGATCGCGTTGAGGAGTTTGAGGCTGGCGGGTGGAGGAATGGGGTTTTTGAGACGCATGTGCAGAATATGATGTAGTCTTTGCCCTTTGAGTGTATATCGTCAGTTTGGGTGTCGGTTTAGGAGTGTTAATACTGAGAAGGACTGAGAATTTTCGGTGAAACGGTTGAGTTGTAACTGTTACTGTCATAGGAAAAAGGACTTGTGTATATTTTGTCAAGTTCGGAGTTGGAGGTTATTCAAGTCTTGAGGTTTGGTGGTTGTACATATTAGCCAATAGCGTGATGAATTAACGAGAATACTATTCTGGGACGTTAATCTTGTAGTTGTTGTGGTATAAAAGTCGTGCTTCATCTTAAACTGAGGGGAAAAGCATTCACTATTGATCATAGCCAGGTGTATATAATATCTCTCTGTATTTATTGCCTAAGCCTATTCTCGACAATACAGCTGGTGTATACTACTACCAAAAGCTAACAAATATGTATGTAATGTCCATACCGATAATTTTTCCCTTGCTTGGTTGCGAAACGCCGTGCGCCGCTTTGTATGTGCGTGCGTGTTGTATATGTATCTAACCATGTTTACATGTTTACACAGAAAGAAAAGAAAAAGAAAAAGAAGGAACCGAAAAATGCGAATTCTTAATGCATCTTTTTCTGATAATGCTGTCCCTCATCACTACTCCCCGTCGTAACGATACCGCTCACAGGTTGCGCAGTGGCGATCCTGATCCCGCCTCGTCCGCCGTCCTTGGGCGAATTAATGCTGAGATTGCTATTGCGGCGAGGCAATCTATTCAGAGTAGGAGACGTCGTGACGGGCGGCGAGGCAACTCGTGCCGGCGTTCGTGCCGGTGAGGAAACTCGTGCAGGTGTGTGCGTCTCTTGTGCACCATCTAGAGTCACGGAGCTTCGCCTATCAGGGGTCAAGGCTGTGTTCTCACAAATCGGGGTTATGGGATTAGTATACGGACGGGTTGGATGTGGGTATTGGGGTGTGAGCTCTTCCGGTATAGCTATGGGTGTTAATAGCGTTTCTCCGGCTTTGTGCTGTGGACCGGTGCCGTCTCCGTTCTCTTGGCCGTTGGATAGGGCAGAGGTTGTGTCGGATTCCTCTACTGCATCACTGTTTACGCGTGTGCTGTCATAATAGTTAGACTCGGAAACGAAAAAAACGGCTGGGTTGAACACGAGGAAAGAAACCTACTGTTTGAACGATGCTGAAGCAGATAAACTCCTATTCCTCGCGAGGGCGTAGCTTTCGTACTCCTTTAGAGGATTGTCCGCGCTCGTAAAGTTGTCCAGGGCATCGAAAACGTGTCGGAAAACCTGAGTATCGAGGTCTCGAGCCCAAAGGAAATCCAGATGTTCGTAGTGAGGTATTTCGGTAGCGACTGTCCTCTTGGGTAGTTCCTTCAATATAGCCTTGATGTCCACCAATGAATCACTCCCACCATACACCATGACAATAGGTGTCCTGATGTTACGAGTCGGGTATTTGGCGACTTTGGTGTATTTGTTTGTAGTGTTCATTCCCATATACGTCTGAACGTCATCATCGAACATCTGGAACGACTTGTTCCGGATAATCTGAAACCAATGCACAACTGATTTTGTGCTCGTGTAGGAGTACAAGTGCGGGTACGCCGCGAGTTTCTGGCTCACTGACATGTTCTTAGACTTCCAGCCAAAGAGGAAGTTGTTGCCCATGTCGATCAGCTTGATAAAGATGGGAGGGTAGAGAATGCTCTGCCAGGTGGTTGCGGAGCTAAGGATGGACCGTCGACCGAAGAGAAGGAACAAGACCTGCGGCGAGGCCTTGATAAGAGCGTCGACGATACCATTCTTTAGCCCCGGCACTCTCATCGCCGGTGCCAGCGCAATGAAGACGTTTACTTGATCGTTCAGTTTGGGATTAACTGACAAGCTTGCGAACGCCTGCGTTGTTCCTTGAGAGAATCCGATATAGGATAACGACGGCTGCTTCGTAGCGTCGAGGATATACTGAATCGAGTCAGGGATATCGTAGAAGGCGAATTCGTCGAGGGAAAAATTCCAGAACTTAGTCGAGTTCGGCGAACATCTGATTGATTTTTTGGAGTACTTGTTCCCGCGGTTGTTTCCCAACTAAATAACCGTGTCAATGCTTTGAACGGTGGAGGTAGACGTAAGGGGCAGAACTCACCCACACATCGAAGCCATGCTCGACCAAGACAAATGGAAGAGATCGTTGTTCGTCAGTCTGACATACCCAGACCTCGCTGTTCATTAAAAGGCCGTGGTGTAGGTAGACGACGCGCTTCTTGACACTGGCAGGCCCGTCGTTCACCTTCGTATCCTCCTCGCCTTTCCGCCACGCCAACCGGTGCAGTCCAAGCAAATACCCGTCTTTGGTCTGCACCACATGCTCTTCGGCAGTGTATCCATAGCTTGCACAGATGGCGACGAAATCGGAGGCATTTCGGATAGAGCTTGAGATGGCTGGCAGAAGATGTCAGTCAGGGGGTGGCGCATAAATGGGTGCGACGAGCACGCACCATTCTTCCTCTCTTCGGCTCTCTTATGGGCTGGCGAGGTAACGCTATTGAATATGCGCCGTGACGCGTCGGTGAAGAGGTTTATCAAGGACGTAGCTAGACAGACGACCTCGTTAGCGGTAGGGTATTGCGGAATCGGGTTCAGGACTCGTACGAAGCGCAAGGGTCAGAATTCGGATGATAGCTTCTAACGCAACAAATAAGAACGAGCCTATCAAGGCGACATATTCGGTCCTGTATTCGAATCAGCTACACGATGTCGTCGTGCTGTGGCACGTTCAATAGTCGGTGAGGAAGACGAACGGGTTCAGGCGGCCTATAAACGGCACGGCCATTTTGAGAGACGCAGGGTGCTTTTTCTTTTTTTTAAGGTTGATCGCAGGATCGACAATGAAGCTATAAGAAGCTTGGCGCTGCACTACCGCAGCTTAACCATCATGTTCTCGCACAAGAAGAAAACTTTGTCTCGAGGGGTCGAGATGTTGTAGATGGTTACTGAGAAGAATATCTGGAGCTTCTAAGGGTGATGTCACATGCAAGAAATCGGTCAACTGAGAGAGCTACTGTAACCTAATTATAAATAGGGATTCTTCAGCACCCAAAAGAGGAATCCCTGTCACCCCACATGTACATTGTTCTAGGTGGGTACCTACTGTAAAGTTTACTTTGACTTACTTACAGTGAGAGTTTTCATCATTGTCAAATTGACCGCCATTTTCAGTATGAGATATTACTACAAGATATATTAGGAAAATTGCTGCCATAACTCTTTGTCTTCAATTATGAATGAGATAGAACTCGACTACAGGTACAGGAATACTTATGCGAGTCTTGGGCAAGGTTTCAATTACCACGTCAAGCATTTTATGCTTACCTGTCTTTGACACGTCTATTTGAGATCCCGCGACCCGGTAGGTTAGGCGATTTGATTTGTTGTCGTGATACCTATCCTGTCTACTCGACTCGTACTCGCTTTACGCAGTAATACCTACGCTCCCCGCATAATGCCCTGCTTCTAGACTCTATACCGCCTTACCAAGCTAATGCGAAGGGCCCTGCAGCCTCACATTGTTTTGCATATAAGGCACAGGCATAATATGGAGTCATTCATAACCGGTATAGTATAAAACAGTTGGAATTTCTTTGTCTTTCCTTGTCGATGTCTTGTCTAAGGAACGCCACGCCGTATGGCGTTAGGATTAAGACAAGCAATTATATACGTAGTTTGCAAGGACGCATCATCAGCTCGAAATTCATCTTCCGTCAAGCCCGATTGTTTCAGAACAACAGAAACTAAACTTCTACTGGATATCCAATGTTTATGTGGCATGCTTTGTGGCTCTGTTGGGGCTCCGCTGAAGCGACGTGCCATAAGCTAAGTCTACCGAATAATCGCCCCACCGCGGACCAAGTGGCATCTCCACTACAGACGTGGCATCGGACAGTGACGAAGATCGCTTGGGACTCATCCATACACCCATCGATTACTATTTGCTGTACCCTTTTAAACAGTTATTCTCGTAAGTAACTTCTCATTATACTAAAACTCATTTGATACATATTCCGAGCAGCATCTATTTCAATTAATCTGTTAAACGGAATAGTTGTGCTGATAAGTTACTGGCCACATGAATGCCTACCGGCTTAAGGGGCGTCTTAGTATTTTGTCTGAATTTCAGGCTGTGTCATAGATTGTACATACTTTGGGTTCTCACTACAACCTGATAAAATCCACCCTCTTCTGGGGATTATCAGCGGCAAAGGTAGATTCGATACTCGCCAGGTTAAATCAAACAACCCCTTAACGCCCGGATCATGTTATTCCCGAGAAAGAAAGAGACAAAACACAAATATAGATCCTAAAGTATCCTTGCCCTATTCAACCCAAATTGGAAACGAATGTCGCAATCACCGCCGCGTAGGCAGCAGCTACTGCCATTGTCTCGAGGTTTGATATCTTCAGCATAATTCCTACTAGGAAAGAAAAGACGAAAATAAAAACAGAGGCCGTCATAAGTTGGGTATTCTTGGATGGTAGGTATGATAATATCATAAGAGGGGCAGTGAGGAAAATGGCTACAACCATGGCAGTCATAATATGCCCAATCATTTCAGCAAATACGACAGTATTCTGGTATGACCACCGGTGGGACCCCTCAGGTAATCCTCGAGTCTCTGCATTATCACTGTCGGGCTGGCCCGACCATTTGCGATACCAAAATGCGCGAATATACTTGTGAAATTGGCGCTGAAATGGATCAGTGCGCGATCGTGTCCCAATGTCAAGTCTGAGTAACCTTGTTTTATAAATCTCGTGCAAGGTAAGGTCGGAACGAAGTCTGGACTGTTTCTCATCGTCTAAGAGTGAGAAGGTCTCCATGGACATAATATTATGGAATGCGGCAAGCGCTTCATCTATATGAGGAGTCTCAGTTAATTCAGAATGACAATACCGAAAGGGGTACGAACCGTATTGTTTTAGTAAATCACGAAGTCTCAAAACCAACTCTCTCGTCATGGTTACCTCGATGCTAGGAACGTTCTGGTCTCTCTTGCACCACGCTAGTCCAAGTCGATCAGTAGGTGCATGGTCCGTTTCTAAGCTTAGACCAGCCTGATAAATGGTATGATCGAGTTCGGCGATTTCATCTTCCAAGTAACGGAGATTCAGTAGATGGGTAGTTTTAAATCGACGGAACCCATGTAATGTTAGATTATTATTGTCAGTAGCTGCTTCCCAGTGTTTCTGAAACTGTTGGATAACAGTTTTCGAGCGCTGCAATTGTGTTGCCATAACTTATACTACGGAAACAGAATACGATATTGGTTTAAGATCGTAGTTGTGTCTTTAGACGTGGAAAGCCTCATATATAAAATTTCTTACCGCCAAAAATAAAGGTCTATTGAAACAGTGAGGCACTGGCCTAAGCCAGTCTACGCTAAGGTACATTTGCCGTTTGGGTGCTTAAAATGAAAAAGGAAGTTCTGTATGAATGCCTTTGAAAACTACAGGCCCGAGTAACCTCTCCTCCTCAGCCTATACGATCAAGTAGTTAGCAAAATGTACAAATTCCGGGCGGCGAAAGCATCATATCTCAGCCACGTTGTAACGAGGGCTGGGACCGTCATTCGAATTACAATAATCTACTGTGGTGTCAAGAATGCCATGCTAGTCTGATTCTCTATTTCAGCCTGGCAAGGTCCATATATACGAAAATGATTCTTTCACGTCTTGCTCGCGCTTGCTAGTCGGGATACAGTTCTGGCTTTTCATATGATTATCCACATGATATTGCAATCTTAGGCCGAAGGTTCTCGGACATTAAAATGTACCAATAGGATCCGACTACCCCTGGGCACATCGTCTCTCGGATATACTACGACATATTCTGCACCCGGAAAGTGCAACCCAGCGATCGCAATCTTTTACCTTCAGGTTTGTTAGATCAGGCAGAACCTAATTCTCGATAGGGAGCGCGACGAAGCCGGACCGATCCGTTAACTCACTAGACGCGGATTTAGTAGTCTTACATATTGTAAGATAGCCGGCCCGAAGTCATTGGGTATTGTTAATTTATATTGCGCGCAACGGTGTGAATGCATGATCACCTAATACTACTATGGCATTGGTATGGATACTAAGAGGCGGAGCGTGAGGCTTATCATCTGGCGTCGCAGCTTAGAACAGGTAAATCTTACATACCTTAAGGTAAAAAATCTGAATTCTAGGTAGGCATATCGGGAGGCAGACAGTGAGGCTCAAAATCTAGCACCATGGGACAGATTAGGAAGTTATAGAAAGACTGGAGGGAATAGGTAGAATAGTATCATTCGTTTGCAAGGCTATAAAATAGCATACCACACCAGTTTTTGCAACAGCACCGAAACTAAGAAGCATCCGTGCAGTACAAATTTCCAAGGTAAGGCGCCATATCGGAAAACTTATCAACTTGCTAAGACAGGAATGCAATAGAATATAACATACGCTACTTTCAATATTCCCCTAGCTAAGGCTCTATTGTAGGCGCCCCAAGCGACGCTCCCCACAAATCCCGAAGCCTGATTCGTACCCTCGATGCACAATTGGAATACTTTGATCTGCCTCGCAAGACGTTAGCGGTAGCTGCATCATGTCGAACCCAGAGGATTACACAATTGGGTGGATATGTGCAGTAGAAACCGAGTACGTCGCCGCTCAAGAGTTTCTTGACGAGGAACACCCTCAACTAGTCCATCAAGAAGTCAACGATAACAACATCTATTGTCTCGGCCGCATGGGCCAGCACAAAATCGCCATTGCTTGCTTGCCCCATTGGAGCTATGGCCTCGTTAACGCAGCTAACGTGGCGAGGGACATGTTGCGGACCTTTACAAATTTAAGATTTGGGCTCATGGTGGGCATCGGCGGTGGTGTCCCAACATATCACGATATCCGCCTGGGGGATGTCGTCGTTAGCTCCGTCGACTACGAGAAGGGCGCTGTGTTCCAATACGACTTTGGTCAGACTATCCAGGATAAGGCGTTTAAGACAACGGGACATCAAGACAAGCCTCCCAAGTTACTTCTCGCAGCCGTGCAGAACCTGAAGGTTAAGTATAAGAGGAGTGGCAATAAGATCGAGAACACAGTTGCGTCTGTGCTAGACGGGAACCGACGTTTACTGGAAGAGTATCGCCGACCCGATCTTGTAACTGACCGGCTGTACCGGAGTGGTTATGTTCACATCAGTGGTTCTCCCGCGAATTGCGCATCTACTTGCGGACTTGACGACGCGAATACCATCACCCGACAGCTCAGGACTGAATACGAAGACGACCCGAAGGTGCACTATGGTCTGATTGCTTCAGGAAATCAATTAATGAATGATGCCGAGCTCCGAGACCGCTTAGCGGAAGAGACTGGAGTTTTATGCTTTGAGATGGAGGCTGCAGGATTGATGGACCATTTCAAATGTCTGGTCGTTCGTGGAATTTGTGATTATGCGGACTCCCATAAAAACGAGGAGTGGCAGGGATACGCAGCTATGACGGCGGCAGCATATGCGAAAGATCTTCTCAATGTTATCCCACCGAGCAGGGTGCTGGCCGAGGAAAAGCTCAGTAAAATTATCAATGATGGTTAGTAGCCTAGTTTTTTAATATATTTGAAGTTTATATTGCTACGTCTAACGATTTATGTATACATAGTTAGTGTCGTTGCTAGTGATACACAACATCGGGTTCAACATCTTCAAGCAGACGCACATCTAGAAAGAATCAGGGATTGGCTTTCACCATCCGACCCGTCAACCAATTTCAACGACGCGTTAGAACGTTGCCATCCAGGATCAGGCCAATGGTTTCTCCGGCATACAGCATATTCAACTTGGAAATCCAAGAGCAACTCGTTTTTATGGCTTTGCGGAATCCCCGGGTGTGGGAAAACAATTCTTACCTCCACCATCCTCCACGATCTAAAACAAGACACAGCCCGCTCTCTAGACTTACTCTACTTCTATTTCACCTTCAATGATACTTCTAAGCAACATTTGGAAGATGCGATAAAGTCGCTTGTCAGCCAATTGTATAGCAGTTCAAATAATGCTAGAGAATCTCTCGATTCACTTTACAAATCTTACAAAAAAGGTGAGCGACAACCAAGCCTTAATGATCTCTGCGAAACTTTCCAAAACATGGTGCAGAAAGCTGGTGAAGTATGTATCATTCTCGATGCGCTCGACGAATGCGAAACGCGAAATACACAGCAATCCAAAGATTTACTTTCATGGATTCAGAGCCTTCGAAACTCACAGCTCGGCATTCATCTTCTTGTTACAAGCCGACCAGAACATGACATCAAATCAGCTATCGAAAGATGCACCTGTAATCAAGATATAATTAATATACAAAGTGACTTGATTGAAGAAGATATATGGTCCTATATCCAGACCAGAGTCAGAAAACACCCTTTGCTCGGAAGATGGCAAACTCGTCCCGACGTACAGGGAGAGATTGAAGCTGCCTTAATGAAGAAAGCGAGCGGAATGTAAGTCCTTCACGCTTCAATTTTGTAGTCTAATTGCTGATATATACAGGTTCCGCTGGGTCTATTGCCAACTTGACGTTCTGAAGGACTGCTTGGATCTCCCAAGTGTGCGAAGAGCCCTTGCATCCCTACCAGCAACACTAGACGAGACCTATGCTAGGATTTTGACCAACGTACCTTCGAGAGATTTTCATTATACGACGCGACTATTGCAATTTTTAATATACTCCAAGCGGCCTCTACGAATGGATGAAGCTGTCGACGCAATTGCCATCGATTTAGAAAAAGACCCACCGTTTGATAAAGGGAACAGGATGCCAATTCCGCAAGAAATCACCAGATATTGCTCTGGTTTGGTCACAACCGCCGAGAGAAAAATCACGGACAACGGAGAGACTATCACGGAAATACAGCTGGCACATTATTCTGTTAAAGAATATCTCACATCGGATCGCTTACGGGACGACCTCACCATCTGGCTTGAAGAGACTTCCGCCAGAGCATCTATCTCAAAACTATGTGTTTCTTACCTACTGCAAATAGAATACGGTCTTCCATTGGGAGAGGTTAAGAAATCATACCCAATGGCAGAATATTCTGCAAAATATTGGGCGAGTCACGCGGTCGCAGCTGGCATTGATGGTGATAACTTAATCATAAAGCTGTTTACATGTGAGGAGTCTTTCAAGACATGCTATCAGTTACATAATCCAGACTCTCAAATACCATTCCGAATTAGGGGCCCGCCGTCCGCCTCGTATTACGCCTCTCTTGAAGGGCTCAGCCATGCCGTCCAAACTCTGATCAATTTAGGCACCGATGTGAACGCGAGGAGCGGGATGCATAGATACGCGCTTCGAGCCGCTGCAGGCAGAGGGCACGAAACTATTGTTCAGATGCTATTAGATGCAGGGGCCAACGTTAATGCGCTTGTGGAAAGTCTTGGAACCGCCCTCGAAGCAGCTGTACAAGGAAAGCACGAGAGGGTTGTACAGATACTATTAGAAAAAGGGGCCGACGTGAACGAATACGAACAAGGCCTTCCGCTCCTCTCAAAAGCAGCGTCGGATGGACAAGAAAATATCATTCGGATGCTGTTAGAAAAGGGGGCTGACGTGAACGCGCACTACGGTTCCGCTCTCAGCTGGGCGGCGTCACATGGGCACGAACAGGTCGTACAGATGTTATTAGAACATGGGGCAGATCCAAATGCAACAAGTGAAGACGACTTAACTACCCTTCAATCTGCAGTAGTAGCAGGACATGGAAATATTGTACAGGTGCTGTTAGAAAAGGGCGCCGACGTAAATGGGGATTGCGGCTGGACTCTTTACGAAGCGGTGCTAAGAGGGCATGAAAGGATTGTGCAGATGCTATTAGGAAAGGGGGCGGATCCGAATCTAGGACGCGGCAGTCACGAAAGACACGAAACTATCCTTGAGGCTGCAGCGGAACAAGGGAATGAGAATATCGTACATATGCTATTAGAAAAGGGAGCCGATGTACACGAAAGCGACGATTCCGCTCTTTTCATCGCAACGTGGGAAGAGCACGAAAAGATTGTGCAGATGCTATTGAAAAGGGGCGCATGGCATCGCGGCGCCATCGACACAGCAGGGGACGGGGAGAACGAAAGTATCCTAAAACTATTGTTAGAAAAGGAGGTCGAGATGGTTGGGCAAGATGAAGTAGAACTTTATCTAATGTCAGGAGGCAAATCCGATCTGAAGACGAGGTGGACTTTCACCTTCTAAGCGACAACGTTGTTAAAGGATCATATATCATATTGGCAGTTAGTTTAGAGCCTAAGTATACCGTGGATTTAGAGAAATAAACCATTTGACCGTAATATATCGGTCAAACTCGGGGCTGTGTAGTGATCAATAGACTAGCCCATGAGTTTTAGAGCGCGGTACGGATTACAGTACACCGTATTCAAAGGGCTTTGTGATATTATATCAAATTCTTGAATTTTGAAATTGCATAGACTGCGCGTAAAATCTATACCAAAATGGTTTTCTATCTAAAACTTGAGAATAGGTAAGAAATAATGGCATATTCAGTCTGAATTACGTTCCCTGGCGCCCATGTCTTATATATGCATATCTTATCCGAGCCTTGCTTATACCGGGGGTTTCAAGTTGTCCAATCAAGGTCCTAAGCCCCGGGCCCGGACTTTTTGGCGATGGTATCGTATCGTTCGACCTCTTGTCCTCTTGTGAAGAGTTAACTTACTAGTTATAAGCAAATTGGAACTCGCCAAATATGCCGAGCTCCTGTAAAGAGATAAGTACGTTCAATTTCCTGCCTCTCAAAGAACCAACTCACTAGACAGAATCACCGGGATAACGTACTTACCTTTCATCCCACCTCAACAGGAGCCGCACTGGCGCAATGCCTGCAAGAATCCGAATGCGTAATGGTCCAACGGCACACAGCCGCCGAATGTCTACGGTCGCCATTATCCGAGACCCTACCGACCAAGTGCCAGCAGCTCAAGAAGGGGTTCGGCGAGTGTCGGCGCGGCATGATCGACATGCGCAAGCGGTTCCGCGGCAACCAGCCCATCACCTTCAAGGCCCTCGAGACGGCCGAGAACTCGGGCGAGGGATACCAGCTGTATGCCGGCCGATCCGCCTTCTCCGGCTCCACCCGCGTCACTGATGGCAACGAGCCCGAACCGAGGGACTGGCGCGAGGTCGAGAACGAGAAGTTCCGCGCCCAGGAGGCAGCAGCGCAGCAGCAACAGGCGAAGAAATAATGGCAGAGAGATGCTGGGGCTCAGCTGTATGAGTATGAGAAGGGGGATCATAGGGCGGCTAGATTTATTGTTATGAATAATGCATTGGGCGGCGTTAAGGGACTTGCGCAAATACCACTTCGATTTCTCGTAGCATCTACCGAATTTGCTATGGTTCTTCCCTAGATGCTATTCCGGCCGACTTCGCTATGGGTCGCCGGCCTCTCGATCACTCGGAAAACAATTGCCATTGCGCTATTTGCCGATGAGCACTATCATGCTATTATTCTACGTCCCGGAAGCCTACATTCTTAAGTACTAGCGGCATATTTCAAAGAATAGTGGCCAATTACTTATGCGATCCAATATCCATGGTCGTATGATTTTCTTCAAGACAGGCTTATTGGCGCCCTGTTAATGATTACGAAAATTCTGGGTAAGGTATATCGACATAGTAGCAGCACTAGCATTTAGGTTCACTTGGCCGAATATAAGACAATCTATATTCAACCCATTTTATACATCTTTCACATGCTTGCGATCTTGAATCACTTATAGCTACGAGCTTCAAGAATATCGCACCAAGCAGTCGATATTATTACCGGGCGGCAGGTACATCATATCAAGTATCTCCGCAAAGAAGTTAAAGAGGTTATGCAACTAAGCCATGAACACATGCGCAACTACCGAATTCGGGAATCATCCATCCGTACGTACGTAAGGTTCAAGCCAGTGACGCACCCGAAGCCGCTTCGTGTAGATCAACTTCCGTGAAACTCAATTATGTCTTAACAATCTCGTCATTTTCGTACGCCATAGACTGCGCCTAGATACCTACATATATATAATCCTCAAAACTCCTCGCCAACTTAAATCACCTCAACTCTAATCCCAAAGTCCCTAAAAGAACAAAGCCCAAAATGACGAACAGTCTCGACTGATAAGAGCTGCGGGAACGACGTCATTTCATTTTCCTAAAGAATTACACACCTAGCACCTATCTTAGAATATACCTAAACTCAATGGCGAGCAATGGTCACCACCGCCCCCGAAACCGAACCCTCATCCTAGCCGCCGCCATCGCATTCATCCTAAGCGCCGTCTTCCTCACATACCTGCGTCTCGACCCTCCCCTTCTCACCATGTCCGACATCGACGACGACTTAATGGCTTCAGGGAAATCGAAGCACGACAAGGGTGGTCAGACCTACCCACAAGTCTCGACCCTCCCGGCCTCCCACCTCCCAACGAATACGCGACGCCTGATGATCATCGGCGATGTCCACGGCCACCTTAAGTCCCTGGAGGCGCTTCTTCGCAAAGCCGAGTTCTCCGCCGCGCGAGGTGACACCGTGGTCTTCGCGGGAGACATGGTGAACAAAGGCCCTGATAGCGCGGGCGTCATAGAGCTTGCGATGAAGATTGGTGCGTTTGGGGTGCGTGGTAATCACGAGGATCGCGTACTGCGGGCGTGGGAGTATCTCGAGGATAAGAAGCGGGCGAAAGGGGAGGGGGTTGAATCTAATAGTAATTCTGACGACGATGACGATGAGGAGGAGGACGAGAACGGAATAATCACGGACGCGAAGGACACAGAGAGTGAAGAGATTCAAAATAGCGGTTCAGAGGGATCGGAAGGCGAGGAAGAAGAAGAAGACGCATCCCACGATAAGAAACACAAGGAAAAGAACCACAAGAAGAAGAAAGGAAAAAAAGACAAGAAAAAGAACAAGAAGAAGGGACACAAACATAAACCCCACCATAGAGACATAGTCACAGCCAAGTCGCTGAAACCAGAGCATCGCGCCTGGCTCTCACAACTGCCGCTGATCCTACGGATCGGAGACCTAGGGCCACGATACGGCGAGGTGCTCGTGGTTCACGCAGGTCTGGTACCCGGGATTCCGCTGGAATCGCAAGATCCTGAAGCCGTGATGACGATGCGGACGATTCTTCTCCCGTCTTCATACGATCCTTCTCAACTAGTTCCCAATTCCAACTCTTCCCCTTATATCGAGAACGACAACCAAACCCCTCTAACAACCACCCAAACCCAAGACCAATCCTCTCCCAACTTACTCAAAGACTCCAAAAACAAACACCACCCGCCCAAAATGATCCCCAGCGCCTCGCGCAAGGGAATTCCCTGGGCCGAGATCTGGACATCCTACCAACAAGCCTATTTCTCTCCTCCCTTGCCTTCATCCCCTTCATCACAGCTCTTACTCCCCATAAGGCCTGCAACCGTAGTCTACGGACACGACGCGAAGGCGGGGCTGAAGATGCGTAAGTACGCCTTTGGGGTCGATAGTGGGTGTGGGAATGGCGAGAAGTTGACGGGTGTTATGTTTGAGTTTAGGGAACGAGGGGCTAATGGGATAATGGATAAAGAAGGGGAAGAAAACGAAATTGAAAATGAAAACGATAATGATGGTAATGATGGGGAAGAAGGAGACCGACAAAGCTCAGGACATAAAGCGAGGATACGGCATCATCTCGTCAGCGTGTCGTGTAAGGAGGAACATTGAAGACTAGAACAGGTACTATTTTTTATGTGGTAATGCGGTATAGGTCACGGCTAAATACGCCGAGCGAAGGACGTTAATCATGGGGTATGAATACCACGACAAGTGTGCGATGAAATAACGTTTTAAAGGTTGGACATCAATCAGTGTGCAGACAGACACCTCAGACAGATTTCAATCTAGATTAAATAGATGACAGTCTTCTATGAACAACCCTTGGCCGTCACCAATCTGCTCATTTGGCCAAAACATTCCGCTTCCTTTAGAGAGTGACAATCTCTGTACTGATACGCAGAAAATACGAGACTTCGCTTTTGGACTGGCAGTGTTTTCATTCATTGACATTTCTATACATCCCGTCATAAATATTCCTCACCCAACATAAGTGAATGCGTTTATGCGGAGATCTTCTGCTTGAGGATATCCTTTAGAGTAACAGCGTCAGCAGCGAACTTGCTGATACCCTCGCGCAGCTTCTCGACGGCCATCTGTTCCTCGTTGAAGTCGAAGCGGAACAGGGCCTCGTCGCTAATGTACGACTTCTTGCTGATGTCGAGGGATGAGGCACCCGAAGCGTCGAGCTTCTTGGGCACGGCAGCGCTGGAGTTCAGGAGCTCCTCGAGCAGGTTGGGCTATTTTAAGCTGCAGTTAGCTACAGTGTTTTTCTGAGCTGTTGGACAAAGGTGCTGGGGAACCACTTACGGAGATGGTAAGGTAATCGCAGCCGGCAAGCTCGGTGATCTCGCCAGTGTTGCGGAAAGAAGCGCCCATGACGATGGTCTTGTAGCCGAACTTCTTGTAGTAGTTGTAGATGGCCTGGACGGACTTGACGCCGGGGTCCTCCTCCTTGCTGTAGTCCTTCTTGGTGGCGGCCTTGTACCAGTCGAGGATACGGCCGACGAAAGGGGAGATGAGGAAGGCGCCGGCCTCGGCGGCGGCGATGGCCTGGACCAGCGAGAACATGAGGGTCAGGTTGCAGTTGATGCCATGGTCGCGCTGCAGGATCTCGGCGGCCTTGATGCCTTCCCAGGTGGAGGCGATCTTGATCAGGATGCGGTCCTTGGAGATGCCCTGCTGCTTGTATAGCTACAAAACAAATGGCCGTGTTAGCGAAGTCTCCTCGTATAGCACAGGTGCTCGATGGGTCGATAATGCGGGATACATACTTCGATGATGTGCAGGGCCTTGTCTACGGAAGCCTTTGTGTCGAAGGAGAAGCGGGCATCGACCTCTGTTGAGACCTTGCCGGGGATGATCTTAAGAATCTCCTGGCCGAAGGCGACTAGGAGTCTGTCGAGGGCGGCATCGACCTGGTGGTCGACGTCGCCACCCTCTTTCTTGGCGTACGCGATGGCGTCGTCGATTAGTTTGGCATACTCGGCTTTCTTGGAGGCGGCGAGGATGAGAGAGGGGTTTGTGGTAGCATCTTGGGGCTTATACTTTCCGATGGCTGCGTTGTCGTTGTTAGCGTCGTCTCCTGACGTAGAGCTAGCTCGATGGGATGAGTAAGAGACCTACTTGCGAAGTCACCTAGAAAATTTCAAAAAATTATCTCAGTCAGCGCCCACCCATTTGTAGAATTCCCCATCGCGACAAGACATACCGGAGTCGCACACAACCACCTATTGACAGAAATGCACGTCAGTTAAAGCCTGTTGCACAGAGAATCGGGAAATTTCGCTGCATGAGAGTAACTGTCGGTAAAAAAGCTTTCAGAGCTCGCAGCGTAAGCCAGGCGACCCTTGCGAGCTGGAGCGTCGCTGCGACGATGTTGGAGGGGTAATTCTGCTGGTATGAGGGGTAAATCACGAAGGCGAAACTTACGGTGCCAGTGGACTTCAATTGATCGAGAGAGCTAGACATGTTGTATGTGTGTATTTGGTATAATTAGAGTAAAGATAGCGTATATGAATTGGCTTGAGCAAATCGGCTCAGTGTTATTTGAAAGGAGTTGTAGTAGTTAGTGGTTGGGTATGAGGTTATGACATGAAGCAGTGACGAAGATTGTTGGGGCTGGCGGCTGTTTTATTGTAACACGTTGGCGGGGCATGTCCAGGTACCAGACCCCCCCCCTACTACATCATCAACAATGGGTCCTTCACATCAGTACTAAATTTACAGTGGAGGGGGCGAGTTTTCGACGACAGCTCCGGCCGACACCACTCCGCCCGCCTTGTCCCTCTGCGTTACAAATGGATGTGTCTGGTGACAGATGCAAATTTCTATTTGCCCCCCTGACAGATATCTCTGATAAATTTCGTCCCGATTTCGTAATCCCGTCTTTTCGCGTCTCCACCTGTCAACGCGGGTTTCGTTTGCCCTGTATCTATACAGTAAGTAGGTACATTTACTGATAGCTATGGCATACTCGAAAGAACATGTAACTGGACTTGGTAACAGCAGTCGGATGTACATTTTATATGATTCAGGTACCACCTATGTCGGCAGTTTCGGTCACTATTAGTTCGCCAGAATAGTGGAGAGTTGAGCGACTAAATTGTCAACGACCTAAGTTCGAGGCAACGAGGTTCACGGACTTGCCAAGCCTTTCCGTCTTACTGTGATATTTGGGAGCTTCCGACTCCGGCATGAAGCCAGACGCAGCTCTCGCATAGACACTATTTGCAAAGTAGAGGTGCAAGGGACTCGACGGCAAGGCTGAAAAAAATGTCATATAGGGGCACAAAAGGCCGCACTTGCGATTCAACCGGTGTCGCTAGTAGAATTGAGGAAACATCAGCCCGGAAACGTCGCAGAGACTCATACATCTCCGATATTGTGCATTTCCACGTGGGGGGCCGGATTACTCATGATTGGTGATTGGCCTAGCGACTCGGCAACGTCCGGCGCTTTCGGCCATTCGCTCCCTACCTCGTAATAAGTAGAAGCGCCGATTCACTCAACCACGAGTAAGCATTTGATAATATCCAACATTAATAAATTAGGTAGGCAGGTTACACTTTGACTCATGCTTTCAAGTTTTACATTGTCGATTCTTCTTATTCTCTAAGAATGGCTATGGGTCTCGTCTTCATTGGTCTCGTCACGAACCATATAAATGCCCTCATTTGCTCGTAGTTAGGAAAATGGCTGGAAATCAATACAACTTTTCATCTCGTGTGAATGCCCATACTTGCCGCCCTTGATGATGCCCATGCATGAGATGCGATGATACAAAACCACCAGATTGTCACTGATACCGTTTTCCTGACCCATCCAAGTTTCGTACATAAGAAGGCGGCCTACCTTTTCCTGTCGCTACCACAACTATGACGACCGTGATCCTGGAGCCTCAGATCTTAGTCTTCGGTGATGTCGCCATACTGCCACATACCACGACGTTCCGCCTTGGCCTCAGTTTCAACCTCTCGCAGCTTCTTGAGCACTTCCTCGGAGGCACGACCCCTCTCCCAGGCCTTTAGCTTCTTGGGCACCATGGCGTAGCCATTGGCCACGACATCTTTGTTGATCGAGTCCGTAAAGGTGGAAGAGGATCCGCTGGCCTTTTCGTCGAAAAGAGTAATGTAGCTAAGACCTTCCTTCGCATCAACAAAGTCAAAGCTGGCAACTAGGGTGCGACCATCCGTAGCATCGGCAATGAAGTCTGTAGCATCGCGGAAGTAATCGGTGGCCGTGGGGAGCTGGATAAAGGAGAGCACAGCATCAATCGCTTGCCCTTTGAGCTTCTGCACTGTGAATTGGGGCTGGTCGAGAGGGCGAAGGTTGGACCACGGAATCTGCTCGCTGTTGCCGTAATCGATATAGACCACTTCGGAAGCCTTGGCGGTCCGGTCGTTCGATCGCACACGGGCGCGGTACCACTGACCATCGGCAGAAAACTTGGCAGCGACATACTCACCAGCCTTCGGGGGGTTACCGAGAGGCTTGCTGTTCTTTGAATCCAAGTGGAATTTCTTGAATTCGTTCATCATAACTTCGAGGGTGGAGGTTCCTTTGCCGATCTCCTGTATCTTGAGCTTGCCGTTCGAGTCAATGTTAGTGACGACAACCTCGCGGTAATCCGAAGCTTTCTTGTCGGTAGCTTCTGATTCGACTGACGTCTCGGCAGGTGCAGCCTCTTCGTCATCGTTCTCCTCTTGAGACGGGTCCCAATCCTGCCACAATCCTTTGCGGCCTTCCTTTGCCTTCTTCTCAGCAGCCAAGAGCTCGGTAGCATTGCCGGCCTTTTCCGCCGAGTATTGGTGGACCTGGGCAAGACCTTCCTCCACAAGAAGTTTAGCAAAGCTCTCGCGGTTGATATATAGATCGCCGATGAAGCCGCCGACCTTGTCAATGTCGTGCACATCAATCTCACAGTCACGCTGGTTGCATCGACGGTTAGCGAGGTCTAAAGCTTCTTGTCCGAATGGTTCGCCTTTCTCCCCAGCTGACCGAGGTGCTCTCGGAGCACGAACACCAGCAAGTACCATGGTGATCTTGACGCCTTCACGGGGAATCAAGATGGTAAACCGGGATCCAGCTTTGCAGAAGTCGACAATGCCGGGTACCTTCTTTTGACGTGACAAAGTAGACAGCTGAATCTTGGCCTTCTGCACAGATTCAGAGGCGTCCGTGTATGTCTTTGCCTTGGATGCTTTACCCGACCACATTCCCTTCTTCTGCTCCTTTGCATCCTCCTGAGCGGCGAGAAGCTCATCGTAGTTGGGAGCCCTGTCTGTGTCGTCTTTCCTGTGACGAATAACAGAGCACCATCCATCCTGTACGAGTGCAAGATTTATGTTCTTGCCCTTCTCAGTGACGGTAGCGACATCACGAGCCTCAAATTCCTCGGTCGCAGGCTTCGCCCCATCCACCGAGATCTTCACATGCTTGCCAATGAGTTTCTTGCGTAGGTATTCCTTAGCTTCATCTCGGAAGGGGGCTTCAGATGGTTCGTTTGTTCGCGGTCCTCGGACACTGCTAAGACTAATACGTTTTTCATCTCCATTCTTCGTGCGAACGAAGATTGTATCAGCGCTCATGACTTTAGAAACAATCATGTCGGAGGTGCCGCCGCTAGCTGCCTTAGCTACGTGATCCTTGTGCAGGCGTAGTTTCGCAGCCTGAGCCTTCTTCTCTGCTGCACGCAATGCAGCCATCTTGGAGCCGAGCATAGTGGAGTGAAAGTCGTTACACCTAGCTAGACCATCGGCGAGTAGAAATTCGGCAATGCTCCCTCGGGGGTGTATTAGGGAGGCTATGAGCTGTCCTTGTTGA
This sequence comes from Xylaria curta, assembly GCA_022495235.1. Lineage (NCBI taxonomy): Eukaryota > Fungi > Ascomycota > Sordariomycetes > Xylariales > Xylariaceae > Xylaria > Xylaria curta. The sequence continues at coordinate 615,164 of MU375905.1, read as the reverse complement.
CTCATGCCGACCATTTCGACCTTGATGTCTCGCTGCAGGAGTCGTTGCTCGACGAATTGGCGCGCCTCGTTGCCAAATTCTTCGGCAGCTTGACTTTGACCAGTTGATTGATTAACTCGTTCTGTGGAAGGGGCGCGGATACCAGCAATGAGAGCCATCACTTGGAGATGGGACTTGTCTGACAACTTCAGTCGAACGAGGCACCGATCGCCACTTAGCACACGTTCAACGATTCCGTCGACACTTTTTCCCTTCCATTGACTGAAGTCGACTGATCCCATGTCGTTCTGTACCTCGATGATTCCACTAGTAGCTGACCACAGCCCTTTGCCTTCGCTCTTGGCCTGCGACTCTAGATTCCTGAGGGTCTCAAGGCGTCCAAGAATTTCTTCGGACTCCTCCTTACGTCCAGCATCCTCCCTGACCTTTAACCAGCCAGCCTTCACGAGCTCGTCAGGAAGTTGAGTGCCATCTTTTAATTGAGCATAACCGTAATCGCGTCCAGAGGAAGGAACGGTGTAGAGAATGGTGCATTGAATAGGCTTGCCAACTGTCAGACCCCGAAGGTAGTCCCGTGACTGAAAGGCAAATGGCTCGTCACCCTCCCTCCTCAGATGAGGAGCATTGACGTATGCCAGGGAGAAGGTTCGCTCGGCATTTGGGTTGTTTTGACTGGCCAATACCAGAGTATCACCACTCAAAACCGACTTCACATTAGCAAAGAATTGTTTCGCCATGGCTGTAAATGAAAGACGAGGATTGTGTTCTAAAAAGACACAGCTATAGAAGTGAAGTCTTCACAGATTGCTATAGGGCCAATTAGCAAGTGGTCTGAGAATCAGTACTCATGAGAGTATTGTAAATGGAGAAGAGAGGAAAGAACAGCAAGTGGAAGCAGACTGAGAAAAGTTTCATAATCAGGTATTTCCAAGAATGTTCCTATAGACAAGGAAATATGCGAGCGAATGCAAGTACCCGCCACAACAGGTAAATTAACATTTTCCGTGAATATAAACGTGAGACATGTGGGTCGCAGAATGATGGGTTGGGGTAACATTCTGCATCAACTGGTGGAGTGTTTCACTGGAAACAATGAGAACAATGAGTCCCTGGAATAAGACAATGATCTAGTCCAGGCAAACAATAAAGAGGCTCATTGGGGAGAATGCATGGATGCAAGGCTAGCGCATATTCTGAGCGATGATAATAAGCTACCATCTAGCTTGACTCGTTGTAGGCGGTGGACAACAGACGATAGACAAGGGTTAACAACAGCTCACGTGGAGCCAGAATTGACGTGACTAGGGAAGCGTGCAATCCACCAAGTAAAGGGAGAATGTGAGAAGTTTTGGATGGAGATGTATGGCAACAATAGCTGTCTTGTTCTCATGAGCGTTCGACAGCACGGCTAGACATGTCATATCGAAGCTGGGATGCTGATGGAAGCTTCAGCTGTCGTATGTACCTAAGTAGTTCGGACGACAGCCGGATGAGGCATGCAGTAGATAGCTAAGATGGGGAATTGGATAGATATATGTATGCGAAAGACATGTGAATTAGCAACTTACTGAAGGATGCCGAAGTAAAAAAGGAATAGCCGCACACTGCAACGATCCTGTGTTCAAGATCCAACTCCGAAGATGAGGTTTAGGAAAATGGAAGAGCTGGAAAGGGGTCCAGTCCGAAGAATGATGTCGAGGTCTCTAAGTATTTTGGACAGGTTTCACCAAATTGTGTGGAGAAAAGTTAGCTCCAGAACAAGTTGGCGCAGCATTCGGTCGTTCGACCAGTAATAAATAGCTAAGTCTTCTAGAATTCGGCAATTGGCAACCAGCCGTCAAGCCTACCTCTCTCGCCTTCTTGCCTAAGTTGAAAAAGTGCCTAAGTTACCTTAGGTAAGATATGAGCAAGGATACAATCCTAAAAGAGTTAAGCTAACAGTTAAGTGTGGTCCCTATCTCCAAAGAGCTTATGGCGGGGTAAGTTGAGATGGCATCATACTGCGGGGTGTTTCTGGTGTCGATGGGGTCTGTGAACCTGCGCATAAGTTGTAGAATCACCAACTGGAACGGTTTACATTGCCTGATTAAAGAATGAGACATAGATTTTGTCTGATAGGATTAATAGACCAACTTACGTTTTGTATTCTTGTGCACACGAGTGTCTTGGGTAACCTATAATCATATCGGTCACCTAATCAATATCAAATCACTGTGAATCACTATGTCTTTCCTTGAACATAAAAAAAGACCTAGGGCGACATTTTCCTAAGAATTGGCTATTTGATGAGTTATTTACTCTCAGAAACTACTCCCTTAGTCCAATCCTTGTTTCCTGATTTTGCTATGTGATCTAGTTGGAAATACCAATAACACCTACTACGGATTAGCATATATATTCATCTCCCTAAAGCTCCAGATACGTACCGCAAGCAGGTCGAGCACCGGCATTACCGGTCTTAAGAGACTCCTCGTTACCACCCTTACCGAGATCGTCGGTACCAGCGTGGGTCACAACGGTGCGCTATTTGATCAAAAATAAGCATTTACATCCCGCTCGATCCACTCATATATACAGAATAAACTTACGCCAATGATGCTCTCAGGTCCGATGAGCTTGACGAGGCTGTCCTGAATGGAGCCCTTGGCGTTGCCCTGGCCATCAGTCTCGATGTTGCCCAAGTCACCAACGTGGCGGGTCTCGGCCGTGCGGTCGCCGTGCGTCTTGCCATGGGGGTTGACTAGAGAGCGATGAGTTTCTGTATCACGCTGTAGATTCTTGAGATTCGCGACATACAGTGGGGACCGGCGGATGTGCAGCCGTTGGTGTTGTCACCGAAGGTGTGGATGTGGAAGCCGCGCTTGGCGTTGGCGTCGTGGCCGGTCAGGTCCCAGGAGATGGTGGTGGGCTCCGACTCCGAGGCCTGCTCGAAGGTAACGGTCCCGGCGACCTTGGAATCACCACGGAGAACAGCAACTGTACAGCGGTAGCTACATTAGCACTGGTTCGACCTCATTGGATACGAGCTGGTTTTTGGAGAAGAAGGCGAGTTCCACAACAAAGCGAGTCAAGAAGCAACCTCGATGTCCAAGAATAGCAGCAAACCCGGCTATCTGGTTGGGGACAGCATGAGGAGCATGGCTGCCATGTGCGGTGCCCGTCAAGTGCCTGTCCAGCAAGGTGCCGGCAAGGTGCCAGCAAGGTTGTCGTTAAAGTGACCGTTGAACAAAAACATGCGCAATCATGCTCATGCGGTCCATCGGCACGCGGGATTGGCGGAATTGAGGAGAGACCCAATCAATAAGGATGTTAAACTCACCAGCTTTGACCATTTTGGCTAATTTGTGCTAACAAGAGCTAAAAAGTACTACAAAGTAGGGTATACAAGTAGATATCGTTGATTGCAATCGAGAGTCGACGAGATGATAATCAGATGGGAAGTGGAGGGGAAACTGGAGAGGTTCACTACAAATTTGTATGGACAGCCAACCCACTTGAAAGAGAAGAGGGGTGACGGGAGTAGTGTACTGGCAGTGCCATGATACCGTCCCGCGTCCCCGAGCAACGAGCACGAAGCTATTGCTGACTGACGGGATGCGGGCCACAGTTGTTCAACCACTGTACGATTAGTTGATAACAGGCTACTAAAGCTAGAATACCGAGCTCCTTGTACAGTATGGCGTCGCAGAAGGTTCCATGACGCTCCCTCTTCTAGTGGGGGACGTGAGGGGCTCGGTCGGACATAAAGCTCTTGCCCCGCGGAGAAGATCTCTGTTCCGTCATAATCACACAGAACAGCTGACAAATGATATCATTCTTCCGGACCTAGCAGCTTTGTTTCTAGGTATATAGGATCAGATAATTCTATCCTCTATCAATCTGATACGGACATAACCTGGACTTATATGCAACATCGGTAGCAACGTCGTCATTTGGACGCTGGGATAGCATGTCGGATCCATGGTAGACTGATGCTCAAGCACAATTATTCGAGACCGCTGGATCGCATTTAATTAGCGAAGAAGTATTATGTGTTCATCCTTGTGTTTGGAGCCTTTGCGTGCTGGTCTCTTTTATCAGCGGGTTGGGCTAAAGCGAGTATTCTACACTACCGCAGAGCCTGAATTGCATTGAGTGTAGTTCCGGATATCTTATAGTTTGATACAGGGCGTATAAGGGGTACTTGGAGGGTTCTGTTCATTTATAATAATGACTGACATCTTATCTCCAAGCCATATCTTCTGTTTCGTTTTGACTACCCAGATAATTAGAATGGATGTGGAACAAGAGGCTTATACAGTAGACATCTCACACTACCTTCAATGAGACATCAAGTCTTAATCGATTAAGTTTCCTCTTCTCCGCTCTTTTAACGACGAATGACGCCAAAATCAAGGCTGTGTCTCGTACAAGGAAAACAGTGGTACAACGGTTGCGTGCACTTGGAATACGAGGGTGGCGCTATGCGTAGATGACGAACGAGCCGTCATGGCGCCCACATATCTTCACATCTCTAATGGTTCCCGTTCGGTAGGCGCATCAGTCAATTGCTGATATGTAAATCGTCAACCACCACTCAACAGAGAATTTAAATATCGACGTTTCATATCTTAGATCATTGAACGGCGCAGCCGATGCATGGACGGCACCTTAACCTTATAATCCCACGTGTATAGTAGTAACAAAAGAACGCTCCGAAGTCGTAGTAAAGGAAGAATATCAGGTAGCGAACGGTGATATCCGACTTTGGTATCTCAGTGTCACATTTAGAGGGTAGGTGGGGTCCAAGGGGTGCCCTGAGCTTCTGGAGCTCCCCCAGGGGTTCGGAATTAGATAAACTTACAGCGTGAAACTCTCTTGCAACAGCTGACAGCTTGACCTGCATCGGCGAATCTCCTTTTCTAGCTATGGAAGCGTTTAGCTGTTGGTGTCACATTCGGCAAAACGTTTTACTTGCCATTTTCCCTTGAAACGTGCAGTTGGTAGTTCTAGAACTACACTATGATATTTCCAAATCAACCTCAGGCCGCTAGGGATGCAATTACCCGTTCTCCCTTAGCCTCGGTTGGTTGAAACTTATCTCAGCCCTACGAATGGACCACCGGACTACGGGAAAAGACGTGTGGCTCGTGCAGAGACCGATGGGTTAACGAAACACGTCCACAACAACGTCGCGGCTTCACTAACATACCTACCTACTGTATCCTTGTGGCCTTGGCACGTGTTCGTCTCCGCTAGCTTTAGTAGGTATTTCATGTGGGAGGTAGGTATTTGCGAAATGGGATTTTAGGGGTGGTATCAAAAGACGTGCGTGAAACCGGGGTACCAAAACAACGAATGCCAATGAACTTCTAGAAAAGCTCGAGGTGGCTTCAATGCCGGGGAGCCCGCTGCAGGTGGCGGGACTGTGCCGCTTTCTCACTCTATCAATCGTATGGGGTCGAAATCAAGGAACAGGTGGACTGCTACCTACCTGCCTAATACCTGAGGTTGCATAGAGCCTTACGTACTGTAGATACCGCTCGAGCTGGTCATATGAAGATGCCGATATCCTACCGATAGGCTATGGTAGTGAACCACAGCCACAGGGCTTTCAGATAGGCGAATCAATGGCAGTTCTTCTATTGGCCCTGTGCTCCAAGTTAAGCATTGATGGTACTACAAAAGCGTTCGTAATACGGTGGCTTTGATATCTACAACAGATGCCGTGGACTGATGGCAAGACTCGATTCAGCTACGCAGATGTGGCTGAGACTATATGGCCCTCCGAGGCAAACTGGATTATAGCAGGTCATCTTTACGGACATGAAGTCCCCGTGTGTTCTATTTGATTTTATGATTTTGTTGTTCTTATTTTGGTTAGACTAATAAGCCAACGAAGAACCCATAGACTTTAATCTCAACAGTTTTAGTTTTGTCGGTCGTTGTCAGTGCTAATACAGTAATCTGTAGGTATAAATGAACCAGTGAACACGCTACGCTTCTGCGAAAAGCCCTATAATACTTACTACCTAGGTACTGTATAAAGTCAACCGTTACGTCTAAATCGAAGCTCGGGAAAGCTATATATATCCGACGGAATTACGAGCTAGCCAAGCTAGCTATTGAAACATAGAATTAGACCTAATAGGGCTAGCCATATGTTTAGATACTGATTTTTCACGCCCTGAGATTGTAGGGCTGGGTTGCAGGATTAGTCTCTTTATGGCAGAAAGCGGGGCTCAAATCTATGGTGTCTCCCTGTAGGTATCCGCTGTATCAACGAGTTTGAAGCTGGGGCAAGCACCAAAACAACCAGACCTCTATTGACGTAGGACATACCTACAGCATGCAATGTTTGCTTCGTGATACTAAATAGTAAGTAAGTACCTACCAATGCTAACGTCACGTTCCTGAGCCTACAACCTCACCAGCTCTGACCACGAATAGTTATGGTGTGTTGGTAGCATAGTGTGACCTTGGTCCTATGCTTGCTGTACATTCGACAGGTGCATGATCCGCTCATACATGGACGGCGACCGTCCCACCTAAATCTTATCGTGTCATAGTCCTCGACTCCTACAATCCCACCTGACTTAGCACACCCGCTGCACACACCCACCTACCCACTCACCTATTACATACATCATTTTCCTACATCGCAACCAAGCTGTATAATTCTACGAACGGTGTCGATTATGCGTTAATTGTTTTTGTGGTACGTTTCTCTGAAATCCCTTTTAACGTCGAAGAATAATTTCCCCATTGTCGATTGCGGCGTATTTAGATGTGCTAACGAGGGATCAAATAGCTGCTTGCTGGTCCCTCCTCTCGGATGATCCTGGACGGTCTGACCGCACTACCAGCGCCCAACAGCCTCTACTACGGAATCCTCTTCTCGGTGACCCTTTCTGCACACTGTCCTGCAATCAACTCGCCCGCAGACCACCTCGATTGCGAAACCCGGCGCAATCAGGTCACGATTCGCAGCTCAAAGCGCGAGTCGCGAATCTAGGTAGACTGCTGTTGGCATAATCAGCGGGAGTGGCGCATCGTCTTGGTACCGGGATTGGGCCGAGCGACCATCATTCTGTTATCGGTTGTCATCAATGTGATTTCACCGCTCGCTCTCTTGTCGCTTGCCGCCTGAGACCTACGAATACATTCGGCCAGCTCGCCATTTGTGTGTGATCTTCTGAGTCAGCGTCTTCTCCGCCCGCGCGAGTGCTTCACCATGTCCTTCAGAGGCGACGACCAGCGCCGGTACGGCCACGTCCCTCCTGTGCAATATCCAGTCGCAAGTCAGGCTTTACAGGACCAGACCGCTTATCCTATCCGGAGCCCGAGCTTTAATCATGGCGACGAATCCGCAACCTTTTCGTCGGCTACGACGCGCCCGCCGTACCACCCAACCTTGAACACGACCGCTCGTGGTCTCGGTGTGGACGATGAACTGTTCTTGGCAGCGAGCCCGACCATAGAGGCAAACAGAACAAACTATAGCAACTCGAACCCTGCCTTGTCTGGTTATCAACACTCTTACCAGTCGCAGACGCCGCCAACACCGTCGACCTACAATCCGCAGGCTTTCGTTCGTTCTCATTCGGCGAGTCTACCCCCTAATCCTCGTCCCGCACATCGATGGGGCCAGCCGACTGTGCCAACTGTGCCAAGCGCTCCGTATAGCCCAACCACGACAACGGGGAACTTTGCGCATGTGCCCTACAATCCAGCCGCATATTCCAGCTCCACGGGTCCCCAGCGTCAGTCAACCCATGCAGGTTATAGTCACAGCTACAACAGCCCATCACTGGGTTCTCCGACGACCCAACCCCCCTATTTCCAATCGCAGCCAACATATGCGGCACAGTCAGCTCAGGGATCGGCTCAGATAACAATGCCTGCCGCGCCCACAACATACACTGGGTATGACCAGACACTATCTGCTTCCACCTACGGGCAGAGCAACAGCACTACTGTGGCGCCGTCTTATGCATCCACTCATGAACCTATCCAGTCCCAGTATGTGTCAACGTACTGGGGTAATGGCAGAAGTCCACCTGCAACTTATTCCTCCGTGAATTCTCAAGCGCCATATCCAACATCGTCACAAATACCCGTTGGCCCGAATTACTCTGATCGCGACCCGCATTCCTTCCTCAACCTTGCGTCCGACTCGAACTCAACTCCTTCTCCCGTGCCTTCGCCACACACTTCCCCTACTTTAGCACGGCACCCAACCAATGCGCCATTACCGAGCAGACCTGTTGAAGACTCTTCGTTTGAATCTCGTAGGCCTAACGGCCATGCCCAACCCGATATGGCCCAGGAGCATCTTACGCAGGATAACATTATGCAGGATATCGAGGCTGAGCTTGGGCGGGTGAGAAGCTCACAATATGGTCGGCCCACTCCTTATGATCAACGTAACGGAAGATTCTCAGATGATGAACTTTCGAGCCTACGTCGCCTCACATCAAGCGCAAGTTACCATTCTACTGCGACAACAATCAATAACTCGGATGAGTCTTCCGGTGTCAATCGTTACTCATCTAATGCGTCTACACTTAATAGAAATAATTCAAGGAACCCCAACGCTATTCTCGAGGATGAGGGAGATGAGAGTGATCCCGAAGGCGCGGCGGGTGCCTGGGCATTGCAACAAGCAGAAGAGGATGACCGCCGTTTCAGCTCAGTAGGTGGCAATACTTTTCCACTCTTCAGTCAGCCCGAGGTTGCGGCCCCACCAGCTCTCCCGACCCATAAGGAGGAGCCCAGCAGTGATAGTGATTATGCCGGTGGCATGGACTTGGGCCTTATGGGTGGCGGTTATGAAGGCCACCTCGTTTATGACAACAACCTTGGCTCACCGCCTAGCACCGAGACACAGTTCGACGCGCAGGCTCTCCGTCGTAACCATGCTTCTCAGAGAAGCCACGATAGTACGAGATTACCGGCTTTTGAACAGGTTGATTTGGACTACGGGGGTACTGGTGGCCTGCAGTCTCCAAGGGCGCATCGTCTTAGCTTTGACAATGGGGACGAGCGTGTCTCGCTTCACTCGAGACGAAGCGGCAGCGAATCGCCAGTCAAAGATGACTATCCTGATATGTTCTACCACCCAGGAATTGGAAATAGGCCACTGCCAGCGATCCCTCCTGGATCAGACAGCAGCTCATTGTTATCCGTCCAATCGCCAGGTCGAAGCGGTCAGCAACACACCTACTCTTTGAGTGCTGATACTCGGCCCTATACCGGTCCCGATGCATACTATGGGCAGAACGCGCAACAATTACAGGTTGAAAGATCCATTTCACTGTCGAGTCATAGCACTTCGCCTCACGTTCAGCCTCCCGGAAGATCTAAAACTGATGCTGCCGAGGAACGCAATGCGCGAATGAAACATATACGGCAACAACAGCAACTCGCAGCTCAGCAAGGGTTGCCGTCCGATGGTTATGAGACCGGCACACCTTCGTCTGTTAATTATGATGTGATTACCTTGCCAACTGGAAGGCGGCGCAAGTTCCAGCCCGAAAAACTTACACTGGTTGATGTTCAGTCTTGTACAGAGCCATGGGCACTTAGCGGAATCGCTAAATGGATCCGAGAGATGGCGGATGGAGAGCCAGACCTCAGAAGAAAAACTGTTGAAGATGGCTTGGTGAGACTGTTTTGCCTGAAGGTGCCTACGATGAACGTTGCAGATGCAGAGACTCTCAGTGCGCAAGTGGTCGAATCTATTCTGCGAGCTGGGATCTTGGTACCAGAAGAAGAGTGGCTCAAATTTGGTCATGGCTCCATCTCAGGGGTACTCTGGCAACTCACTGGAGTCGGCTGCTACGCGCCCAAGCTACATGAAAATCAGGGACTAGCAGAAGCACAAGATATGACTGGACGATGCTATTCCTTCCATTGCATGCGGACTCTGAAGAAAGCCAATCTCGATGAACTCATGTCGGATGGGACGAAAGCGCTCGACTGGGCAAGTTTCTACAAGTTGACAAAAGAAAGTGTCGAGGACAAGTCAAAGCATGAAATCAAGAGGCAAAATATTATACACGAATGCATAACTTCGGAAGAGTTATTTATGGACCAACTCGACGTCCTGAGGCACCTTTACAGGGACCGCCTCATAGCCACTCAGCCGAGAATAATAGCGGAATCAAGAATGGAGAAATTCGTCAACACTGTTTTTGGAAAAGCTGAGGCTGTCCAGCGCGTCAACAAAGATCATTTGCTGGCGCAAATGAAATATCGTCAAAAAGAACAGGGTCCCTGGCTCACTGGGCTTAGTGACATATTTCGAGAATGGGTTCGGAAGGCCAGAACGGCCTACGTCGAATACGCTGCGTCCCTCCCTTACGCGATCCTCATGCTCAAGAGAGAATCCGATCGAAATGTCATGTTTCGACAATTTCTAGATTCGGTCTCAAAAGATCCTCGTTCAAAGCGTCTCAACTATGACACCTACATCAAATCCCCAGTCACACGCCTGCAGCGCTATCCTCTTCTATTGGAAAGTGTTCTGAAGGAAATGCTGCAAGACAGTGAAGAGAAGACGAACATGACCAAGGCAATCGATGAGATCAAGGCTGTTGCGCACGAATGCGACGCAAAAGTAGCTGAAATGGAAAAGAAAGTAACGATGATGGAACTAGATTCGCTGCTGGTGATGCGGCCTGGTTTCCACGCTGACCTGAACCTGGATCACCTGGGCAGAGAGCTTATCCTAGAAGGCGACCTTCAACGGATGGGTTCCAAAGGTGTACGATGGGTGGATACGCGCGCTCTGCTTTTTGATCATTATCTGATCCTCGCTAAATTTGTCTCTCGCGACATTGGGCGGGACAAAAAGTATGATGTATCAAAGGAGGTAAGTTTTGTTCACAAGAAGACTAGGAGATTTTTGCTAAGTCCTTAAAAGCCAATTCCTATGCCACTTCTTTTCCTAGAGAGTAGCCAGGATGACCCTATATCTAAACAAAAGGGCATCACGACGCCGTTAACTCGTTCTGCCAATCCAGGGTCGGACACTAAACTTAATAAGGTCACATCAAACGGGAGTGAGCGCCCTGGTCTAGAACACACCGCAACAAGTTCTTCTGTCGGCTCTGCTATGAACAGGCTAGCACCTATGAACTCAGTTGACAGCGAGGGGAAAATACTGTATCCCTTCCGCGTGAAACACTTGGGCCACGAGGTTTATACACTCTTTGCATCGTCTGCACAGTCGCGTCAAGACTGGTGTGACAGGATTATTGAAGCAAAAACCCGTCATGCTAAAGCTCTATATGCCCAGAACGCAGAGCCGTTCAAACTTCGTGTAATGGCTGACAGTGCTTTCGCTTATGACTCAATATCTGGTGTAGGCAAGTACGTGAGCGGCGTGCACATCCGTGGAACGCCCTTGGATAGGGCCATCCGAGAACTGGAGAAGACGTTCGGCCCCGGTCGGGGACCGCCACCAATATCACGCGCTGCTGTGTACTGTGCTACTGGGTTCTCAGCCTTTGGGAAAAACATGGTAGCAGTTGGTACTGAGGTTGGTGTGTGTGTGGCCGAGGCTAGCGACCAACGAGGTTGGAGCAAGGTAAAGAGAAACACCCCAAATGCTTTAGTCATAATACTAATGTGTCGATAGACAATCTCGGCAGCACGTGTCACACAAATCGCCGTACTTGAGGAGTTCGCGGTTGTTCTTGTGCTTTCAGATCGTAACCTCATATCTTATCCCTTGGATGTAGTGTCGCCACCTTCTCCTTTCCCTGCCCCATCAGGCGACAACCCTCGTCGCTCGCCACAGAGGCTGGCAAAAGATGTAGCATTCTTTGCAACGGCCCGTATGAAGGACCGGATGCTAGTATTCTACAAAAAGAAGGAAAATCTGCACAGCACTTTCAAGGTCCTCGAGCCTGTTTACCAGAAAGCAACAGAAAAGAAATCGCGCCTTTTTGGCGGGTCCCGGCGCATTGGAAGTGGTGCCACCGAAACCTTCAGAGATTACGACGACTTTTATCTTCCTACCGAATGCTACTCGCTCAATATCTTTCAATCTTACATCGCTATAGCGACAGCTAAAGGTCTAGAACTTATGACGCTCGACAAGAAAGTACCCATGTCCATACCGGATACCAAACAACCAGCCATTGCCAACATTGCGAGCCGCATCAGAGACCAACGGCCTCTGGGCATGTTCCGTCTCAACGACCAAGAGTATATCACTGCGTATGAAGACTGCGCTGTCTACATTGACAAGCATGGAGATGTCAGTCGCAGTGTCATTATGGAGTACTCGGGCAAGCAGAAGAAAGCAAAGGGCGCCACGATGTATGGACAGTATCTAATCCTCTTTAACGATGATTATGTTGAAGTGCGAAATGCGGAAAATGGCCGGTTGCGCCAAATCATTGCCGGTCGGGACGTAAGAGTTCTGGACTATGGCATCAGAGGGCCCACCGGAGGATTCTATACCTCGACCGGATATGGAGCTCGTTCCAACGGGGCTGATAGCGCAATGGACTCGAAAGGCACCGTGAAAATCGTAATGGCACATCCAGAAGTTGCAGGCCAACAGATTGTACTGGAAATGCTGCTGAACAACGGACACACGGAAAAGTGAGCGCCTTTTATGATCAATGCGACGGCATGATAAATGAGAACGGTAATACCACCCTGAGATGGTAGCGAGACAGGGGGTTGGTTAACCGTGGATACGGACAAGGATGGCCAGTTTGTACCTTCTTAGGATTCTTTTACCTGGTGTTAAGTCAAGATATCCGGCCACTCACGGGCCATATTCTACGGGTGACCACCAACGGGATGGTGATGTGAAGGGAGGGAAAGCCAAACAGCGAAAAGTTCGACGAAGCTAGGTGTTTGGCGTTTAGCTTGGAAGCCGGTGTTGAAGTGGTTCTCTGAGACACCTCGTCCACAGAGGGAGGTTTGCATATGACGTACCTAGTAGATATTCTGTATCTTGTATACCCTTATTTCTGTAATGTTTCCAATCGTACTTATAACCTCACCTATGACATCAAGTCCGAAGTTGCTTTACCGATTAGTTATAAGGGGCCTTTCGGATAACTTAAGCGGCCCCGGCTGTGCCACTCTTTTCTATCGTTATTTCTATTCCCCCGTAGGATGGAAATTTCCGAATGTGGCGCTCTAGTCTAATGCGGGCAAGGGGCGGGTCAGCCAGCTATACTATTCGCATCCGCTCGGATATATGTTCGGACGAAGAGAGCGTTGCAAACTGTCCTCTAGTATGATTATTAATGTTTGTTGCTTGTTTCTCTGAAGTAAAGATAATCTCGTTCATCTAGTTTGTCATGTTAACTATTCCGCATTATAACGCGGACGGCCAAAATGGCCGGACGATGGGGGAAGTGGGCTGACTGAGTGCGGCTCGGCTCTTGGGTTGGGGAAATTGTATAGTATCAATCGAATGAATAGTTGTTACCGTACCCAATTCGGTAGCGGTGGTCGGAACCGAGGATTAGAAAACGTATAACAAGTTGTATGTATAGACCAAAACGAACTAGACTAGCCCGCCCGCTATAGCTGGCTCCCGACCCTTATTATCCCACTATGACTCCGGCTGGATCCACGATGATCGCAAGCGTGGTCCGGCAGAGTGGATCAAATTACCAGGGGACGGACTGATGGTTCTTAGCCCGGTTGTTTATAAGGACGTCTTGTCCGCCGTCAATTCGCCACTGGAGATGCCGTGTTCAAGAAGCCATCGAATATCGTGTATTAATTGGAAGTCTTACAAGGACGATCTTGTCTCACTATTTGGTGTTCAGCTATCTTATCATCTCGTTACACTACATTATCTCGTCTAGGTGTCTCGCCAACCCGGTACTAATACAAACAAACAGCCGAGCTGAAATCATAAACGAAGCTGAAATCAGGGGAAAAAGGACCTCACTTCAATTCTCACAACAACAGACACGATGTTGGGCCGGATTCTCCTTACGATTGATTCCTTCCTTCTCATCGTTGGATCGCCCGTCGCTGATTATAGCGCCACCCATATATTCAACCCCAACTGGCCTCCTCACGCTAAGTAAGTGTCACCAAGTCCTCAAGATCTCCTCTCCTCTCCCCTCATAATACCGTATGATGGAGAGACTCGGGGTCACGGGACCAGCACTAATAAATAATCCCCCAGATTTCACAATGGCCAAACAATCACTATGTCGGTAATGCTAGGCCTCGCAACTCTATTCTATACATGGCGAAGCCCCGCATCTCCAACAGTGCAGAAAGAGTTCAGACTGATCTCCGCGTTTACGGGGTCCATTTACTGGCTCGCCGGGCTATGCGCCATTCTCGTACGTACCAATCCCCCTATCTCTGATCGCTCCTCCTTGTGTCGTATGATACGATAGCTTTATACCGGAGGACTCGGAGATCTTGATTAACGTTTTGCGCGTAGTATCCCGGTACCATGGGCCTCGATCCGGAATTTGGAGGCCCCGGGTTCCCGCAGGCGCCGCTGTTCGGATTCGCAACTGTCTGTGCGCTCTTTGGGAGTTGGTTGGATACTCCGAGTGTTAAGGCGAAGGGGAACTAGATCAGTGAAGTGAAGCGAAGAGAAGGGGGCATGAGTTTAGGCTTTGCACGAAGCTAGGTGTCTTGTGACGTTGTGCGAGTCGACGCAATGTGACGAGGAAGTAAACTTCGGATGCAATACCTAAAGGATTTGGTGGCCACATGAAGTGGAAATATTGAATGTATCATTATTCACAGAATATATGGAGTTGGAAGGGTGTCCTATATCCACCTCTGCTCTAACTGTAGTCAAAATTAGCTTTGGAGCTGACGCATAGTCAATCCCTCTCTCGCTGTCCCTAATACAAGATCACTAATCGACCTGGATGTGGAAAGCTCTGCTTTCGTGAATAAGCTGTTACATGTTGGCGACTGTTGCCTTATGTAATAATATATCTCGTTAACGCTGTGGGAAGAGCTTTAGTACTTAGGTAGTTTCTATGGTAGCTGTCCTCCAGCTGTGTCTCACCTAAAGTCAAACCTGGTATGCTGCAAGGGAAGAGGTAACTACCTACTATTTCTTGCATAGGTACCTACCTACCTACGTAAGTACCTATATAGTGATTACGCAAACCCCTAAGCAATATCGAACACTGAATTCATTCGAGAGGGGTGCGGCAGCGTCTTTGGCCCACATAATCTTCGCCCCCACTCTTAAGCCTGCATGTGCGTCTTAACTACCACCTACTTATTTATAGGCAGCTGCGAGCGAAAGCTTTTCTACCTTCTCTTTCTTTTCCTCCTATCAAGTGAGAAATGTGATGCAGTGCTGCCTAGGATGTGACCGTAGCAGTGAGAATATGATCTAGTTCAAGTGTGCAACAAGTGGCACAGGTTGCGCATTTCCTATAACTAGATCTATTTGGTTAGTGGGCTATGATGATCGGTTGATATTCTATTGAAAGGCACACTGGCGTTGGTGTTGCTTTTTGCACATCAAACTGCCGTGCTGATGATATCATTCAAACCCCGTATCTGAGCCTACATAGGAACAAAGAGACTCCCTGTATGCTATAGTCAGATAAGATAGACAGTTGGTTTTATTAACCTTCGTCGAACATATACCTACAATGTAGGTAGGCAGTGTTGGTATTGTCTATCTCAAATACAGTGTTCATGACGCTGGGTTTTATTGCTAAGCTTTTCTAAATACCATACAGCCTGTATTTAAAAACCCTCGATACGACAGTCGGCGCTACTGAACATCCGTTGAACTTCACAAGCCTATAGAATACTATCTCTACTATAGTAGACGACTCTACCTACACAAATCAAGTATCAAAAATGTTCCACTGTGAGAAATGTGATGCAGTGCTGTCATTGAAAGGACAGACTGCGACCGTCTAGTGGAGTACAGGAAGATTCGGGTCAGTACTTCGAATCTCCCAATTTGCTCTACCCTTGCTTGATGGTGACTCAAGACATGGACAGGTCAAGAGTCAGACAAGGTCCGTGTGACGACAGACAGTGTCCTCTATGTCAAGCAGGGAGGATAAGGCATGGGATGGACGGATGGCGAAGTGATGTGAATGGATCGTGAAGTGTCGTGGATGGATCGTGAGGCGAATTGGTGGATTGATGAAGAGAGAAGAAGAAGAAGAGAGGGAAATTTGGGATTCCAAGACGAACAAGAAATAATGTCCCTGGGTGATCTCTTTGATGATGTATCACAATCCCTCTTTCCCTGTTGGACTTGATTCACAAGGCAACTTCTAGATTACCTTCAGTTACTTCAGGTGCTCCTTCGTTTTACATCTTCTAAAATACTGGCAAGAGATATCACGTCACGTATGCAGCGCCTAAGGCTCTTTCAAGCTGTTTAGGCGAGGGCTAAACTACTTCTAGTATATACCAGTCTACTGTACATACCTGATCATACCTAACACGGATATACTATCTTGATACGCGACTGAATAATCCCCGGAAACAAAGGATTACAGGCACAGGCCCTTGATTCGCGCATCAGGCATATACTGGAAAATAGGGCTCTGAAAGGTAAAAGAGGGTTTTTTCCTTATGTACTAATAGTCAGTAGGGCGTCCAGCAGTATGGATTGTAATGCATAGAGATGGGAACAGAGTGAAGAGAACCCCTTTGTCATGGACCCCTATACTTGAGTTGGACAACAGACACTTATTACTGTGCGATAGTCTCTAAAACACCTTCATAAATGTTAATGTCACGACCTCTGAATACTGATAGCAATGTAGGGGTAAGTCCTGAATACTTGTTGTCGCACAAGGAGCTCCAACTACTACATCTACAGGCTAGAGATCTATATACAAAATGCCCTCTTTGTTCTGTCACTCTAGGTAGGCGGTATGCAGCTTGTGGGTATCGCGAGAGTCTGACAGTTAATCAGTTATAGACAGAATCCCCTCATCTGTAGTCGTATGCCTTATGATGCCCTACATTAAGGCTCTTTACCTACTCTAATGGTACTTATATGTAGTGAGCTTTCCAGAACAAGAAAATCTATACTTGCGTACACACCTATGACATTTATTTTACAAACTTACTCGAATATCTATTAGATATGATCTTTGATGACGTTTGGGAGGCTCAAAAGAAAAGCCTATGTGCTGGAAATCTGAAAACACACCTCCGATACTAGACATACTTCGATAATAATATTAATAATGCGTGTTTATTTAGCAGATCATGGACCATATTGTTATTACTGTCTTGTGGGCGTGATGCTAACCTTGAAATCTTACCAATGAACACTGTTAAGATGTGATCTACGGTTTGAATAATTTGCGGGCAAGAAGTTGTGTGTAATGGGTTTCATTCTAGATATCGAAATTCTAGTTTTGCGGGCTTCATACTACCTAATTGTTCTATATTTGTACGTGAGATGATCTTACTGGTCAGAGCATGACAGCCTGCATATGGTGACTGTGGCGGGGTTGAGGGCCATGGTGAGCCAACCCCTCTCGTATGCCATGTGGAATTCATTTCGATCAGACGACGCGACATAGCATTTTGTTCTTATGGTGGCATATTTTACCTATCTCTCTATCTTACGCTTACTAGTCCAGTCGAATTTGCAAGAATGGATCCAGTATCGGCTTTGGGAGTGGCAGCAGCTGCTCTCCAATTTCTTGACGCCTCCAGTAAGTGTCCAAACCAAATGCCGCATCACAACTCCAATTAGTCCTCAATGAATTTACCCAAAGGCACCAGAACAGTACTTGTCTTCTCTAGAAAGGCGATAGTGATGATCTGCTTCTAACAAGAGAGATTGTAGTCAAAGCGTACAACGCTTTTCAGGAAATCCGTAGCAGTGCCGAATCGAGTACGGAACGAAATAAGCAACTCGAAGACAACATTCGAGCTGCCCAAAACTTAAGGGGTGGCCTCATCTCGGCGTCGACTTCCCAGGGGACCACCGATCCAGTAACTGAACTTACAGCGAGATGTGCGTCAAAGGCCGACGAGCTTTTATCTCTGCTTGAATACGTCCGTGGCTCCGGCAAAGATATAAGTTCTATACGAGCCATGTTCCGCGCGGTCAAAAGAAGGACGCAGATCGAGAGGTTATACAGCTCTCTTGCAGAGGATCGAGTTGCTTTGGACCAAATGATCTCTCAGAAGCTGTTGTAAGCATCAAGATCAAAAAAAGAGGACTAGTAGAGCTCCCGCTAACCATGAATGCAGGTCCTCCATTGATATTTTGACAGTAGCGCAAAGCAAAGAGTTTTCAAATCTCAATTCATTTGCACAACAGCTCATTAGCGACCTGGTGGAGCAACGGAAAATCCAAGAAGTTAACAACGCTACCCTAGCTGGCAAATTGGATAGCGTCCGTTCCGATGTGCAACAATGTTTTAGCGAGGTTGATCGGATGATGATGCGCAAGAAGGTTCTCGAGAGTTTATTCTTTCCTGAGATCGATCAACGTCAAAGTGAAATCAAAGAGCCCGCGCCGAACACTCTAGACTGGCTGTTCGGGCCGACATCCGAAGCCGTCTCGACCACTTCAGGAGAATCTGAATGGTATACCGAGTCAGATTCAGATTCAGAACAAGGATCGGGGAATGACTCAGCATGGGAATCCGACACAGAATCCAGCGACGAAGGCAGAAGTCAACCGCCGTGGTCAAACTTCAGGCAATGGTTGCGCGAAGATACTTCAATGTATTGGATATCTGGCAAAGCTGGTTCTGGGAAATCCACATTGATGGCACACATAGTCAACGATAGACGAACACTCCACGACCTAAACATTTGGCGCGAAGGTAACGAGCTCAGAGTTCTGTCATTCTTCTTCTGGCGCGCTGGGACTCGACTTCAAAACAGTGTTTTGGGCCTTCTGCGCAGCCTTCTATATCAACTATGCCGCTTAAACCCATTCATTGTAGACAGCATTCTTGCTCGGTTGTCATCTCCAGTCGGAATGATCCCAGTCTGGACGGAACGCAGCCTGCTTGACCATGTCACCAAGGCAATCCAATCCAGCACGGGATTCCGTTTCTGTGTCTTCATCGATGGGCTGGATGAGTACACGGGTCCTTACGATGACCTGGTAGACCATATCAAGTTACTGCAAGAATCCGGAAATTTGAAAGTTTGTGCCTCAAGTCGGCCCGAGTTGGAACTTGTTAACAGGCTCTGGGGGTTGAAACGACTTCGTCTCCAAGATCTAAATCGGGGCGACATAGAACATTTCGTGCGAGGGTCTCTTGCAAAGACGCAGCTAAACCAGCAAGAATGCACCGACTTAGCCGAGGAAATCGTGGAACGCGCGGAAGGCGTATTCTTGTGGGCTTCTCTGACAACCCAGTCTCTCCTAAAGGGAATTATGGCCGGTGATGACGGAGAAATCATAAAGAAACGCCTGGATTCTTTACCTGGGGACATGGAACAACTCTTTAGCCGAATGCTCATGGACGTTGATGTCGTTTATCGAGAGTCATTGGCCCTCTATATACAGCTAGAGATGTTTAAGCATGAGTTTGGTTATTTTGCATTATCAATTCCGATAATAGCGACCTTGCAGTTGGAGAAAAGGATTAATTCGTACGAGGAGTTCATTGATGAATGCAAAAATACCGAACTCCGGATTATCACGCGAAGCGCAGGCCTCCTTGAAGTCAATGAGATTTATATACATGGTATTCGGGACAGTGAGGTTGAGTGGCAGATGTCTACGACGAATTTCATTAGTGACAAGCCACATTTCACACTGGTAGCTGATGGTCCCGATCGTCGCAGATGTGCCCAGAACGAACCGTATCCTGCTATGCTTCGATATGAACGACATTCAACGGATTGGATACATAGGTCGGCATTCGAGTTCTTCTCTAGTTTGAGTGAGAAAGTCCTATTCGAATCAGGTCTGAGTCGTGAGGCGCTGCTCCGAAAAATAAGCGAGAGTCACATAAGCTACCTATTGGCTGCACCATCGTACGTAGTCAATAACTATCGCTCAATTACGGTGTCACGGTTGTATAAATTTTTGAATTTCATATCAAAGTGGTATGATCAATATCCCACCATGGCCTCGGCTTTGCTCGATAATCTATTTTACCTCTTCAAACAATTCGTGGTGGACGAACTCGGAGGTGTCGACTCAGAGCATTGGTTTAATCCGGATTCTGATGACCTCACTGCAGAAACTATATTCTGGTCTCAATGTGCCCTTCACTACAATTGGCCTTATATAGTGTCTCGACTGAGCTGCATTTCGAAAAGGATGACGGACAGTTCTCTGATTGCCCATTTGCTAGCTATATTAATGGCACCATTTCCATGGCTATCGGCCCGGTCGAAGGATTCGAGAGATTTACCCCAGGTAATCCACAACCTCCTGGAAGCCCTGCCGGTTCAAAGACTCGAATCTGTGCAGACTGCTGCATACAAATGCATAAGTTTAGCACACGAGTCTAACCTTCAACCGTTTTTCTTTCACAGTCTCTTCGTTTGTGCTAGTTGGAGAGAGGGAATCCGTAATGGATGTATGATGACCATGACAAGAATAATCTATATTATTGGCCGCTTGTTTACTATTGATCCATCAAGCCCGAGCTTCCGCGATCGCTTCCTGCCGTTGATATCCAATAAGAAGTTTTCTACTTTGTTGGACATCACAGACTTGTATGTTGCACTTGATTTTGGGCTTCGACGGATAACTGTACAAATTTCCGTGAAGGCATGGGCTAGGTTTTATTTTCTTATATTCCCGGCAAAAGAGAAAGGAGAAGTTTACGATAACGATTGCATTGGCAGATTCCTGTCGGCATCCCAGGATCCCAAAGCTGTCAAAATTCTGTGCGTGCCATCATATAAGAAGCGACAAACATCTACTCCAGTATGGAAAACCACCTATACTTCCTGGATACCAATTGCAGAACTGAAAGACTCCCAATTTATCTCCCTTCATCTCAGTATAACAGCAATGGTCCAGCTCCTAAGCCTATTCACATGCGTTGAATCGTCCGACACCATCAAGTACCGTATGATTCCAAATACGCTTAAACAGCGAGAGGAAGTGTGTGGGTTGCTCCTTCGGGAAATGAAGTCGGCTGAGCAGGGTTTAGATGGTGGCCAGCAACTCATCGCTGCTGCTTGCCTTCGAGCAGGTTTGCTAGACCCTGATATAGAGACCGACTGAAGTCGCTCCACAAACCATAGAGATTATATAATGTCAGTAGAGGCGCAGATACCCGACATAACGCCCGTGGTAATCTATCAGATGGATTGTAGAACAGGGAACGAATGCAAATGAGAGTGGTGCCAGGAAAGACCGCAGCGGGTGTCGACGATAGCTGACTATTATCTGGCTAGGAGGTCGCATCGCTCGCAGAGATTGACTGCGGAAAAACGTTTCTTTGCGCAATTTGACGTAGGCTGTTAGGCTCATCAAATAGTTATTACCTACAGCTCCGATTATCCGTGGAAATTTGTTCCTCCGACGGAGGATCTCGGGGCGGTATGCAAGCACGCTAACATCGCCCAACCCCGAACACGGGGCGGCCCCCATTTTGGGCAAGTCGCGGATGGACAAGTTTTTGCCGGGTAATTCTTCAAGGCTGGGCATATTGAATAGTGGTGGCATATCCACGAATCTGAAGGTTTCATTATGTCTAACATTTTGTATTAAAGGGTCATGCTTTGCTTCATGTTCTTTGCATGTGCCTTATATATCCCGGAACCGCGAGGGGTGATCAGTGTACCTGTTTGATACTGAATGTAAAGGTAGGGCAAAGGCACTATTTCTTGAAGGGGGCATAATGAACATGACTACCATGCGCCGTTTATTCGGGCTTGCCGGAGCCGCTCTCCTTGCCGTGTCTCCAGCCAGCTCCTCTCCACTAGAGCGCCGGCAAACAATCAACTTTCAATCGACCGGAAACCCTATCCTCGCTGACGGCTCATATTATTCAGGCGATCCAGCGCCAATCGTTGTCAACAACACGGTATACATCATCTCTGGGAGAGACCAGGCCGGTGCCACAGAAAATAACTTCGCCATCAACCAATGGCAAATCTTTGAGTCAGCCGATCCAAATCCAAGTGGTGGCTCGTGGACGCTTCACGCCAATGTTGTGCAGCCGCAAGCCGTGTTCTCATGGGCGAGGGCAGGCACTGCATACGCAGCACAGGTTGTTCAGGGAAGCAATGGCAAATTTTACCTGTACGCACCGGTATCACAGTCGCGGACAAGCAGCGCGGACCCTTTCGCGATCGGAGTTGCTGTATCAGATAATATTCTCGGGCCATACACTGATGCTCATCCTTCGGGGCCCATCATCTCTCAGAGCGTGCCGTCCCCTGGAAACAACATTCAAAACATTGATCCTACAGTATTAGTAGACGATGACGGGCGTGTATACATTTACTTCGGAACGTTCGGACAGCTCCTAGCGTACGAACTGAACACAGACATGGTGACGATTAAGAGCACTTCAGTGACACGTGTCTCCTCGCTCACGGGTTTCTTCGAGGCGCCATGGCTCATGAAGCGCAAGGGCACTTATTACATGCTCTATGCGGGCAACAACGCCGGACCCAACTCACCTTGCACACCCACGAGTTACCATGCGTGTATAGCGTACGGCACAGCTTCGTCGCCTCTCGGGCCCTGGACCTTTCGCGGTATCGTGCTCGACATCGTGTCTAGCACAACGTCACACCCCGGCGTCTTTACCCGCGACGGTGGATCTACCTACTATCTGGTGTACCACACGCGTGATGCAACAGGAGGAACACATTTCCGGCGCAGTATCGCGCTCGACAAGCTCGAATTTGACGACAGCACGTCTCCACCAAGTATCAATAAGGTAACGCAGACGCACCGAGCAACGGGTGCGGCACAGCCGACGCGAAACATCGCACCACGGGCAAAGGCGGCATCAGCAAACACGACGCCGATCCAGTACTGGGTAGAAGCGATCCACGACGGGCGCGTCGAGCCAAATCCGCTACCGCCTGACTACTGGTCCTCGTACGCAGCGGAGCAGTCGCCACAGACCAGCACGCTGACATACACGTGGGATTCAACGGTGCAGCTGAACGGAGTCGCCATGGCTTTCTTCGCAGACCAACCTGCCGGCTCGAACATCGGTGTTCCGCCGCCTGCGTCCTGGCGCGTTGAGTACTTGAACTCTGCGGGCGCGTGGACCGCCGTGTCGCTCACGGGATCGGGTGGGTATCCGACGGCGGCGACTAATTCGCCGCCCGAGGTCAGCTTTCAGACTGTGTCGACTACGTCGCTCAGGGCCATCTTGACGGCGTCGGGGAACGGTCAGTACGGTGGTATAGGTGTCAAGGAGTGGTTTGCTTATGCGCCGACTGCGTCGTGAGGTAGTTGGTCCGGTGTTATGGAACACAACCGAAAAACGCCTGTTCTGTAACCTCTTCGTAGAGAACAATAATAGCCTTACTACAATACTTCCTCTTGTCCAAGTCCCCTTGCTCCCGATATAGGCTACAGCAGTCGTCATTACAGAGCCGTTGACTAGTGAATCAATTACAATTGGTTTCTAGGAATCCGAAACCCAGCTAAGACTTGGTTTGGTTACATCGTTTTCTGGGACTTTTGTTATCCCTTGCAGCACTTTGCCGTGCGCTACCTAGTCAAAACGGCCCGGCAGCGTGGCGTTCGGCAGCATGCGATGAACTAACCCTAAAGAGGACTTACGATGATGGATGTCCGGTTATGATGTCGGAGTATACTTCGTATTATAGTGCTAGAATCTGTGACTGACGCAATCTCTTATGATATAGTAACTACTTACTATGTTGCTAAAGATACTGGCCAATCGATTCTTCGGTGGCCATTTGGACGCCGAGGTACAATGAAGGATGAAGTTCACCCCGGCACCCTATCATGAAGAAACTGAATGATTCTTGTGCGGTTCACGTGGCCACCCAGGAATGCGTACTGCGATGGGACGCTCGTACAAGAAATAGGCGAAAGATAAGTATAGCCAAGAGCTCCAGGGTCTGTCATGTCAAGTAGGCACTTGTAGATGGTGATAGAAGATGATTGGCTGCTTACCCAGGTTAGTATTGTGTAAAAGGGAAACGGATATGAATACCTACCTATACGATGGGCAGACTCCGGGGTAATAAGATACCAGAACTTTTGGAGAATCGCTTATTGGAGACAAGACGAGGGGTGACATTTCCGTGCTACCCCTGCACAAAACAAGGTTTGCGTGTACCAACTTCACTGGCCAGCTCAGAGGCCGCGACCACCATTCCTCTCGGTCGAAGGCGCCGAACCTTGCAAGTCATCTGCTGCTTATTCCTGATATTCTACCTAGCCCATCTGCAGGTAACGCACCGTAGCATCCGGTACCTGAGTAGCTGTCAATACATTAGAGAAGTGCCTCGTTATCTAATACTTACCTAGCGCCCCCTCTCCGATTCCTCTTTCTCATTGAATTTCGGTTCGGCTGTCTAATACGGAAAGCCGGCTCTGCGAAGTAACTGGACGTCATATAAATCTGATTATCCTCATGGCCGCCGAAAGTCCAGAAGCCTCTGTGCCTCCAGCATCTGTATCTGCAGCGCCTGTCATACCAACGTCTCACTGGACAGAGCCAGTAAGTGCTTGGATTTCAAAGCTCGCTCCCCTGGGCCTAGCTTGACGCCACAATCTAGACACATCGACACATCACTTACTGCTCTGCCACAGGACGATGAAGAAGAAGAGGAATTTGTTCATGACGATGGAGATTCGGCACTTGGCGATGACGCGTGAGTCGCATCGACACGGTCGCTACCGTTGAAGACCAAGTTATGTCGCTGATTACCGCTCGAAATAGTGTCAGTACGACGGCATCACTGTCCGCAAGTATCCTAGAATACCGTACTATTCACGGCAGGACATATCACTCGTTGCAAGGCACGGCAGATCATTGGTATTTATTATCTCCTATAGCTTTACTCATCATACTACAACATCTTTCTAACTTAAGATCAGGGCACCCAATGATGATGCGCATCTTGAAAGTATGGATTGCGTGTAAGAAGTGCCCGAATATAGAGTCAATAGCTGACCGCCTTATGCTTTGGCTGCCGGCTTACATATTATGCTTAATTCAGCCATCACTGCCTGACACTTCTATTCGATAATAAACTTTATCTGGCTCCCATAGCCGAAGGGCCAATAAGAGTTCTCGATATAGGCTGCGGAACTGGTGGGGTAACTGCTTGCATCTATTCGACCATGGAGCACTAACAACTGGCTGTCTAGGAATTTGGGCAATGTAAGGAGCCCCTGTCAGCTTATGACGGCGACATATACTCAAACACGCGGGATATAGTGACTTTGCAGACGCTCACCCTGAGGCCGAGGTGATTGGTACTGACATATCACCCTCGCAACCCGAGTGGGTGCCACCGAATTTGAAGTTCGAAATAGAAGACTGCACACAACCCTGGACATATCCACCGAATGCATTCGACTTCGTACACCTCCGCTATCTTTTCGGCTCCATCACTGATTGGGACGCTCTTTACGT
This sequence comes from Xylaria curta, assembly GCA_022495235.1. Classification (NCBI taxonomy): domain Eukaryota; kingdom Fungi; phylum Ascomycota; class Sordariomycetes; order Xylariales; family Xylariaceae; genus Xylaria; species Xylaria curta. Next base: position 589,650 of record MU375905.1, on the reverse strand, counting down.
AGAGGCTTTCAAGACGTGTAAGCCCGGCGGTTGGGTCGAGACTGTTGACCCGTCGGTGAACCTAAGGAGCGACGATGGCAGTGTGCGGGAAGGCGCCGCGCTATATGATTGGGGACGCCTGTTCAATGAAGTCAGTGACTGAAAGAATTCTTTTGTCACTCACACTGGTGAGGTTGTTAAGGAAGTAACATGACTAATATTGTCGGGGTTGTGGCACAGGCATCCTCGAAATACGGCCGTAGTATGAGCATGGTCGACGACGGCTCGATTATAGTATCGTTCAAAAAGGCTGGGTTTGTAGATGTCCATTCGAGGACGTTCAAGCTCCCTGCGACGCCTTGGCCCAAGGACCAAAATCTACGACAGTTAGGAGCGTTCAGTCAGCTTGCGATGGAGCAAGATCTCGATGGTATGAATTATCAAGATTCCCTTTAAGTGTTTCGTTTCAGTGTCATCTCCCAATTCCCTGGTGTACCACCTGTACGACGTCGGCTGCTAACTATCCTGCGCCGCTAGGCTATGCTATGTACCTGTTTACGAATGCCCTGGGCTGGTCCGAGCAGCAAGTAACCGTCTTCCTTGCGCGTGTGCGTAAAGAGATGCGCGATTTGCGGATACAGCCGTACTTCCTCGTCGAGGCCGTTTACGGTAGGAAGCCCGAGCCATGATATTTACAATCATAGTATCAGCGAGCATATGGAATTACCTAGTGAAGAGACCAAGAGTATGAACGGTTTTTAGGTAAAATGCATGTAGTAAGGAGCGGGTTTGAATATTAGATTCTTTAGGCGTTCACCAGCATCAGTTTCTCTAATACTCGGGATTTTCTCTTGTTTTTATTGATAATTTAGCTTGAATTACGAATTTATGAGTCACCGGATAGCTTTTGATACACCTGGAACACCATAATGCGCTTGAGGTTGAGATGTACTTCTAGCAAGTAGTATACTTGTAAAGCTGAAGAGCCATATTGAATCTCGCCCGCAAAATAGCAAACCTAGATGCTTTTTGTTGTGAATTGTATACAGAAACTCTTGGGTCGCGGAGGTCTTATATAATATCCGGGCGATTCACATTATATTACCTTAGCCAAGACTAGTATAATCCTGGTGTGGTACAACAATGTACCTTTGATATGCATAAAGTAGTCGTATAAGCAAGGCTAGGCAAACCCATTGCTTACCAGTTTGTTTCTGTACCGCTATCAGTAATGCTTTGTGACCTGTTAAGCAAAATTAACATAGTAGATGATAGGTTAGATCATCTTTTCAGTTAAAACAGTATTCTTTTTAAGTGTTACGACTCCTGATTAATATGTTCCACCTCAAGGCTTTTTTTTAAGCCTTATAGATGATCCGTAAAGGGACAACTCTGACGAGTATGATGGGGCAACGTTCATTAATCAATACCTCGCAAATCACGTCAGCAGGTAAGATGCTGGTGCTTTCAAGTGAAACAAAGGGATCATCAAAACTGATTGCTTGTTGCATACTTTCTTGGCTCCAGGTCATACAAAACAGGTGACTAACTCGTGACAAATTTGCGTAGCTCGGTAAGCTTGGAGCAGACCAGTGGAAAGCATTCACTAACAAATTTGGTCAAGACAAATTACACAAAAGATTAAAAAGAAACACTACTTAGCCTACGACAATTGTTAGCTATATCCATATCTTGCTATGAATTTTCTTTAGGTTTAAAGGGTCGCTTGTTTCCTTCAGTCAATACAGACTTACCCTGTTTGTCATTGATTTAAGTATACACGTAGATCTTGGGTCTGCAATCTGATCCGTCCTCAAGTTGGGCTCTGATTCACGATAATCGCTTACCAATGTGTCTCGACAGTTCCCTGGCAGTCCTTACCTTGTGACACCAGCAGGACGCATGACCATGTCCACTCCCTTTCCAGAATCGAGGGAGTGCCTCGAAATTTGAAGTTCATGGTACACTCCACTCTCCTGTAACCGATGTATTTAAGTGCTACCATATCGGAGTCTTTGGGTTCCTCTTCTCTTTCTTCTTTTAATTACCTTGAATACATTCCTGCTTAAGTACACGCTTGTACGTGTCTCTAATCTTGACACTCTTCATCTACACTATACCGGCACACCAATGGCCTCAATCATGACTTCCTCTCTGGAAACCCTACCAGTCGAGCTAGTAGAAATGATTGCGAATCTCCTCGACTTTCAGGATGTCGCATCTCTACGATGTACGAGCCGCACTATAGAAAGCAAGACTTTACATGCGTTTCATTCTACAGGATGTTTCTATCAAAAGAACATAAAGCTGGAAATGGAGACGCTAGAAAAGCTCGCGAAACTCAGCAATGACGAAAATCTAACTGGTCGATTACAACATTGCACAATTATCGGTATCACGGGGCTTACGGAAACAGAGTGCGAAGTGGATGAATATATACGGCTTCTGACTACAATATTCTGCAACTTAGAAAAGAACATTCAGACAGGCTCCATTGTTTCGCTATCCCTCCGCGTCGTCTTGCGTATTACAGGTCCTGGTATCTACGAGTGGGAAAGATTCTGGATTACTACGAAGCAAACGTTCGTGATCGCCATGACGGCGCTAGACGAGTCGAACCTTTCTGTGGACGGGAGTCTGGACCTCTTTAGCAGTGTCCCATTCTGCAGCCTGAGTTATGACTCGTTTCTACTACTTGGACAGATACCTAGCCTAGCGAAAAACTTCAAGCATTTGAAGCGGTTGACAATGAGTTTATCGTCACCTCCAAATGTTAATGTGCCGCCTAGTAGGTTCCATATCAGGAATGAAACATTACGTCAGCGCGGATATGTAGCATCAACTTTAGAGGCAATCTTGAATTTGCCAGCAATCATGCCGGAACTAGAAAGCCTCGATTTCCACTGGTTTCGTGTTGGACCGATAGTGAAGGCAGGCGCTCAACGTCCAGCTCGCCGAGACATTAGCAGCTTCTCGACAGCTCTTGCTCTAAAGGAATGCACATTGCGTGGCATATACGCTTCAGAATCCCACCTTCTTCAATTCATCACATCTACCACTCCCATGACATTGCGATTGATGGACACGAATCTTACTACAGGAACATACGATTCCATTTTTCAATACATAACGCACGCCAATTCTCAAACCACTTATTGCCGCTTCGAGCACCTCTATTGTCTGCAACCAACGCTCATCCATGAAGTGCACTTCGATATACCAGATGAATCGCAAGAGGAGAACCGGTGGAGTACCTATTTGCGATATACTTTCTCACCACAGATGAAAAAGTTGGGACATGAAGGCATCCCGCAGCAATTGAGACCGACATTCTACTTGGATCGCAGAGCTGAAGAAGGCCGGGAAAAGCAGAAATTTCCTGAATACGGTCCGCCTATGTCTCATAACATTGCATTTAGTCTTGAGGACGACCAACCTATAGATGCCGAGCTTTTAGATGCCTGGATTGACGGTCGTCCGGGCAGGTGGCTGTCCTGTACGCCCTTGTTGGAGGAACGTGCTCTATCTTTCGTCACCTACACTACCAGAGCCAGCAGAGATGGATTTTACATGGACGATGACGAATGATTACATAGGGGATTTGGAGCCTGCACCTATGTGACGTAGATATACAAGGCAGCGCCTCAGAAGCTAGTCACCAAACTCCAAAATCTCTCCTAACCACACTACTTGTCCCATCAACCCCTCCGCCAGCCGGTACATGTGTTATGGCACGAGGAGGGAAATTCCTATCTATATAGCGAAAATAGCGTTTCATCAATATGTATACGGGCCATGGGCCTATGCCCAACACCCTTGGTTTCTGAGAACTATTCCGTAGTGTTCCGTGACATAAACAAATTTCGCAGAGTCGGGTGAACCTTCTTGTGATACTTAGAGTTGCTAATCGGTTAGATTACTATGATTAGACACCATGCGTGATGTGTGAATAGAAGCGGGAAGAGACATCTCATGATAGTACCAGTCATTGTTCAGTCTGCTTGCCTGACATGGCGGGCTTGGCTTATGTGCACTGCAAAGATACATCAGGTGATAATATAGTGGATTCGTGAAGTCCTTTCAAGGATCCAGAATTACACCATTATACTTCGTACACAAGACAGTACTGCGTCAGGTGTTATATTACTTAGTGACTGAAACCTTTCTTTTCTATTTGGCTGTTACCGAGCTTGTTCTATTTTATTGATTAGATCCTGTAGCTCTTCTTTGACACGAGCAATCCCCCCAAGCGACCATTGTACGGAGCTTTTCAGGATATCGTCGCCACTCTCATCCAGGGCTGTGCGGTCTACATTCATGAGCTCGTCTATCACGTTTTCGGTCTTGCGCAAATCGCGAAGCAGGAGCACAAGACGCAAGTCATATTCGTCTTCGGCGTCGAGATCGAGGATTCCAACCCGTATTCCCGTCGGGCTGACACTGAATTTGCCAGGAGACGGCGGGTCTTCTGGGAACTGACTTGCGTTATTGGCATCAATGGCGTTCTTGGTGGATTCTGAAGAAATTTTCTTCTCTGCCGCGGCTATGCGGTACCAAAACAGCATCTTAGACAGTATCGATACGTGAAGAAGGATTATATGAGGGCAAAGAGCACACGAGCACTTCATTAGCCTAGCGCAGCCGTTGAGAGCCTCTTTGTTAGTGGCGAGCACACGGTCGAAGCTCGGCCTAAGGTTGAGCCCCGCGTACCGTACCGGATTTGAGGAACATGATGTCGCTCCTTCATACATTTCTCCATGTTGCATTGACCGTAGAATAGAGATAGCTTGAGCTTCGCAGTCGTGTGTGCTGGTGGTGACTACTACAGGAGATTGCCCTTCGACAGAGGTGGGAATATGATGATTTGGCTCCAAGGCGGGAATGGTATCAGGTTCCAAGGGAGGGGGCGACAAGTCAGCCATATTCCAACTGGAATACAAGCCAACGTCGATTCCGGCACCGAAACCATCTTCAGGAAGCCATGAGGATGGTAATGCTGATGTTTCATCTACTCCCTGTTGTCCGTAATTCAACAGAGAATCTTGACCTTGACCAACCATCAATGGTACTGATGAGGAGACTAGTAGAGGGTTCGCCGGACTAAGCGACGCGATAGCTGGTGTAGGAGGACTTGTCGTTGCCGGTACCCTGTCCCCTATTATCGCCCTCTTCATTGGTCCGTCTGGTACTATCTTGCGCCATGATCGCCTTCCATGCCTACGCGATTGGCTGTATGAGCACTGAAGCTTGAATTGGACGCACCGGTCGCAGGCCGGATGTTTCTTATCGCAGCGCACTTTGGCCGAAGAGCAAGGATCGCATGCTGTTCGAAAATGAGTCTTCTGCACTTGTCCATCTCCAGACATCTTCAAGACTGACTGGTACCCGGTGAGCAGTTGTCGCCGAGAAAGATTACGTAAGAGACGGATGTTAGGAAGAAGTGGCCTTTTGCGCTAAGAATCGGCCGTTACTGCAAGCGAAATTTACCCGTTCATTAGACATACGCGCGAATTACCTACTTACAGAGGGACGAGGGAAACAGGTCATAGATCTACGCTCTTACTCAAGATATAATATTGTAAATTTTGATTACCTAAATTACCTTAGGCTTTGATGATTCGGCTCTAACCAGGTTCCGACGACCAGGATCTTTTCTTCGGCCCTGGGCGATGCATATCTCCGGAACGCTTTCTAGTGAGATAAAGTCATCTGCTGAAGCATACCAAGCATGAATTTATGTTAATATAGGTCTGTAAAATGAATAGCACATTATCTTCCGCGTCTTCTTATGTGATCTAGTTGATAGAACGTGTGAAATCTCCCCTTTCTAGCCAAGCTACCCTAGGCTAGATTCTGGATGCCACAGGACACCCCTGTTCGACAGTTGACAAGCCCCTGCTCGATTTCTCTCCAGTGATTAGGCGGTGATTTGGTCGTATATAGTTATGGAAAGCTGGCGAAAACAACAACAAGCGGAAGCAAGCAACTGTCAAGGAATGGTAGCTCAGTGGAGAGCATTCGACTGCAGTTCGAAGGATCATAGCAACTCCCATTCGTTCCTTTTTCAATTAGGTGATATAATTGATGCGGATCTTCACTACCTATGGCGTGGGCACGGTTGCACTTTTTGCTAGCGCGAAGGACCCCCCAATAGGTAGCGGGCTGCAAACGATATATAAATATCAGACAGTAAGTATCATTGGGTATATACAGCTATTTATGCAGCCCCGTTCTTTCACTTCTAAGTTTCTATGCCGAAACAGTTTCTAGAGAGATATGTTTGTGCAGATAAATAAACTGACCATCGGGGACAGTCTCGGGGATGAAAGCCGGGTACGCTAACGCCGGAACTGACGAAAGGCCGTGATTGGCCATCGACGTCCAAAAGGGGAATTGAGCCTCTTTTCTCTATGCTGTCTTGTAATCGCCGTGATTGGCCTGGGCAGCTCATAGAATTGGGTATCGTATGCGTGGACAGTCGGATTAGATAGCCCTAGCTATGACGAAAGAGTTTCCTACACCTGCTATGGACGGGGATATGAGCGACGACAGAATGCAAATGGGCGCGGAAAAGTTTCAGGGTTCCGCAGCTTGGCTTTAAGTCACAGATGGAGATGCTACTGTACTATGTTGTTCTGATGCTTTTCATGTTCTCGGTTGCAATACTTCCCACGCACTCTGACCCTTTCCTTTATTTTTTAACTGTTACCATCATCAAAATTTAGTAGCAGGCCGTGACCGATATGCCGAATCCAATTCCCATCATCTTATATGGCAAGAGTTTGGAGATGGGAGAAAGGGTCACAACTTTTCTTCATCCTGATATTGAAGGTCTGTCTTGTGAGCTTGCCAAACCGTAAAGTAATATCACTAATTGAGCCGACGACAGTCATTCATTTCATAGAGTCGTTTGAATACGCAAAAGACAATCTTCCTGCCCTCCTCGCTGGACGTAGTCCCAAGTCACCTAGCTCAGCCCATCTTGGAACGCACGATTACAGCAAGCTGCCGCGGGCTGTCATTTTTGGGCGGGCGTTTGATCCAGCTCATGTGAAAGAGCTCAATCAACTATTTCGTGGAACAAGTAGCGCTTCTGTCGCGTGGATCGCAGGCGACCCTGCTATTAAGCCACCACCGTACCCAAATCTAGACTCTGCTGGGAAGGCCGCGGAAAGTGCTCAGAGGGCTTTCATTGAATGGGAGAAGGCTGACACTGGTACTGAAGATATTGTATATTACTGACCCTAACGAAAGTCTGACAACTGTAGTTGTAGGAAGCACGTATCAATCCTCAGCACAGTTATCTATAGAGTTGGTAGAAGCATAAACTGGCCGATATATATGAATATGTCGCACAGCAAGCTTGGCATTCGAAATCCAGTCGCATTTACTTGGTTTCTCCTTGTTCTCTAACTACGTACTTAAAGCTACCGTTCTCGAGCATGTGTTTCTTCTGTGACCTACTTCAATAGGTTCTCAGATGTTCGTTTAAAAGTTGACTTTGATAAATCCACCACATAAGCCCCAGATCTGCGACGGACCAAGCTCTTTTGCCATGACATGTGAAGTTAAGATAGATCTTGAAGGTTGGCAGTTGAGCTAAGCCCGTGATTGGCTTCGGTAATCGTGAATTATACCGATATAGTCTTAGCCCGGAGAGGCCGGATGCAAGGACCCTCGAAGCACGACGACTCTTGAGAAAAAGGTTTGATGTCGAGACTGTCGTACAATTATAAAAGTTACTGGACCGCCCAACAAGTAATCAACTGAAAGCTACTCTGTATATCTCAAAGTGAGAGCTCTGAAGTATCTTCAAGCTTTGTTCAACACTCTTGTATTTCTTATTATTCACGATGCCATCATACGTTATCACCGGAGTTTCCAAGGGATTAGGTGTACGTCAATGCTCTAGTTTAAAATAGTCCTTCGTGTCATCATGGTCTATCTAACTGTATTGCGTAGTGGGAGTTCCTAAAACAAATATCTAGTGACACTTCGAATACTGTCATTGGTATTGCCCGTGATAAGCCGCTGGTCGAGAAGAGGGTAGCCGAGGAGCTAGGTTCACGTCGCAATATCACTATTCTAGCCGCCGACGTCACCAACTACGATGAGTTGAAGGTGAGCAGAACTAAGCTCATAACTCAGCTAACACTTAAGGAGCCCGACATGTTGATATGCTTTACTGTTAGGCTGCGGCTGCTGACACTGCCGCTGTCACGGGTGGAAGCCTCGACTACCTCATCGCTAATGCGGCCTATCTTACGGCAATAGACACTTACGACGATATTGGAACTCTGTTGGTTACATCTTCCATTACCTCCTTTATAGTTGTCCCTATGTTGTTTTAATTGTAAGACTAGTCTAGCTAATAAACCTTGGGCATTCGAACAGAGGTCAAGATCCGCACAAGTTTTCGGACGAATTCCGCAAGTCAACGGAGACCAATGTCCTAGCCAACATTCACCTGTATAACTTGTTTATGCCGCTGATATTGAAGGGAACGATCAAAAAGGTCGTAGCAATCTCTAGCGGCATATCTGATATTGACTGGATAAACGACTACGAAATCGCGAACCTTTCCCTGAATGCCCTGAGCAAGGCGGCTTTGAATGTAGTCACAGCCAAGTTCAACGCCCATTACAAGAAGGACGGTGTGCTTTTCCTGAGTGTTTGCCCGGGATTCGTGGAGACAGGTCACTTTGTTGAGCGTAAGTGCGACCCTTCACTCTCGAGTTTCCTTACAAGTGGCGGGGTATCACATTTACTAATATCTTTCTACAGCAACTCCCGAACAGAAAGCTAGGATGCATGTGATGATGGAGAAGTATTATAGATACTCGCCGAGTTTCAAGGGACCCATCACGCCCAAGGAGTCCATCGAGGCAGTCTTGTCAGTCGTAGAGAATGCGAGCATAGAGAAAGGGGATGGCGGTCGTTTCTTGTCACACTTTGGGAACAAACAATGGCTCTAAGAGAATAGCTGTGTCCCAACCTCAGGTCACCTCGTCTCACTCGCTAGCATTCCGCTAATAGATTTTCGATTCTTGTAGATCATGATTACGAACCTTTGCACTTATAGCGATACGTTGATAGAGCTAGTATCAACCGTCCTCTTGTTCGTGAATTGCGTCTGTAGCATGCACCACGCCCGCGGACGACGATATAGCTATGAGAAGCCCTTAACTACCACGTGAACTGTGGTCTGGCGCTATTCACGAACTGCTGTATCGATAACCGCTACGAATGCAATAGCCCGACTTGCGGTTGCGTGCGCTACCGGTATCCCTCTTCGTATCTACTATCATATCTTAGACGGCGCTGCCGACACAAAAAAGCTACTACACAGTTTTGGATATCACACCTCATTGTATGAGAAAATTGACTTGGTACGAGATAGCGACACAAGATGTTGAAGATGAAGCACATATCTTAAGATAAAGAGTCAGTGTCATCGTGAGGGGGGGTCACTGCATTTTTAGCCCCTAAGAAGAGGAAGAGGACTTCGCCGATGACAATATGGCCGACGTACGCCTCGGCAATTAGGTTAGTAAGATGCGCTGTTCTTGCATTTCTTACATTTTCTTTTCTCAATGACTAGAACTCCGCTGCTACTTGAGGAATATTGACATGACGTCTATAAGAAGAATAAAATGAAGGCTAGGGGATTCACACCACTGTCTGCAAACCGAGATTTCGGACTAAAGATAAAAGAACTAGGTTAGCTATTTATAGTGTAGAAATACAACATTTCGTCACAGCTGAACGGGGAAGTCGAAGCTAATTGGTCTCTTAGCCTCAAGACTTAAACCCCTAGATTTAGTTGCATTTAGTAGCGGGCCTCGGACGGCAGTTTTCAGAATTGTACAGATGTATGAGCTGCTTAATTGATCTACCAAATAGATATGGCTCTGATACGGCGTATCTGTATGAACCTACCTGTTTGCAGTGTTTGGCAGGACGCTAGAGATGACTAAAAATACAGGCACTTCCATATGAGGGAAGCAACTGGCCAAGCCTCTAGCGAGCGAATGCGCCGCAAGATAGCGTCTCAGCCCTGGTGATATGGCGATCCTGAATGACGTAAAATAGCACGTTGAGTCTTTGCTTCAATTCAATGGACGCTCGTCATATCTTGGCGGCGATGCAATCAGCCGTGGACGTCGGTAGTTAATAAAGAGTTAGCATCTCCCTTTCGAATACTCGACACATCAATCACATCGCATCTCTTCAACACAAAATCTAAATTTCCTCACCTACACGCAGTAACGAACCGGATCATTGATAAACGAAAGATGGCGAGCTCGAAAACGGCAGAGGCAACTGCGTATGCAGCCCCTATGGACGGGATGCCACCACCACCACCATATCAAGAAATGGACAACCGCACAAGTGCCTACCCGTCGGCAGGACCAGCTCCATCATATCATGATGGTGAACCAAGCTCAGGAGCCGGGTTCACATCCGCCGGGGGGCTCAGGTTTCCACCAACACTCAACGCTTATTTGCAAATGGCATTCACGAGAACATTTCATCTCGGAGAGAGGAAAGAAGCGCCATCCTTCGCAGCACGAATGCATTCGGGTTTCACCAAAAACCCAGAGCTGGTACTATACAACGGGCCAAGCGAAAAGGACCCCATTTTAGCGACGGCGACTCACAAATCCCTGTGGAAGTCGAGAGCAACTCTCATAACGGCCCCTGCACGGGAGGGAGTGCCTCATGATACCGAGAGCCAGAATGTCGAGATGGCGTGTCATACGAGCTTCAAGCACAAGACTTACACGTTCACGGCCGACGTTGGCGTCGGCAAGGAGACGCGTCGCGAGGAGTTCGAGTGGCGGTCGAGCCACGGTAATGAGGTCCGGGAACTTGACGGCTACAAATGGGGATGGAAGCTCGTTCGCTTGTCTGGCGAGCCACTCGGTAACGGGGGAGACCGGGCAACGCGCGCGTCAGGCTCGACAAGTGATGGCCACGAGATTGTCGCGGTATGGGCGCATAATAATAGCATGTCCATGACCAAGGCATTCAAATTCCAGTTGATGGGTAGTGCTTTGAACGGGATGTTGGGCGAAAGGGGGGCTGCGTTGGCTCTCATCTCGGCGTTAAGGATATGGGCAATGGAACTCAATACTGCAGCGGCTTCTTCATCGGCTTCAGGGGCGGCGGCGGGGGCAGCTGCGGCAGCAGGTTGATAATGGAACGATTCATGATTAAGATACGCCGCAGGTTTCAAGCTATTGAATAATGTTATAATAGTTGTCTTCTTGGTGGTTCAGAGGAACTAACAAGTGAATCGCTATGTTCTGACAGTGTCTATTCAATTACCTAGGCGACGGATTTCAATTGGGAGCTATCATGGAGAGAGAAACCGCGCTTTCCAGCACGATATTCGTAATAATGTTAGGTTGTTATGTACCCCAGTACCTGTATGTAATAAACTTATCGACAGTTCTGCTTTCCTCTTTCTCCGATCCTCTCGTCAGCCCTCAATTACCTTTTTACGAGCTTGAGTCCTGCCCATCATTGACAATAATATAGCAGTCGGATGCTTTGCCACAACACTTAACAAGATGGAGAACAAATCGACAGTGAGCCTGGTTGTACTTCTACAAGAATACCTTGCTCGCGTATATCGCACCCAAGGGCCCAAATTTGAGCAGCTATGGCGTCACATGGGACAAGTTCAACGCGAGAAGGCCATGATAGCTGCATCACCTCACGGACATGTTCTCAAGCACTCGCATGACACTTCAGTTGGAGACGCCTTACATTTTATACTTGTGCCCGAGTGGAACCTTAGAGACGTTGCTGCCGCTGGATCAGACTTCTTTCTGCACATTCTAGAGCACAGAGCTACAAAGACTTTGCTTGAACAATGTCATTCCGGGTTCGATAATCGCCCAGGAGATATTGGGCTCATCAATGAGATGATATGCACACGAGTACTGCATCAAATGGATATGTTTCCAGATCATTATACCACGTTCGACCCGTTGGAGCAATACGGCAAGTCTTTCAAGGCCAGCAGTCTCAAAAAAAATGATCTTTATCTACTGGAATTAGTTCTAGACTTGGATCTTGCTGTTCCCATGTCCATAGGTGAGCTTATCTACAAAAGACAAAGCTACATCTTAGTGTGCATTGTCAGTTTGGTGGATGATATCCTTTCAGACGCAGTGACAACTGCCCTATCAAACCTTTCTATCAAACCCTCGGCTCCTAAGCTTGCTATCTCTGAGGTGTTAGATAAGGCCCTGGACCATAAGGCTTTCCTTGATGACAATTTGGCCATAATCCGTACTGAGCCCGTCGCGCTCACCTATCTCCTTAATGTTTGGTCAGTCAGCAGGCCTGAGCGAATCTCCGATAAGAAAGAACATAGATCACCTGCCGATATTACCAAGTCTATGAGTGATGGGCTCCTCGATATGATGCACAATTCTGTCAGAGGTGCCGCCATATGGAATTACTTGTGTCGACTACTCGAGCTACTCAAAGCATCGGCGAGCAAGTCTCATCGACGTATTATTTTACAAGAGACATCAAATGTGTGCTATCTTGAGTTCAGCCGTGTTCAAGACATGCTGAGACGTCAAATTTCCAAGGGAAGACGGCCTTGGCGGGTTTATAAGAAAGACAGCGATAGCAATGTATATACCCTCTCACAGGGCGACCCAGAGAATCTCGCAAGTGATGACCAGCAGCTTCAATACGTATTGCGTCTTTCCCAAGCTGAAGTTACCATTCCCAAAGCTGCCTATTGGCTAGCAAAACTAGGCGAGATGCAAACCAACAGCCCCTTTTTCAGAAATATGCTACACAATGGGGTGATTGAGGCTCTCGATGACCTCGGCGAAACTGTAGCCTTCATCCAATCGCTCTCACGTGCCCTCTCTTTGCCTGCTATCAATCGTGAAAGTGGACAGCGATTTATAACTGGAGCCACAGAGCTGGAAATCGAACTGAACCAACTTAAACCCGAACTCGACCTCTCTGACTTCGCTGTTCCTTCAGGCAAATTCCTGAAGTCTGGCATGGAGGAAGCTGCACTAAAAGCATTAGACGCATTTATTATCGATAAAACTGGCACGAAAATGGGTTTTCTTTACCTAGACCTAGTCGATGACTGTATTACAAAACTCCACGAGCAGTTAGCGGTGCAGGCCCAACAAGAAGCCGCAAAAAGGGCCACAAAAAGGATCGAGAGCGAATACATACCATTCCCTCAAGAGCCCCCGACAGCCCCAGAAGCTCGTGTGTACGAAAGACGACAGAAAGAGAAGACCCGACCAGCACACTCGTCCGTATACGAAATCTCCACAACTGATACAGCCACTGAGCCACCTCCACCGCCACCTCCAGAGCCTTTCAAAGTCAAGCCTGCCACGGCTGAAGTCTTCTCAACATTGTTCGGTAGGAGGTCGTCTCGCGGCTCTGTTCCATGGACCAGCTTCGAGGGAGCTCTGGCAGAACTGAAATTTTCGGTCGTGCCTAAGTTTGGCTCTGTTTACACCTTCAACCCTCCAGAGAGCATGGCTATCCAAAAGCCACTCACGTTACATCGTCCACATAAGTCGCATATTGAGGGATATTTGCTACTCGTCTTTGCGCGTCGCCTGAACCGACTGTATGGCTGGGGAGAGGGTACGTTCCAGACGGTTTGAGTAACCCTGACTGTATGAAGAATTTTTTGTTTTCCTTTTGATTGTGGGAGGCGTCCTAATGAATTGTTGATTCCCGTGAGAATCTGACTACTTGTATCAAAGAGCTACAGTTAGAGCCGGGGATCTGATACTGACTTGTGTACTGAGTCTACAGCGCACTAGATTGTTCATGTTGAAGAGTTGCAAAGGTTTGTAACAGATGAAAAAGATGTCGGTTGATTTGTTTAATGTAGAAATGAGACAATTCTAAAATAAATGCACAATATGTTTCACTTTGCCGTGTTACACTGCTACTGTTGTGTATGCCGTCGGATCCGTTTCGCTATAGAATCTATGCATCTATACATCTGTAGCTCTTAGTACAAATTCTATGGCAGCAATGCCCTTGATACCACCGGATTTCTCATCTGATAGGATAGAATGCTTCTCAGCGCGGCGTCACACGTTTCATAGATCAGAGTAACTGCAAGCCGGTGCGATCCGACGATCGTATCTTGCAAAGGCCGATAAACAGAGACTCGAATCTGGACACCTGCAATCCTTCAATCAAGAAGACCCTCTTAGGTTTGTGCTCGAGGCCCAATGGCGCAGCCGCTAAATAAGATCGATACCATCCAACAAGGAACATCCCGTTCAAAAAGCCAAGAATGCCAATAAGACGAGCGTCGCATAGCAAGCACCAAGGCCGGGCCCGTCTAGACTGAGTTATCGACGAACCATCATCGTCTCAGACCTGCTTACCATCTCGCCAGCGAACCAATGCCAGCCGAACTGCTGGGAATTCTCCTCACGTTTGATTTGCCAGCAGGGCACGGAATGAGCCGCGGATCCAACGTAAGATGCTGTGCGACGCGATATTCAACGACCGAATCAAGTTTTGAACTCCTAGAACCGTACGATGGCTTGTGCGCCTTATTCTGAAAGGAACATGCTATGTTTCAAAAAGGTTGAGGGTCTGGATCTTAGGATACACAAGAGAGGGGGTTGACGGCTGCTTGCACTATATCGCACTACACCGCGCTATGCCGCGCTATGGTGCTCTAGACATGATATAGGGGCTCGTATGCACTCTACCCCTATAGTATAAGAAAGCAGGTCATCTACGTGCATTTCACGATGAAATCTAGAAGAAATTGTATAGCTTCGGACAGATAGAACCCGCTACTGAAACGTATATCTCAGCTCTCGTTTGGAATTGGGGTATTATATACTAAATCAAAAATGACATCTGTCGAAGAACCAAATCCCACTCCCCTGGAGCAGGAGCTCGTGATGCTGCCGGATTACATGACAGACCCCAACGCCGTGTTGAAGGACGTCGATGCAAAATGGAGATATAATCAACCTCCGGACTACAGCAAAACGCGGAAATATTATTCGGAAAGTGAGTACCGACACCCAATAAAATCAATCCTCACCCCTATATATTACACTCATATGACATAAAACTTATATACAACATGGCACAACACAACTAACCACATCCGCAGCCAAATCCAAGAACCATGCAGCAGGCAGTCTTCCGGAACTCGTCGAGAACCTAGTGAAGAACTGGGAGATCGAAGCCTCATTCAAGACGCAGCTATCCGACTGGCGAACAGTAGACTTCAGCCAGTACAGCTTCGCCATCAACGACGGGGAGCCCGTGTCGGCAGAACACATGCTGCGCGTCGGGACGTACAACGCCATCATCCAGCCTGGTAGTTCGTACTACGATCCCACGACAATGGACTTCGCTACAAGTCACAAGACATTCAAGCGCATGATGCCGACTTTCGCATGGGAGGTGCTGGAAGTGTATACTGAGCCCCCTGTCGTTGCGTTCAAGTGGCGCCATTGGGGTGAGTTTAAGGGGGATTATAGTGCTGTTAATGGGTGAGTGTTTCCTCGTGTTTCTATGTGATGTTGTGTGATTTGAATGCTACGGATCTGTATGAGTTGCTGATGATTGGGGTAGGGCTGGCGAGAATGTGAAGGTTGCACCGCATAATGGGCTGATCGATATTACTGGTGTCACGGTTGCGTACCTGAATGAGAAGATGCAGGTTACGAAACTCAAGACTTGGTTTGATTCGGAGGAAATGTTTCGCCAGATGGATCCGAATGGTCAGGCTGTTAGGATACCGATGGCTAGTTGTCCGATCGCCGGAGGTGGTAATGAATGAGTTCCTACAACGAGCGGTCTGAGTAATAAGCTGGAAGGCTTTCCCTCCTTTATGCAAAGCTGTTTCAGAGATTTAATGCTACTTATCATGCTAGTCAACGCACTTCTCATCTACTCAAACTACGGCCCAGGTCTCAGACGTCCAACCCATCTGTCTTCAGCTTCTCTAGTAAATCCTTAGTGATGGTGACGATTGCGGGCATTCTAGCTCTCGGAGGTGGCGGGTCGGCATTGAACAGCGGCACGACTCTTGTTTGGCCATTCGTGACCTCGAGAATCGTCCCATTGCCGTACTCGGGGTTCTCGCACAATTCCAACATAGCCTCGGCGACGGCTTCGGGCAGAAGCTCGAAATCTCTATTGTCTACTAGATGTTTTTTATCTGGGGCATCGGTCCATAGTGGCGTCTGATTCATGATGAGTATAATATTGCAACAAGAGAGTGAGTATGGGAATGCTAACATGGACAGTAGCAGGCGCAACAGCGCTGACTCTGATCCCAACTGCGTCCCTCAGCGCACCCAATGATCTCACAAAGCCGTGTACTGTTGCATCCAAAGTTAATACCCTCACTACCTCTGGAAAATGGAATCGTAACTGAGACGTGCTACTCACATCCATGCTTGCTCGCGAAATAAAGGGGGACGCCGATTCCGACAGCATGTCCAGCAATGCTGCTCGTATGCACCAACGTGCCAGGCAGCTTATTCTTCGTCCAGCAGCCAATCGCCAGCTGACTGAGACGAATAGGATGCGTCAGATTAATCTCGATAGATTTATAAGAGCCCGGCTCTCCGTCCGCAGAGTCGATGCTCGGGCTGTCCGGATTGGTGGCAGTCTTGGGCGGGTTCCAGAAGGCCGAGAAATGGGGCTCGAAGACGCCTGCGCCGGGTACGATGATGTCTACCCGCCCGAATGAAGACAAGGATTTTTCAAACAGAGACGATAACTGCGGCCAGGACGTGACGTCCGTTTGGTGAAAGAGAGCCGAGGGACCGGAGCCCCCTTCTTTGTGGGGATACTGGGAGATCAGTTCCGCGGCTTCAGGGCGCAGCGCTAGATCACCGATCATTACGGAGCAGCCATGCTGTAGAAGCAGCTTCGAGAAAGCGAGATTAATCCCTATGGCGGACTCTCAGTCAGTTATTATGCTCACTGATCTGGTATAGATACGTTATCTCACCTGAGCCGCCACCCGTCACGATGGCGAACTTGCCCTCTACTGAAAGAGAAGACATGTTGCCTGGTATCTACGTAGTGACCTCTAAATGAAAAAGAGATGAGTTGCCTGAGCGCGCGGTGGAATTGACGAAGAAACACTTTATATTCTAACCATAAACCCCATCTATGCCACGAAAACAAAGACCCCTCATGGTATCACGGTTCACGGAAACTATTCTCGCAGCATGTGTGTATGCCCAAAGCGGGCTGGCTCAGTTCCGCAATATCCGGCATCCCGAGCCAAAACATCTTCCGAATACTATCAGCCGCGTAAACCGGCATCCGCAGGCTGCATCCAGATGAATGCGGTATGTTTTGCGATAATAAGTCTGCGGGGTTGGAGATTTCCTCGGCGATCACCCCGCATACACCTTCGAGAGCAATGCATCACATGCGTAAGAGCATTGTTTATTTGAGATTTCAAGATGTTGGTATTAAAGATATCAAATTGTAGAAGAAACCGTTCGAAAGAAAGGCTTTTGGTTCTTGCTGTAATATCTTTGGATTTGATAGTTTTAGGGTAGCTAACTGCTCGGGATTCAGGAACAACTAGACTAACAAGACTGGTATGGTTACAACAAGATAGTCCGACACCAGTATCCGCATACAAGCGGAACCTTATCCATAGACTGTCAGGTTCTATATGGGGTGTGCTGTATACCAAGTTTTCAGTAATAGTAGCGTATCATGAACTCCTATACACCAGGCTTTACTTTCTTAGTAGAAGGTACATTAATCTGTTATTTAAGTAAGGATCACTAAGGGGAAAAAAAGTAGATTTAGGTAACTTTAAATTATGCAACTGGAAGTTAGAATTATAGGGAGAAGTTGAGGAGAGGAGCGAAAGTGGAGTTACGTACCATGTCCCCACACTTTAAAGGGTGTGGGTCTTCATTTAGCTCAGAGGAGATAATGATCAAGCCCAATGAGAGCATCTCGATAAGAAAACAAACGTCATCAAGAAATTAAGATCCCTGTCGACCGCATATCATTTTCACAAGGCTGGCAATATTTTCTGCATTTTCGAGGCTGAACCCAATCCGCGCACCCTGAATACCTTTCAATTTTATGGCGAAAGAGGTGCGCTACTGCGTGAAATCTTAATCTCAACTAATTGGGCCTTCCACAGGACACAATGACCTGTACGATTGCCAAATCCTTGCATTCAAACCCACCATAAGCCCGCCGAGGGCTCCCCTCACGATGGCGGCAACAACCCTCAAAGCAACAGCCAGCGCATTCGTGCCGCGCGCAACCTTCGAAGTCTCCTCGCAGATAACGCGCTCCTACTTCCTAGGCCACCACACAGCAGCACTATCATCAATGCGCAAAGTGCTGTCAAACATCGGCCTAATCCTCGAATGCCGCGACAGCCGGGTCCCCTTAACATCCGCGAATCCTCTCCTCGAATCCTCGCTAGCAGGGCGCGATCGCATAATCGTATACACGAAATCCGACCTCTGCGCGCCCGCGACCTCGACAAGATGGATCGAGAAGCAGAAGCATCTGCTCGCGGAATGGCATACCCCACACACTGGCGAGAGGGGCAAGACAGAAGTCGTCTTCACGGACGAGCGCAACCGGCGCACAATCACTCGTCTCCTCGAGGCCGTCAAGGAACGCGCGGCGGCTCAGGACTCGCTACTAGGCTTGCGCGCGCTTGTCGTCGGCATGCCGAATGCGGGGAAATCGACGCTTCTTAATGCGCTGCGCCGCGTCGGCATGGCGCTTCCCAAGGCGGCGCGGACGGGCGCGCAGCCGGGCGTCACGCGGAAGCTGAGCACGCCCGTGCGCATCGTCGCCGCGTCTCCATCTACACCCTCTGATTCCTCCTCCTCCGTATTTAGTGATTACGGGCAGGACGTAGGCGAGGGCGTCTTCGTAGTCGACACGCCAGGCGTCTTCATCCCATACGTCTCAGACGTAGAATCCATGCTCAAGCTCTCGCTCGTCGGCTGCGTGAAAGACGGCCTAGTCCCCTCCGAGACAGTAGCAGATTACATGTTATTCCTACTCAACCTGCGAGACCCATCTCTATACGCGCACCTCTGCGCCACGCCCACAAATGATATCCGTGAGTTCCTGGACGCCGTGGCCCGACGCACGGGGAAAATACTGAAGGGCGGCGTGCCGGCGCGCGAGCAGGCCGCCGACTGGGTCGTCCAGCAGTGGCGCAGGGGCCTCCTCGGCCGTTTTGGTTTGGACGACGTCTCTGAAGAGGGTCTAAAGGAGCGCGCGAGACGGATAAGAGAAGAGGGCGACAAGTCCCCGCTGAGCATGAACCAGGCCCGCAAGCGCGAGAAGGAGGCTCGCAAGGTGAAGAATGCGGCTAAGAGGGCCGCTGCTCTCGATTCTGGAGCTTGATTACCGCTATACCACCTGGCCGGATGTCTGGCTCGGGGAGCAGGAACGCATGTACGAATAGTTGGCTCACGAATCATGATACCCAAGAGAGAAGTAGAGAATATTTCTATTTAGAGTTGCATATTGGCGTTTCCGAGTTGGCCATTGGGTATATTTAACACCGAGTCCCGGGTTTCTCCCTGCTCTGTAGCTTTAGTAAAATATAGACATAGAAATATAAAAAGTGATCCCGACTGGACACGACTATATCGTCGTCACACGTCTCATCCTCCCCTACCCTCGCACCTCAACAGCAAAGTCCATAAATCCTCACAAAGCTGAAATTTTGGCTCGAGACAAAGAAAAATGACGTCCGATATCGCCTGTTACAATACCCGTAGTTGTAGATGTCTGCCTGAGCACCCTGATCCCAAAGTTAACCAACGCCTTAACCTATTATAATCCCCGGGCTTTCAAAGCGCCAACGCCGGTTGAATGCTGCGACTAAACTGGCATGATACCAGTGGCTTATTACCCACGACGCCACTGACATAGAAATAAAAGAAATTGAAATCAGGTCGAAACCGAAAATCCACTTAGTGGATGAACTCCTGTTGCCACTTCATCAAATCGCGCGTCAAAGAATCCATCATTTCAACACAACTCATATCCTTGAACGCCATGAGAGGATCTGTCGGCTCGCCGTTCCCAGCACCACTTGTAGTTAGAGTCTCCCCACTGGGCTTCTTATTTGAACTGTCGCCATTGACCTTTATTGTAGGGATGGAATCGTCTTCTGAGCCCACGTGGCTCGGGCTAGAAGTTGAATCTGACAAGGGTTCGTTTGCTAATTCGACTTGTTTGCGAGAGATGAATTCCAGGATACCGTTCACGCGCCTTTTCATGTCGCTCATTGTTATTTTGGAACTCATGCCTCCTCTCGCTTTTGCATGTTTACCAATTGCCTCATGTGATGTGTTTTTGGAGTTCGTCCCACCTTCGTCTGCATTTCTAGGCATATCGCGCGAAATAGACCTAGCAGGTGAATCTTCGTGGTCGTTATCGCGGTCTTTTGTGTATTGATTTCGCCCTTTCTTTTTGGGTTGTGTGGACTTCTTCTTGCCTGTAGGTGCCTGCGTCTGAGGAACAGGTGGGGTGTCTGGAGGGGGTTGAGAGGAGGGAGCCGGCGGATCAGGAGGTTGGGCGGATTCTGTGGTTCGACCAGCAGCTGCACGTGCCGCGAGGGGTAATTCTTCTGAGGGATCCGAATCTGTTGCGATCAGCCATGCTCGTTATTCGGTGATGTATGTGAAAGTAACTTACCATCGGCTCGACGGCGCTCGGCGCGGCCTTTGCGTTTGCTAGCGGCCTCAGCTCGTTTTCGCTCTTGTTCCTCGCGGCGTTCCTCTCGCTCGGCACGTTCCCTTTGGCTCCTCACGGTATTCCGTGATTTCTTCGGGTGTCCGTTTCGAAGAGCTTCGTCCTCCGATTCGTCCGCAGTATTGGCGCTGGGCTTCTCTAGGACCGGAGAGGGAGATTTCGAATTTGTCCGTTGTCGTTTCACGTTTTCTAGCTTCCTATGCGATCGTTAGCGAATATCGCCGGTATCATGTCAAAAACTTAACGCACTCTTCGCTTTCTTCTCTACCTCTTTTTGGACGTCGGCTAGTCGGCTCTGCTTCTTCTAGTATTGTGTCCTCTTTGCTCGCTTCAATCGCACGACGTAATTGTTCTTCCTCGTCGTAAGCGGCATCTCGACTATTCATCGTGGACCGTCGCTTGGAGGCATGTTGTGCGGCAGCTGAGGCACGTGAAGCTTTTGTACTACCAGCCTTAGGTGATCGCACGTCTTCCTTAGTAGCCGAGGTAGCCCGCGACACGGCCTGGGACGGTCGGTGAATAGGTAAGAAGATAGAGTATTTTTGCCTAGCGGAAGACGTTAGCAAAATGTAGTTAAAGTATTGACGGTTATAACATCCGTTAAGATGGTAGGCGAGTGCCGAACAGAAACGCATGTCTTGGTCCTTAAGAAGAGCATTGCGATCATGAACGATTAATGTAGAGGAATTGAGATTGGAATGAGACTGGTGCTAGGCTTACCCGTTGCTGGCAGTGTAGATTTTGTGCAGATCTTTGCGGCACTGCTCACAGTAATATTCGACATCCTCGGGATTGGATTCCTCGGTGGTGAAGCCAACGCAGGCGCCGTGTTGCCATGTGTTGCAGATCTCGCATTGCACAAAGAAGCCGGCTAGCTCGTCGGTGATCTCGATCGCAAAGATGCGTTCATGGTCAATTGCGTCCTTGACGCCATGCTTCGAGTCTTCATCAAAGGGGGGCGGCCCAGGGTACTCATCATGGCCACAAATGCAGCGGACGGACTCGTCGTCCTCCTGGATGTCATCGGGTACGGACGGCATGTCAATAAGCTCTGGCCTTGGCTGTTTCTCGCGGTCGTCGTCTTTGCCGCGAGTGCTGCGACGGCGGAGAACAGTGTCCTCGGTGGTCGTCGAGTCCTCGGGCGGCTCAGACGAGAGCGACCCGCTGCCGGTGGATTTTTGAGGCGATCCGGTCTTGGTGAAGCCCCTGGTGGTTCGTTCAACACGGCCAGAAGTGCTGGATGTGGCGGAAGAAACTTGCGATTGGGATTGAGTGATCCGCGCGCGAGAGGAGCGTCGGGTGGGCGAGGTGCCGGCCATTGCTCGGAGGCCAGGCGAAGCAGCGACGGATCGAGACGAGCAAGAACGAAGAGGGGTCCGAACACGCGACGAAGGCCAATGAGGTTGGCTCGAATGGAACAAGGCGAGCGAGTCAGGACGATAGTTTGGCTTGTTTAGGAAAGGTCTAGGGACGGGAGCGAGGGACTGTTGTTCTTGAAGCGTGCTGTTCGAGTCAAGACGGGCTTTGGCTTTGGAAGGGAGGGAGGGAGGGAGGGAAGAAGGGCACAGCTCTCCGATGCGACTCGAGGGCAGCTTGCTCCTACAAGAGATGACGCGAAACAATATTCGACAATCGCCCAGGAATAACCGAGTATATCATGGCTAAGTGACCCAAGAATGAATGCCGTGGGGTGTCCGAGAAAGGGAATAGTAGAGGTAGGCAGGTAAAAAGTCGAGTGCGTGTGTGAGCGAGCGAGGGAGCGAGTGAGAGGAGGGTCACTTTTCGGTTGGAGAGCTTGACCAGCAGCACTAACAGCAGCAGTAACGGCGCTTCTCGGGCATAGGTATAGCGCAGCGCAGCGCATGTCTCGACCACTCATCTGCCGCCATTTGCAGGGACCCTAGACATCTGCGTCTATACCGTATTTGTCTTGGACCTCGTATGAGCTGGCAGCACAAGCGCCAGTGCCCGACAGCTGTTCAAGTCGCAAATTGGCCCGGATCCGGGGCACAGGTATTAAATGGCGGGGTATTAAACTACCGTACAGCGCTAGAGGGGTTATGGTCCGTAAAGTACGTACACTGTTGATAGGTAATACGTCTTTACAAGAGGTATGTAGGAACAATTATATAATACAGCTATGAACAGTTCTAGAGGCAAAGGATGTAAAGCATTGAATGGGTTAAATTTGCAGAGTTCAATGACAGGCCAAACTCTAATCGAGCTGTTTCAAGGATCCAGCCAAATCAAAAAAAAAAAAAAAAAAAAAAAAAAAAGGTTTTGTTTTCGATTTAAACTTTCATTTCTTTCTTGAGAACCCTTGTACGCAGTTCGAATTAGAGAAGAATAAATCATGGAAGAATATATCAAGAGATTTACATCATCTCGCACTCGTTTGTATGTATGTATATGAAATTTACTAAGCCGTCATATCTACTCACCTTGGAAAAGTTAGGTAGAAATAATAAAGTATGTTGTCTTGCCGCCTTTTGGGATGTAAGTAGTGTGTGTTATTCAAAAGCCAGACAAGCGATATGTTCGTAACCTTCAGTAGGTAGCTCTTACCTAGTGTTCATAATATCTCACTGTAGGCTACTTGTTGTTCTTTTGTTAACGCGATCTCTTACAGCAGAAACGTGAATATCGAAGGAAAACGTTAAACATTAAGGTAATAATGTTGCTATCGCTCTTTATCGGTATTTTCACATTATTAAATGGAATACAAAAGAACTGGGGAAGCTTTAAATGTATCTGATAGCTGACCTAGAGCATTATCTTATGATTTATTTAGACAGTGCTGCATCCGCTGAAAGTTTGCTATTGTCAATAAAATTGCAGTCTAGAAACCTGATGTGTGCAGAAGCAAGGACGTTTGCGTAGATAGCGTTGCTTAGATCTTATTCTCGGTTTGTGTAGCTAGTGTTGCTTGATTCGACTTGGATTCTAGGCTCGCCTTACGACAAACTGCCAACTTAGAACCTAGGTATGCAAACGAAGCAGACCTACGCAAGTGGTCGTCTGCAGTATTATCCCTTGATATTGTCACATGTTCCATATGTCTAAAACCAGTCGAATTCTTCAAGGATCTCCGCGAAAATCTTAAACCTCGTGAGTCACCTCGTAAAGAACGGGAGTTCAAGTGCTGAATTACTACGCTTTGGTCAGAAAATAGAGATACCAGCCACCAGAACAGGTAGTCTACCTACAAACTTTGCCTTGTCTACCCTGATCGCCGGCCAGCATTATAGAACCGTACGACATCAAGTTAGTGTGCCCTATGTAAGACCCACCCATACTTTTACTAGACTCTGTTGTCTGCGTAAGAAAGTAGTCATGCATCGATTCAGGAATCGAGTTGATATTTTCGCCGATATCTTCGTCAATATCTGTGTCGATATCTGTGTCGATATCTGTGTTACTTTCTAGGCCTTTTTCATGCTTATATTTAGCACGTCTAATAGGAATCTTGTTAATGAATAAAATGGGATAAAAAGAGCGGATAAATGAAAAGCATACCTGTTCTGAAACCAGTTTCGGATAGACCCATAGGGCATGTTCAGTTCTTTAGCTAACATTCTGCATACTGCAGCGGCAGGCTTATGGTTTTCGTCAAACTCTTGCTCTAGCACGGTAAGCTGATCCTTCGTGAGTCGCTGGCCCTTCTGCTGCCGCGTCAATATGCTCTCACAGGGAGGACGCTTCGAATCGGTAGGTCTAGAGACCACAGGGTTTATGTCGTGATGTCGGCATTGCTGAAGGTTTGTAGAATACACTTGGATAGGTTTGGCCTGTGTCTGGCCAAACTGTGCCTGAATATCCTGGAACTGGTGACTTAGACTAGCTTGAGGTTTGCCGTTCAACAACGGAGCCTGAGGTATGCTAGATCTAAGATCGCTTAATTCGAGGTGGCCTGCTTGCTGTTCTGGTATTCTTTCCCGAGGTTGTTGTGCACTCATCGCGATCTCGCGCTGCCATTCAGGGTGGTGGTGATAATATAGATATACAATTCAGTTGGGCAGATTTGTGGCGTTGCATTTTTGTAAGTAGGTGCTGCCTTCCAGCTACTCAGCCACCACAGTCGTATGGCATGTCAATTCGGATCTTATCAGATTGCTTTACCCCAACTCATACCAGCCGTCCACCTCCGGCTCTAAAGACTACAGGTAATCAAGCACGCATAATACTACATAAGAAACTTAACTGGCTTCTTTTAAAAATCTAGTGGCAAATTAAACTTGCCTTAGAATCATCTGAGAATATGTTAGCTCAGAGGGCTAAAGAGCTAGTTATTCACATTACTACCTTAATCTTAAGGATTAGTGCTAAGCCTTGGGTACGTTGATAGATCTATCCTTAAGGCCTATTAATAACTAGGATCGGTCGAACTAACTTAGTCTTAAACAATAAAACAAAATACTATAATGTAGTAATTCCTTTAAATTATTAAAACTATCTCTAGAAAGTCCTTGTGTTAAGCAGCTTTTTATTCCCTGTAATCAACCCCGAATATTAACAAGCCCGTTATAAAAACATCTAAGCAATTCGGAGGAAAGATTGCTTTAATGGCGGCCAAGCAGAAGATGTGTGGCAAGACCCAAGCTTACTATCATGGGTAACAAGAGAAACGAGGTTGCTGTGCTTTCCGCTGATATGCTCTTGTTTCAACTTCAGACCGTGGACTTAAACATCCTGTAATGTTCTCCAACCTATTCTCCGGGCGGTTAAAATAAGGTTCCGTATTTGTGTTAAGAAAGGATAGATATAGATCATGTGTAACAGTAATAAACTTTAGTGGTTCCTTATAATAAAAACGAATCAATATTACATTCTTCTTATTGATCGGTGATTCACTTTTACTAAAGCTGAGGTAAAACATCCACAGGAATCTATCGGCTTATCAGGCAAAAGAGAGCTGCTGGGTGTCAGTATTATTGCGTCTTTTCTGCCTGGGAGTTTAAGCCTCTTTAAAAAACACCAATGTTATAAGATCGGTCTCCCTTAATGCCCTGTGTAATCATCGAGATCCAAAGACTAGGAACCCTGTACTCACGAAACAGTCGGGATATCGACCCACTCTCAACCGTTTGAAACCGAAAGGTCAACGCCTCTACTCAACGAGGGGGATAGGTAATTGGTAACTATCGATAAGACCGCAACGGCTTCATCTCGAATGGAGCGGGGGGCGTTGTGGCTTGGTAATCAACAAGCTGCCCGTCCGCCCGCTTAGGTAGGTACATACCTTATCAGCTCGGGTGTGGTGCACAGCTGTAGGGACCTACCTAGGTAGGTGCGTAGCCTGTAGGTAGGCCACACCACAAGGATCGGACGGTGGATGGAATGCCAGCCCCTGGCCCCACTTCCTTGTACCCCCCACCAAGTTCTGTGGCCCCTGGCGGCCACACTTCCCCATGGCTCACAATACTGACGCACAGAGCAAGCATCCAGTCATTATCGCCAGCACAATCAATGCCCATGCCCTGTCCAAGACGTTGGACATCAGTTTGACTGTCAACCCCGACCGTCATTTATTCGTCTGCCTGCATTACCAACCAATACCTACCTCTCTTCGTATTGGCCAACAACCACAAACAACCACACGAAAACGACACCAAACACCAATACCTCTCGGCTCGCACCCCCAGCTCCGAATCTCAACAGCCCTCACTTGCCAACTGTCTAGTACTGGTACTGGCTTGTACATCTTTGCTCGGCCACGGATCCTTCAGCCCCCCGTAGGGGCAACTCGTCATCGCACTGCTGCTCTGCTCGTCGCCGCCACCCTGTTGGCCCATCACTTGCCTGTATGTCTGGACACACATGCCACTTCCCCCCCATTGAATCGTCCCTCCACGTATTGAGGAGTAGCGCTTGGATACCACCTCCCTCTGGATGCCACATACCTACCCCCCCACAGCCCGGCCACGTTCCGATTGCTAGGGCTAGAAGGTTAATTTGACCACCGTCTATAACGTAGGAATAACTTACGTCCCAGCCGACCTAGCTTTCGGCCTCCTCGCTCCGTACAATCCATCCGTGCTTGAAGTAGCTTCCCCGGGCACATTCCTTTGCTCAGGTCATCCTTGTGGGAACATCTTGAGCCTACAGTCGGACCTTCTGTGAACACGGCGTTTACGTTCGTGCTTGTGCCAGTATTGGTAAACGATATGTGATGGGTAGGTGGCCCTCTCGACTGTTGGTTGTCCTGGAGCACGTTGGCCCGCACGATACTGTCCCTTCTGGACCGCCAACGCCCTTTGCCCTTGATTCTCCCAGCTGTTCTAGCGAGCTGCTCTCCGCTGGGGTATCATTCGACACAAGCCGTGCCCATTGCCTCATCTCTACCGTTCTGCCATTACATATAACTCAGTTACTGTTACTATTCTGCTGTTCACCATGTCTGTAATGGTGCATGCGGTCAAATGTCTATGGCTAATTCTATCGCGATATGACGTTTTAGGCACCTATGAAAAAATGTCACCCGATTCTTCATCGTCGTTGTTTCCAGACCGGCCGATCCGACCGCTGCCCAAACGCCGACTTCGAGAGCGACTATCTCCAGATATCGCCGATAGTATTAAATATCCTCCGGCACCGCAAGCTAGTACGCCTCTATTTGTGTACCCTTATAACTCGCGAGAAGAGCCCTCGCCGTTTAGTCCAGATTTTGTGGGTGCAGCCATTCGGGACAACGGACTGAGACTTGAAGGGGAGGCGGGATTTCGTAGGACTGGGCTTGTAGCGAATCGCGACGATGATTCACTAATAACCCAGGCTCGGAGAGCGATGGGGTCTCGGGGTTTCCACGAACCAGCAGAACATGGGATTCGAGTACCTCCAAGATCTGGGCAGCCGAGACAACCGAAGCCGCAGCCGCCACCTTCGACGGCGTCATCTGCAGATGGATACGACTCGTTCGAAAATACAAACAACAAGAAAAAGAGAAAAATACCTATCGCGGGAGAGACGATCTTGAATGGCGCACATGTGCTCAACGAGCCGGCCGCTTTCGGGATACCATCACCCCCACCTACTGGGGATGACGATAGTGGGGATCATGTTCCTACAAGCACTCCATACTACCAATCTGGGGGCCCTCTTAGCAACGGGCAAGGTATTTCCGGGCCTGGAAGGGGGAGATACGGTAGAATTCGAAATGGCAGGAGCCCCTTGCGAGCTCTGTCCGACGCGAATTCTAATTGGAACGGACGCAACATGAAGCTGCGGGCCACGAGCCAATACCCGTCACCTCCCGCTGGTAAGTACAAGTCTTATCATTTCACATGTGACGGTTCGCCTGCTCCCTCACACATCTCCCTTCTTTTGCTTATTGTCTATGGATTCGTATTTTTCACCCTATGGTTCCCTTTCCGAGTAACATTAGCGCATGCTTACTCTTCCATGAAAACCAGAACATTCAGGTATAATTTCTACTGCTATTGCCAGCGCCGAGAAGATCCCTGTGCCAACAGGACAAGAGAATATAAGTCTTTTGCAGCAACAGATACCCTCGAAACCTAGCCCCAGATCATCTACCCAATTTACTTTCACTTTTGGCTCCCAGAACCCCGTTTCTTGGCCCGGATCGGACCCTGCTTCGCATGATATGGCTGGGTCTCACCGTGCTCACGAACCCTCTGATGCGACTGACTACCATCATGGCGCCGCCAGAAATACTCAGTCACGCCCTGGGTTATCCTCCACCACAGCAGGGCAAGGTAGCGCTCACACCAGCACACATCCCGGTGATATGGGAAAAAGAGTATCGAATACCGCCGCCACCGCGAAAAAGCCAAAGCGCCGAGGCAACTCCCTTCTACGAGCTGCCAGGCAGCGCCGTAGAGAGACCGAATACCAAAATATGCATCACCCACCAGCACCGGAAGATTATTATCTCTGTGAATTCTGTGAATATGAACTCATATTTGGCCACCCACCCGAAGCTCTGATTCGGCAGTATGAAATCAAGGACCGCCGGCGTCGTCGGGAAGAGGCAGAGAGACGTCGCCTCCTAGAGAAAGCAAAGATGAAGTCACGAAAGGGCAAGAAAGTGAACAACAATAAGGCGTCCGCTAGGAATAATAGCGTGACAGACCGCAATACAACTGCATCCAATGATGCACACCACCAACCCGCCGCCGCTCACCCACATGACCACGACGATGGCGAGGACATCCGAAGCGAGGCATTCGATTCCGAGGAGAACTATGACGGCCATCTCTCACATGAAGAACCACGCGCGTCGATACCAGGTATTGCACCTAAAAATACCGTTTCCCAGGCCCAAATGAGTGGACGGGGCGCAGGAGGCGGGTCGGCAGCGAGATCTGCATAGGTGCAACATGTCCTCGCTGAAGCCCTCACAGAATGCGCCACTCAATGACGGTCTACTTGACAGGAGTCTTTGTTATCATCAATCATCAGCACTAACTGGTAATTCAACACTGCTCAATCTACCAAGAACATGGGAACATCAGGATTAAAGTGCATTCGTTCAAGTGGCGCCTAATATGGATTTACAAATCGAAGCTCTATCAATAGGTGTACGGTTTTGTTAGATATGTGGCTAGCACCGACGACAACAAGGGCGCGGCCTTTTGGTAGTATTGGCAACACCGCCTTTGAAGGATATTAGAGTATAGAGATGTCAGTATAATTACCTACTGTTAGGCAACACTCTCGGAACCGAGAAGCGATGAGCCATAGTGTCTGTGGTCGTCCGTAGTACAGGTAGAAATAGAATTCCTTACCATGTCATATGCCTATTATTTACGATCAGAGTGTGGTGTTGCTTAACTAGAGTGTTACAGACATTCTCAGATAGATTGGCCAACTGGCATTAATCATTCCACCTTCATAGAGTATGATGTGTAGGGTGTAGATTGGCTTAGGTATGGTACCACGTATACAGCTAGCTTACCAGTGGTTAAGCTATTGAATTGCGTATATGACGTCATATCATTAGTGGTCCAAGATTGGCGGCGAATGAATTGTCAAGCCGTCAACTAAATCGAGCATCAAGCGTCCAATCTGGGTAGTCTCGAAGGACAAATAGCAGTTATATCAACTGCACTAATCCCGAACAGAAGATATCTGATACCTTAAATTGCTGCCTTCACCGGTGGACCCCTCGACCGACTGGTGTTGGTAAGCGCAATGCGACACGACACAACTTCATGCGCGTTTCTGCTCTTCTTGTTTTACAACCAATAAACGAAACCTACTGTAATTGATTGCTAACGGGAGGCTCCTAGACTTCTACTTGAATAATAGCAACCCACCAATAAATATAGATCTACGGAGATAGTAGATTGATACTGTCAAATCCACGGAGATAATTAGAGTAATACAAGTCAATAGTGCGTATAGCTATGGGCGCTAAAGTTCTGCATCATAAAACTGCCCCACCACACAAAGCTCACTAACCAGAAGCAGATGAGATCTTTTTCCCGATACAGCTTAAGCCATTCTAAAGAGGATCTCTTGGACGGCCCCAGCGTCATCAGTTGTGTCGGCAGTCAAGCAGCGAAGCTGCCCAAAACGAGCTAAGGGGGATTTCTGGCCCAGATGCTCCAGTTCCGGGACTGATCTGCTTCATCATCTATCAAGCCGCACCACATCGCTGTGCGCCGGTGTACACGTAGAATCGCGAACCTCGTTCGTCTTCGTCTTCTCTTCGTCGCATATAATCCGCCCGCTGGCAGGTCGCCGCCCACCTCCAATCATTGAACCCTAAGGTTCTCATCACACCTATCGTTTAGTAGCTTTAATCAATGCCGGTTTCATAACATCGAGGTCGCACCTTTCACTAGGCTCTTAGCCTACGCCGCGCCCACGTCAAGTCTACATCTGCAATATGTTCAACGGATCGAGGAGGCGCCGGCCTCTAAGCACTGTAAGTACAGATGGCGCATGTCATACGCGGTTGAGGGAGATGACCAGTGTCTTGGTTATTGTGGTGACTCGAAATATTGTTTCACATATCTTTTGGTCCAACCCTAGCCGGGAGGCTTCCTTTGTCTCGATGCTAGCTCTATCTAGTGTCGTGCGAGCGACCTGTTGGCTTGTGGTCGACTGCTTCATCTTCCTTCGACGTGAATCAACGGCTATGGCATTACTTATTCCATTATATCGTCGCCCGTTCGCGCCGTGAGCATAACTTAAGTATGCGCCATAATGCTAACGTTCCCGATTTTTCCTGCAGCCCTTAAACTCGGCCACCGCGAACCCGAATGCGACAACGGCTGCGGCATCCGCTTTCATGTCTGCCGCGAACCAAAACCCGAATAAGGCGCTGTCCTCAGCTGCCGCCGCTGCCGCCCTTCGAGCGCGCCCGCACACGCCTACAAATGTCGCCGAAGTGCAAACCAAGCGGACGGTGCGCCGAAGCGCCTCTATGTCCTCCACTGGGAGCGCACCAGTTGGCGCTAATCTACCTAACGGTCATGGCCAGCTCCAAAGGCGCGGCAGTACTGCCAGCATGACAGAACGAACTTTTCGATCCCCATCGCCCCATCGATCATCGACCTCAGCTACCGCCGAGCAAGAACCGCCTGTCCCCCGAATTCCCGACAGTCATAAGAGCTCTACAACGAACTCGAGGGCGACAGGAGTTGGCATGCAGAACTTCCGTACAGCCTCTCAGAAGATGGCAAGTGAGCCTCCTTCCTGGTATATCCAACCCGCAGGCGATGTGAGCAATGTACGAAAGTCGGACTCTATCATGAGAACGACCAGGTCTCCACCGGCCGTTCCCAGCTCTTCGCAGCCTGGTAGACCGGACAGTAGGAATTCAGTCAACTTTTCCTATCCAACATCTTTCCGTCCGCAATCGCCTCCCGTCTCTC
The DNA here is from genome assembly GCA_022495235.1 of Xylaria curta. Classification (NCBI taxonomy): domain Eukaryota; kingdom Fungi; phylum Ascomycota; class Sordariomycetes; order Xylariales; family Xylariaceae; genus Xylaria; species Xylaria curta. Next base: position 558,049 of record MU375905.1, on the reverse strand, counting down.
TGACAAAAGTATCATCGCCTCACCGGCCGACTTCTGTTCCGGGCTCCGGTAGCGCACAAGCTGGTCAGCAACTAATATACGACCCAAACTCAAGGAGAATGGTTCCCAGAGCTCAAGTCGAGGAAGCTGTCGGATATCAAATCAAGCAGATTGCAGACAAGTCTTCAAAAAGAAGAAGGGACGGTGGTTTGCGGAGAGAAGGCAGCCAGCTTGCCAAAGGAACGGTCGCCAGAGCGAAGGGAACTATAGTAGACGAGGATAAGAGGCTGAGTAAGCTGCAGGAACAGCCGCCAGTTGAAGCATCGCCAGCTGTGGAAGGGGAAATTGCGGGGAAAGACATTGAGGTGAAAGCCGTCACGACAACTGAGAGTGCCATCGATCCAGATAGGGCAGCCCAGTTACCAGAGCCAAGGGAATCCAAGTCTGAAGACTCGTCGCCGTCAGTGTATAAAGCCTCTAGTGAACAAGAGAGGCATTTCCAGCCTAGTCCCCAGGCTCAGGATCCTGTGGCAGTTGCACCAGACAAGCCTACAGTTCATGATGATGGGCCTGAGATAGAAGACAACTCCAAATCGTCACAAACTGTGCTAGATGCGCTAGATGCTATACCGACACGGCAAGCACTATTTGAGGACCCTCACCCTCCAGAGCCTAGTCAGAAGCCAGACCCCCATGAAGGTGCACATGCCTCTCACTCCCCGGCCGCGGTCGAAAAACTAGGATTACCAGAGGTTGGTAGTGAACAGAAGACACTAATTGCAGGTAATAAACCTGTGGTTATGCTTGCTAGCGAAAGTAGCAGCTTGAGACGCTCAACTTCCAACAGTCCTGCACGACAAGCTCGATTTGCGCCCGGACCTGCCGAAAACCTCGCTGTGAGACATGCTCCTCTCCCACGATCAGCCTCACCGATTAAATCTGCTATGAAGCATAGCAGCCAAGTACCGCGAGAAACCTCGCCACCAGATAACATTTCGGATCCTTCGGGGTCTGGCGCTGTGTCGCCAGATCAGAAAGAGGAGCCCGCCGTATCCCGCAAGAAATCTGTTCGCGTTAGTTTTGACGATCATAGCCCCGTCATTGTTGGAGATTCGACCCAAGCACCAGAAGTAGATTCGATGGCTGGCCAGAGCCCACAGGGGCACAAGCGAGCCTGGTTCAGCAACATAGGGCGCAGCAAGAAGAAAGAGATAGCATTGGATGACGATGAGATAATGGGACCACGGCCAGTGCTACCAAGCTTTGGCAGTATTCGAGAGAAGAAAAAACGCGAGCTCGAGGAACGACCACTTGTTCGCCCACTGGAGCCCGCGCAATCTCAAGCCACCTCGTCTTCACCAGAACTACGCCCCCAAAGCTCTAGCACCCTGAACGATTCAGAGACCACGGAGGAGCCTACATTGGGCCAGTCCAGTGATTACGCTATTGGTGCCTTGCTAGCACAGGATCAATCTTCACGTAACGCTGCAAATATTTCACGTTTTAGGGAACCGTTGCCTCCGGTTGTCACTTCCATCGAGGGGTTTGGATATAGCTCGGATAGTTCTCAAAGTTCTGACTCCGAAGAACAACCCGGCCATACAATGGAGACCGGCATGTCGACCATGAGCTCTAGCGTGCTAAGTACGCAATTAACGCAACCTGACATAGATGACACCACACAAACCCCTCAGAATGAAGAGGCCAGTAAGCCTCTGTCATCATCTATACAACAAGAGAATATTCCGCAAATTTCAGTAATTCAGGCCAGCCCCATGCCTTCCGAACATGAGCTTCGTGCTAATGAGTCGTTGAATTCTCATAATTTTGATGTGCCGGGAGGGTTTCCCGATTACGAAACGAATTCTAGTGGCGACAGTTATCTCAAAAGTACGAAAGATAATACTAATAGCTCTCCTACCAACGCCACCATTTTCGAGCCTAACACCGCAACCGTTGAGCCAGACCAGGCGGAGATGCTGCCTCAAACTACACTTCAAACATTGGCAAACTTAAGAGGCCCAGATGACGCTACTGGGGACGAATCAGACGAAAGTATCTATAGTGACGCCTACGAAGATATTCCAGATATTGATTCAAGCGGTTTCATGTCCCTGGACGCAGTCGTGGAGAGTCCGACCCAGGGGCAACTAAAGCCAGACTTGAACCAGACCTCGGAATCTTCCCCAAAAGCTGCTGCCAGCGAGAAGACTGCGCGTGTTGCCACACCAGATAATCACTTAGCTAGTCAAGCTCAACTTTCGCCGCCCCAAAATATGAATGACTGGGAGCAAGCCAAGGCTTTTTGGCGCAGTTTAACAGCCGAGAAGCGACGGCAGCTTGAGCTTGAGGCTGCAGAAGAAGCTGGCGCCGATGGGGATCGGGAAGAGATATCACAACCAGTCCGTAGGAGTAGTACCAGAAAGAAGTCCCCCGAACTGCAGCAGCCTACGAAACCGATACCCGCAGCCCAGGGTAAAAGAGTAGAGACAGAGTCACGCATGCGCATGTCGCTTAGGAATGAACAGACAGCCAAACCTATAAGCACTCAGCCCCAGACGGGTATGCGTAAGACACTCAGGTCAAACGGAGGAACCCAAAGCGCCTCAAAACCATCTGCTCGGCAAGCAGCTACAAGTAAGACACCAACTTCAGCGGTGTCAAGTCAAAATCGAACTGTTAAACCCCGACCACACTCATCGGCTCTGCCAGCTTCAAGTAGTCAATCTACTACACAAGTCAAGCCCAGTCTGCAACGACAAGGATCTGATGCGAGTGATAGCAGTTTCAAACGTAGTCGGCGTCAACCCAGCGGAGCTTTGGCTTTTCGTAAGACAATGCGCCAGACTTCTCCGCAACACGAGCCCATAAGGGGTTCAGGGCGATTCAGTCTGAGATCCTTGTCTCCAGCGGGCTCGACCGCTCGTCGTGAATCAGATACCAGTTTTGCGACAGCTTCCCCGAGTGGTATGAGGCGTACGTTACGGTCTAATAGCGAATCCAGCCAGGAGGGGAAACGTTCCTCTATACATTTCCCACTATTCGCACGGTCCACCAAATCGCCTCCCAGAGGCTCCAGGTGGGCCAGTCGATTCGACGATTCAAGTGATGGGGAGGAAGACGCGTCTGCCGGTTTTCAAAGTCGCATTCAGGATTCCAGCGATGAGGAAGACAGCCGTCCTAGCCCGTTAAAAGAGACGAAGTTTCAAGGAAGGGCTGCACTTCGCAGCTCTGCTACTGCACCCAATCTTTCCAGGCCGGCACCTGTACCTGAAGTTGAGGAAGACGCACCCCAAATACCCGCAAGTGATGATGTTTTCATGCCAAGTCCATTACAGACACCCCAACGAATAGTCACAAACGGCAGTTTCGCTAGTCAGCAAGGGGCAGAGCGCCCGAAATTTGGTGCTATCGGTACCTCTACCCTGGGCCGATCTCGATCCGGTCGTGGTGGACTCACGCCTTCTTTCACATCGCCCGAGTTGTCGCCACGGGACAAACGCGGTTCCTTATTAAGTATATTACGACGTAACAAGAGGGCGGATCAGACTGGTAAAATCCAACGCTCGGGGCTCGTTGACAGCGCCGCGCGACGCGACACAAAGCTCGAGCGAGATCCAGATCAGCTAAAGGGCTTACGCAGCGAATTACCCTCCAGCCCCAAATTACAGAAAAAGAGTTCCCTCAACCGAAATGACAGTGGGTTATTGCAGAGACCAAGCTCGGCTGGCAACCTGCTTGGCCGAACCGGTACGGCGGGCGCTATCGAACGGCCGAACTTGGGTGGTAGACGAAGCGTCAGCCTAGGACTGGATCCTAACAATGAGAGCCTCGAGAATGCCAGCGTTGAAAGCCCTGGGCCCTCAAAGAAGAAGAAATTTGGCGCTCTGCGTCGCATATTCAAGCTAGACGAGTAGGGTGCGTCAAAGGCTAAGAAGAGGAATCGCAGGATGTTGGTCAAGAGGGTTATTCGACTCTCAGTCATTCGTACCACACGCCGAATCATCTTGTCGTCCTCCACCTCAGAGGACACTTCCTATATGAAACGCATATAGCGTTTTGGTCAACAACAAAACCTTTCTTAATTCCTTTTGTCCCACCTATGGAATGCTGGATAAGGGAGGGATTTGATTATATATGTATTGAATAAACAACGTGGGCAGGATTGATGGTATACAAAAGTGTAAAAAGACGCTACCGAATTCATTTCATAATGTTAATGATACTTTCGATCCGTCTTCTAAGGTAGCTTTCTTTTTAGTTTCCTACTTATATAAGGGTTGTAAGGCGTTATAGAGAAGGGAGGGAAGAGCCACGAGCTATGTCTGTAATTTATATATTATTATTGTATCGAGGAGAATGAAGGGTCGAAATACATTGGGCTTTTCTGACTACTACTTTACCTTCAATAGGACGGATGAACTTTTGACATCGTGAAGGGGCGTGGGTACCTAACTCCGAGGTACGGAGCGGCGACCCCTGAATCAAAAGGTTCCAAGATTCCCATATTTCTTATCCATATTTTGCCCAGCAGGACCAGAAGCCAGGAAGGACTAAACAACGCCAAGACTGTTCATGATCTTCAATGTGGGGGCGATGCGGGAAGAGAGTGGGATGTCACCACAGTTGGGTAGTTGATTGACACGGCCGCGTTTCATGCCGGGCGAGGCGGGTGATGCGGCATGGTACCGAGAGATGCAGTGCGATGCTAGTAGGATAATAAGTTTGAGGATCTGCAAGACAGTAATCCGTGGCAGCGGGGCGTGGGATACGTTCTCGGCGGGCATTCCGTGGTGATGGCCTGGGCCTCTTGGGCCTCAGCAATTGTATGCGAGATTAGGACGTAACATTTGGGACTTTTTTCGTAACATTTTCTTAGCATTCTCTTAAAATCTTGAATAGAGATTTTTATAAACGCCAATACAACTTCAACAATACCACACTCTAATATATCATGGGCAGTATGCCTCAGTAATGACAAGTCATGTTCTGAATAAGCAACACAGAGCGGTCATCCTCTATCCACATAGCCTCCCTATGTATTTACAGTATGTCCTTATACAGATACTGGTAACATTGATAGAGTAAAATAGGGGCAAAATAGTATTTGCACATAGTCCACTTAGTCGTTCATATAGACAAGTGAAAGAAAACTCTAATGCCATTTAGCATTTACTATACTCGCTAGGTCATGTTTACGTTTTTTAGGTCTGTGCTACTTGGCAGCTATGTACGGATCCGTACCTGGTCCAGGATCCATCAATATTTGTTCCTCAGGCTCGTCTAGAATATGGGGAAATGCGAGCCAAGAACCGGGTCAGTATAGGCCCAACTCCACCAGAGTTCCCCGTATTTATACTATCTCTCGTGTCGGTCTCGTCGGTTGCCGTGTCTGAGTTATTTGCGTGGCCCCTCCATTTACTCGACCGGGTCTAGAATGGCGAAAGCTCTACCCCAGCTAGCGGCAAGTGCATGATAAGGAGAAGGGCTCTTACGGTGTGTGGTGTTGTACTTGGGTCCTGGTCCTGGGTCTTGCAGATCTGCAGGAATGCTCACATGAGGACCCAGAAATTTATTATTTGTGAGCTTGCTGAGGTGTGACCAACCGCCGCCGTCGGAGAACCCAGAGAAAAAAAAAGATCGTGAGTTTTTGCCGTAGTAGTAGCACACCTGCTGTAAGGTGGTGGCCAGGAGGCAGGCAGTGTGCCTGTGCCCTGCCCAGTCCACTAACAATTTTCCTGACCTTTTAATAAGAGAGAGACCTCTCGTGTTTTCTCACTCTCGTCGTGCTCGCTCTTTTTGTTCTCTCTCTGCTCACAATTGACTTGCGTCCATCATTGAAAATCAAGGTCTTATACGTATTACAGCTATACTGTTGAAGGCATTGATATTCGCTGATCTACGTCATTCCGCAACACCCGCCCTATCTTAAGTTCCCAGAGCTCAGAGAAAAAGCGCCATCGACACAATAGCTATCTCGCTAATCGTAGATACGTCACATCATCGTCGCCAGAATTTTTGATAGCTTCTTAGCAGATTACAACCCCTCATATCACCCAATTGGCCTCACATCTGTCTGCAATAGCCAATCTCGTCTGCATCTAGAGCTTCCATCTCTTTTTTCCTCGGCTGATTCCAGCTCTCTCATCCTCACACCCAATCTCCCTTCTATCACACCGCCGTCAATTCACACATTCAAGATGATTTCACGGCAACTCCTCCGCACATCCACACGCGCCCTGCGCTCCGCAGGTGCCGCCATTCCTCGCCAGACACCATCTCCCGCTGCAGCGGCAGCGTTCCTGCACACACAGCCGCCCATGGCCAATCCTCCTAACAATAACAAGAAAGGGTCTGCACCAACCCCGGGCGCGTTCGCGCGTACCGACGACTCTATCACGGTCGAGTACCCGGAGGAGGGCGAGCTGCCTCCTTCAGTCCCTGTAACTGGCCGTGGTGGCCTGCACATGAAGCGCACACTTGCTTCTTTCTCATTAGAGGGCAAGGTCGGTGTCGTGACTGGTGGCGCCCGAGGTCTGGGTCTCGTCATGGGTCAGGGTATGGTGATTAGCGGTGCTAATCTGGCCATTGTCGACATGAACAGTAAGTGCCCTTCATATCTTAAAATGCTTCTGCGAGGCAAACATTAGACAACGAGGAGTTGAACTCCAATTACATGTCACGGAACGAACCCTCGTCATATAAAAAGAAACCATTAGCTGACTCGTAGAACCACACCAACAGAGGAGGAAGCCGAGAAGCAAGCCGTCGAGCTCGTCGAGGTCTTCCGCAGGGAGAACCCGGGGTCGTCGCGGGTGCCCAAGGTGACGGCGCACTACGCCGACGTGTCCGACGCCGACTCGGTGCAGTCGTGCATCGCTGACATCATCAAGGAGCACGGCAAGATCGACAACCTGGTGACCAGCGCGGGGTTCACCGAGAACTACAACGCTGTCGACTACCCCATCGACCGCATGCGCAAGCTGTGGGCCGTCAACGTCGACGGCACCTACCTCTTCGCCGTCACCATCGCCAAGCACCTCATGGAGCGCAAGGCCCAGGGCAGCATGGTCTTCATCGGCAGCATGAGTGGCAGCATTGTCAACGTGCCGCAGCCCCAAGCGTGAGTTGTCCTTTACCCTCGTCTCGATGCGTCGGGGTTTGCCGTATGTTAGGTTATTCGAGACGCTAACGAGAATGATTCCAGTCCTTATAACAGCGCCAAGGCCGCCGTGCGACACATGGCTGCCTCGCTAGCCGTCGAGTGGGCGCACGCCGGCATCCGCGTCAACTGCATCTCGCCCGGTTACATGCTGACTGCTCTGTAAGTTTCTCACCTACCCTATCTCATCATCCTTCCTTCCTCTCAGCTGCTAATCCGTCTCGCGAACAGAACTGAGAAGATCCTCGATGACAACCCGGAGCTCAAGAAGCAGTGGACCTCGCTCATCCCGCAGGGTAAGATGGGCCAGCCCGTCGACCTCATGGGTCCCGTCACCTTCTTGCTGTCCGACGCCAGCCAGTACGTTACCGGTGCGGACCTCCGCGTCGACGGTGGCTACACCGTCACGTAATCGGTCATTGAATCGGGGAGTGAAGGTACGGGTTACGATTAGGTCTTTTTGGAATATAGTAGAAGTCTCCAAGGGCTCGCTCCGGTTTATGTATAATCAGTCGCCTCGATGGTGCGTAAAAATAAGGAAGTGTGTACTTAGAAAAGATCTCTGGCGTCTAGCGTATGATGCGAGATAGTAATGAATATTTTGATGTCACTGTTGGTCTTGATTCTCAATGCGTGACTTTTTCATCATTGTCGTATATCGCGCCCGGATAAACAATGAACTTAGAGGAAGAAAAGAACAGAACAGAATAGAGAACTCGGCTAATTCAAACCGCCGCTGCTAAGAGGATGGATGTTATACTTGTTTATAACAGGTAGGTGTAATTACCGTGACTCTCCACATGACCCCGGCGCATTTTCGTGTTATGTGTCTCTGACCCACTCATTCTCGGGTCGATCTCTTCTCTCTTCCTTGGGCTATGTTTCTACTTTTATTTGATTTCGAAAATGATAATTACGAATTTTAAGCATGACGTTCAATAGCGATGAATGGGTATTTATGTTTTAGTCAGCATGTGTGAATTGTGGTGTGGTGTTTTCTGATGTTATGGGTTTGATTGGTGGGAAGCAAGTTGAGTAGACAGACGAGTGAGTGAGAGAGTTGCCGTTTTTCGGGTATCATGATTTTAAGCTAGGTGAATGTAATTATTGTCGTCCTTGGCTCAAGAACGTCTAAATCGCGCCGTTCTGAAATGCTTTGTGATATTGATACTTATAAATTGAGATATGCTAACATCGCTTGCGTTGGAAGAAGCTCATTTGGTTTTGCTAAGTGTGTCTGAGCATACCTTGTTCCTATCGCTACTAGAGTCTCATTTTGAATTATTAAAGACCCTTTCAAGATTCAGAATGATGAAAAGAATATAATACAAAATTTCGCGTTGCCTTAGGCTGGAACTCCCCTTCGGCTTCTCATGAGAGTAACAAATGACGAGAGGAAGTCGCCCGATCCGTGCTTCTCCTCTTGGATCCGGAGATATGGACCTATAAACCTGATCATGAAGCAATAGCCTTACATCTGAACCAGAAGGTGACCTTTCAGCTCTGCTGTATTGCTAACTACTAGTTATCCTTTAAGAGATGTGCCACAGTTGCGCTGTATTATCCGTCCTAAATGTCGTTGATAACCCCTAAGCTATCAAATTCTCTTTGTCCTCATTGTTGCTGCTGCGATCAAAACTATTGTCAAGTTATGACTAGTCTAACAAAGCCTTTGATATTTCCTCACGGCCCATTTGTTTGTCGTACCATCTTACTGTCAGCGACTATGGACGGATACCAACCAGTCTGATCTCTCCGTGCGTCTGCAGATCCGAGGCGAAATTATCGTAATCATCATGTCACTTGTTTTGCTTAAACATGATCGCTGAACATCCAACACCCAGTCTGTCTAACTAGATTCACCGGCCTCAATTTCTATAAAGTCGGCGCGTTATGGCGTTTATTTCTTCTCGGCAATTACTCATTCACAACAACAACTATTACTACAGCAACAGCAATTTCAACAGTTTTCTATACAAACTTCCACAACTCTTTAAAACAAAGAGTATCTTCAATCACAGCTTCAAGTAACAATCAAAATGGGACGATCAGGATATGATACTTCTGGCACTAAGCCTAAGCCTCCTAAGCCTAAGTAGAACACTGATTCTACTGACTCTACTGGCTCAATATATGCTGATAATGGGGACCAATATGCCCCGTCATCGACATCGACTGGCTCAAGCCTTACTAACAAAACAGGATAGTCACTCATAGATTAGCGGGGCGAGTATCATATCTCTGGCTCCGTATCAATGATGGTGGTTGGCGATTCACCTATGACTCAATGCTGGCATTCGAGTCTCGAGAAGGGTTTTCACCTTCATTGCACAGACAAGCTGCTTGTCTCTAAACAAAAAATTTCCTTCGTTTCGATAATATGCTCCATTTCTTAGATTAACAATATACTTTCCTGTATTAAATTCATAATTCAGTTTCACGATATCGGGTACTGTCTTTGTAGACACTTCCAGAAACTTGTAAAAACAAACGTGATATGTCCTTTTAGCTATTCTATAATCGCACCTAGGTACAAGCGTCCTAACGCACTATCCCCAGCTAATCACGCTTATAACGAATCATATTTAAACAGCCCTCAAGCACGACTTTGTAGAAGTGTGACCGACTGACTGATTAAGGAAGTCGGGCTGAATCTTACAATTGTTTTAACTGTTGTCACGGTCTACACCGCTGGTGGTTCCAGTATTGACTTATTGTTATTGCACCAAGCAGAGAAGTTCTATCTACACAGTAGAGATTTCTTGGTTAGTATATATACGTACGGGCTAAGGCTCGTGCCCTTATACCCCTCTCTCTGAAGGATATTCCGTAGCGTTCCGTGACAACTGTCAAAGAAGCTGGTTACAAATATAGCCATTGTAGAGCTCGATTACAATCTAATCAGACCGTTGGGCTTATGCCGCGGAGATGTGGAGCTTATATATACCGTTAATACTCACGGAGTATTAACGGCGTCGTTTTACTCCGTGACAGCTTACATTGTCGCTTCTAAACCATAGAGCGAGGAAAGTTGTTTTGTAGATACATAGTCTAACCCGAAAATTGTAGGGCGTAATGGCCTAAGTGCAGGTAGTATGTAAACGGAGATTGGCTCGCGCTCATCCAGATGAAAACATTCAAAAGAGAGCGTCGGTCTTCAAGTGAGTATGAAAGCCTAGTATTGACGCATTATCAAGGCTTTAGGCCATCTTCGTTATAATTATAATCTACTTGAGTTCACTATAATCTATGGGTAGAATTTATCAAACGTTCTTGTTTGTAGTCTATAACGTCTCCGGGAAGGCGATAAGCGATATTGTCTATAACCCGTATTTGAATCTCGTCTACTGGCGTAGGCGAGTTGCTTGTGGTCTGATTGTGGTTAGGCTTCTACGCAATTTCTTGGTTCTATTCGGATATGGGTCTGGCCCACCAACGCCGGTTACCACGGCATTGACATAGAGTAAAGCGAATTAAGACATCTGCTCTGAATCAGAGTCGTTCTATTACCATCTTCCAGAGCTATGATGAAATTGTAACTATTCACATGCGCATTGAGGGGTACCATGGCTATCTCACATGCAAATTTGAACGCGCCAACAGAAACAACTATCCGTGCCCAACGATCCACAGCCATATGCGCGCAGTTTCCCTTCTCGCCCAAAATGGTTGCTTGGCCGAGCCCACTTGTGGTTGATATGAGCTGACCATTAGATCTCAGCTAAAACTTGCACGTTATGCGAGGCAATTCATAGGAAGGCCTCGGAGGAAACTTGCCTATCCTGAAGGGAGAGTATAGAAGATGGCCAGATATGTTCAGGTTCATCTGCTTTTCAGCTCTGTCCGTACAAGCTGATGTCTTGTTCTGTACATCTGATGTGGAAAGGAGATGCCGATGAGGGCTCCGCTCACTGTGCTCATTCCATATTGTGTTGCTTTGCAGCATTGTACGGGTGTTTACTCATTCCGCATCCCCTTACGATGGTTGAAGAGGGGGAAGAGGGGGTTGAACGACCCGGATATGTGCTGTCAGGAGGTTCCATGACTCTATGGAGACCAGTTGCGAGGTGAAAAGAGAGGTTCTTCGGCATATAAAGCCAAGGGCCTTCCATCTCGAAATATATGTGTCTACGAAGTTCTCCAAGTCATTTCATATCTGAAAAGCACTACAATCAAAAATCTTCGTATCTTCATTGTCAAGAGCCATGTCCACCTCGGAGAGCGACCAACGTTACGCTTCTCTTTTGGCCCATTTCCAGAAAGAGGCCAAAGGGGGAGATGTAGATGAGGCACAGGTCAAGAGCTTCTATGAGTACATTGTCTCTCAGGAGCATGGTGAATTGATCCTAGACAGCGTTGTCAACCCTGAAGGGAGCTTTGCGCACAAAGTTGCACTCAAGGCAGCCGCCAATGGCGATTTCAGTAACTCGACCAGCGGCGAGGCTGGTTTACTGAACTTGTGGCTTTATACTCAGCTGGACGTCAAGGCCAATAACATCGGCAAGCGTTTCCAAGGAAGCGCCTGGGGTTTTACGCCCGGACTACCAGTCGGCGCTCTATAGTAAGATTATATTTCCATGCCTATGCAATCAACTTGGGTTCACTTCTGACACTGACATAAACAGCGGAACTCTATGGTACAACGATCTGAGTACCCTGAGTGGTAACTGCTCTTATTTCATTGGAAGCGCTACTGTAAGTTGAAATGATTGTTATTCCACCAGTCGGCAGATATCTAACGTAGCACAGCAATACACGTATATCAACATTTGGAAGGGCAACGTACATGTTGCAACTTTCCACGGCGGCCAGGTGGGCTCCGCGATTGGCGGGTCCTGGGGCAGCGGAAAATGGGTGTAACTTTTCCAACAAGCGGTGATGCGGTTCAGTAATTACGTCCAATAAGTTCAACTTCAGAAAATTTCTGGTGAGAATTGTTTATGGGAAACCTTAGCATTTATTCAGAGCAGCCGATACATATCTTAATAAATGACTGGTGGCATTCCTCATCTAAAACTTGTCTTTGCATGTTTGCTCCATCTTGTAACACGCAGAGTTCCTTGTCCCTTCTGTGATCTTTCACATTTCTTTCTTAGACTGCACTACCATCACCTGGGTAGCTCCTTTTCGCCCTGTCACAACATTGCTGCGTCCTAGAGTTCTATCCTAACAGTATCATGTGATTGCTGTGCTTGTTTGTTTTAACTCACATTTAAGAGAGTATTGAATTGAAAACTTAATAAAAAAATCAATTAATGAGTAACAGCCTAATTAAGAGCCCCTTTCCCGTGACACTCCCCTTTCACCTTTATTTACATCCCATAACAAAGAACAAGCCCTTATTAGTTTAGACTAACTTCAGAGTCTACGCTGGTGTCACCGTGAGGCTGTGACTAGGACACCACGTGATCATATTTCCGACAAGGGAAAGAGTATAAGACTCTAGAACAGAAACAGGAAACATATTGTTACTAACTAAACTGATCAGCTGTCAAAATGAACAAGATGTCTACATCTGATAAAAGCTACTGTAACGCTAGGTAGCGTCCACTTTCTTGTCATCATAGACTAGAAATTGTTCCCAGGTAATATAGTCTCTGTCCAGGCACCCGTAGGCAGTTCTCATCAACTCTCCAAGATTTATGGACATTGCGTAGGAGTCAAAAACCAATACTTTATTATACGGCATGTCAACCTTCTGTTTCTCTAAACGCCAGCGTAGTAGTCTCAGGCTGATGGATCTTTTGCCATTTTCTCTTATATAACCAAATAAGCAGCTTAACAGTGTGGAATAAGCAACCCATAAGGGTAGGATTAAACGTGGACAACACGTAAATTTATCAAGTTATTCAACCAAGCTCCTTTTCGAACTTCTTATTTACACCATCATTCATGCCCCTACTATAATATAGGCATTACGCAGAGGTGGAAATCGACCCTCCGCGTAAAATCGCAACAAAGAAAAACAAAAAGTTGTGTCAATCTCTAGTATAAAGATAAGCTAAATTCACTGGACCAAGGTAGTCTATAGGCGTCTTATTCTATAAGGCTTGCTATTTGCGTAGTCAAGGCAATTGATGCGGCTCTATTGATATCGTGATGATACGGGTTTTGGCCATTGCGACACATCTGCCAAATACACACATCACTACTACTTAGGTATGGAATCATTCTACTTGTGCCAAATTAGAACAACCAGTGAAAACCCAACATCTAGTTTCGCGTCACACTCGCGTTTGACAGGTGATCATCTGTGCCGTAGAGCCGCAAATAAGACCAGAACTTTGTATTGTGGCTCGTAGTCCGCGTCTTTGAATTGTCCCTGTAAGTTGGACAGACTTCACATCGCACTACACTCCTCGTGTGATACGTGATTACAGCAGTCTACAAAACCCCACTTCTCATTATTAGTTGAATACATCTCAATCTTCAATGCAACCTGATTTCTACTTTGCAATTCATATACTTCGTAGATTTTCTGTGCTTACATTGCAGCCTCAAGAGCCAAGGGCCAGCTGCTTATGATGAGACTCGTACGATTCGCGTAGCGTCGGAGAAACTGTTGGAGTCGAATGTAGCCGAACCTACCATTGAGGATATACCGACACACCCGAATAGTATCATGATGACTTCAGCGTTTCGTCTGTGCGTCGTCAAGTGAGGGGATTAAGCATTTGATACATGAAGCTAAGTGCCTATTGCAGGATTTAGATTGCTCCCGAAACTTTATTACCGCTCCAACGTGATTTCACACAAGGATCCCGGAAAACCGGAACGACAGCAAACCAATAGCATTCCGCATCTGAACATCACTTGTTGATGTTGGAGAACACGATAGATAGTGCTATTGGTTCAACAAGAAGTTTGTAAGACTGGATTACTCAGTGAAACATCCTTGATAGGCCTGTATAGCTCTGAAAATATGGAGTTCACTGAGCAGCCACTAGGATCTAGTATTGACCGAGGTGCACTCTAAACTGTGAACAGTATCATAGTTTGAAGAAACCGGGACTGAGCTAAGGGAGCTATCATGGGTGCATACCTGGAGCAGTCCGTCTATGATGATGATAAGGTTCGCCTTCTGAGAAGCTGCGTCATAGTGTACGCACCAGTCCGAAAGCCACGTTGACGCGAAGAGCGATTTTTCTGCTCTCCTAGGAGAGCGAAGACTCCTCTGGAACTGTAGAAGAGGATTTCGAAATACCTGTAGCAAAAATCGGTTGACAGTCGCGCTACTGTAGCTGCCCAATTTGAGTTGAGAGAGAGGAAATCCCGGGACTGGACGAAGTCGTGACAATGAGCTTCCTCACTGCTCATAGGCGGCACAATGCCGCTGCCGACGATATCGAGGCGGCTGCTGGGAGCTCAAACAACAACAATAACGGCAGCGAGCATGTGAAGTTCGGCGAGTATCAAACGAAGCAGCCTCCAAGGAGCAATGATCTCGGTGAGTTCGAAGCACTCGATCGCTTCATCTCCACCTACGAGCAGCAGCGTAGAGCCAGCTTAGCTAGTACCCAAAGGTCGGGCACGAAGCGCAAATGGTGGCAGTTTTGGAAGTCGAGCAAACCGACCGTGCAGGCCGCGGAGCAGCCGTCTACTACAATTGGAAAACCTCCGGACTCGTGGCTGGACACGGATATTCGTACTGGTATTGCTAGCACGCAGGTTGAGGAGCGCCGCAAACGGTTTGGGTGGAACGAGCTCGTATCGGAGAAGGAGGATATGATTGCGAAGATATTTGGGTATTTCACGGGTCCCATTCTTTACGGTACGTTAAACGCGCCTACAATTCTTTATTGAACTGAATTCTAATAATCTTTAGTTATGGAGCTCGCTGCCTTGCTTGCTGTTGGTCTCCAAGATTGGATTGATTTCGGCGTCATCTTGGGTATCCTGGCTCTCAACGCATTTGTCGGCTTCTATCAAGAAAAGCAAGCTGCAGATGTCGTAGCAAGTCTCAAGGGTGACATTGCAATGAGAGCAAACGTAGTTCGCGACGGGGCTGAGCATCAGATCCTCGCTAGAGAGCTAGTACCTGGCGATATCGTAAGTTTTACTCTCATTGAAGATCTTGTCCTGCATGGCCCAGGGGATTGCGCTGACGCCGATATTTTATAGGTGATAATTCAGGAAGGTCAAACAGTGCCGGGAGATGCGCAACTGATATGCGATTACAACAGACCGCATGAATTTGAGCAGTACAGAGAATTGAAGAACGAGGATAAGTTCAATGAAGAGGGCGTAGAAGCCGGAGGCGGCAACGACAAAAAGGAGACGGAGAAATCAGGCGACATGGGCGCCGAAAAGGATACTAAAGGGCAAGAGGAGGAGGAGGAAAGTATGCACTCCATCCACTTCGGAGACTCGTTGCTTGCTTGCGATCAGTCAGCCATCACCGGAGAATCACTTGCGGTTGACAAGTATATGGGCGACATTATCTACTACACCACGGGATGCAAGCGCGGGAAAGCTTATGCTATCATAACAACATCTGCGAAGTATTCATTTGTTGGGCGTACCGCTGAGTTGGTCCAGGGAGCGAAAGATCAGGGGCACTTCAAGGCCGTTATGAACACCATCGGTACCTCTCTCTTGGTCCTTGTCATGTTTTGGATTTTAGCTGCTTGGATTGGAGGTTTCTTCCATCATCTACGTATCGCGCAACCTGACGTCCAGAACCTGTTGCACTATACATTGGTTCTCCTGATGTGAGTAATGCCCCAAGTCGTTGAGTCCTTGCCCCGGTGGACTTTGCAGCGCAAGCCTTTCCTTTAGGATTAAGGACGTTCCCAGAAACTTAAAGGGCTCTCTTGTATTACGAAAATCGCGATGACTGACTCATAGTGTTATAGCATCGGCGTTCCTGTTGGTCTTCCAGTGGTGACAACTACAACACTCGCTGTCGGTGCAGCTTATCTGGCAAAGCAGAAGGCCATTGTTCAGAAGCTCACGGCTATTGAGTCACTTGCAGTGAGTATCCTGGATTACCTCGTTGGTTCTGATATTGACCGGTTGGTTAGGGTGTAAATGTTCTCTGTTCAGACAAGACGGGTACTCTGACGGCAAACAAACTTAGTCTCCGTGACCCATATGTAGCGGAAGGACAGGACGTGAACTGGATGATGGCTGTAGCGGCACTGGCAAGCTCTCACAACATCGCTTCGCTGGACCCAATTGACAAGGTCACCATTACAACTCTGAAAAGATACCCGAAGGCTAGAGAGATCCTACGTCAGGGTTGGAAGACTGACAAGTTCACGCCATTTGACCCCGTCTCGAAGCGAATCACCAGTTATTGTCGCCTGGGAGAGGATCGATACATCTGTGCCAAGGGAGCGCCGAGAGCTATTTTATCTCTCGCCGAAGTCGACCGAGAGACGAGTATGAGCTATAACGCGAAAGCACGGGAGTTCGCGCAGAGGGGCTTTCGATCACTCGGCGTCGCATACAAGAAGAATGATGACCCCTGGACTCTCTTAGGGCTGTTGTCGATGTTCGATCCACCGCGCGAGGACACGGCACAGACAATTATTGAGGCTGCACATCTCGGCGTCCCAGTAAAGATGCTAACTGGTGATGCCATTGCTATAGCCAAAGAGACATGCAAAATGCTCGGACTTGGTACCAAGGTGTACAATTCGGAGAAATTGATTCATAGTGGTCTGACGGGGACGGTGCAACATGATTTAGTTCAGCGCGCCGATGGATTCGCTGAAGTGTTCCCGGAGCATAAATATCAAGTCGTTGAGATGCTGCAGCAGAGAGGCTCTTTGACTGCTATGACAGGAGATGGTAAGACTGCATCTTCCTCGCTCTCTTGCATCAACACTAAGGTTTCCGTATGATTGCTAACAAACTGGCGCTGTGCTAGGTGTCAACGATGCTCCTTCTTTGAAAAAGGCAGACTGCGGTATCGCTGTTGAGGGCTCGTCTGAGGCGGCACAGGCCGCGGCCGACATTGTGTTCCTGGCACCAGGACTGAGCACGATTGTCTTGTCAATTAGAACGGCTCGCCAGGTATGTCTAATTGGGATGCCAACTAACATAACCAGCATACTGACTTCCGAGTAGATTTTCCAGCGGATGAAATCATACGTGCAATATCGTATCGCTCTATGTCTGCATCTTGAAATTTATCTAACGACGTCAATGATCATCATAAACGAGACGATACGACCAGATCTCATCGTCTTCATTGCGCTTTTTGCAGACTTGGCCACGGTCGCCGTTGCTTATGATAACGCGCACGTTGAACCACGACCCGTAGAGTGGCAGTTGAAGAAGATCTGGGTCATCAGTGTCATCTTGGGCGCATTGCTCGCTGCAGGCACCTGGATCATCCGTGGAACCTTGTTCTTGAGAAATGGAGGCATAGTCGAGAACTTCGGCTCTATCCAGGAAATCCTGTTCCTCGAAGTCGCTTTAACAGAGAACTGGCTCATCTTTGTGACCCGTGGAGGGCAGACTTGGCCATCTTGGCAACTGGTCGGTGCGATTTTTGGCGTCGATGTTCTAGCTACTCTCTTCTGTTTGTTTGGCTGGCTGTCTGACAGTGGCGGAGGCGTTCTGAACACCACGCCTCATGATCAATTCCGTAACTCGAGTAACGGATGGACGGACATCGTGACTGTTGTCGTCGTCTGGGCCTACTCCATTGGAGTCGTCATTTTCATTGCGATCGTATACATCGCACTCAACGGCTTCCAATGGGTCAATGATCTAGGACGCAAAGACCGCAACAAGAAGGATTCCTATATCGAAAATATCATCGGTCACATTAACAAACTTGCCAGTAAGTTCATTTTTCGCCGTTGTTAAATCAGCTAATCGATCTAATAATGTGTCACAGTTGAACATGAGCCTGACCCGCAGACTGGTCGCGACAAGTACTACATCATTGAGAAAACGACTGCTGAGGAAGAAGAACTTTGAAGGGTCTTCGGATTGATGTAAAATTTCCACCAATTAACTAGTGATTGACAATGGAGGAATGGTATAATAGCTGCCTGGCCATTAGGTAGAGGTAAGTACTTGATTAAGATTAATACAATGAATGCTATAATTTGAGAGTCAATCACCGTGATAATTACAGTGGTCGTACTGTAGTAACTGGAAGGCGTGTAATCTGTAAGTTGAATGGCAATGCACGCGTACGTAAGTGGTCAAGCTTGCGAACGCGATGCCGAGGTCCAGCGAGGATTACGCAGAAGCGGTATGTAAGCGGCGCCGAGGAGCGGAAATCGGGTCATTATGCGATTTCCGCTTTCATATAGCAGTCTTATTATTCTACGTACCTGTTCCTCTGACTGACAGCGCCATTTGGACACTGATAAAATTACCCCTTATTGCAGCAATGATGTTAATCACTTGTAAGTATTTAAGTACCTTAGGTAGTTGAGTGCCTAATAAACTCAAAAAAGTACACCACGTAATGGTTCCACATCATGTAGGCTTGAGGTTACCTGTAGGTAGTAGTCTGCTAACCAATAGCCATTGCTCCCTAACTACAAGCAGGAACTTGATTATATCCTGATATTTACGCGAGGCTTTTGCTTCTGAATCAGCCGCAAGTCGTCATAGCTATTTTCAACTTGCTCACCCTCAACGTCAGCTGCCTTGCAATATTCGACTCATATCGGCGTTGGTTAGTGGCGCTCGCCTTCGCTCTCGGATTCGCTCCCGAAACCATCTCCACTTCACTGTTGAATCCTTTATGCAGGGACAGCCAGAACAAGACATTGGCATCTTCGAATATATATATTGCGGGGAAGGCCTTCGTAGTTCTGGTTCCTTTTGATTGAGCCTCAACGAAGCCTAACTGGAATACTCACAGATTCAGTTCAATATGGCGGGTATTATCTCATTCAAGAACGTGTCGGTCTTCACCGCTGTACTGTCCTATCCTCTCTCCAAGATCGGAGAGCCAACATCATATTTAAGTATCTTTTGCGTACTTTATCCTATATGCCTTTTATCATGGGTTATATATAGTTTTTTTCTCTACCCAAACCTATTTTCGCCTCTAAGGCATATTCCTACGGTGGATGCCAATAAGTGGTGGAGTCGACAGTCTGTTCGCCTAATGACCGAGCCTAGAGGCATTCCTCAAAGTGACTGGTACTTTGCTCCTTTTTATTTAATCGTTCCTAGAAATTATATTTTTCGGCTCGGTCACAAGCTAACTAGGTCGTTGTTGGTGATAGGGTTGATAAAATCGCACACAACGGACTCGTGCGTTATCGTACACTTATGAATGCAGAGCGGATCATTGTGACTGCTCCCGAGGCGCTGGCAGAGGTTCTAACGACCAAGAGCTACCAATTCAAGAAGCCTGACCTAGTGGTAACTGCGCTCAAGCCAATTGCCGGAGATGGGGTGAGTTATGTCAATGCCTTTCTCTTCTTATTCGAACGCCTTTAAGAGTGTAAGGGTCCGGTTTCGGTCGTGGCCACGCCCTGGAAGCTACGTAAACTTGCGATACACTTTTAGATCGATTAAAATCGTATAACTGACTCCGGGTGCGGTAGATCCTACTGGCTGAAGGTGATCAGCATAGACTTCAGAGGAGAACTCTGTTACCTGCTTTCGCCTACAGACATATCAAAGATCTGTATGGGCTTATGTGGGAAATCTCAAGCGACGCTGTCGCATCATTAACTGAAGCCGTTTCTGCGGTATCAAAGACCGACCAGCAGCCCTATATCACGGATATTAGTACATGGGCCAGTAAGGTCACGCTGGATATCATCTTCTGTGCAGGAATGGGTCAGAGTGTTGATTCTGTCCGGGACCAAGACGCCAATTACAGGACCCTGCAGAGCATATACAAGACGGTCTTTACTCAGAAGCGACAAGACTTTATCCTGTTCATCCTTCGCATTTGGGTATTGCCTAGCTGGGCTCTGCCGTACGTGCCCCTTAAGAGGAATATAGAACTGGGGAAAGCGGCAAAAACGCTTCGTGAAATATGTCGGCAACTGATTCGACAGAAAAAGAGTGACCTCGAGTCTGAGCTAGCAGATAAGACGGAAAAGGACATATTAACCGTATCCCTCTCCTATGGTGGTTTCACAGAAGACGAGCTCATCGAACAACTTCTCACTTTTCTCGTGGCCGGACATGAGACCACTGCGACAGCTTTGACATGGGCTGTGTATGTTCTAAGCAAAAACCCAGATATGCAGACAAGACTCCGAGACGAGATTCGCACGCACCTTCGTAGCCCTTCGTCACCGAATAGCACCGAAGACTTGGCCTCGGTCATTGACAATAATATGCCCTACCTCCATGCCATTTGCCAGGAGGTACTGCGTTACTTCGCCCCGGTGCCCATTACATTCCGCGAGGCTGCTGTTGATACTTCCATCAGTGGCACACCAATCCCGGCCGGCACGCAGATAGCCATTGTTCCTCGGGCGACCAACCATGACAAATCGCTCTGGGGTGAGGATGCACGGGTCTTCAACCCTGATCGATACCTGTCACAGCCCAAACAGGCACATGTGGATCCATTGGACGAAGATGCGCATGTTGAAAGCTCTAAGAAGAACGCGGGCGCCAGAAGCAACTACGCGACGTTGACGTTCTTGCACGGCCCCCGGAGCTGTATAGGCCAGTCGTTTTCCAAGTCTGAGCTGGCCATCTTACTCGCGACCCTCGTGGGGAGGTTCGAGTTTGCGCTAGCGGACGAATCGATGAGGGACGAAACTAAGTTGAAGTTGAGGCGAGGTGCAACTAATCGACCACTCAACGGTATGAACGTCAAGATTACGCTGGTAGAAGGCTGGTGACGTGAGATCGAGGCGGCATAGATGCATCAAGTCTTGCACGTATTAGTCGTTATGCATAATAATAATAAGTAGAATAAGAGGTCATGTATAATAACGTACCTACCTTAGGTCGCATTCTAGAGTGGATACTACTGTACTTAGTACCAGGCACGTACTAAAACTGGGCGCCCGCAGTCCAGCTGCGGAGAACTGGCGTTGCAACTGCTGACCACCATTGCTCCATCATCTCTCTACCTAAACTAACTCGCCTAACCTTTCCTCCTCAACCTTCGCATCTCCCACAGCATCCAATCGCATCCAATCGGCAACATCACTCCTACGATAAGGCTGGTACCCTATCAACACTTGTGATGTCCACATGCGGGGCTGTGGCCTGCTTCATGAGCACTCAATTGCGTTGTTTTCAGGTGCATCAATGTCTGCGATTGCAACCATATTATGGCACCACACATCACATCACCCAATCGGTGTAAGGATGTAAGGATGCGAATATGTTGCTATACCCTCAACTACTGGGCGCTTGTGTGAGGTCGTAAGATATCCTCCCCACCCTCCATCATACCATCGTCTTTTGAGAGACACGTCACCAGATCTGGAATGAAAAGCAATAGAAAAAGGTAAATATACTTCTACGGCCCCCCTTAAGCCTTCGCTCCCGATTTTCCTTGTTTTCTTTCCTCCTTTTTAGAGAAGACTGATATATATAAATTTCAACTTCTGTGTCACGACTTTCATCACCGCCCCCAATCAACAAACCCACCAAGACCAAGACGGGCAAATGGTCCCTGAAACACGACCGGGATTCACCGAAGAGCACATACTTTTTGCTGCATTATCTCCAGGCTTAATGCAACCGCGCCGCAGCACAACAGGGCGATCAACGCTACCTTGATGATATGATGACGTTGGTTGGTAGACGACTCCGCATCCTCATGCACGTCGCATGCGGCAGACATTTCGACGTCTCTTTCTAGAATTTCCTCTTGTTGCGAGAACAAAGGACTAATGCATGGACTACTGCACATCCTGACCTCCCAAGGCCTTCCCTCGCAGCCCTAGGCAGGCGCATTCTTGCAACAGTGGATGTCAGCTCGGTCCTTGGTGCCTATTGCGGGTATATTCCGCACGTTGGGACACATTGCGAGCCAATCACTGCCGCGCGGGAAGCCTTCATGCCGACCTCGATTAAATGGCGGGTATGTCGAGTTGGCCATCCAATGAGAGAAGCACCCGCGCTATCGCTTAGCCAATCGGGCACCCGTTCTGATGGGTGGGTGGTAATGTGACGCTGTGTCTATGTATGCGACGCATACCCACCATGCCAACTTCGAGTTGAGTTAAATGGCCAGCAGAAGGTGTCAGGGTGTTATTGCAACAACCCTCAGGATCAGCATGTAGGATTTGGGAGTTGGTAGGATGGCAGGGAGGCTCTATAGCTCATTGGCTCATGCATCGGCTAAGCTACATGAGATGCTACAACCTACCGAGTGGAACTTCTTCTACATCCCAATGGCGTCCGCAATGACATTCCTAGTCAAATATCTCGACCTCCAGCTTCGACTATAAAAAGACGAATATCCTTCCATCCTGTTACAGTTGGTGGTCTCCCCCGAGATTGCTCGGTCCAAAGCTTATGGACCATACTCATGTCCTATCCAAGATTTGCCTCCCCCTTCTCCTCTATTTCCTTAGCCCACTGTCTATCACAACCAAGGCACTGCTATACAACATTTCTTTCATACTGACTTGTCAATATAAGCCTCAAGCTTCTCTCCGCTGATAGTATGTTCATGTGCACTACGTACCAGGACATGCTAGGTCTTCCAAATCTCTCATCTTCCCTTCTCCCGTGTCTACTTAGTCTTCATACATAATAATCGCCGTATACCCTAGTGGGCTTTACCTGAATTCTCTCGCATCGCGAACGTCATGATACAATGAGACCCAACAATCACGTGACACATCATCAATATCGGTGCCGGCGAAACCAAATTCCGACCAAACCCCAAGATGCTGTGCCACATGGCAGCATGACGCGAAGCTTGGCCGATGCCATCTACACCTTCCATCTCTTACGCCGGGAACACGCCGGGGATAGTGAGAGAGAGCGTTGCCGTCCATCGAGATCACGAAGTGGGTCATAGAGCGGAGACTTGAACAGACATCGAAATCGCACCGAGGTTCATCATGTGCCTATCTCAATACGACATTTCACGTTTGGGGGCTATATGAACTGAATAGCGTGGATAGAGATGATTGGCTCGGTTAAGCAATGACATTGGTCGAGACTTGCTCACCGAAAACCCAGGCGAGGCTTATCAGTAGTCGAGCATCGGTAAGGTGGGGTTTATTTGATCACACGATAACAGGGACGGTCGGCGCCGACAGACAGAAGTGGATTATCATCGATTCTTGCCATACTGCCAGGGCTTTCCAAGTCCACGAGGGCTGCTGCCTATCGGCCTTTGACGCCTAAACTCGACTCGCGACCGCTCTTTTAGAACACTGCTTGAGCGCGAACCAGGAGGTTAGAAACGGTAGTTTGACGGTTTCTCTTCGTAATTTTACGCATCAGGGCGGCATGACTACCAGCGTTATGTGCATTCTGACTTCCCGCCTGAAAAGGTTTGTGTAACAGACCGGGTCCGTTCAGCAAACGCCGTTTTCCCGCAACCCTTTTGCTGACATCTAGCATATTATTCATTTGCTGATATATCACTATTGTTCACGTAAGCGAATATCCTTTGAGCTTTGGTAGTCTCGTTGTGGTTTTAGAAGGCTGTAGGGGTTTCTATATCCTAAATTTCTTTGACATGTAGGATCCTCATACTTTTTATTGCCTAGTATTTAGTAGGTGTCGTTGAGTTGTCAAACAGGCAATAACATATCGTTTTGATCCTAA
The DNA here is from genome assembly GCA_022495235.1 of Xylaria curta. NCBI lineage: Eukaryota > Fungi > Ascomycota > Sordariomycetes > Xylariales > Xylariaceae > Xylaria > Xylaria curta. The sequence goes on along the minus strand of MU375905.1, from coordinate 534,213 downwards.
TTCAAAATTTACTTTAGCTTTAGATATTTCATCAAGCCCTACATACATAGTGGAATACAGGAGGTTACTCTTTGTCATCTGTAATAGAGCCTTGCCGGTAACTGACGTATCGTTTCCGATAGATGTGATACCGTAATGAGGCCTAGCTACTAAGTCATAGGCCCCGAAATCAATATCTCTTTGGCTCCAATCCCCGCATACAACATAAGTACTTTGTTACATGCGGGGTCTTCTGCTCATTCTCCCCGCATATTGGCTTCCGTGCTGCGAATCGGCTCGGATAATACTGGCCTCACTGGCCTCAACAACGGCCTCGGCGCAATTCTCCGTAAGCTATACGTTTGACAAAACTTCGGAAAAGGCAATCAAAGAAATATGCAAGCTCGCCGGGGGCTGTGCCGACATGACCATGACAGCATACAGGTCCGATAATGGACTGGTGAGGCCATTCGCGCCATTCGCGGCCTCAGGATCAGGCACCCAGGTGCCAGCAGTATCTGAGGCCATGGGCAGCTCAGTCAACCTAACGCAGTGGTATTCGAAGCTGGATGATTCATAGGGATAGGTTCCGAGTAGTATGCACAAGCCCGTGAGTCCTGAGGCTCTTGACTCAAGGGGGATATTGGCTATCGCCAGCGCAGAATTTCTTTAATATGAGTCTTCTCGCCGTCATTCACTTTGCTCCTCACGGCCTCAGGCGCTCGATAAATTGCCAACACTAGCAAGCAAACAAACTACTACTACTCCTTCATCACTATCTTCCTGAGTCAGCTCAAGAAGTCATGTCGTCGACATCTAACGCTTCGGTTTACAATGCGTAAGTCCTAACAACCTATTCCCAATCGATGGTGCCTGTTACACTATACGGGCCGCTTTTATCCGCTAGCTGACCCCAACAATAGCCAAACGCCCAGAAAGCCCGAGCACTACTACAGCTCCCACCCACCAACCACTCACTCCGCCGACCAACAGAGCCTTCAGACTTACCGTTTGTCGAGCTATGGTCAGGATTCCCATCGGCCGCCAATGGCGTCCTCTCAGAGTCCAGCACACATAGACGCGGCTCACAGGCAGAGAATCGGGAACCAAACCGATGCCATCTTAACGCGGTTCTACCAGCGCTAAGCTATACCAATACTCTTTTCAACTATGAAGGAATGAATGAATGTAAGAAAGGAATGCAAAAATACCTTAAGACTTACACATACTGACACCACGACCAATAGTCATCGGCGCAAACGGCATGGCGAATAATTATGATACCACAGGCGTTTATTGATGGAGCCCCTATCATCTTGATAGGGGCTTCCGACGCCGAATTTCGTCTCTTATGATTGATACCTCGGTCGGGATAACTACTATTATATTAATCGACTCGATCCCGGTTTGACAGTCGCGGGACCCTCTCGAATGGGCGATTTAGACGCCTTGGAGGTGGTCCTGCCGAGTATGGATCGGGTTTTTTCCTATTAGGAATCGATCGTCTTAGTGGCTGGCACACTACACGATCGACGGCTACTACGCGAGGATCAACGGGCATTAGAAAGAGAGCTTGGGCATATATTCTCACGAATACGAGGCGTTGGGATGGATTTTATGTAATGAGTTGCTAGGACGCCTCTGGGCGGGCTCAAGACAGACGGCGCGTGGGTTGCAACGCAACCCCGAAGTTGAGATAAATGGAGGGATCCGATTTAAGGAAATCATGTAATTCACTTATTATAAGATGAACTATCTGCGACAAAAACATCGCCAGGAATGGCAGCATAGAAGAATATTGGTGCTTTCAAATGTTCGACAATATCCCGAATTCAAGGGTGACAGTGCCGGCGACTTACCTAATTGAACATCCTAAAAGAAAAGCGGCCAAACGTAAGCTTCAGCTACCGGTAGTTGAAAGCCAATGCTCTTAGAGTGCTTATTGTAGACACGACCCGAAGCCGAAGTCGCTTGCCCAGCCAAATCACATGCCAAGTCTCCAGTTCTAACATGTTAAGATGAGAAGGCTCTCTGGACTTTGAACTTAAGCATAAGTCTAAAATTATAGATTACAAGGTGGTTGCTCTTGCAGCTGAGAAATGTTGGTGGTTGGTGTCTTCGACACAGCGCCTTCTTTGATTATAGTGTGTGTATATTGCCACTACCCTATCATCAAACCTACATAGATCCTCGCTGCCTGCCCACATCTCCTTGTCTGGTTGCACGTCTGTCGTGTTTGGGTCTTTGAAGATCAGTTCTGGCTCGCAAATCACCGCCTGATATCTTTCAGAATCGTAAACATTTCCGAGATTGACGCTGTATGCGATCTGAACTACATAGATTTGCTCTATTGGAGTATCTTCAAGTTGTTTGTCTAGTCTTTATCCCCTACGCGTGGAGCCGGTCGAAACACATCATGATCGCTCGAACCTTCGATGCGAAGCCTGCAGGATTTAAAACTCGTTTCCGATATCGTCTCGAAATTCCACCTTTTTCTGGGTCGGCTGTATCATTCATCTTATTCTGATAAAGAGAATGACACAAATCAGGTAATCATGTACAATTGCCCTCAGCAGAGTGACGATACCTTAGCTATCGCCGACTTATGACCCCTTCGACCCCCTTCCGATTTCCGAATCGAAAACGGTACCGACACCTCAAATACCAATCTAACTACGCTCTGACCAAGTCCGGCTTTATGTAGTTGGTCTTTCGACTTCTCTATATGTTGTTCCGCCTAGCATATTCACATAGATGAAGCGTGCCTTGCAGGTGCGAACGTATCTCCATCATGATTCGGGTAGTCACAACGGTGGTATTTCAAGCCAGGAGTCGACAAAACAAGCAAATATGGCTGTATGTGGCTTAACGAAAGCGTTCGTCACATGTATCTGCGACGAGTCCCCCCTGAGATTACGATATACAGCCATACTGCACGCAAAATTGGGCCACCGCTGGTCTTTTCCGCCTCTAGGCCACTCATATTAAAAACCTTCAATGTCTATCAGAGGCGCGCAATTCACTTGCCCAATGCAACAATGTGAGAGTAATGCCGAATTGCTGAAAAATCTCGACTACCACTTTCAACAAGGGTACCATTTAGAAGGCTACAGAAGGACTCAAGGCTCGAGCCCCTTTTCAAGAAGATTCTCGGCAACAACGGCAACCCCGACTCCAAAAACGCCGTAAGTTATATTCAAATATCTTACTTTGTTTAATATTTAATAGTATTTTAGGCCAAGAGCGGCACCACCTCCGCCTTTCTGCAAGGCTCCGGCAAGAAGCTGGTGAGGACAACATCAGAGCTGGTCAGGCCAACATAAATCCTTGCCGATCTGGATCTCCGAATTTCTGCATTTGTCCGATAAGGATAGCTTCCCAGGCTTGCTCACAAACGATATGCATATCCACAAGGGACTTCTGGTAAGAGCCGGTCAGTGCTAGGCGGGTTTGTGGCCGTTATGATGAAGTTAATAGTTATATCGATAGCGCAAAGATTGGCAGGAAGTTAATAATCATGGAATAAACCGTCTAATAAGAATAGAAGTTATTAAATAAGAACAACTATACCAAGATATTATGCTTCAACAGCAGGCTCAATGATAGAATCTAGCTAGACTAACATTTGAATTGTTATTAAGGAGTCTTATACTAGATGAACGTTGCAGGCGTATAACCACCAAATAATCGATATCTGTTAATGTCTGAAAACTAAGTATTTTATATGCCTATCAAGTCCCCAAGGACGAGATGGCCCGTAATTAGGAAATAACGTTCCTAGAAGTTCTGCAGCAGTTAAGTCTCAAGCTGTTCGAATCGCTTAGCGGTTGCCGGCCGATGCACACAACTTCAATGGCTGATATAAGACTACCCAACAACAATTCAACAAGCTAGATACCATTGTCGAACTCATTATTCAAGCATAATATTTCGGTATGTTTGCTGGCTTGCCATCTTCCTCCTTGAAATCGAGATTTGTCAACAGACGCCGGATGATTTGAGAGGCTGCGTACAAGTATTCGGTCGAAGTGTAAGAGGTTCCGACCTTCGTACATTCCGCCTCGTCTATCGTGACTAGAAATCTACTGATATCTTTGGAGCCGGACAAGCCGAGAGCCGCGGCCAAAACAGCGCACATCGCAGTAACGGCCCTGGCGACAGCGGAACCAGGATCTGCTCCGTTGAGTGTATCGTAAGCGGACTTCAATATACCATCATAGCACAGCGAGTTTATTGTTAGGCCGAGGTCTCCACGTTGTCGGTAATAAGTCGTGAGCCTAGAGCCGGCCTAGCCGGACTTTAAGAGGCGTTCTATGAGCGAGACCTGATTTTGAGCAACGAAAAGAAGCGACTCGTCATATGCCATAAAGGAGGCTGGCGGCATCTGTTTCAGGTCGCCATCGTCAACTCAGCGCTAGCATAGCAACCGATGATCCCGACCGTCGTAATCTCCCGCAAGCGGCCAATCTCGTCAAAGATCAAAATATCTGGGCAATAAATATCCTCAACAAAGACTCGGTCGCAGCGGTGGGCGTGGTAAAGACGACGTTGGTGTTCCGCAGAGAGGCCCCCTTTCAAGCAGTCCCTGGCGGATCGGATCGCATCTGCTCAGGAGTTACAAGCAATTTCATCTTGACCGCTTTGATGACAAGCTCCAAATCGGGATACTGCGCGGGATTCTGTTTGTATCTTTCAAACACATCTACGCAAAGAGATTTATTTTTGAAATTCGACCTCGCGTGAGGCCGGGAGTCGTGCCTCTTCACAGCCTCGTTCAATACGTAATTGGTAATGAAATGGTCGATCTCGGAACTACCATCACCTCGTCTCTCGGGTCTGCCGGGATGTCCCAGTCCTCCCTTCAGCTCTAGAGGGGCACTGTACACTCTGTTCTTATCCCGAAACTTCTCAAAGTCATCAGCCAGCCCATCCGCAAGAGAATTCACTGGAGTCACGAAGAGCACTTTTTTAATCATTATTATTCAATAACGCTTTTATTCTTATTAGACGGTTTATTCCAAGATTATTCAGGGCTCCGCCCTCCTCTAGCTCAGACTTGGTGACATAGTGCTGGCGCTTGATGGTGCGAGATCCTGCTAGATCCATTCGGTTCAACGATGTCAGATAGGAAATGATCGAAGAGCCTAGACATTCACCCCGTGAATCATAGCGGCACAGGCAAAGGTCGCGACACGCAACGGTAGCTGCGTACTGCGATATATCGGTAGCTCCGTCAAGCGAACGCATCCAGGAAAGGGAATGGTCTTTCCATCTGCCATATTCATGCGGCAAGTGTCGCATCGATCTGCTGGGGTGTTTGCCACAATTCCTGTACAGAAAATGATGACGGCGAGGTCATAGTTTGGTTCTTGTGTAGTCGTTGCCCCTTTCCCTATTGACGTGGGCGCTGATTACAAGAAGATACTCTTTATAGCACCATGTTGATTCTATCACGGCTGAATCATAACATGAGTTCATTGACATATAGCACTTCCCTCTCGGTTTAGGGTGTGGCCTTGACTTCCTGAGCCACCAAGCCAGATAGATGGATTGGGTTATGTCACGGTTCTGCAACTATGGGAGTCGACCTGACTATGTGTTAGTTATAATAAGCCTAGAATTAACGAGATAACCCACATGATTTATCGTAAGTCATTAACGACAGAAACGGGCTTGACGATTTGGTATATACACTCGTAGAGAGCGCTAGAACTCCCTCGCTGTACCTGTACCTAGGTACAAAGAACTCGCTGTATTTTTTTTTCATTATCATTACTCGATCATTCAGACATAACTCTTCCTGGAATCTTCATGCCCTGTCTTGTTGACATTAGATATCTCCTGACTCATAATTCCCCAGGGGTCCTCATTCTCGCCGTCGCTCTGTTTACCCTTCATGTTGGGATTCAGGCCTTCGGCACTTTCTGTCACCATGGGTGCAGGATCTGAGATGGGGAACGGATCTGGGATGCCGCCTTGATAATATTCACTTCTCGCCTCCCTGCCAGGCCAGATGCGTTCTGTGAGCGTCTTTTTCTGCAAGCCACGATTGCGAGGGCGCTTTTGTCGTAACATGCCGATAACCACGCCGCTAGCTATTGGAGCAGAGCCGACAATCATAGCGACAGTTTGTTCTGCGCTTGCGAGAAACAGCACAATTGGATATATAACCGTCTTATTTGTTCCGTCGGCTAGTGGGATCTGGTATCCAAGCCGAGCAATGCTTGCCAGTGGTGCCAATGTTCCGAAGGCGAACAGAGCCCAGATAGCCCATTTTCTTCGCTTAGTTGTTCGGAGCCTAATGATGAAGGCGATAGGGATCACTAGGACGGCGATATCGCTGATGATATTGATAACAGACGCGAGCACTAGGACTAGATATTGATTGATGCAACTGCTTCCCCATGGTAGGTGGTAAGGAACACATTGAAGCGTCAATACGAGAATAAGCGAGACGCTGTAGAGGACGTTGAGCCAGATGACGGCTTGTATGATCCACCAGAATACCGATTTAGCTGTTCCTATCGGAAAGAAGATACGGATGTAGAAGAGCAGGATTGATAGTCGGGCAAAGAAGATAGCGATGCGCGCTACCATCTGAATATCTAACCAAAGCTAAAGGGACCGGTTTAACGCACGGTCATGAATGTCATGAGACATGAATGACATAACTTGCCTTTAGAAACTCCTTGAGCTCATGTTTTGGAACCTCCCAGATATTGAGACCGGCGCCGTGCTGGAGCATTATGAGTTGCAGGGTGCAAAGGGCAATAGTGCCTAGCCAAGCGAGAAGCATGGCCCCTAATGATTATCAAGATTAGATGAGCAGCTGGTATAACGTCGTGACTTCACTTACAGTCATCCCACCAGAGCTGTTGATGTATGAAGAATCTTGTATACAACCTGGCGACTGTGAAGATTGTACATATTGCGATGTATAGTATCGCGACTCCTATAAACTCTGCCGAGCTTATAGGAGCGTCCGCCCTAGCTGAGGCGCTGATCACATCGGTCGCCATTGAGAGGCTGGTGAGGATCTCCGGACCACATGGAGCTTCGACTGTTGGCTCTGAATCTGGAAGTGGAGAGGTTTCGAACTTTTAATATGGCCTGAACTGCCGACTGACTTCGTGTATCACAGCCTCGTTCGTAATACAGCTGTACAAGAGGAAACCGGGAGTGTAGAACATTGGGCTGATCTGATCGTCGATCAGAGTGTCAGCCAAATTGGAGTTCTTTCTCCAACAGTTTTTCAGCTTCTTCCCTTTTCGACCTGATCGCGTTCCCCCACCAATGAGCTGTCTTTCATGCACTGACATGCACGAAGTGACTGCAGTGCATTTATTGATTATCCCTCTCCGATATCATCCAGCTTTTGGGCTGCATAATTCGCCCAAAAACAAGCCTCTTTGCCAGCAAATCCGCAGGTACCGGAGAGCGGACTGAAGCGAACCAATAGAGTCGGTGTGGCACATCCCTGTTTCTCTGGACAAGGTGGAGGGTCAATGTTTCGTTATACAAAAGAAGGGATCGTCCTTTTCCTTGATTGCCTTTTATTTATTTTCCCCAGCGAATGAAGTTATTGTCATCCCGAACCTTTTTTCTTACGACTTACATAACTAAAAATTGAGGCTCCCAAAAATGAAATTCATGCAGCTGTTCCGTTTATTTGCCGTGCCGAAACTACTGCAGCAGGCAGCCTCACTGAAACTCAATGTGACAGCCATCGGTGCTCGAGATGGCTTATCCACACTCGAATGTTGGCAGATGGATCAACCTTTCGATACGTCCACTACGCCTGGAACATCAGGAAGCGCTCAGACACAGCTAGGGAATGTGTCCACCTTATCATATTCCGTTCTCCCTTCTGCTTTTGATGGCGGTCTGCACAATGCACCGCAGAATCAGTATGTTCTCTTCGTCACCGAGGCATCATCGTGACTGACCGATTGACTAGATGGGTTGTCTTCCTCTCTGGGCTAGCCTATATCACGGTTCCCGGCGACGATGCTACTTCTTCTGTTTTCGTCACCGGAGGCCAATTCGGCCTGATATTTGCAGCCGACACAAGTGACGTCAGTGAGGAGGGACATCGTACTCAGTATCCAGGCATTACCGAGACAGTTGCCCTCCAGATCCCGACTTCTGACGGCAAAGTTCCAAAGCATGATTTAGTGCACAACGGTCCATGCAGTATAAGCGAGATTGCCGGACTCCGAACCTTAACGCTGCCGGCATGATCCTAGCCCGGCTCCGTCGGGTGCTGACGCCTGGGCTGGGCTTTTCTGCCCCTCTATGCACACTCTATTCTCCATGAGAGGTTGACGCTGTTGTACAAGAACTGCATGGTTCCCGTGAGGCGTCTTACATTCGGACCTAATCAGATCGATCGGAACCGGCCGGCCAGACTTATAGATAAAGCTGTTGTGTACCTATAGATGCGCAGTGAACGTAATGTCTCGTTTTTTGTGTGAGACATATACGGAAAATGCAAGACAACGGCAACAAGCATCGGTTGTTGTACCTACTACCTAGTATAAACCAGCAAGTTTGGAAATGACTGGTCACGTATCGTTGTATGCTAACGTCGCATGAGTTATCTTGGTATGAGCCAATTGCCAACTACATAGTATAGCGCATTCAGCTGCCTGGCGAATAGGCTATCGAATAGATTTTATTATAAGACACGTCGATTGAAATTGCGTAGCATTGGTGCAAAATTCTGGACTAGATGGTTCGATAACAAGGAGCACTTGATCTCCTGCAGGTCGCATTCGCTTGTTGGCGATTGGAGGTCCTAAAGATAGTCATTCGTGGCAAACAGCTCCTAGACTAGTGATACTATTACGGCCTCTTCCCGAGACAACACTCTGAGAACTTCGCCGATGTAGCGGTCTGAGTTCGTCAACGATATTAGTGATCCGAGACAAAATAGTTGATGCGGAACAAAGTCCCTAGCTTAGTTAGATCCTACATATCATATGATCGCAAAATTCCAATTACTTGAGACGTTTTAAAAAAGTTAAACATAGAACGCAGAGGTTTTTGTTAAGTTTAATCGTGATATGGTGCTGTACGAGGAGGCATTTAGATACACGAAGGCGAGTAAAAGTAGCTGGGTGCAACTTACCAAACTTGCTACACCTGGGAATAAAGTAAAGGATGAATAGTCACGTCGTTACTGCATTGATGCTGCGATAGTCATTACTGGTATATATATACATGCTTGGAAACGATGCCACATTAATCCTACAAGCGCGTATACACATTAAGCCTCCCATCTAATGGATCTATATCTCAAGCGCTGATATCGGCGTGTCTCACATGATGCGACCCGCCCAACACGAAACAACCACCACCTTCCAGCTGCGACGCCAAGTAACAGATGCCCTCTGACTCAATGCCAGACCATCCGTCATGAGACCAAGTGGTGCCGACGACATTTGAGGCCGGGAACGTGATGCCTTGGCGGACTAAGTGGGCGCGGACATATAGAATAGTGGCGCCGACGCTGTCGAGGTGAAGAAGATCGTCGTCGTGGGTGTTCTCGATAAGCTCATTGACGTAAACGTGGCGTTCGCCAAGCTGTTTTACAGCGGCACTTAGCTGGTCGTCCGCCACGGGCCCCATAACGTCAAGCGTCGTCGTCGTCTTATTTCCTTCGCCTGTAGTCAGGCTGTCGACCGTCTGTCTCCTGAACGCCCACGCGCTCTTGTCGTAGTTATGCGCGCGCGTCTGCGTACACAGCGCCGTCATGATTCCCACGCCTTTATGCTTCTCCGCGTGCTTCATCATCGTCTGGACGATTCCTGGCGATATCTCGACGATGTCGGGGTCCACCCAGACGAGGTGCTCTTCGTCGCGCAACGTGCGCAGCATCAGGTAGTTGCGCAGGGTCGCGACTCTCGCCCGGCGCTGATGCTGCACGTGCGCCTTGTGCCGATCTGTGAACGCGATCTTTGGGCCTTCTTCCTCGCGGAAATACAAGGCGACGCGGGCGAAGGGGAACCGCTCGGTGGCCTTCACGGCCTTGTCGTACTCCTCGCGCGACGACGTCATCAAGCCAAGTGTGACTTTGGTGAAGTCTAGGTTGGTGGAGACAAGGAGATCTAGGAAATCGTAGATATTCCGCCTCGTCGAGACGTAGTCTTTGCTCCACGAATCGGCATCTTGCGCCAGCACTAATATCAAGACATCGGGGCTACTATTCTCGACCGTCTGGCGATGGAAGAGGAGGGTGCCATCGTGCAGAGTCTTCTCGAAGCTGTCGACCCTGAAGTCCGGATCCACGTCGTCCCAGTGCTTGTAGCTATGTGATCGGCCGCCAAAGCATGTGGCCCAGGTCTTGCAGGACCACGAACGACGGCGGAATTCGGTCGTGTAGAAGAGGACCAAGGTGAAGAGGACGGCGGCAATGATGGGACCCAGGCGAATACCACTAAACCGGTTGAACTTGTTCAGATTGCCAAATTTATTGAGTGCGCTCATGTGCGCCATAACGCCATGTCCCAGATGGTACCGCCGTTGAAGCTTCAATGGGACGCACGCGCCGTCGCTACCGTTAACTAGTGAGAGAACAAGAGAAACAAGAATTCCGAATCCCCACGCTCAATCATATTAATTGCAAGTCTTGGTGGACCACATACCACAGTGGTTTTACTGTAGATACCGGTGGCCCCGTTGCTTGGCTGGGCCTTTTCGGGCAGCTGAAGGGTTCTTTCTTACCTTACCCCTGAACCCGTCTTGATCGCCAAGATCGCCAAGACTTGGGGGCCAAGAGCGCCCAAAAACCCATCAATCTGGATTTATGAATATCTCAAGCCAAGACGCGGGCTCTTGGTCGTGAGACATCGGCGGAGTTTTTTGAGCTAAGAACCCCGTATCCAACGAGTCGATCATCTAGAACGGAGTCGTCGTCATTCGTTCATTTCTAATTACGAAGCGAAGTAAGCCGAATTCGGGGCTAGAGAGGAAAGCAATTATTGATCCCAAAACAGATCTAGATTCTTGGCTTTCCCCTTTTAAAATGGACCGATGTGGCCCCCAGGGTCTGCCCAGGGTGTTGATTGAATGCAAGAGGGCCGGGAAGGATCCTAGCATGCATTAATGCCGAAAAATCTCCTAGATATGGAGCAAGAGCAATATGAATTTATTCTGCAACATGTGAAATATGGTGGGTGAGACAGTAGCTAACCCAACCTTAGACGTGGGTACTTGTATGTGCAAAGAAAATCAGTATTAATGTAAGTCTATTATGACGGATATGTATGATTATGGGTATCTTCTCTTTAATCCGGGCTTCAAATCTTAACCCTCAAGCTCCTGAGCTCGTCTAAAACGGAAGACCCTTCTCACAAGGATATACCTCTTCATCCGTCTCCTCAAGGGCATTAACAATGAGACGCCAAACCGACTTATCCCAAGCGAGCCCAGCATGTCCAACCTCATCATCGGGGCAGGTGGTCTGGACATAAACATTATTGACGCCAGGCTCATCAATCATACTAACAGCCGGCGGCACGAGGGTATCAGACTTGGACATAACAACAGTGACCTTATTCCCATCCTGGACAATCTTCTTCGCGGCCGCAAACGCATCCGTCACTAGTCCATCAGGCGCCAGCTGTTCACAGGCAGGGCACCCGACAAGATCAATGATCTTCCCGACGAGGGCCCGCGTGGCCTCGCCGCCGATATACCACAGGTCCGTGAAGCCGAAATACGTAGCGCCGTGGATGGCGGGCGCAAGCGCCACGATGTGTTCCACGATCCCAGCGATGCCGGCCTGCGTCAATGGTACATAGACAGATTGCACGGCGCCCTCGGAGTGTCCCACAATATCGACTTTAGCAGCACCCGTCTTACTCTGCACCTCGCGCACGAAGTCCGCGATCTGCCCCGCTGATGTCCGCATATCATCTAGTCCTCCGATCCAGCTCGGCACGGGGTGTGCGCCGTATGTGAGGGAGAAGGTGCAGTAGCCCCTACTGTTGAGCTCGTATTGGAGTAAGTTGAGATCGACTTCGCGGCTCGCGGAGAGGCCGTGGAGCATCACTACGGGGTTCCGCGAGGACTTGCACGAGAAGTCGTTTGCGGGCGCGCCGTAGAGCTTGTTTGTGAGAAGTGCGCTTGGGATGTCGAGGCTTAGATCGCGGATGTTAGCATCTTGGCTTGGGAGGGCTGAGACGCCTGCTGAGCAGATGGCTAGCAAGGCTGTGAGTCGGCTGCTGATCACCATTGTGTTGTTGATTTGCGATGGAGGAGTTGGTGGGAAACGCCTAATAGCGAGATGAAGAAGAAGCCTCTTTTCATCTCGTCATAGGGTTATTGTGCCATCTTATATGCCATGTTCTTTCGCCTCAGTCGTCGTCATCTAGGGCCTCCCTGTCTTGTCCCTCCATCGCCTTCCCTCGGTCATACCGCTCGGACGGTTACACGATGTAGTGTGTGGGGGACCTGCATCTTGTTGGTGTGTCTAAACCATCTACGGGATGGGCGATCTTCAATGCTCGTTCTACAACCAGACAACAAGCCCGGTAAATGTTCCATCCTAAATGGGATGGATTTCTGCATATTTTGCTGCGTTCCTTTGAATTAATGGCTCATGCGAAGCTAGAGGCCGGTTCCTGGCCTGGTTCCCTCCATCGCGTTTCCCATCCAATCAGCATTGGTTGTTAGTTGCCTCCTGGCAGATCATGAACCCTGGTCCTCAGCTCTATCCGTTTCTGTTAGGTGACGGGCGATGTGTCTTTCAACCAATGTCTTCACTTTAAAACAACGTTTTCCTGCTACGGACGTACTGGGATGCGTTTTTACGTAGCTGAAACATTCCATATTCATCTGTGTGAATAATTATTTGCGTCTTGTAGCAAGATGACTAATTGCAACTATTCAGTTGTTACGTGAAATTGGCGGCACCAGCATCCCTGTCATCAATCCTAGAGACATCCTGGGGACCTGACGTAAAAGCTTAGATCTCGCTACCAATGCATTGCTGGCCGTCCCAGAATCTCGACCAGGACATTGGAGAGCACGTATGACGTTATGTCAACAAGGGAAAGAAAAACAAGAAAACAATACGGTAACACAAGAGTGACATATGACGTTCGAATGTTGAGGAGACTGCATGCAACTGTATCTTACATTTCATGAAGCAGAGTCTTGTGAAAGGAAGCCTCCGACAAATACCTGTCCGATCAATTAAGCAAGTCCCTCTGCCAATGTTAGGGAACTCTAGGAGATGTGTATCAAAAGAGTGCCTCAGAACTGAGCTCTAATTACCACCAAAATCAACCACCAACGCCAAACATTAACGCTATACAAATCAGCAAAACAAAACAAAAAATAGACAAAGATACTCAGATCTAGCTGCCTTCGCCAGTGATTTTGTCGATCAGACCATTGAACTTGTCTTTGGCCCAATCAACGGTTTCCTGGAAAGCGTCCCACCAGGAGGTGCTTTTGTCTTTATCTGGCTTTTCTGGATTCTCAGGTTTCTCGGGCTCCTCAGGTAGCGCTGGCTTTTCTGGAGGCGTTGGTCGCTTTGGTTCCTCCAAAACCGGGTCGACTCCCAGTGTCGCTGTTGGCTTACTTGTCGGGGACGATGTGGTTATTGGAAGGATAGACATCATACCAGTAGCAACGTCCTCGCTTGTGGAGGTCGGAACGGGATCTTCTGGTTGTTCGAGTGTCATTTCGTCGTCATGGAGTCCAACTACTTTCAAAGGTAGCCGAAGTGTTCCATTATTCGGCACCGGATCCATGCCGATTGAATCACATAGTATGTTATACACATTAATGTTTTCTAACATTTGTTAGTCCGACACGAAGCTTTGCGATATGATAAATGGGCGACTTACGGAATGTCTCCACCTTGCTATGGGGTTGATGGGGGAAAGCAGGTCCGCGAGCAACGAAGATGGCCCTCATCAGGGGATGTTCATGATCATAGCCATGCAATCCACGTGGATGATATGCTATGTTCTTTGCCTTAGCCTCTTGGATATCGAACTCAGCCTTTTCAACGATTGCCCAGCCCGTTTTCGGGATGATCCAGAGAGGAGCTATGCGATCATTGTTGCTAAAATGATATCGTTCTGGCATGTCTTTATCTTTGAGGTAGACTTCAAAATTCGGGTTGCTCTTCAACTTCTCAACTGCCTGGTCATGCAGAACTTGTAGATCTTCGGGCTTCTTTGGACGAATACCGACTAAGGGCCATCCGTCGAGATGCTCAACCTTGGTAATATCGACCACGTCTTCAATTTGTACCATCCGGCTGACATCCGTAGTAGCCATTCCGTGATCCGACACGATGATGACGTTGACGATATCAGTGAGGTTCCTTTGCTCGAGTCCGTGGAATATTCCGTCTAACATGTTGTCAACTGCACTGATGGTAGTTTGAATTTCGGTGCTGTTTGGACCGTAAAGGTGACCGATGGCATCTACGTTGGGAACGTAAGCTGCTATTAGCTGTGGCCGCAACTGTTCGTCAACCTGTGGGTTTTCTAGCCCAGGCTTGTCAATGAATTCCAGGATTCTATCAACCTTTTTGGGTAGAGGTTCATCGCCGTTGTACCTGTCCAGAAAGGTTGGGTCCATGTTGTGTATATGCGCTTCACTCCCAGGCCACATATGTACCGCTGCGCGCAGGCCCTGAAGCTCCGCCGTGACCCAAAAAGGCTCTCCTCCCCACCACTTCGGATCGAGGCTTCGCTCAGGGTCAGTATAGTAGAATTCACCTTGCAGAGCAGGATCCCAGAAAGTGTTGCCGACAACACCGTGGCTTTCGGGATATAAACCAGTAGCAAGCGTGTAGTGGTTCTAATAACAGTGTTAGATAGCCCGGGGCTATTTTAAATAAACTAGGCAAGGACTTACAGGAAACGTAACGGATGGGAACGACGGTGTCATATATAGTGGCGAAACGCCCTCTTTGATGAAGGCATTTAGTCGTGGTGTTAAACCACGGGTCAAAAAGTCGGCTCTGAAACCATCCAGACTAATTATAAGGGTGGTTGGGGCGAACAACGCAGTGCCATTGCTTCTAAGCTTGGTGGCCATAGAACGCTTCTTGTCCACGGACATCTTCCATGCTACAACAACAAGTAGGGCGAATGCGATAGCAATAGTGGTGTGAATGAACAGCCACTTCCGCCATCTGCGTTTCTTGGTCGTCTTAGCGCCCGAAACATGCATCAGGTGTTGGCGGTCGAGTTCATCGCTATCTTCTCGGTCGCTGCTCTCGCCGGTCGAGCTTCCGCCCTTGATGGTGCCGCCTTCCATTTCGTGCATGAGCTCGCCGTCCTCGCCATCGCGGGCCTCCTTGAGTAGACGATCTTTCTTTTCTTTGCGCCTACTCCGTCGGTTCTGCCGCTTCTCGCTGTATAGGTCTTCAGCCGAGCTGGCTGGGTCGTGGATGGCGGAGCCCGACCGCACCTGGCCATACTTGCGCAGAGCCTGGATGGGATTCGGTAGGGCAAGATTGCTGCCGCGGCGCTGCAGGCTGCTCCCCCGTCGCTGGCGCTCTTGCTGAGCACGCGAATCGACGACTAGTTGATCTATCTCGTCCTCGTCCATCAAGACCATGCGGTCGCGAGCACGCAGCTCTCGGCTGTTCCGGGCGGCAGCCAGGATCTTGTCATCCTCGCTATCGGTGTCCTGGTCGCTTCGGCTGTGGAGTGATACGGCGTCATCGTCGTAAGAGAGAGGCGACAGTAACGATCGGTCTTTCTCCACGCCCGTATTCAGAGGTTGGAGAGACATGGCGGTCAATCTAAAAGCGTGCTTTCGTGGTCATCGTGAGGTGAAGCCAGAGTTCGGCTGATGGTGTGGTGTATCGACTGTTTTAAGCTGCGCTCCTACATTAAATTCTACAGCGCTGTTGCTAGGCGTATTAGCTTACGGCGTATTTAGGTTAGGCGATATCGCACCGCCACGTAGTTGCCTGCTAACACAGCCACCTTTGCCTGCAGATACCTACTGCCTACTACATCGCTTGGATGCAGTTATGTTTCAATCACAGGATTCAAGCAGCATCAGCTGCAGCAATTTGCCTAAAGACAATTTTGTGCAAAATTGATTCGATCTCACTTCTCTCCCAGACAAGACTTGCTCTATCTTTAACGAAACCAAGTCACGGTAGTGTTGGGTACCAACCGTTAACAGCCCCCCTTCTCCCTTTGCTGTAATTTTGGTATAAGGCTTTCCATTTCTTGGCGTCGTATGTATTTCGAGACACCCGCAGCTTATATAGCTCGCTATGTGCGATAGGGACAGAAGTACGGTATGGCTTGTACTTGCTCATGATACAGCTATCATGCGCCATGGGATCCTTCTCTGCAAATCCGATTAGATTGTTTTTCTAAGACTCGGACATTGTACAGGAACGTACCTTCAGGCGGATCGAAGATTGATGAGGTCGCCGCCTCATGACGGAAATCAAGCCACCACGGATTCATGGGACTCGGAGACCTACAATTCGCACCTTGATCCTAGGTACCAATTAGTATCGTTATCGTAGTGCTTAAATTCGCGGCTACTTACCTCCTCTTCGGTCCACAAAAAGCGTAGCTCATGTCCAACTCTTTTCGTCACCAGCTCAGAGGAGCGATATTTGATGCCTCTATCATTGTCTCTGGACGCATGATCGGTCTTCCCGGGATAAAAGCCATTATCAGGGCCGTCCGTAGGTCCGTACAGGGGGATCAGTTGCAAAAGATGAATCGTGAGACTAAAAACTATACCAACCCTGAACCACAATGGATCGAGGTTTCCCAGAAGCAAGGAGCACTCTAGAGAGCGATATGTAGACCTCCAGAACTCGGTATCCAGCCAGTCGAGATCCTGACTCTGTTGTCAGCTTGCCTTGCCTTATCGGATACTGACAAGTAGCATACCCTTTTCATTTGTCTATGCAAATAATGTCGAATAAAGCTTGGCGTTCCCTTTGAATGACCCTTATGTCCTACAAAGCTCGTGTTGGCTTTGAATAGTGCCTCGAAATTTTCAACATTTTCGCAGAACCTAGCAAACATCGGATCTGTCTCCATATAAGGGCGCATTGGACCGTCGATATAGTGTACCGCGGGCCATATGAGGCTGTCAACCTAGATAGAATATCAGAAGCGTCATCGTCTAATTACGATAATAATGAATGCCTACGATGTCATAGAAATCGACGTCGTAGTTGAATCCTATACGTGATTCCACTGCTGAACATCCATCAGTGTGGCCCTGCGAACGAGCTCTCCTGGTGTTTAAGAACCCCATGGATCATAGGCTAAAGAATCGAAAGCAAGGAATCGAAAACAAGACAACGTAGGGTTTTGAGGTCTTAATAATAGTAAGAATATGTGAATTTAGCTGGGGAAACGCGTGTTTAGAAGAATATATAATAAGAGATTTTGAGTGATATTAGAAGACAAACTACTCTCAATCATTCCCTTGCGTTGCGTGCCCGAAAGTCGTCCACTGACGGCCATGGCAACGTGTGTAACGTGAGGAGCTATTACACTAAGACCTCGACAGAGCCACACACGCGAGCTTTAGTGTATGACAGGTACCCGAAAACTGGTCTCCTAGCAAACAAGACGCCGAATCATACAGCAAATAACAAAAACGACTTATTGATTCTCTTTGTGTAGAATATTCACGACTTACAAGGATCACGAAGAAGTCGCATACATAATGGAATGGGTTATTTGTGTCAACCAGTTCAAACTAAAAATGAAGAATGAAGAAATAAGGAGCAGCGCGACTCAACAGTTTGTTTTGGTTCGAGTCGAATATCACGACCAAAACAATGATAGGTTGACGAAATAAAGTCTGGAACATTAACCTCGTTATCTAAGAATAATGTATAATAATACAAGGGATGCGGGTGGTACTGTATTAGTGCAGGAAGCAATCTTGCATTTGTGCGTGCATGATACCTAATACGTGCATGATAAGTTCAGCCTATGAGCCATGGACTGGGACCTGTACTGTGCAAGTGGTCCGCGAGCTGCCCGTAAGGCTTAAGGTACCTACATGCTGCACTACATTTTTAGTCCTCACGGGGAGGATGTAGAATTGAACATTGGATCACATGAGGAACTGTACTGCAAGGGACACCGGGAGTACTGCATTAGTGCAGGAAGAAACGCTTTGTGTACGTAGTTTCACTGCATTTTTAGCCCTCACGGGGAGGATAGTCTTGCCTTATTGTACACTTGCCAGCGAAACTAGAAGCACTTGAATTATTAACCAACTATATCCCACAAGATCAAGCAAAACTATGACGGACAGGCGTGGTAGGTGACACTAATTCCGCGTCTGCTCGCTTGTCCTGCCACCCTGTACTACCCAGAGTAGAGACAAATGGGGAATCAAGGTGATCGTCGCCTTCTTCCCTCTCAACACGTGGGAGTAATCCACCTAAATTTGGCGCCGCATCTAATTCCGGCTTCGATACTTCCGTCCCCGCCAGCTCGTGATATATAGGTTCTGGTTCCCTTTCGGGCTGCTTCATTTCTGCGCGTGATGGCCGGGCTTGCGATCCATCATCACCAGTCGCAGCGATCTGCGCAACTTGTGTGTCTTCACCATCTAACTCCTGTTGGCTGCTCCCGCCGGCGATACTCTCGCCGTTATTGCTGCCTCCAAGGGTCCCTCTGTTATCTTCACTACCAGCTGCGTCCGTGCTAGTGCCAACAGTGTCTGGAGAGTAGTATTTCCCAGTTCGTTGTGAGGGGTGATTGTGTACTGGGCCGGTGATAACGGCCATATCAGTTACTGGGTCTTGTGCGGCGTATGCCTTCTTCTTTCGTTGACGTCGTATCAAGTATATGATTGCAGCGGCAATCAGGAGAGCAGCAACTACAGCGCCTATCACGATACCGGCTATTGCACCTCCGCTCAATGATTTTCCCCCTGAGTTTGATGAGGGACCCCCACCAGTCGACTGGCCGGAGTCCTTCGACGGAATGGTGATAATGTTTTCTTGCGCGCCTGCAACCCATGAACAAGCTGAGACGTTGAATACGTGGCGCTCGTAGTCGGCAGTGAGATAACTATGGTAGAAGTCAGTTGTCTGTAAATAGACCGGTCCTTATTTTGGCTGCGGGTTTCCTCACGCTTCTTGTAAAAATGTGCGTCCCAAAGTGTATTGTGTCGAATTGGCTGCACGTTTTAAGGGGAAGTAATAGCTCGTATTTTCGACGAGGGGATACTCCGCGGTAAGATCGAACGCCGCATAGGGGAGAACAATTCTCACAGCGTCTCCGCCAGAATTCACATCAGATATTCTGAAAGTCACCTCCGCGTCTGAGTTGAGTAGCGTGTTATGATAAGTCTCATTGATTAGGTATAAACCAGTCGTATTATCGAGTGTAAGCCCGAACGCCATTTCAAAGGCGTCACACACGTCCTCGGGAAGCCAGAGGTTAGGATCTGTAGAGTCGATGAAGATGTCGATGGGATCAGATAGGAGGGTGGCTGAGGTTGAACCACTGTAGCTGATAGACTGAAGTACTACTACCAGGTCACGTGTGATGTCATCTGCCATGCTGAAGGAAGCTGAGTTCTCTTCGAATCTCGATGTGTCATATCCAGACAGTATTAATTGTCCATATACTTGTTTGAGACCTAAAATGAACTGATTTTAGCAGCTTATCACGACCGATATCCCTTAACTACTTACGGTACTTAGCACCTGCAGTATAGCTCCAACTCAAGCTTGGAATAATTCCTTTATCTTTGAGCGTAGTAATGAATGCCGGCGTAGAGAAATTTCCGATCGATGTGAAGTTCAGGGGTTGGTTGTTAAGCCCAAACAGACCCCTATGGGTTGGATTAGAATAATCTGTTGTTGGGAATGAGTAGACATATGAGCTCTTACAAATAGAAGGGCTCCGGAGTCGCAATACCAGCGACGACCTGGTTGTCAAGACTTGGTCCTGTGAGTCCAAGGCCAAGGTGCTCTGTAGCAAAATCCGACCTCTGAGAGTACCCGAGATTTGCCTCTAGCCCGACCCCATCTTCGTTTATCCCGAAAATGCCCAGCTCATGCCAACTTGACGACTCGTTCTGGTTGAATAGTTTACCCCTGGAAACTGCGCAATTGGGTGGCACTGTCTCGAATACAGACGTTGAGCAGCCGTAGTCGGATAGCACGACAAATGATTCTGGAGACGCTGTAGATACAATGACTCTAACGTCTTGTTCTGGCGTTCCAACCCGAAGGTCGACTATAGCATTGACAATTAGTTTGGAAAGGTTTGGAAGGGCAATAAATCGTCTTGAAAGTAGTAAACTATATCAAGTAAAACAATCCGCATACGCTCGATCTAAGGGATGGAATGAATCTGGTCATTACTCACATGTGCTCCACGGTCCGTCATTTCCCTCACTATATACTTGTTAGCTCACAGTAATTCGAGGAATTAGTACAGACTTACAAGTATTCACTAGGAGAGATCACGACAGCTTTAAGACTATTATCATCTTTTCTTGTGATAGTGCCTGTGCTACCACCCGACGTCCAAATTACTAATATCCAAGTATAGAGGAGCGTTTTCACGCCTACGCCGCGATTCATGTTCGTAAGCCAATACAGACAGTATTCGTAATTGTACTACCTATCTGTATCTCTTCAAGGAGTTATCTATGCGTTAGCTGCACCTCGTGACGACAATGACATCGAAATACTGAAATCAAAGAAAGAACATGACAAGCAAAATATTACGCCCGTGCTTTTCACATGGGATTCAACGCTTCGTAGCATAGGAGCAACATGCTCGTTGGGGAGCTGAGGATGTTTTCGAGAATAATTGGTATGTTAGCTTCATGTAAAATAACTTGGACTGCTAGTTAGTCAACAATCGTCAGCGGCCGGCAGTTCGTGGTACATCATGGGCCAGAAAGCTGTTGAGAGAGCTGAGGGGCACCAATTCCCCGGCTTGGGCTCCGCATCTCAATGCAACCATCGTCATAGGATTCCGGCCCCTGGCTAATCCGATGCGCTAACCAATCATATACCATGTCGGCGGACAACTCACTCCTAAGGCCCCTTGTAATTAGCATCGAATAGGCTTAGTTTGTGCTGTTGTTTATTATAATCACACCTGCCAGGCCATCGATTGTCAACCATCGCGATCACCGCTATGACACCATAAACATGTAAAAACAAGGCCAATTATCGGTTTCTGCTGTGTCATGGCTGAGTACGTAGCCTGACGTCTCGCTTAACGCCCCGTGTATTTTGCTCCTGATTCTTGTTGATTGGTAGCTCGCCCGTCCTAATACGACCGCTAAATATTAAAGTGGCAACAATATCCTGTTTACATTTATTCTACCTGCATGTATGCTAGCTTAGTATGAGTGCTCTATATTTTGAAGCCTGAAAGAGTTCGTTTTCTTTCAAAACTCAACTATAGTCCTGTTATTCTTTCGCTTAGTGGTAACACCATATCGCACTCGTTGTATTACACTCGTTCAGCTTCGAGATCTGTTTCTCGTGCTAGTAACAATATGCCCTCCGCTCCTCGACTTCGGACCGTGATAGGCTTGCTAGGTCTCAGCGCGAGCGGTGTAAACGGTGGAGGTAAGTACTCATATTCTGTCTAGTCTAGCATTCACACCATCATGCTAACTGATATCCAAAAGCTATTCATCACTACCCTGACTATAACGAAACAAGTTGTAGCACGACGATTATCACATTGCCAGCAACTTATGAGACGTACCCGAACAGTGATGTTACTATAGTGTCACCTACGACCGTCGTTTCTGTATACCCTACAACCGTCACTTCCGAATACTCTACAACTGTCACTTCTGAGTACCCTGTAACATACCCTACAACAATTCTGGACACGACAACGACGACGACTACGATCAGTGTTCCAGTCACCATCATTTCCAATACAACCATATACTATACTACAGTAATTCCAACTACAGAAATCAGTGTTACAACTGTTATCGTGCCTACGACGATTATCCCCCCAGTGTCATACACAACCATCGTGACTCCTACAACCATTGTTACCCCTACAACCATTATTACCCCTACAACAATAACAGCTGCTGAGCCAGAATGTCCAACAACATGTAGCATAGCGGCCGGTACGGTCCAGCTATTCTTCTGGCCGACTAACAACGATTACACGTATCCCTCAACATTTGTTGAAACGGCGATTGACTATACCTTGTACGTACTTTTCTTCTTACCAAGTTTCTTAATGTGAGCTTCGGAGTAGCTAATTAAATCATAGTACATCACCATCTGTCTATCTACTCATTAATACCATATACGGCACCAATTCAATTGGCAGAGCTGGCCCTTCTGGGACTAGTGAAGTCTTCGCCCTCGACTTGAATGAAGTGTCCACCTTAGATCCAAGAAATAGTCAAATCACTCGGCAACTCACTTTGAACGATCTGTATACGAATTGTCCCCAAGCCATAGATCCTGCCGTACTCGCGACTACAATACCCGATGGTCATTGTGACTTCAGCCTCGTCGCACCACAAGCTGTGAAATCATGGGCTTCGCCGGTGAGTAGACCGTATTACTATTGAGAAATGATGAGGAACGGCCAGTGCCGTTTTGTTCCCTTCGGCGAAAATTTATGTCCTTCAAATTTCAAACATGTCCAATTACTAACCTAGCAAAATAGTGCGGTGCCTGCGGAAGGCTTGGACTGTTCGACCCGCCATACGCCATTCCTACTCTTGGTGGAGGGCTGATAGGGACCACGATAACAACAACGAATGTTGAGACTACAACTTTTGCCACCACCACTTCACCAGCTAGCGGGGCTACCTCAACTATTGTAACAGCTACAACGACAACTGTGGCTCAAACCACAGAAACTAGTGCCATCTCATCATCTAGTAGCCCGGCTTCCGCATCGTCATCACCAACTAGCGACCCTACGACAATCCCTACCGCATCGGCAACCAGGGTGACGGGTTTATGCGGCGCTGTATGGCTGCTCTTTAGTTGTTTTGTTATCTTGTGGCTATAAAAAGATAGCGAGAGCTACTGCAAACTATATGTGATACATATAGAACACACATATGACGTTTGATTATGAAGAGAAACGTCTATCTAGATGTAACAGCACTCATTCTTTTTAATCAGCTGGAGATGAAATCAGGATATACAGAACTGGGTAAATGATGGGCATGAATAACGTTAAGCACTCCAGAATCGGGACTGATAATAAAGGTATGCGGGTTTAATTATCAATGTAATATCAGTCTTATAGGAAAATAATACCAATCCCGCGACGCAAATTAGTATTCCAAGGCGATATTGGGTGTTTTCATAAGCGTAACGCCATCAAACGGACAAGGATAAACACTGCAGGTTTATCTACATAAACGAACAGAAGTGGAATTCCAGCAAATTGCGTATTGAGTTGTATCATGTCCAAAGACCGTCAATATCGTAGCCTTACATCTGCATACCAGGAAGTTGAGTGAGCCCTATGGCAAGTTAGTATTAAAGAAATAGTGTCAAGACAATTCAAAACCTACATCCGTCAGTTTCCTCACCGACAAAGTCCTTAACAGTACACTTGTTAGCAGTGGCCATGGCCTGCTTCTTGATGGATCCGCAGCCATCGTAGAAGCATTCAGACTTGTTCATGGCACGCTGGAGGGAGTCTCCCTTCCACCCGAACATGTAATCGGCATGCGTACCGTACCCCCTATTTTACCCAGTTAGGCATAGCGCTGAATGTATTATGGTGATAACTTTACCTTGTTCCGTCGAAGCTCCAGACGAAGGGGTTAGGAGCACCCGATGGCCACATGCTGTTGAACTTGGTGGTATCCCAGACAGTTTCGTAGGTCAACTGAGGCATGCGAACTGGGTGCGAGGCTGGGCACGGTGGAGCGTTGGTGAAGCCGTCATACTTGATCGTATTGTACATGTGAGACTGATGATCGGGACTGTCAAGGTTCTTTCCATCCCAGCAACTGGAAACTTGTCAGAGCTGATCTATATGCCAATTGTGTTAGACTGGTTACTCACGCAGGGAAATGGTGGACAGCGAAGATGCTAAATGCTGAGAGTCAGTTATCGGCAGATATAAATATTCCAGCACCGTAGGATGGCATACCCAGCGGGGCAAGGTCTGTCGGGGAAGTCGACCCTAGAAAACTTGACGTTAGCTGTCGTCATTTGAAGGTATCTTTGGAAAATTTCGGAAGCTTCTAAGCACGATCATAGCTAAGAAAGAAGCTATGAACGGTGCTAGTTGCGAAAACAAAGAGAAACACGGCTTTAAGGACTGCTTACATCTCTGGGCCTCTGTTCAGAAGAGTCTGAAGACAATTGAAGCGCAGACCGATGTGACCCTTGGCCGCGTCAAGAGTATTCGTTGTCGGGGATCCGACAGTCATGCGGAAGCCCTGGGATGATTAGATTACCTAGCTTGACAGGATTATCTAGCAAACTGACTGGTTTGAAGGCTGTGATATATTGCTGAGACAGCGCGTCCGTGCTAAAATCGTGCCTGTGGATGTATGTTAGTGTAACTGAACCCGTCCCCAAAACTTTCTTTCTCTAGCCGCTGTGACTTAGCCCCTGAATACGAGAGCAAGCTTACTGTAAAAATATTAGCTTGGCATCTGGTAGGCTGTTAAGTGCACTTACCTGAGTATAGTAGATGGTCATTCCACCAGTAGTTCCGGCAGCGAGGGCCGCATTGTTTTTGACAGGCACACGGTGGTAAGAGCCGTTAGTAGGGTGCTTGAAGTAGAGGACCGCTGTCCAGTAGTTTGAGAAATCCCTTTTAAAAACAGATGTTAAAATTGCTGATAAGGAACTCAAAGCATGCGAGTGTACAAGTATATTGAACCATCTGCTAAGGGAGATAGATGACTTGGAAATACGTACTCTGCCATCTCGCAAGTAGTGCAAGTACCTCTTTCACCAACATCACCAGTCATAGTAGCGTTGAAGGCATTTCCTCCGACGATGTGATGGACGTGAGCCGATGGCGTCTGTCCAGGCTCAACGACCGGATCGATGCGTTGGATGGTGAGCGAGGAGCATCCAAAGCGAAGACCTGCCTGGACTGGCGCAATAAGCGCAGCGGCGATAGAGATCGACTTCATCTTTACAACGGACTGGTCTGCAGCAAAGGTTTGAGGAAAAAGAAACAGGGGGCCTCGGTTCAGAGCCGAGTCTGCCTTTTAAGTATAATTCCTATCAGCTTCGCCTTGATTCCCATATCTAGACCAATCTATCCATTGTCATATCATTGCAGTGCCAATGTGATGTATATTGGAAAGCGCGGTCACGGTTGCATATCCCGATTGAGGATTAGGATGGCACACGGTATGCTTGACAGACAAATCAGGTCCAATATCCATGATTAAACTACTTTTACCCGAGACATGGTAGTTTAACTGGGACGTGCAATAGGCTGTTGGACTGGTGCTACTTTGGGGCGGCAAATTCCCGAAGACACGGTTGGATTACCGGTAAGAGCCTTACCCCATACGATCAACGATATTCATCTATTCAATGGCGAAAGCAAGTGCCGTCGACGCCAAGACCATTCACATGTTGAATTATGTGGGTAGAACCTCACGTATGAGTTAGAGATATTGAATAGTAGAGTCTGTATATAGCGTAGACAAGTCGACGGAGAATTCCGTCTGTGATGTTGAACATAATCCCAAGACACCATGCGGATGCTGGTGCGGACACTAAAGGCATGGCCATCTTGGACGGCTTAGCTATCTAATAATATTCGAGTAACGTAGTCGTCGGATTGGCTGCTGCTGATCAAATAATCTACGAAGTCGAGATTTGTTGATTGATGTTGGAAAATAATCCAAGTCGCTCACATTGCTGAATATCATATATTCGGCATATAAAGTGACATAGAAGTGATCCTCCGGGAGCGATCACTGCTGTCGGGATTGGTAAGATTCCCGTTTCCGCTTCACGGAGAATAAATAGAGGTTCTGATTCTTGGTGCCGACTAGTGAGAGCTGTATCGCAAAGGGACTGAAAATATAATGGCTCATGACATTTGATTATCACATCTAACGAGTTGACTATGAACTATAGGACTACAGATTTGGGAGCACCCCGAGATATTACTAAAAGACTCGTGCTGTTCTCATGGGTAATCTTTCTTCAAGTTTAAATGTCCTTTGTGCGGCTATCTCGTAATGACGATTTTGGTCGGTCCTTTGGCTACGAGGAGAAATAATTAGGATTTCGCGTATGACTCATCTCCCAATATGGGTTGTTCGTATTGATCGATATTCTTCTCTGCCACACCAGTGCGAATCTTGTAAAACCTTCACCAGACTCGGCCACTTCAAATTTGAGTCACTTTAATTTTTAACCAAGCCCTACAGGTTATCGAGAGGCGACTGAAGCAGTTAGCAAATCTTCGAGCTTCAAGGAAAATCGCTATATGCGGCTTCAGTTATTATCTCTCAGAATTATTCGATTTCTGTCACCTAGCTCTTGAGTGTTTTCTAGCTTCTCTAGGTGATAAGAGGAAAGCTTTAGTAACTCCTCTAGATCGTCTCTCTAACGAGATTGGCCGGTTACTGTTCGCTTTTCGGCCTAAAGGAAATAGCCTGTGCCTGACGTACAGGGTGGACACGCGCCCGCCGTAGTCATTGAAACCCATAGTGAGCCCGACATTACCACGATGAGCCAGAAGAGTACGGCTGGAGTAAGATTTATCCAAGCACACGGCGACGCCAAATGTCTTTCAGATAAGATCATCCAAGAGTGTTTGCCTTCTAAAGATGGGCGGCAGGCATTGCCGCCATCATGTTGCCCCCGCCAATGATGCCAATATTTACTATAATAGCTGTATAATAGCTAGCTAAATTACTTAGGTACAATAGTCTACCCTGCCGGGAAATAAAACCGCGGAAGGCATACGATAGGCTGATAATGCTGTCTTGGCTGCTACTTCTATACATCACTTTATGACCAATCGCTGTGGCAAGTAACAAGTCATTCTGAACTCGGAAAGACTGTACCCGGCAGTTTACACTAATAAGACGAAAAAGACGTCGATAATAATGACAACAAGAACTCAATATTATGAAGAGCGTTGATAATAGATCAGGAGAGACAAGGTTTCGCTCTTCAATAATGTGACAACATTTTCTCTCGTTCGCTATTATTCCCCCTCTAATTATCAAATTGCCCATACTAATGTTTGAGGATTTCTGGAAAAAGCCTAGACCGCACTTGGAAGTGTCGACTCTCTCGTTAGTCAGCTTTTCTATTCCCTAGATAACTACTAGAGCAG
Organism: Xylaria curta; assembly: GCA_022495235.1. NCBI lineage: Eukaryota > Fungi > Ascomycota > Sordariomycetes > Xylariales > Xylariaceae > Xylaria > Xylaria curta. The sequence goes on along the minus strand of MU375905.1, from coordinate 506,941 downwards.
TGCGGTTATTAATCAGTCGTCAGAAGAGTGAGATTAAGTACCGACAATTTCGAAGTATAGGAAAATTCATTACTCAGGGGTATTCTGTGATCATTCGCACGTCTTAGACTGCGTAAAAGAAAAAGCTTTCTAAAATTTAGTAATAGAGATAAAGCAAATCTGTATTACCTCCTAGCAAATCTCAGTCAGGTGAGGTCCTATAACATAACATTTGGCGAGAAAAGTCTACGCTAAAGCTTTTCAGCCACCCACGCAACGAGGCAGTTCCGGAACAAACTCACTGGCTTAACGAAGATTTAAGTATAGCACAATTATTCTAGAATATAGTAGCTGATGACGTTATTTTCCAAGTTCGCAATTTGGAAAAGCGGGACGGCTATGCATTGTGCGCAAACTTGTTAGGTTCAGATGGTATTACTAATTCAACGCAAATTTAGTCTTATTGAATATCGAAGCGATGAAAAGTCTAATTAAATTTGCTTTAATGAGTTAATAGATATAATGACGAATGTTTCTTGAGATTATACTGATATCATGTATCTGTACTGGGCTGGGGAGGATATCTTAATAGGGGCATCGGCCGGCAAGTTCGCCCTTACGTTTCCAGAGTTTATCACCACCCAAATAAGCAAAAGTTCTCTCGAGGACATCATCTTTGACTTTTTAGGATTTAGAAAATTCAGATTTGGAAAAGAAAAAAGTGGTTGAAATTGTAAAGCACTCCCTTCCCCTATTCTTAACTTGAAGGGACTCCTTATCTTTTCGCGACCTTCACGAATTGAAAGAGTAGCTCTTACGTTGGCAACCGCGAAACCTAAACCTGCCTGCAACTAAACAAAAATAACGGTCAACGCCTCGCTATTGTGTTGCACTCATACCGCGCCCTTCAGAATGATACCCGAGACCGATGTGAATGAACCTAGAAAACGTAGACATATTACGTGCGAATCACGTTCTCCATATCAATGTATGAGGGATACGATCGCCAGCTAGTAAAACCCACTGCACAACCTTTTTTGATATTGGATCATATAGTTAGACCTTTTTAAACTGCTCACTCTTGTAGGCCTTATAGAGGACCATGAGCGACATTCGAGAAGCAGCGTATCTCGTCTATTCCTAGCACCAATCACACTCTCACGTCGTCGAGTATCCCCTTTTTCTTTCTACATTGTATCTGATACTAAAGTAGTTACCCAGGCGGAATAGAACCAGGTGAGTATGATATTATTCCTTACTGTAGCTGCAAGCGGCGATCACAGGACTGGCAAGCTTCAGGGATCCTAGGGAGACCTTTTCGGGTCCTAGGACCCCGAAACTGGCATCTGTCGAAACGATCTACCCACATTTATGGCTGTGTACCTATATGATAAGCTATTACGTATTGTAGAGAAGCTGCTTTTGTTTGTCTGCCCAAGTGGGTATTTGTAATGGAAGTGAGCGATTAAATAAATCCACCTCACCGTCTATAGCACCGATGATCCACGTCGTGTACCCGCGTGTGATTGGGATAGCTTGATGTAGCTGATGAGACGATTTCTAAGGTAATATCACCGAGGGTTGGCAGTCGTTTTTGTCGCCACAGGAATCTTTGGTATGCAGTAAGAATCGTCTCCAGATATATTTCCAACAGGAGTAGGAATTTTACGATAGAGGGAAGAATTGCGAGAGATTCGAGGGACGCGGGCTAGATTTCGCACCTGGGAACGTGGCCATCCATTGCTAGGGTCTCGATGAAGCAGGCCTAATTATTACTTATACGGGTTGGTATGCCCTATTCCTTGCTGAAGAATATGAGTAAAAAGCTGTCGCTGTTGAGAATGTAGCCTGGGTGGCACAAGTCTTGATTTTAGTTGCAGTCTGTTCAAGCTGCAGAAGCCAGTAAAAGCAGACCCAACTATATTCATCGTACCACAGCTAACACGTAAGAATCAAATGGCCAACTAAAAGCAAGGAGATCTAAGCATCACGCTACCACGAAGCAAGAAGATTAATTCTGGTCGTTTGTAGTTCGTCTTTACAGGCTTCGCTTACGTATCTTTGGTGACTGGAGTTGCTAAAGTGGAAACCGATGTCATGATAAAGTCTCCTAGTAAGGTCTCACGCTAGGCGACTTGCAATTCAAGCTCGATCCCGGGGCCCTGCGGCTGAATTAGTGTTTGATGCTTGTCAATCTTGCTTCTGTGTCTATTTAGTAGTAGTACTAGGATACTGGATTATGCCTCGCTTTACCTCATTTGACTTAGAGGACGAAATTTCCCTTTGATGTTGAGACGTCTAGATCGGCATAGCTTTAGACATACCCCACGTACCTTACCACGCAACAGGGGTCGGACTAACATTTGGCCCTATACCATGCCGGCTTCGCCACAAGTAAGCCCAACTTGTGCGAGCAAACCGAAATACGATCGCGAATGGGGTAACCAAGAATTTACTAGGTTAGGTAGAATACTCCATTGCAGGCTATGATACGATTCTCAGCCCTATATTCTGCCTCTCTGTCTAGTAGTTTGGATCGGCCTCTTCTCTGGGCATATATATGAATAGAGTCGGCTCACCAAGCTGACACGATAAGGTCAGTGCTTTGTCATTCGCAATCCACTCGAGTCTCGCTAACAAAATGAGAGTCTTCACATATCAATCCGCGTTCGCTTTTCTCCTTGTCTTTGGCGATGCCACCGCGTCCAGACCAGAGGAACATGGAGCATGCAAAGCCTTCCCTGGCACCTCCGCCGTGAGTATTTCCCGGTAGAGTCGTGGTCGATTATCTATGTATTACCTCGCTCGTCATTTAGTAGCTGCAAGCTCGACGAACCCATCATGGATGGGGAAGTAATTCTCCTACGAACAATATATCATCATTGGAATATAGCGATTCAATACTGACCTGTCAACTATAGTGGCCATCGCAAGAGAGTTGGGCCAAGTTCGATCGGTCCACTGGGGGAAAGCTTATCAAACCAGGCTCTCCTCCAGGAGCTGTCTGCCATCCCGGAGAGCCTACCTTCGAGTGCGTGCCTCATAATCCATTATTCGAACCAGGTGGTGACTAATTATTATTCCTGACAGCCCCGACAAGTGCTCTATCGTCACTGCAGCCTGGAGAACATACGATTTCCACCAAAACGATCCCGTTTCAAACATGTGGCAGCAATTCAATAATGACACCTGTTTGGTTGACCCATCTGCTCCGTGCAGTAGTGCAGGATATCCTGCCTACGTCGTGAATGCGACGACCGCAATGGACATCAAGCTTAGCTTTGACTTCGGTAGGCTTGAGAACGAGATACTGCACAAATTGCAGACCTATTGCTGATCAAGTACGTCTAATAGCACGGAAACACAACGTTCGTGTTGTCGTAAAAAGTTCTGGTCATGATTACCAGGGCCGCTCGCAGGCGCCAGGGGCTTTGTCTATATGGGTTCATCATATGCAGGGCCACAAAATACACAATGAATCATTTCAGCCGGAAGGCTGCAAATCTACAATCGACACTCCTGCAGTTACTGTAGGTGGCGGTTCTCAGCTTGGTGCTATTTACGAGGAGCTAGACAAGATCAATCGGACCGTGGTAGGAGGAGCCTCGAAGTCAGTGAGCGTTGGTGGCTACCTGACCGGTGGTGGTCATTCGATTTTGGGCCCCCGTTACGGTTTGGGTGCAGATAATGTTTTAGAAGTAGAAGTCGTTACGCCCATGGGCGATATTCTTACTGCTAACGAATGTCAAAACGAAGATTTGTTCTGGGCTATGCGAGGTGTGAGTTCATTTTTTTGACATCTTTCCGAAGCTATTCACAGCTAATAAATGGAACACAGGGAGGCGGCTCAACCTTTGGTGTTATGACCTCTGTAACTATCGCCACACATCCAAGTCCAAAATTAGTAGCAGGAATTATAGCCATCCTTACTCTGAACCCCAGCGCGTCTTGGACTTGGGACATGGTCGGCTACCTTGCTTCTTCTCTGCCCTATCTCGCGTCAAAGGATGTATCAGGCTATGCGTTTTTCACCTCTCACATGAATGGCTCTGATGGTAACAATGGGACTGGTAGCTTTGCTGGTATGGCTGGAGAGTTTATGGTACGTGTTTAACCCCCATGTTTTGCTTTTCTTAATGTCATCACTGAAGCTCCCGCTTCTATCCATGGACCAGTCAGGCCATGAAGATAAGCCATCATATCTAAAATTAGTCTTCTACAGATTTTAGACACACAGGACATCAGTGACATGCAGGAAATTTGGGATCCCCTTATTGCACATGTCAAAGCCACATGGCCCGATGCAATTATTACATTGGACGTTAATCCTTATCCCTCCTTTCAATCTTGGTTCAGCGAATATTACGACCAAAACACGGCGGGTTACGATGGATATGTCGGATCTCGTCTCCTTGATGATAAGGCCCTCAATCAAAGTACCGCTCTTGGCAAAATCTTCAGGCATTCGAACGGAACAGCATATCTTGTAGCTGGGAAAGGTGTGCGGGATGCTAAGCCAAGAGGTGGTAGTATCTCAGTTACTCCGACTTAGAGGAAAGCAATTGTCCATGCCAGTAAGCTCCCAAAACCCTTACGATACTTAAGCACGACTAATATATCATTCTATCATAGCCAATGGACATGTCTTTCCACCCCTCAATGCCACCGCCAGAGTTGAAGCTCTCGATATCGTTAATAATATCACCGAGCCTTTGCGAAAAATAGCTCCTGATATGGGAGCCTATGTGAATGAGGTAGGTTTCTTGCTCAAAGTACACAAAGACTTATTTGCCGACAAGTATTAGAATAACCCCAGCGAGCCAGATTGGCAACATACGTTTTGGGGAGAGAACTACGAACGCTTGTTGCAGATCAAGAGAGCAACAGATCCTGAAGATGTCCTCTGGTGCCATCCATGTGTTGGGAATGAAAGGTGGGAGCAAATAGGCTACCGTCTCTGTCGTACTGATCAGGGGTCTACAAAAGGGGCTAGGCAACAGCATCCCATGACCCAATAATATTCCAAAGACGCCGATAACAAGGTGCCAAACAGTCTGTATGAAGATACATCCACTTTAAAGGCTTATATTTCTCTCAATTAGCGACACTAGCTTCGACTGCTGCCCTACTTCTTAGGTGGTAGCTTGTCTAACACAGTCGCAGTGCCAGTGATCTCGAAATCCCAGCTCGCACGATCGTCAATATCCAAGACTAATTTATACTTTGCAGGCCATAGTGTCAAAGCACCATCTGTATCACTCCGCGCAATGCTTCCAAGCTTAATGTCGAGTGTGCCAATAGCAGTATCCCCGGGCTTGATATCATGCAGTCTCGTGAACGCTACTAGACTCTTATTAGGATACGGTGAAGGCCCATACTCACCCTTCAAAAACGCGAGAAGCACGTAGTCTGAAGTGAAATTTCCCGTATTCGTCACCGATACCGACACCGATGTGAGCGGGGAAAGGTCGAGCGGGCTTCCTCCAGTGCTGTTACTGACTAAATCCGCTGTCGCAAACGCTGTGGGAAGGTCCGTCGGTAAGGAGACGTTGAAACTTGTGTAATGCAACCCGTGCCCGAATGAAAAGACTGGTGGCTTAGAGTACCACTTGTAGGTGCGTCTAAGTATTTGTTAGTAGATGAGATATCATAAGACGTCGAGCTAGGAGAAGATAGCTTCAACGTACCCTGGGTTTCCACTTCCAGGCTGCAAGTTCATATTGGTCATCGGGACTTGGTTCACATAGTCGCCTGGGTACTGAGTTACAGGCAATCTTCCCGCCGGAGCTTTGTCGCCAGTGAGTATACTAGCAACAGCCGTGCCTCCATCTTGTCCGGGATAGCCCGCCCAGACGAGCGCGTTTACGTTCTTCTCCGATACGAGTGCCGAACTGTCAACCATGGTGCCCATCTGAACAACAACAAACGGCTTTTCGCCCGTCGCGGTTGCTAACTGCTGGATTAAGGATAATTGAACGCCTGGCCAAGTAATCTGCTCTCGATCCCTGTCCTCGGCTTCAATGCTCGTATCCATGCCGCCAACGAAGACCGTTGCGTCCGCGGCTTTTGCCAGGTTCACAGCTGCAGAGAATCCAGAAGTTGAAGTCCCTGTGAGCGCGCAACCCTGCGCGTTTGTAACTTCGAACCCGGCCGCTTTGAAAGCATTGACTACTGTGGATATGCTTTGCGCAATACCGTAATAGTTGCCTTGCATCTGAGTCGTCGCGGTCGCGAGAGGTCCTACAACAGCCACACGCTTCACTGTCGTCTTAGACAAAGGCAATTTGCCTGTGCCCTCGTTCTTCAGGAGTACTAGCCCCTCCTGCGCAGCACGTAGTGCCAGCGCCTTCGCATCTGGCTTTGCAACGTCGGCCCAAGCTATCTGCCGATATGGATGCTTGGTGGGCGCATCAAACCAGCCCAGCCGTACCATAGACGAATAACGGCGGATCAGCGATCTATCGAGCACGGTATCATTAAACATTCTTGAGTTGTAGGCAGAGGGTAAATTCTGGGGCCAGAATTGTCCGCAGTCCAGATCCGTGCCGGCGTTGAGCGAAGCGGCGGCGGCATTAGCTGCACTTCCTCCGTAATGATGGTCAGTCCACACATTTCCCAAGGCATCACAGTCTGCCGTAACCCATCGATCTCCACCAAAGCCATAATGCTCACGGAGAACGTTCTGGAGTAGCCAAGGATCGGCGCACGTCGGCACCCCATTGACAGCATTGTAGCTGCACATTATGGACTGTGCGTTTGCATCGCGAACACAGGTGCGGAACGGTTGAAGATAATAGTCCTGCAGATCCTGCATGGTAATTTTCGCATCGAACGCGTAACGTCTATTACCCTTCCAATTTTCCATGTCGTACCCGGCATAATGTTTGCATGTAGCGACAAGCTTGTAATATGGATCTGCCTTGAGACCACCCTGCAGCGCTGGAATCAGCTGCATTACATACTGCGACATATGATACGGATCTTCAGAGGGAACTTCCTGTCCTCTTCCCCAGCGCGGATCTCGGAAGGTGTTGATATTCGGAGTCCAGAAGTTTAACCCACACCGCCCAGCGTTGCTGAATGCTCTGGCCTCTGTTGAGGTCACAGTTGCTACAGAAGAGATCATCGGCATATCGAAAGCCGCGCCCATCGTGATGGGCTGCGGGAACGATGTCGCATAGCTGAATTCTCCCGAGGTCGCAAATTGGACACCGCGGGAGCGAGCTACACCGTGTAGCGCCTCCTGCCACCATTCGTAGGCTGGCAGGCCGAGTCGGGAGACGCCCGGAGAATTATCCCAGCTGTTGGAGATTTTTTCACTCGTTGTAAATGCTGCGACGAGCTATAACCCGATGTGTAAGCCTATTATGATCACGATGCTTTTGGGAGTATTCGGACATCCTACCGCAGCTGCGCGCGACCATGGGTCGAGCGTCGCGTTACATACTTGATTCGATGCGAGCTTTTAATGATTAGCCACAGATCTATAGACTCGATATAGCTCGTACCGGCCCTGACTGGCAATTTGGAAAATCACGTGCCCACGCGCTTCCCACGAGCAACACGAAGGAGATCTTATACGCCATCTTAGGATTCTAGCAGCGATTGAAGCATCTTCTCTATCCTAAAAGATAATCTTGAGCCCTACGGGACACCCATATATATCAGAATGACAGCTAAAACTTCAATGCCCAGAAGCTATCTCAACTTCGACACGAATGACGGCTAAAATCTAGTATTATCCCTTGTACACTCATCCGATTGCCCGCATATCTATCAACCGCGCTCTAGAAGCTTAGCAATGGCCCCCGGAGGAGCACCTCCATGGGGTTCAACGCCCAGGTTCTCGACGTCGTAGCTTCTTTAAGGGCGACTTCATTTAGCCTAAAAAGTGTTATTGTATATCCTTTCCCATAGTCCGACGTTCAAAACTTCGATATCTAGGTGCAGACTATAGCAAGTTTCTAGAACTCATCGCTTGCAAAGTTCGAGTACCGCCAAGGTATTTTAAAACCACGAGTCGGCGCAAGGGCCAACTCAAATGTCCTAACGATTCCATCCCCTCTTCCGACAAATTTACCCCTAGCTTATTTTGTATGAGTAGATGACGGATTCTGCTAAGAATATGGACCCATGATCGTGCTGCAGATTTAATCGGCCTACTCCTGTCGCACAAACAGTCGACACTGTCTCGTCGAGGGAAAGAGCATTTTGGAATTAGATTTTCAGCTTCACGCCTAGATTTAGTAGTACTGTTGTAGCGATATAAGCATGCTTACTCGCTCAATAAATTCGAAGCTGTGATTCATTAGAGTAACTGCCCCTTCTCAACGTGCGCCTCTTCATGTCATCATCACTTCAGCGTAAGACGTCCAACCAGTTTGACTATTCTCACATTGAATAAGCTTTGAGTTAGCAAGTCTACTTGTTACACATGATAGAAGAGCACGTGCCATCACGCTGCACGTTGAGGAGCTTTATACACACATAACTATGTTGTTAACAGAGGCATTTTAAAACCCTTCAAGCAACACGTCCTCTATGATCGTAACTAGTACAGAGCAGCATGCTGCCAACCCAAGTATGATCTACTCCAAGAATACATAAAAAATTCTTAGTCTGCCTCATATGAACCATTACTTGTGCTCACAACTCGAGTAGTGGGAAAACAAGAACTGTACCACCTTATCTGTGTTTTAGGCTAGGATGAGTAAGAGTAGAGTGCCTAGTAAAATATATATGCGATAAGTGCGCTAGGTAGTAGGGTCTATATCTCTACGTAACCTGGGTGCTTGAGCATCTGGCTGCTCATATATAGATAAATCAATAGCGTTGTTCTTCGCTATAATCAGGTTATCAGCATAAGTAGTATACTGCCTGGTAGTTTAAAATCCACACGAGCAGTTAATTATGCACTTCACTTTATATGCACACGTATAACTTGGTGCCACGAAATACAGGGCACTTGCTTTGGCGGCATAATTGTATGTATATTCTCAGGAAACTAGTGGCATCCCCAGAGGGGTAGGGTTAGCATTCGCCCCCATAGCCTCATGCCAAGAGCCCATTGATCCCGACATGCCAACCCCAATGAGGGGTGTGGAGGGGTGCAGCAGTAAGCTCGCAAACTGCCTAGCATTGAAGTTTCGTGAACCATTACGTTGCTCACTCGCTGATAGCTACACTTCTACTCGTACAAATGGATTCGAAGGAAAGGCTTAACTTCGCCGAGGCTGCGACGGTTAACAATCAAAATAAGTATGTTTGCTGCGCTAGCAGAAATACGCCAAACACTAGAAACTAATCATTAGCGAGCGTATCGCAGCCCTCAAATGCAGATGCTGGCAGCCGCAAAGAAGAGGACAAAGACGCCGTTACCTGCCAAAAAGCTCCGATTAGGAGTGAGACCAATGATGTCCAAACCTCAGCGAGGAATATCGGGACAACAAGTAGGTGTGCCTAGGCGCAGAGTCGACGGCAACAATGCTAACACACGCTACCATGCTTTACCTGATGTTTCGCGTCCAAAAATTTTGCGGAGACCTTTCAAGAGTGCGACTAGTATTGGATATTTGAGTTATGCAACAATCTCGAGGAATAATACTGCAGACGAACACTTACGCAAATCTGCTTCCTTCGCGTACTTAGGTTCCAAGTTAGCAACTTGCAATGAGACGAGCCTGAAGTCGAGGTCGAGCACGCCACAACATAGTTTCCATAGCCTCCGGCAACAAGACGAGGCCTCGTCTTTGCTCATGGAAACATCATTTGTCTTCCAACCCCTCGGATTACCGAGCGGAAGCAACAACATAAATTACCTTCATAGTTCTGACGACGACATTGACAAGGGTATGCTTGGGCGGTTGAATAGACGAACTAAATTAAACAGCATCATGAATCACCTTGCTGATTTCAACAAACTCAATCGATGAGGTTATGATGAAGCAGCTGAATAGGTCCTCAAGCACTAAACAGGACCACCTAACCCCACCGTCACGGGGGAAACGGAGGTTTATGGATCGTTCTTGTCCTGTGGAATCAAAGAATAACCCCGGAGATCAGGAGTGCGGGCCTCGAGCATACAAGCTAGCTATGTGACTATATAGCAAGGTTACAACAAAATAGGTCGGTTAGTTTTGAATACCTTGTATTTCCGCGTGTTCTGTTACAAAACATAGAACTCTCTCTCTATTACTCTTTAGCTTCACACTCAATTCCAGACAGGTCTCTGTTTATATCAGCCAATTTTACGGATATTCCGCTGAATTTGCTTTGCAGTGTGCGTGTATCGTGTGCCTAGGCTACTATAGAAGCGTAGGTTGTTTGGTCTAACTACTGCGCATGCGCTGCATTAGTTCTGAGGTCCGGTAAATAATTATAATAAATTGAATAGAATTAAGACTGGACTAAACACACCTTTCTATGCACGATCCTTGCAAGCGAGAAAGTAAGGCGAAGACGAAGAGATTCCTCGAGAGGTATACACCGAAATAGATTTGACCCTTGTTGTCATCACATCAATGGGTCTAGCATGAGTTTACCTTTAACAAGGTAGACATGGAAGAATGTGATGACCTTTGGCAACCTCTAGACCGAGCAGCGATCATATACTATAAGCTGTTATAGTTTAGACAGCTTCAACTGGGCTTAGAATTTTATGAGCACTTAACCATCATAGAATAGTGAAAGCTTTTCATGATATCTTTGGACTGGCCACATAAATGTTACTCACACATACGTTGAGGCATTGAAGATATGAACCGCCTTCAAGAATTTTCGTCCTTAATTTGAAATCTTGTACATTTATGAGATCATAATTTCAGCTGATATTTTTGCCTTATTTTAGCCACATGCCCGCCCTTTAACCATTCCTCTGTCACGGAACAATACCACAGTCCTATGACGGTAGACTACAGAGATAGAATGTTATCAAGCCGCTCGAATTAACCACTGCCCGGCTGAACCCTAGCTTAGTAAGTGGTGTGAGGTGAAAGTCATCATTACTAATTGTTTAAATGCTTATTCGATTCATATCCGGCATGCCACTGTTGGTAAGCACATCCGAATGGCCTTATTTTACTGCTTGTTGGATGTTACTGTATCAGTAAGTACATTAGTGAATAGGATCAAATGTAAGGGAACGGGTTAGCTGTAGTCCAAATGATCTCTTGTACCTGTAATCCCCTTCTTTTCTAACTGGGACTTAATCTTTACATCATCTAAATACACTGTTGGTGATCCCATCTAGAGAGTGCACTGTTTCATTTCCTATTTGATCGCAGACCCAATTATCCGCGAGATTGAAGAACTATCGTCAGACTAGAGTTAAAAAGCTGATGAGAAATCAGTCAAGCATCAGCCACAAGGACAGTACATACACAACGATTCGAAACAGTTACTTAAAGACGAGAAATGCAAGATACCCATGAATAAAAATATGTAGAGCTTTCCGTCCACTTGAATGGGAGGATTCAGCGGAGTAAGGATTCATCCTTGCGCTAAACTACTATCTAGGATCTAGGGAGTGCCGGCTTACTTACTATGTGACGGCCACCGTTGACCGCTTTTTTATAGGGCTTTCACAAAAGCTACCAGTTCTAATATTCACGATAGGGGATTCTTAAAAACCAATCAGTTGAACTTTAGTGAAAACCTAGGTTGTGCGCAATTCGGGATTCTAGGATAGGCATTCGTTATGATATCCCTATAGCTAGAAGAAGTTCGTAGAGAAAAACATAAGTCCCTAAATCCCTGAATATAGCTGGACGAGACATTTGTAGATCCTAATGGCGTTGAATCAAAGCCATGTAAATCTTGATTCATGAGATATTGAACGCCACAAACCAAGTTTCACAAATGATGACATGCCAATTTTTGTAAAATGCAATAAGTTTCTAGCCATACGGGATAAGACATGCAATGACGTAAGTTTATGAATATACATGAACAACCTCGAAAACGCATAAATTGAGAAACGTATTTTTAGACTCGCTTGTTGGTTTTGGACCCCGTCGAGATGCATAATAGCACGAGGTTTTGTATCTTACGTGAGAAAACTATGCATACTAACACGACTAAGACGTCAAGTGTAACGGCCGAAGTAAGGCTGGAACTCCAGATGATTCACGATCGTCTTATTGCGCGATGTTGTTATACTTATACTTATCTGGGCTGCTAATTATTCTCTTAAGTGGGGCGTTGAAATCAATAATAGACTTGTCGTCTGGACTAGTATCACCGAGATTCGGCGATAGTAGCAAAACGAATAACTCATAAAAAGTCAGCTTCGTAAGAAGGGAGTTACATCGATTTACACTCGCTAATCGTATCTTCACGATCACAGCATCTCCTGCCTGGTTTGGTAGACAAATATACAACGTTTCAATAAGACTACGAATACATGGAAGGTGGCTGCCTTTTATTCTAGAAGGATTCACAAAGCAGGCTAGCATTAAGTGCATTAACTGTAGGAATTGCCTTTCTGGGAATAAGAAACCATAGACCCGGCGAATCAGGGTCTATGGTCTCCTTCTCCGCTGTATAAGGTAAATCGTCCCGATAGCCCGCCACTTCGGTAAATGGGGCGTTAGATTGAGATGCTAACTGTTATTTTCCTCAACCCCGAATCCTTGGGTGTAACATCGCGTACGATTATCAAACAGGCCCAAGCTCCCCAAGCTCTCTGCATGTCTTAGAAGCTGACGGCTGAGGCTTATTCTATGATCTTACCAACAACTAAAGAATGTTACCTTGGAAAGTCGCGCTCAAATCATCATACGGCCGACACTGTACCGCATCAACTGGTCCTTACTTAGACATAGTAGTACGGTATTACTTTATAATACTTCCAGAATCGTCCCATACTTGTGGAACCGAATTTGGCTGAAACATAGCTCATGCATGTAGTACTGCCGTAGCAAAGTCATACGACCACGATATGTCTCGGCGGCCGACCGGGTTATCTATGCAAATAATGTGCGCTGTCTGCATAGTACTTACACTACCTAACTTCGTATTCTCGTGTCAGAGCTCGTGTAATGCTTTATAGGCAGGCTAGGTTCAGCAGCAGGCAACGTGCTACCAGGACCAGGTAGTTATAGAAGATCTTACATGCATACGATTTAGTGAAATAGACGCGCGTTACCAATCAGGGTCGTGATATCGGCTCTTGGAGGGGGCTAAAGGCCTGCATGCCGAGAAACCGATATCCAATGAGCTCACTGTCTTATATTCGGTCCCCGTCTTGCCACGTTGATTAGCCCTGGTTGACCCTCCATTATTACTGTACTATGGTACGATGGAGGGTCGTCTTCTGCCTGCTTCTTCGCGGGCCATTCGTTCTTCTGCGACCGTTCCATAGGGCTACACCAAAAGCAGGTAGATGGATGGTGGTCCCGCGAAGAATGGATTGTCAGTCTTCGCTCTGATTGAGTCAACATGCCGTCTGGGGTTGCACCTGTACCCTGGCGTCGCGATCCTTCGCCATGTCTCAAAACGGCAGGAAATCGGCCTCTGCATCATTCGCTCAAGCCACTTTCGCTGACTATTGTATGTTATGGTGGTAGTGAAGCCCGCCAAAGATGCCATCTCAACCCGAGGTAGCACATTGCGTAGCGTCGAGCCTTACACATGCCCCATTGGTCTATCTTCGGGCCGTGTGCTATTCTTGTCAGCACAAGTTTCTGGGCGCGCCGCACACACTAGCTTGCACCACCACGGTTGATCAAATCGCTGGCGACATCCATGACGATTTGAAGTGGCTTTCACCGAGAAACAGATGTCTGGGGTAAGCGAATCTCACCATCCCACAAGCCGCTGCCGGGAATCCTGATTCTTCCTCACCAAACAAATCGATCTTTCATTAGATCTCTTCTTTCCATCAATCCTCACCCCATTCACGACACGCATGTTCAGCCTAAAAAAGAAGTAGGGATGGTTTCGTCCCTAGGAATCTGGCGGAGCTCCTGGGGCTACATAGCGGCGACCATCTTTCTCGCCGCCCTATCCACCCTTGCTGTCGCCCTTCGCTTCTGGTCGAGACGAATATCTGGACTCGGAATACATGTAGACGACTGGTTGGCGCTGGGTACGCTTATTGTTCACCATGGACTGGGTGCGACGATCTTGGTGGCATTCTTGGTAGATGGTTTGGGGTTCGACACGCTGAGCCTATTGAGGGCCGATCTCAGCGCGGCAATGGACTTGCAGAAACTCACTTTTGTCGGCACTATCCTATACGGAACGGCGTCAACTAGCATTCGACTTTCTGTCATCATATTCTACTTTCGCATCTTCCCGACTACGATAGTACGGCGCGGTGGTTATATTCTCGCAGTCGTATGCGTCGCTTGGTTTGTAGCGATCGAGGCCCTCAATCTGGCAACGTGTAAGCCGATCGAATTCATGTGGAACCGATCAATCAAGGGCCATTGCATCAGTGCTCCTGAGGGCGTCATCATACTTGGTGCTGTCAACGTTATCATTGACTTAGTCACTGTAACACTTCCAATTCATGAGGTTATGAAGCTCAACTTGTCGAGGGAAAAGAAGCTCGTCATTTTTGGCGTGTTTCTTATTGGTGGCATGTGCGTAATCCCCCGCCGAGAAGCCAAATCATGTCCTGAGTTATCGTTGCTAATACTAATACGCAGTGCTTGTGCCGCTAGTCTAACTCGAGTTATATCGATATCGTTATACCTTACTAATGACGGGGAAGATGGTACCGGTCGTAAGTGGTCATGGTCTCGACAAGACGGGGGTGACTGTGAGAGACTAACTAAGTCTAGCAACCTCTGCTCTACTTTCTGCTACAACTGGCTTCGAAATATACATCGCTATCATCGGCGCCTGTGCCCCGACGCTGGTTCCCGTGTACAAAAAGCTTCGTAGGAAGCCTCTGCCAGACGATGCGCCGATCCCGCACCGATCCGGTTATACGACCAAGCATTCCAAGAAGCAATCGCACACATACGTTAAGGGCGGAACAACTCCTGGGCTCAGTCGGACTGCCCTCCGCGAGTCTGACGAGGAAGAGCGGCCTTTCAAGAGATTTGATGATGTACACGTGCTTGTGCCGGCGAAAGAACGAGGAGAGTTCTGGACGGACATCAGTGCGCGGCCAGCATCAGAGGGAATACCGCTGGGAGGAATAAGGGTGCAGCGGGACGTGACCTGGAATTCGGAAGAATAATACCCTGGGTTTAGGACACACGTTATCTTGCATGTGTAGGCGTTTTGGGAGGCGATTTGAAAGTTCAACGGGGAATAACCACGTTTTACACTCTACTCTTCACTGTACAGTGGATATTTCAGTAGGCATCAAATTGGTGAGAGGTATTTCCACCGATACCAAAATGAATGAGCTTTTCTGGCTCGCCTTCAAGGGCGTCCTAACCAGATGATATGATGGAAACTTTGATACATACTCATTTGGTTACGTACAGGAAGGGCGCCATTAGGCTGATTCGTTACACTCCTTGGAGGACTTTCTCACGATGGTGTATCTCAAACGTGGGATTTCCACTGTTCCTCACACCATTCCCAAAGCTTCTTCGCATTTCCGAGACCACCCTCACTCTCCGGCGCCATCGCCTTAAGTATATCCTTCCGCGTAATCTCATTATCAGGTCTTCGTCTACCCCAAGGTATCACGTACGTCCCATTATGCTCAATTTTCAGCTCCGGCGATAGCCCCGCATATAGCTCTGTATAAGCACCAAACTCGGGGTCATGAAGCATAGTTGCATTAAGGATGAAGTAGAGTGGCGCCGCAGTTCCCTTGAATGAGCCCGCCCTGAGATTTCCAGGGTTCAGCGTCACGCTCAGTATCCCGTCGTCACCGTGACGGCGGGCGAATTCACGCGCCAGAAACCACGTCCCTGCCTTCGATGCGCCGTAGTTTGTGACACGGTTTTTGAACCCTTGGTCCAAAACGCTGAAATCGACGCCGTTCGGTGGTGATCCGGAGTCCATGAGTCCGCTCGACGTCCACACTACTCGCGTCTTGCCAGCCCCTGATGGGCCAGCCGCAGCCGCAGCTGCCTTAAGTTGTGGCAAGAGTAACTGAGTAAAGAGCAATGTCGCGACGCAATGTACTCCCATGAAGACCTCGAGGTCCTGTGCAGTGCGTTCGCCAAACTTTAGGACATTGGCGCCGATACCTGCATTATTCCAGAGAACATCGAGCTTGGGCTCTTGACGGGCGAACTCCTCTGCTGCTTCCTTCACAGACTTGAGGTCACTCAGGTCGAGATGAAGGTACTTAAGTTTACCCCTGTCTTTTGCGCCCTCTTTTATGGTTGCCTCAATGGACTTGATGGCTTCTTCTGCTTTTTCCTAATCGCTCATCTAAGAATCAATGTTATATATAGAAATGACAGCTTCATTGTTGCGTACCTTCGACCGCGATGCCATATAGATGGTCGCACCGGATGTAAATAGGATCTTGCATAACTCATACCCAATACCCGTATTGCCGCCGGTGACTATGAATACACGACCTTCTTGAGGGCCAGGTGTTGTAAATGTTGGAGGAGGTGGCCATGTTTGCGTTTTGAAATTGCGGAAGCCCTCCATCGTGAACGGTAGTACGAGAGAGCTCCTAGGCTAAAGCTTCAAGGGGAAGGGGAGTGAAGGCTGCGTCTCACACCAAGTACGTATGCAGGATGTGTCTATAATGCTGAGTTACCTAATTTATATGAAGATGACAGGCAGCATTAGTGACGGAGTAAAATGCGGTGATGCGGAGTTGGGTGCGGAATAAGGGATGAGTGAAGCCGCCCTGGCTGTGTCTGGCCGCTATAGGGTTTCGTTGATACGCTGTAAGAAACTCAATAGGCTCCTAAATTTAGCACTCTTGCATCCCTGGCTTCATAGCCCTGTAGGTTTTATAGGCATTAGCTAGCGCACCTCGGCAGACCAATCCAACGCGCGATGTGACTCTCTCACTTACACATGTTGGTTGTTGCGAATGACTTGATCAAAGACGCAAGCAGCGTCGTGTAGGTTCTCATCTTTATTTCGAGATCTTGGTGCATAGCCAAATACTTCTTAAGTATCTGAGCTGTTATATACATCACAATTATTGGCAAGGCACGGGAAGTAGTGTTTATATATATACGACAGCACTACCTTCGAAAATGGTTGATTATCTTCATTATTTCACCACAACTCTCACACCCTTACTCCCCGGCCACGGTGCTGCCTTCAGGTACTCAGTGTGGAAGTCAACATCCCTGCGCGTCGTCTCGAAAAGCTCGAATTCGTGACGTCGGAAGAGCGTAGCGAGCCCAATAAAAATCTCCGCATGTGCCAAATTAAGACCTAGACACATCCGCGTCCCGCGACCAAACGTAGTCAAGTAGTTAGTCAGCGGTTTAACGCCGTCGGGGCCCTTTGGATCGCCGAGCCAGCGCTCAGGTCGAAACATGCTCGGCTCTGGGAACACTCGTTCGTTGGTGTGCATGTGGTATTGGTCCATACTGACCGGCGTTCCTGGCGGGATGATCCACTGCTCGAATGTCATGGTGCCGGTGCGGTCTATGCGAGGAAGTCGTTCAACGCCTCCAAATGCGATGCGTAATACTAGATGTTGATTTATCGTTAGAGGAAGAGTCCAAACATTAAGGAGAACTGAAAATAACCTACCTTCTTTAGAAACAGCAGTCAGATACGGAAGTTTTTCGAGATCTCCTAATGGTAATATGTGTTGCGGATCAGGCATGGCCTCTTCCAACTCAGCCTTCAGTCGCGATAGTACGGACGAGTTATCGAGGATATGGAATGTGCCAATGGTAAGAGACCAGGCCGTCGTCTCAAACCCCGCTCCAATGAGCGACTGGGCCTCCTGAAGAAGACGCTCGGGACGCAGTTCATGTTGTGGAAGGTCTGATGCGACCATCTCGGAGAACACTGTCTTTAGGCCTGTCTCCTTTTGCCCCTGATTACGCTTGGCAAGCACATCAGCAATCTGTCGCTCCATTTCCCATCGAAACTGGATGACGGGAATAAAAGGCGGGAACACGCGCATTGCGAGCCAGTCGGGAAGGTTGTTGATGATGCTTAACAGGAACCCGAAATGCAGCGTGATGTGACAATAAACGGCCACACTGTTGACCGCGGTTGTGAAAGGGGACCTGAAATCAGGATAATCGTAAAGGTTCATCGACTTTGCGAATACTATGTCCATAATCGCATCGGCCGATAAGGCACTCCAGACATCTTGGATATTTACAGGCTTGTTTTTGCCCGTGTACTCTCTTGAGAGCTTCTCTGAGATGCGGTCCATCAGCGCCTGAACACTGGCCGCCTGGCTACGGACCTTTGCCTTTGAAAAGAAGGGCGCCAGAGCAGACCTTCGCATCTTGTGCTCTTCCGCTTTCACAGTACTAAAGGTGGCTTCTGGGATACTAAAGCGATGTTGAAACCGCTTGAGCTTGTCATAGGACTTGTTTGTTGAATAGAGAACATCGTAATACTCTGGATCATCGATATGTAACTCATCTGGATTTATTCGCACGATAGGGCCATATTTCTCGTGCATCCGCCGGATCTCAAATGGGAACTGGCCGCCTCCCTTTTCCACTAGGTCAAAATATGCTTCATACCATCCTGTCAGGGCCGCGAGCTTCGGGCCCGGGAAGCGGGCGATAGGGCTCAGGTACAGCCGGTAAATCGCCAACCAGATGCCATAACCAAGCCAATAGACTAGAGCAACGGCAACAAGTAATCGAGTCAACCCGTGCCTAATCACAAGATCGACTATCTGCTCGCCTCCAGCCATCGTAATGGGAGACGCACGAAGCTTGAGGCCTGTGTTTACTCAATTGCTGCTCCGACGCCGGGCCAGCGGTCACATATCAGTAGGTAACGCCGTGAGCGCCAGTAGTAGAGCGCTGAGCGTCCCACAGATACCCAGAGTTAGCAACTAAATTGTTGTCATTCACATGTGGGACGGTCAGAGTCAAGCCATGTACGTATTACATGTCAATGGGCCGATGGCTTACCGGGCTGGAAGCCCGCCGAAAAGGATTAAGGACTATGCATTAGCGTCCGGCAGTCATGATTTTGCCTAGATTCTGCCTTATCACTTGAAATAGCACGAATATCTCGTCATTCATGAGGTTTAAGTGTTTAGACACATACGCGGGATATGCGGATGACCGTGTTATCACGTCGTCATCATCATCTTCTTTCATAGTAAGAAAATACGGAAGGACGGCAACATTTCCCTCACTTATCACCCGCCCCCAAGTCCCCAAGGAATCCTTCTGCGGCGGGGACGCCTTCCTCTGTCTTGGGATGGAGGCTTGTCGGCGTCCGGCAAGTCAGAATCGAGGTGCAGGGATTGCCTACCCTACACTAAGCTAGGCACTAATGAGCTTATCACCCATTCCCAGTTACGTGTAGCCCAATCATCAAAATCAACAGCGAATACGGACAACTTGAGAAATGTAACAGAAGTCTGAAGAAAGCTGAGTAGCTAAAATTACTCGCCGAAAGTCCTCAACTAGGACGGAGAGTGGCTGTTCACGTGGAAAGTCCTCGTCAGCATAACCTATGTGTGAAATATGATGACTATTTGTCTATGAACGAAAAAACAAGTAAACTACTTTGGTATCATAACGCCACTAATTATACAGTCTATCCATATCTATCCAATAACTCGTTTAATGTCAAACGCGACATAGCCTACCATCTCCGTCTTCCCTCCATACCTCACTGCCGACGGAATTCACGCCGTATAATACTCCTTTGGGATCGTATCTTGCCTTGATCTTCTTCAGCCTAGGATAGTTTTCGCCGTAAAATGTGACTTGCCAATCGTTCTGGGCAAAGTTCGCCTCGTTCGCATAAGCACCAGCATCTGGCGTAGCAGCCTCGAAAGCCGGTAGGACGCTTTGCTCATAGTCTTTCTGTTGCTCTAGGACCAAGTCCCACGACTGTCCCCAGCTCCAGACTGAGCCAATGATACACGTAGCGAGAGCGTCCCGCCACGCCGGGGACGCGGAGTTCTCAGCTGCAGGCTTCACGATGTGTGATTTGTTGACGTTCAGGGCAGTGCATGCCAGTGTGAAATTCCCACCAGCAGTAACGCCTTGAAACCCTTTGAGAACACTTGCCGCGTTATCTGCTAGATTATTCCGCGATATGAAGCGATCTCCCGCCACTGGGCTGATGGGGGATACAGCTAAGACGGGCTCAAGCGAACCCTCGTAGTATGAAGAATAAGTTGAGCTTGTAGATGTGTTGAGGGCCATGTTCTGCAGACTAAGCCCGACGGTTCCGAGTTCCGATACCAGGGGGTTTAAAATAGCGACAACTTCGTCCTTTGTTCGATTTGGTGCTGTCATCGTATATAGGATGAACGTGTCCTGGCTCACAGAGTATGACAATACTATGCCTTTTTGATCGACAAGTGCAGGCAGGTGATTGTGGAAAATACCAACGGCTTTCCAGTAAGCCTCCGTGGAACCGGTTGACGCTGTACTGAAAAAGAAGTTCGCTGAGCCCACTGGGCCATCTTCAAAGACTCTAGCTGTCATTGAGACGACGATTCCGTATGTACCGCCACCTCCACCACTTAGAGCCCAGTATAGATCCGAATATTCGTTCGTAGGCGTAGCTTTTACCAGCTTGCCGTCAACCGTGACCACTTCCCATTCCAAGACATTGTCTGCCCCCAATCCATAGAGACTCGCGAGTAATCCATAGCCGCCACCTTGGGAGTAGCCTCCAGCGACACCTACTGTCGGACAGGATCCCAAAACGGCCCGAAAACCCCTATCAGCGGCGAAGGTCACGGCATCAGCGATTTGAACTCCAGCCCCAAATTTAATAGCAGGTCCATTGTAATAATCGGATTGGTAGGTGGTAATAAGTTTCATGTCCTTCATGTTGTGAGTCCACAGAGACAAGGCCCCTTTTCCGGTCGATTTCCCTTGAAGGCTTAACACTTATTAGACAGTGGAAACTTTGAACAAGAGACGTGTAGACACTTACTCATGGCCGGTATTTTTCACCACTAATCTAACATTCTTCTCCTTTGCGAACTGCACACCCGCCACTATATCTTTAGAGCTCGTGACTTTGATTGAATAACTCGCATAGTTGCCGAGGTTGCACGGGCTATTTTCTCCCTCAAAGGGCGTACACGATTGATTTTGGAACCAAGGGGCTAGAAATTCGGCAGGCTGGGATGTTCTTCGATATCATCGTTAGAATTATTTCCTACAATACAATAAGAAATGTAGATCGGAGTCGACTTACTGCAGTTCAGCAATACCCCACTGGGACTTTAGGGTCTGGCAAGCTTCTTCAGAGTACCATGGCGCGTGGCAAACATGTGCGATAGGCACAGTAGCAATTAAGCGGCCATTCACCGTAGCATTAAGCTTGTTCCATTCGGCCGTGGTTGGCCAATTTCGATCACCGGGTATAGGCTTGCACGCTGTTGTGCCTGAATTTATAGTATAGCCGGCCACTGGAGAGCCCAGGAACCAGGTACATATAACAATAGCTGCAGTAAATGCAGAGCTGCTGTCGTGGAACATTATGGGTTACAGTGAGCCCTTTTAGAGAGACGACGCTATAATAGCGAGAAGAACACTCTATCGTGCATAGATCTACAGTTCCAAGGTCATCACTACGCGTCACCTACCCTCGACAGGTTTATAAGGCATTCGCCATATCGAAAACCTTACTGTAAGGATGAAGCCGTCAGGAAGGCAGATCAGCCTAACTCAAAAACGTTCTCAACGGCGCCCCAAGAATAGCACGCCATCCGAGGTTAGAAAGCCGTTTTCTATCAGAAATCTGAAGGATCCAGGGATTTAGATGGATCCGTGGCAAGCCACTGTGACCATGATGAGTGTAGCAGCATCAGACGCAGCAACCTACGAGTCGCTGGGAAGCGTCAAGACAAAGCCAAGACGCCAGCGATGCAATGCCGGTGACAGGGGATATTAGTTTACACTAGTGTAGGACCAGGATAGCCACCACCAAGTTTGACGGCAACTATTCGACGGGTGGTTTTCCAGTCGGACTCATTGCCGTACGTGTCCTATCTTACTGGTAATGCTGTGTGTTGATGCTGACATTCTTGCAGGTGGTGTCCTAGTTTAGTCATAAGCAACTCCAAAAATACGCAATACGGGCAAAGTGTAGTGTAGGTAGCATTCGCAATGGCGACGTTGAACGATGAGGTCACATTTTCACACTCGGTATAATCCTTCGGAAGGACTTCGTCGACTTCGGAAAAGTTAAGCCAGAGAGGTTGTAAACCCAACCCTTGTCTTGCATGCCCTCGGTCGCTGATTAGGTTCTTATCGTCCTGGCTTACCCCGAAAAAGCCATTTTGGGATCTTTGGATGAAAAGGACCTCACATGCCATCTTGTCAAGGATTCGATTCCAACGCGTCCCGCTAGGCATAGATCTCGGCACCACGGCCTTATATCTTACATTCACACTAGATTGAGAAGTGACAGTTCCTATTCTGAGCAAGTGTTGAGTATACGTAGCTATCGAATACATGGCTCACAAGTTCAAAACGTTTCGAAGATACTGAACCTGGGCGCCAAGCACGCGATCAAAGTCTTCACCGCTTAGAACATCCATGTGGCCCTTACCGGGGACAAGTAACATGTTTTTCGGCTCCTTTAGCACATCATAGACGAGGGACCTCTGCTTCTCGGCTGGAGATACCCGGTCATTCTCGGGTATAACTATCATCGCGGGGGTCGGTGACACGCGCGGAATCAGCCCAAATGGCTGAAAGGCAGCAATCTTATAGTAGCTGCTGAGGGTAGTAGGTAGTTCGAAGTTGGGCTGTATCTCTTTGGCACCGGCAATGAGGTTGAAGTTCTCGGCACCAAAGCCCGCCCCGAATCCCGCAGGATTCTCTCCATCCTCTGTGAGCATGGGAATGTAGACGGGCTTGTTTCCCGCGACTTGTGACTCGCGATCCCGCATCGCGCGCTCAAGGACCCTAGCCCACTTGTCCTCGGGGAATTCCCAAATCGTTAACGGACAGACGGAAACAACCGCTTTAGCCCTCTTATCTAATGCAGCTGCTACCAGGGCCACCATTCCACTGAAAGAGTAGCCCCAGAAAACGATCTTTGAGGGATCCACGAGAGGGCGACGCTTCAGAAAGGTCAAGGCATCGTGGTAGTCTTCAACGTTACAAGACGGCTGTATATCATTGCGCGGTAAGCCATCACTCTGCCCTATAGAGCGAGGATCGTATGTCAATGCCGTGAAGCCCGCCCGCTGAAAATACTCTGCGATTTCTGCCACTATCATTTCTTTCGTAAAGTTGAACTACCCTGCCTTAGTATAAATCTGGAGAAAGACGCATCTGACTAACCCCGGGCGTTAATATGATAGCCGGACCTCTCTGCGCGGCTGGATATACACAGCCGCGGAGTGTTAACCCATCCACGGTCTTGAATTCAACATCCTCGCGAGTCGTCATGGTTTTCAGATTCAGCAGTCTCGATATCCAGTTCAACTTTTAATCGAAAGAGGATGAAGATCAAAAGATAGCGGGACAGCGATCAATGTACAATGTGAACATGATATCCAAAATAACACAGACTATGCATTGTGTTCCGTTACGGCGGAGTTTGCTGACAAGGATAAGCATCCTAGCCAAGAGATTCAAAGGGCTTACTTCTTCCTATTGCATCGACACTAATAATAAGTCCCGTCCATTGGTGAGCTCACGAGTTGCCTTTGCATCAGGCCGAGAAGCGAGCGAACCCATTAGGCTTGCACTGCCTGTGGCATCGTTGATACTATTCTAGTCGTGCATATGAAAACATGCCTTAATCTGCGAGTCTTAACATACGCCACACTGATGTCAGCCTGAATTCAGCCTTGAGATGAAGGTCAACAAACCGTTTTCAGGAATCTATAATCATACATGGTTCCATTGACCATAATACGGTCACTGAATACCATTCGTTTCATGGGTTACCTTCATGCATGTTACGCCGTCACCAGTCCCACCATACACGATGACTGTCTCGTCAGACACAAGTATCACGAGCTCTTGCTCAAGCGATGACGGGATACCCAATGCCAGTGCCGGCAATGGTATCTCAGGTCAAAATGTTGGTCGCACACAAGTACCAGTCGCAATAGTTGGTATGGGCTGCCGCCTCCCAGGTCACAACAACTCGCCCACAGAACTATGGAATTTCCTAAAACAAGGCGGCATCGCGAAAAATGAGCCGCCAGCATCAAGGTTCAACTTGGCCGGACATCATGATAAACATAGACGTCCACGGACTATGAAGAGTCCCGGGGGCATGTTCATGGAAGATGTCGACCCCGCAGTGTTCGACGCACAATTCTTCAATATCAGTCATCTTGATGCTATCGCCATGGATCCTCAGCAAAGGCAACTGCTTGAAGTGGTTTACGAAACACTCGAAAATGCCGGTATACCTCTTGACCTGATAAGTGGAAAGAGCGTCGGCTGCATCGTCGGCACGAACATCGTCGGTAAGAAACCTATCTTGCCCTCAATGACGGTGAATATTCATCAAGAACTCCAGATTATGCCGCGATCCAAAATCGTGACCCAGAGGACCGTCCAGATTCCGCCACAATAGGTGTGGCGTCTTCAATTCTGAGTAACAGGATCAGCCATTTCCTGGATATCCACGGTCCGAGCATGACGATCGATACAGCATGTTCAGCTAGTCTGGTAGCAGTTGATGTTGCCTGCAGGTATCTCGATAGCTTCCAAGCGGACTCTATGCTAGTAGCGGGCGCCAATATCTGGCTTAGTCCTGAGCATAATGAGGAAACTGGGATGATGCGGATGACACAGTCAGCATCTGGTAAATGTCATAGCTTCGATGCCAAGGCAGATGGTTACGTGAAAGCCGAGGGTATCAATTGTGTCTATCTCAAAAGACTTGATGATGCCGTTAGAGATAATGACCCAATAAGAGCCGTGATTCGCGGCTCGGCCATAAATAGTGCTGGTCGTACACCCGGGATCGCCAGCCCCAGCCCGCAGGCACAGGCTGCTGCTATCCGGGCCGCATACAGAAATGCAGGCATTTCAGAATTTAAAGATACGGCGTTCTTAGAATGTCATGGGACAGGCACCTTAGCCGGAGACCCAGTCGAAGTAGAGGGGGCCGCAAGTGTGTTTGCAGCAACACGAGAGCAAGAACTGATCATCGGCTCTATCAAAAGTAATATCGGACATTCAGAGGCAGCAGCAGGCCTCTCTGGTCTGATAAAAGCGGCACTCTCTGTAGAAAATGGCTTGATTGTAGGCAATCCGACATTCATCGATCCGAATCCGAAGATCGATTGGAAGGGTTCGAAGGTCCGTGCCACAAGACTACCTATCAAATGGCCAAGGGATGCCGCGGTATCTCGTGGCCTACGGCGTGCGAGCGTCAATTCATTCGGGTTTGGCGGCGCTAATGCTCATGCTGTTGTTGAGAATTACAGCAATTCCCATCATCTCTCGTCTTATAAGAAGATCACCGCAGACTTCTTCAGCGATGACGCTAGTGACGATAACCACTGTTCCTTACCAACACTCCTGATCTTTTCGGCGAATGACCAGCAGTCGCTTAAAAGAGGAATAACTTCTTTACAAGCACACCTCATCAATCCCAGCGTTTCGGTAAACGTAAATGATCTGGCATTCACATTATCAGAACGGCGGAGCCGACATTATTATCGAGCATTCACCATAACGCAAGCCTCTAGCAGCGATAGCATAGAGCTCGATGACTCGT
The DNA here is from genome assembly GCA_022495235.1 of Xylaria curta. NCBI lineage: Eukaryota > Fungi > Ascomycota > Sordariomycetes > Xylariales > Xylariaceae > Xylaria > Xylaria curta. The sequence continues at coordinate 481,192 of MU375905.1, read as the reverse complement.
CTCTAGTGTTCGGTAAAGAGGCCTCGTCTCAGCCCAGTTTAGGGTTCGTGTTCACCGGTCAAGGCGCTCAATGGAGTCAGATGGGTCTTGAACTTGTCAATACTTTCGCGCAGGCAAGAGACTTTGTTCGCAGCTTAGACGAGGTCCTTCAGAGCCTGCCAGATCCACCAAACTGGACTCTACTTGACGAGTTGACGCAGAGTCGAAGTTCCGAGCATCTAAGAGAGCCCGAGTTTTCGCAACCACTTGTTACGGCGCTCCAGCTTGCTCTACTTATTATTCTGGAGGAATGGGGTATCAAGCCGGTGTGCGTCGTAGGCCACTCTTCAGGCGAGATTGCCGCAGCGACTGCCGCAGGATTGATCACGCCAAGTGATGCTATAAAGATAGCGTATTATCGTGGACAGTCCGGAAAGATAGTAGCTACACCTGAGCCTCTCGGAATGCTGGCTGTTGGGGTAGGACCAAACAAGATCCAGGAGTATATAGACCCAAACGTCAATCTCGAAATAGCGTGCTACAACAGTCCCGATAGCTTGACTATATCGGGGACGGTTTCATCGCTTGAGACATTGCAGAAGAGTCTGCATGCTGATGGGCATTTTGCAAGGTTGCTTCAAGTTGACCTAGCTTACCACTCGAGTTACATGGCAGAGGTCGGAGTAGCGTATGAGAATATGCTTCAGAACAATTGCTCAATCGCACAGAGACCACATAGCAAGAATATTGTTATGTTCAGCACCGTTACAGGAGATCCAGTTACCAGTCCACTCGATGCCAGTTATTGGCGACAGAATATGGTGTCTCCTGTCAAATTCACACAAGCAGTAACAAAGCTCTTGCAGAACCAACAGGGTGCCAACCTTCTACTGGAGATTGGACCAAGCGGAGCGCTTTCGGGGCCAATCGCACAGATCAAGAAGACGCTCTCAGGAGCGGCAGGCGATGCACCTTACTTCTCGGTCTTGAAACGCGGGGCTGATTCTGTTTTGCCCCTATACAATGCAACCGGTCAATTGTTCTTAGCTGGTGCTTCTGTCAACTTTGCAAGAGTAAACCGGTACAAGAATAATTCGGTCATCGTAGATTTGCCAAACTATGCTTGGAATCACTCAACAAAGTACTGGCACGAATCCCAGGCCAGTAAAGACTGGAGATTCAAACCATTTATCAATCATGATCTCCTCGGCTCTAAGATGAACGGGACAAGCTGGCATAGTCCAGTTTTCAAGAAAACTCTCAAGCTAGTAGATCTGCCTTGGCTCAAGGACCACAAGATCGGTTCGCAAATCGTCTTCCCAGCAGCCGCATATATTTCAATGGCTATTGAGGCCATCTACCAGACCACCTTCATGACGGTATGGAAAGAAGAAATACCGAACAAATACAGGTACAGGCTGAGAGATGTCAAATTCTCACGTGCGCTGGTCATCGAGGAAGATTCGGAGACGAGATATACGCTCGCGCTGTCGCCGTTAAGGGGTGGTCAGGGTACAGTGCGGTCGTGGTACGAGTTTAGGGTTTGTTCGCTCAAAGACGACATTCATGCCGACCATAGCTCGGGCCTTATCTGTATAGAAACAGACTATCAAGATGCACCCGTTCCCGAAGACGCCAAACGACCTCTGGAGCTTGCGTCGCCAGCTAGTGCGTGGTATAAGGCGATGGGTGACTCGGGGTATAATTTTGGGCCAGCCTTTCGGAAACACTTAATGGTTGAGACCACTATGGGCAAGCGGCAGAGTAGATCAACCGTTGACTTAACACCACCGCTATCCACATATGGCCAATCACTATATCCTCTACATCCGACTGTAATTGATGCTTGTTTCCACACCGGCGCGCCCGCTGTCTGGAAAGGCGATATACCGGCCGCTGGAGTGGTTCTTGTTCCTGCTGTCCTTGGAAGCCTCATCATCGGAGCCCAACAAGAGCTCCCAGGTGAAGGAATCGCATTGGCTTCTGCTTCTTTTCTTGGCATAGGGGACAGAGAAAATCCGCGAAATTACGGGACGAACTGCTCATTGTACAATCCAGCAACCGGCGCTCTTCTCTTTGAAATGAAGGGTTTGACAACAGGTGCGATAGAGGCGAGAGATGAACAAGGCCCCGGGCATACGTTCACACACGTGGAATGGGCTGCCGACATATCATTGCTACTTTCGGAGCCAGAACCAAAGTTGCGTTCATACCTAGAGCAGACTTTTAAGACAGACAGAATACAAGCACTCCTTGATTTGGTTGCACATAAAAACCCGAAGTTGAAGGTCTTGGAGCTGGCTCTCAGTCCGAACAATCACTCCAGCTTATGGCTTCAGGACGAGGTCAATCCCATCAGAGCTGCGTGCTCTGGGTATCATTTTGCCTTGAGCGATCCAACCGCATTGGTAAAAGCAAGAGAAACAATCTCATCTAGAACTCAAGACACTGAATTCAGCTTGCTCGATCTCACAGATTCGGAACAAATCGGCTCATCCTCATTATTCGATCTGGTTATTGTGAGGGGATCTGATGCGCCCCTGGATAGCACTTTACATAATGTCGCGATTGATAAGGTGCGAAAGTCGGTTCGACCTGGTGGTATCCTTGTCTCAATAGGGTCTGAGATGGGCCTTGAGCGAGTTGGGAAGATTCTCAACGTCGGTGAAGACATCATCGTCTGCCAACCAGAGGCGGAGTCAGCCAATACAGATACGAGAGCCTCAGCTGTTGCCCACATCGCCCTTGTAGACCGGTCGACTTTCACGCGTCACGAAACCGTAGCAGAGCAAACTTTGCTGGAGTCGCTGAGAACTCAAGGTTGGGATATCAAAGAATATTCCAATGTTCAGGATGAGATCACCACATTGCAAGTAGTGCTCATTACAGATGAATTGTTCAGGCCGATAATGGAAAGCGTCGATGATAAACTGTGGGAAATGTTGAAACAATTAGTGCAGAAACAGTGTAGAGTCCTCTGGATCACTACAGGAGCAGCGCTTGATGTCACAGACCCTTCAAAGGCAGCTATACAGGGCCTATTCCGTACCATACGTGCCGAAGAAAGGTTACACCTGATCACGCTTGACGTTGAACAGTTGGCTACAGCTTCAAACGCAATCTCGTCTTGTCTCAAGATTCTAAACAGTCTGGAGGTTGGAGAAGATCAGGCCCTACTAGACACAGAATTTGTTGAGCGTAACGAGGTCTTGCATGTTGCCAGAATCCTGCCGAATAAAGTCCTTACTAGCCTTCAGAACGATGAGATAGCCGACCGTACGACTGAAGTAGTCGACCTTCATGAGACTCAGACGATAGTTCGGCTAGGGGCCGAGCGTCTAGGAAATGTCGATTCCGTACATTGGTCAGAGATTTCACCTGAGCCCATGCCACTAGAAGATGGCTGCGTTGAGGTTGAAGTATACGCGGCCGGCCTAAACTACAAGGACGTGGTAGTGACAATGGGTATTGTCCCCGGTGACGAACGCATGCTGGGCGGTGAAGCAGCTGGTGTAGTAACCAAGGTTTCACCTAGTGTGAAAGGGATAGAAGTTGGACAGCGTGTGGTCGTATTCAGTAGGGGTTGCTTTGCTAACAGGGTAACAGCTCCTTTTAGGAGGGTTCACAAGATTCCTGATCAGATGAGTTTCGAAGAGGCCGCCACGCTTTGCGCTGTCTATTTAACGAGCATTTACTCGCTATTTGACCTAGCGAGTATCGGACCGAGCAAAAGAGTGCTCATACACTCGGCTGCCGGCGGTGTTGGTATTGCTGCGATCCAGCTGGCTCAACACGCCGGAGCAGATGTATTTGTCACAGTGGGAACACCTCAAAAGAGAAAATATCTCCAAGAAACGTTTGGGTTCAGGGATGATCGAATATTCAATTCCCGTAACGTAGATTTTGCCGCTCAAATCATGGCAATCACGGAGAATCAGGGTGTTGATATCGTTCTGAACTCACTGACAGGCGATATGCTTGACGAGTCGTTCCGCATCTTGTCGGACGGCGGTGTTTTCATCGAAATTGGAAAGAAGGATATCCTTGACCGAAATAGCCTCGCTATGGAGCCTTTCGATCGCAACATTTCTTTCAGGTCCGTAGATATGTCACACGAAAGAGCGTCAGACGACCTAGTCTACCGGTAAGTTAGATTCTTCGAAAAGGCCTTGTGTTGGTGCTGACACAGATTGTCGCAAGGCTTATGGCCAAGCTATTCGAATTGATCGACAGCGGCAATGTAAAGCCTATTAGTCCTATTCATCAATTCTCCTTCAATGACGCTCCATCCGCCATACGACTCCTACGTGCTGGCAAGCATATTGGCAAGATAGTCCTCTCAAATGGTGTTAACCCAAAGGTTACGGTGCCGGTCAGTGTTCCTATGAGGATTCAATTTTGTCGCATAATCTAACAGTAACTTAGGTACGACGAGCGCCTAAGTTACTACCTTTGCGGCATGACGCATGCTATCTCATTGTGGGCGGCCTGAAGGGCCTTTGCGGATCGCTCGCCATATACTTGGCGAAGAGTGGTGCAAAACAGTTGGCCGTAATATCTCGAAGCGGGCACGACGATGACAAGTCTCGAGGTATCATTAAACAGATCAATGCTCTGGGGTCGTGTATAGACCTCCTTACTGCCGACATTACGTGTGCTGAAGATGTAGAGGCCGCGTTTCGGAGAACCTCGGTACCAATTGCCGGCATAATCCAGGGTGCAATGGTCTTACGTGTAAGTTCAGCTCCATCGGCTTCTCCCCTATAACACCTTACATCCCCTTTGAAGGCAGAATAGACTATAGTCTCCTAACTCCATGTGTTTTCAGGACCGACCATTCGATTCGATGACGGCCCAGGAATACAATGAAGCCACAGCCCCCAAAATACGAGGTACCTGGAACCTACACAACATCGCGATCAAACTCAACCTAAAGCTGGAGTTTTTCACGATGCTTTCCAGCATTTCCGGTGTAGCCGGAACACGAGGCCAGGCCAATTATTCGGCCGCGAATGTCTTCATGGATTCTTTCGCCTCCTACCGCCGACAGCAAGGACTTCCCGCATGCTCCGTCGATCTAGGTGTCATTGAAGACTCGGGATTCATCGCGAACAACGATGGCTTCAAGGAGAAACACTTCGACTCGCGAGTGTATTTCGGCATCAACGATAGACTTCTTCGGAAAATAGTCTACCTGTCCATCCTCCAACAGACGGAAACTAACCCTCCAAGCAGTGCAGCAGCATCACAGATGATAACTGGCATCATCGTGCCACAGCCTACGGATTCCATTCTAGCACGCGATGCTCGCTTCTCAGCATTGTTCACTCACAGTAATGGTGCCCTACCAGGAGCACGAGAAGGGAGCAGCTCAGGTAACTCTGAGGTGCAGGCTCTCCTCCTACTACTCCGATCAAAGTCGGCCGATCACGCTGGGCAGCTCGCTGCAACAATCAATGTGGTGAACAACTGCTTCGTGCGAATGCTGCGCCTCTCAGAGCCAATGGACCCGGAGCGGCCGCTGGCGGTTTATGGCATTGATTCTCTTTCCGCTGTAGAAGTCCGCAACTGGGTTCGTACTGAGCTGTCCGTCCTCGTTACGACTTTAGACATCATGAATGCTGCGTCACTGAGGGCATTTTGTGAGAAGATTGTTCTTAAGACGCGGGGTGAATAAGATTGAGATGAGCGCGACGAAGGAGCCAACTTCGAGGCGTGCGAAAGCTCCATAACCTCGTTAATAGAATGTTCACCAGTCCCGTTAAGCTACTAAGTCATTTTATAACGATATCTCATCACAAGAAATTCAATCTGTGGCTGAGCACAAAAAGGTAGAGAATACATCACTTAATCCTCCTATGTACGGTACCTTTTCAGATACGCTTCGCCCTTGAGATATCTAGTAATGTTTTACAAGAGTCTTACTACCACGCTGAGCTTATCATGCAAAACAACCGGTTATAACAGTATTAAACATCTTCATTCTCATCTAACCACAAGCGCAAGCATGTAGCTTCGTACTGTCTGATTAGTGGGAGCCGTAGAACTCCGCAGGCCATGCCCTGAAATAATATATCCTTCCTGAGTACCATGATCCTGACCTCTTTCCTATTACAGTCCCTCAACACTGTTTCCGTAGTCCAACGACGCAGACACAGTATTACCGACATAACCATTCTATCTAATCTATTGAATCTTTAGAACATGATAAATGCTCTCGTTGCGAATAATCGCCCTTTGATGACCATTACATTCCCTTATAGGAATACGCTGCCCTCATCCTCGCTTGTCATACGCCTGCGTCTACTGCTGAGGAAGATATTTACCATCCTCTTACTTCCCACGTTCTGCTGGTTAGGGCCGAGAATGCCGGATCCCTCAATTCCGTACGGGTCGTCATCGTTCGCTGCAGCAGGACTCACATTCTCTGGTTTGAGGGATGCCATGCTGTACACTTTTCGTGGGAAATTACCATTCAATTTTGTAGGTTGAGTGTCTCCCATCCCCGGAATTCCGCGGCTTGTGAGAGGCTCTAAACTGGATTTATGTTTCGGTAGATGCTTTGCGAGCTTCGTAGGGATACTTGCGAGCCTATTTGTTCTGTTTTCTTTGAAGCCAAGTGAAGGCACTCGCGGTAATTCTTTCTCTCGGCTTGTATCTGAAGGATCGTATGCGGAGGCCCTACTAGTAGCCGGCGAGGGATTTATGGAAGGTAGTTGGGAATGTCCAGTTGCTCCAGCATCAAAAGGTGTTGGTTGGTAGTCCCCCTCTTCGTCATCATCATCGTGGTTCAAGTTTAAGAAACGGTCGGTATCTACCCTAACTCGAGACGGTGTCTCAGGCTGATCAGGCAAATTATCTTCCTCTTCATCATTAATCTGGGCATTCTCGCGAATATGGCCGGATGATCGAGCAGACCTAAGACCACATTGGAAATCATTAGAATCCACTTGTTTGGTGGTATCCTCGAGTTTGGAAACATTTGACGACAACCACATTTTCCATTCTACAGAACTTGAGGAAGACGTGACACGTTGCTTTGGTGGTAATGATGAGCTTCGTTTATCATATGTCGGTTGGTCTACAAAAATTGTAGCATCTCCGTGTGTGCTTCTCGGCCGTGGAAAATCCTCTATGATAGACAAAAAGCTTTGCCTTCTAGTTTGGCCGTCTTCGGCGTCGGTGGAGTAAATACTCTCAGTGTAATGCAATTTGATATCTGCATCCGATCCATAAGTACTGGAACGCTGCAGTTGTAAATTTGGCAGATTGGATAGTGAGCGTAGCCATGGATTGAAATCTGGTGATTTAATCGGTTCATTAGGGGCTGTGAGCATCTTATCTTGTAATACCCGACGATAGGGACTTTGTGTGCGAAATAGGTGTCGTGTTGGGCTACCAAAAAATGCCGAGCTACGAGACGAGAGTGTCTGCGTGATTGGGGGTGTCTCCTTTGTGGATGGAGCCGATGTTTCGTTATCCGTCTTTGTCGACAAGACGTGCTCTGCATCTGCGAATTTGGATGTAGATGCCGGATAGACCTGTCCCTCTCCTTCGGCTTTGGATGTATTGGGTTTTGGTTGAGTGGAATTCGAGTTGTAAGTCGACGACAAAACGTGTTCGTCTCTCCCATATGACCTGCCACTTGCCTTCGGAGATTCTGGTTCTGATTCACTCTCTGGCATAACATATCGAATCGTCGCAGGAGCGTCATGGCCGAGACGCCGTAGGCGGAGTGAGCTCTTGCGTCGAGGTACTTTGCCTAACTGCACAAGTTCGTCCTCATTGCTTTGTTTTTCTAGACTATTTGTGAGCCCTTGATGTGACTGGTCCATCCTCTTCATCAGGGCTGAGTAAATCCTTCGACCATCAACGATCCCAGGAGCGGGTTGTGCTGGCTGTTGCAGAGATGCGGTGCTTGCATTGGATTGTTCGGAGATGGTTACAAACTGAGCCGAAGATGAGCAAACGTGCGCCCCATGCTCGTTGATAATAGACAATCGCTTTCTTTCCCGCTCCTCGCGACAACTGTTGTGAGTAATCACTGTGTTCGTGTCAGAGTTAGACCAGCTTGTTACTCGAGATTTATCATCTGAAGCCTTTTGATCACTTTGTAAGCTTTCCATGCTACCTTGTCGAGAGTGAAGCTGCTGATACGATGGGACTGCATGAAGATATGGGGTGCCAGAAGTGACATGTGATAGGGCGGCTTGATCAACTGAAGACATCCGGAGGAGCTCATTGTCAAGTTCTTGCTGTGAATCTCCAAACCCAAAAATATGTGATTTATGTGCGTCGACATGTTGCAGAGGAAGTCCTGTGTTGTCGGCGTCTCCTTTACCTAAGCTAAACAAATTCTTTAGTTTATGTTTGAGTCCCTGGGACACTTGTCGAGCTCGATAGCGCAAACTGCCGTCTTTCACAGCTTTATCGTCCATCCAAACTGTGTCACTGCTTATATCTCGCATACTTTTCCTGAAAACTCTATCCGTCTTGGAAGTTTTAGAAGGGAAAATCTTTGATGATTTTGGACGAAGAGTGTGATTTGTTCTATCCTGGTTGCGATTATGTTCATTAGTAGACACGAATTGGGTAGTATCTTCCTCAGATTTAAAATTGGGCATAAAGCTACCCCGGAGATCTCGCAAGAAGCTCATCGACTTTGGCGTCTTCAGCCGTCGGGGAGGTATATTTTCATTGCCTCTAATAGGGCGAAGATATGAGTTTGCGGGTAACGGAAGCTGGTTAGCTGATGCCGAAGATTTGCTGAAGTGGGAATGCTCGTGACCGGTCACAGTCGCTCGATTCGTAAACATGGACCTGGACTTGCGGAGTTTACGGTATGATGAAGGCATTGATGCTATATCGTCTTGGGGGGTGTAATACTCATCGTTCGTAAAAAGAGTATTGATATAGTCTCCTGCAGCTCCCTTGGCGGCAGACACCATACCAGAAGCACAGACACTGCTTGGAGGCCGCAGGTCAACTTCAGCATCAGCGGCATACCTTGAAGTATGAGACGCGGAAGAGGGCGAAGTACCCCGAACCATTGTCTTATTGTGTGCTAAATATAGAGGTCTTGGCTGGACAAAACGAATACTCTGTTGCCGACGAAAAGGGGCCTCTTCCGACCGCGACTTCGAGTGCAGGTGGGTGCTGTCATTCGGGTTACTGCAACGAGGAGGTGGCCACAAAGACGAATTGGTGTCTGTAGCCGATCTTGCCTTGGCTCGCGCGAATGCTTGCGTGGCTGCTTCTTGGGCATCACGTTCTGCCGTCTCGGGTAGGATATGCTCTAGGTGCACGCTTTTCACTGAAGTAGCGGACTTTCGTCGATCGAGTCGACGAGGGTTTGTGCTGTTCCGCCTGTGCATATCGATATCCAACGGGCAGCCCAGACCAACAATTCGTGAACCAACGTATCTAATTCTAGTGAGATAGCGTGAGGATGGTGTAAGTGGGAGCTAGGGTCAAGCGGCACAGCGCTTTCGTTAAGAGGAGAGACAATGGGGAAGAGGATGGCGTGAGCCACTGAATGAGGATGTGAGGTTTGGGGGATGACGCGCAATACAATTTAACCAAAAGCTGTCGCAAACGACACAAGACCGCGGTAGTAGCGCTGATAGTGCTGTATGCAGAAAAATGGCGTATGTTGGGATGGTTAAAATCGAGACTGTGAGGTTTGGGTGGTGGTCTTGTTGACAAAAGCTCAGCAACTGAACATGCTTACCATCTAAATTCACTTGCAGCTCACGCGAACTACCGTCGTAGTCTAGGCAGTTGCGTTGCTATTTCCCATCTTGAATTCTTCCCAGAGGAAACGACGGTTATGTCTAACTTCCCTGATAAAGCATCACGGGATCTGGGTCAGAAAACACTTATACTTTCTAACTGCTCCATTGATGCATCCATGTATATGCCTGATCCTCTAAACACAATTTCTAGTTGAACGAATTTACTGAACAATTTGTTATTCTGTCCACGAAGCTCTGTATAAGAAGAAACACATCTCAAGGTACTAACGGAAGCCACGTGATATTAGTGAGACAGGGGGCTTGTATACAAGAGCTTGGGACAATAGATTTAATTTAGCTAGTAATTCACGTGGATCTTATCTTTCAGCTCAATGTAACATGTCTTGACGGGGCGTATCGGCCCTGACAGGTCCTGGCAATTGACATATAGAATCTTAGAACAATAAAGTCACCTTCAGCATATAACCAATTTCTTACCTCTAATCTAAAGGTTGAGCTCAACAAAGATATTTTATTCCAGAATGGCTTTGTTATAGTCAAATTTGTGGACCAACGCCCGATTATGTCAAGCAACAGTGAGTTGGTTATTTCAATATATTGAATTACAACAGCCCACGATCATGTTCCAATGTTAGCAAGGCGGTGATCCTAACCAATTGTTTCCACATTCTGCGAGGCTTATGTCGATTTCCAACGTAATAAGAAAAAGAAAAAGGGCAATGGCTCGGGCTTAGAAGGTAATGCCAGCCAGAATCACGCAATCCCGTCGCTCGGCCGTCGCGCACAGCATGTAACTTTATCGACAATTATGTGATTTCACTGCATTTTTAGCCTCCATGACCGAAACTACCCCGGCAATTAATATGCCAAGTTAACATTTTTTTCACTGCATTTTTAACCTTGCGCAAAGCCTTGAGTTGACTAAGTAGTTAGTAATTTGAGACAGGATTGAAGGAACACAAACTCACTTTCAGCATATATGATCTTACTCAGAATGACTGTGTTATGATCAAATTTGGGCGGACCAAAGCCCAATTATGCAGAGCAACAGCGAGTTGGGTATTTCAATATATTACAACAGTCCCATGATCATGTTGTCAATTATAAGCAGGCACCTAACCAGCGCAATAAATCCTCCTCTAACAGGATGCAAAAACTTACCAGGCGTTATTGCAATAGGCCTCGACTAACGATTTCTACGTTCTGCAAGTTGATTTCCCACACAATATGAAAGTACAAATGTAATATATCGCCATGCTCGAAATCAGAAGCGAAGACTGACCAGAATCATGGTTCGCTTCGTCTTAGGGAACCCCTGTGGCTAGAGTTGTTTGTTCATAGATTAGGCGATCTGGTGCTTGGTGGTCTTTTTGATAGACCAACAGATGAACAGAGAATACCCCATGGGGTTATCACAGCGTGGCGTAGTGCGGGAAAAAAGAGTGCAAGGGGGCTGTTCTTCACTGCATTTTTAGTCCCGCGCGAAGCCTGTAGCTTACTAACTAAGTATTTACTAATGTAGAGTCACATTGCTCAATTTGGAGATCAGTTAGTTAATTGAAATATTTTGTATTAGGTTGTTAAAACCATAACTTTTGAGTTTCCCCTGTTGAACGCTTAAGTAAACAACCCCAAGTAGCAAAGCAAACCAAAAAACACCAGAAAAGTGACCTAAGCAACAAGGCAGATACAGATGCCTACCTAGGTAAGTATCTACGGCTCCCAGATCGCCTCAAAGATACAAACCTTGCGATCCTCAGCAGACTGATAGACCTTATTAAACCGGAACCCAGCATCAGCACCAGTAAACAACTCAATAATCTCATCCTTGGTCCTCTCCTTGGCATTAAGAATAGCCATCATCTGCAGATCCATCTCGCGAATCATCTTAGCCTCCAGCAAGTCGTCGTCCGCGAGCTCGGGGACCATGAATTCCGAAATGAGGACGCGAGCGCCAGGTTTCAGCGCGGGAGTCAGCGCGCGCAGGATGTCGATGGCCTCCTTGCGCGGCCAGTCGTGGATCACCTGGCGCAGGAAGTAGACGTCCGCGCCGACGAGGGGGTTCGGGTCCCAGAAACTATGGATCTGGTACGAGATGGTGCTAGGACCAGCCTGCCGCGCCGCGGTGATGACCTGTTCCCTATCCTGCACCGTGATCTTGAACGAGGGGAACGCCGCCGCGAGAGCCTTAGACACATGTCCGCTCCCGCCTCCGACATCGACGATCACCGCGTCCGAGGGCAGCGCCGTGGCCCAGGGGTACGCGGCGATGTCGATGTTGCCGGACCGGCCCGCCGCGTTACCTTCTACCCTGCTGAACCCCGCCATGGCCTTGTCGAAGCGCTCCTGCATAATTGCGTCGGAACTCAACCACTGGAACCATGGTAAATCTGTGTTATGCGCTTCCTGGACCGCAGACTCGTTGATTGCCTCTGTCTGCGGCCACTTGCGGAGCGCACGGGGTAGGGACGCGCTGATGGGGGCGAGATCGACCAGGCTCATACGGAGGAAGTCTACGAACTTGGGGTCTCGTGCCAGAGCGGCCGATAGCGCGGTATGTGCGATATAACCTGGCTTAGGCTCGTGGAAGACGAAGATCGTGATGGCGTATCGGACGATGCGGGTCAGCTTGTCCTCGAGTAGACCTGACTTTGCTGCGAGTTCGCTTAGGGATATGGTCCCTTCTAGCGGGACAAGCTCCGGAATGTTGAATTCTAGGAGTACGCCAACTGAGGTAGTGTCGAAGAACTGTGGTTTCATTTTTTGATTAGTTGACCGGTGACTAAATTAGGAATGTGTACCTGGTTTCTAGAGGAGAACGTACAGAAAGCGAAAGAAGGTTTAGTTGTTGACGTGGGCTTTGTACAAGTGCCTGGAGCTCACGGGCCGCGTTGGCCAGTTCGGCGGCGGCGACCTTGTCTATCTCGCTCAAGGTTGGGCCATCGATGCTTTGGACAGTTGGTGAAGACGTATTCTGACGGTCTATTTTTTGAGAAAGTGCTTTGGCGTTTCGAGAGACTATGCTGCTCAGCTGCTCGAGAGACCTGGCCATTATAGTGATGATACTTTGTTGTCAAAGTCTAAACCAACTCGTTATAATGACAATTTATGGTTAATAGTAGAGCTCTTCTTGTCGTTCTTCTGGGTATTTCGGATGCTTGTACTTCATCGTCAGGAGGTTTGGCTTTCTTTTAAGTTCGTCGGTGCTCCCATACAGTTGCGTCACATAGCCATGGAATATAACTACCTATGTCACCCAATTCATGGTATATCGACATGCCATCTCGATCTGGGCACCTTTAGGCTTCACACCTTGGACGACTGGATTTCAAACTCATTACCATGTATTATCAAATGCTGATAAAACCAGCCTAACGATCACATCACTGGCGCTTGTACGGCTCTGTATAGCACAAAACAAAACGTAACATCATTTTCCCTTTTAGTGAAACGGCATCGGCAGCGTTGAGGTCCGAGTTTGAGTTCGGTGGCCTAACTAATGCCGAAAGCCAAGTGAATAGTGTATTAACATCTTTGTTGCGATGACTTGTTGTTTTCTGATCTTGTCCTCTTCCTATATCATCTTCGCGTGATTTTCGCTTTTCCTTTGACGCGAATCGGCATGTCGGCGCGCGAACAACTTAAGCAGGATCCTTGCTGAATGGGGTCGACACGTCTTCATACGTTGCTCTTCGACCGTCACCCCGTTGCCGCGCATTAGTTTGTAAAATTGGCGCTAAGCCGGGTGATGGCATATAATGAAATAGGGACTTTGATACTCTATTGTTCAAAATATGTAGCATTTGCTTTACCTACTTGCCCATATGGGGAATTCATTTCTAACCACGTTAGGCATGAGTTTTACAATGCTGAGGACGAAGTGTGACTGGGGCATTCTCTTTACTCAAGTTATTATAAAATTTATGGTGGTATGGACGGAGGAGACTGTAGATAGACACTCCTCACACTCCGCACTGCGATTACCGAGTTACTTTCTCTATCCTATCTACAATATTAATAATATTCACATTGCTACCTATTCATTAGTAGCTATACTCCCCAGTCTCTATGTCATAATTGCTCTAACATTCCAACATTGTTGAAACATAGCATGATCGTATATAATATGAAAACTATATAATATACTGGGAGAAAGTTCTTCGAACGGACTCCCACTTAGCCCCGGCACAATGTGTAGTTAGCCATCCATTTTCGGCAAATGGTCTAGGTTAGACATTGTGCGCTAAAACAATTAGTAATGGAATGATGACTACCCGCATGAACTACATTTTTATACGTCTTGATACTCAGGGGAGAAGCAGGCAGATCTGCAACATTAAGTACTCTGCATTACGGGAGATAGTTGACACGACATATGTTTATATATGATTACGCATACTGCAGCATATTCTTCAAGCACTAACAATCTTATTCTGCAAATTATGTTGTATGATAAAGAGATAGCGGCATTCAAGCCACGACTAGAGGACCTATGAATGTGTTGCCCAGCCACCAGTAACCTATACGAATGTACAGTACAAAACAAACCCAGAGTGGGTTGAAACCAAATAGACAACCAATTTCAACCGGGTTTCTCTGGAACGCCTCTAAACAAGTATGCAGGCACGAATGCGCTTTCAAAACTTAAGATTGGCTTGCTGACGCTTTAAGCCCGGATCTCCTTGAGGAAATCCTTAAGTTCCTCGTCGACAAGGTCATGGATCTTCTCAGAGAGCTTCTCAGCCTTATCTGAGAAGCTGGAAATGCCACTGACAACCTTGCCGGAGACAACATTGAAGTCATCCTCAATGGCCTTCTCGAGGTCCTCGAGGGTGAGGGTGGTCTCTGAAGTCTTCTTGGCGGAGTAACCACCTTGCTCAACGATCTTGGAGTAGTTGGAGAAACCGCCACCGTTCCAGGCAAGTAGGTTGGGAGTATCCGAGGGGATATCGGACAGAGCACCCTTGGTGGCAATGGTGATCATGTTGTTCTTGAGCTTCTCAGGAGTGATAGCAGCCATGCCGTACTCTGACTCCGAGCTGGGCTGGAGGGACAGGAAGTAGGCAGTAAGACCGCACAGATGAGGCGAGGCCATCGAGGTACCGGAAATGGTGTTGACGGCGGTGTTGCTGCCAATCCATGTTGACTTGATGCTCAATCCAGGGCCAAAGATGTCGACGCACTTGCCCCAGTTGGAGAAGTAGGCACGGCTGTCATCCAGAGCAGAGGCACCAACAGTAATGGCCTTTTCGGCGGCAGCGGGAGAGTACTTGCAAGCATCCGCATTGTCGTTACCGGCAGCAACAGCGAAGTGAAGACCAGCGGTGACAGCGGCGTTGACAGCCTGATCCAAGGATGGCGACTTGCCACCACCGAGGGACATGTTGGCAGTCGAGCCCTTGAAACCCTTTCGGGAACCCTTCTTGGCCGCATCAGCCTGCTTCATGTGAGCCTCAGCGGCCCACTCTACACCCTTCATGACGTCTGACATGGAGCCGGAGCCGTTGGATCGGAGGACCTTGACAGCATAGACATGAGCCTTCTTTGCAACACCGTACTGCTTTCCAGCAACGGTGCCAGAACAGTGAGTACCGTGGCCGTTGCCATCCTCGTCTTCGTCACCGGAGGGGATGGTCTTGCCCCATTTGGCACGGCCTTCAAAGTCGACGTGGTCAATGTTGGTACCAGTGTCAATAACATAGACATCAACACCCTCACCACCATCGGCGGAATATAGGTATTTGTTGTAGGTGCCAAAAGAGAGCGAATCACGATGAGAGATTCGAGCTAAGCCCCAAGGGGCATTCTTCTCGAGCTCTGGCGTCTCCTCCTTGAGGGCATAGACGATTTGGTCCTTTTCGACGTACTCGACCTGATGATGGAACGAATTAGCCCGTGTTCGGTGCGCTGTCAGGAGTCCACAGGCGGAAGACCCGTCAATGCCAGGGAAAGGAATGGGGAAAACTCACATCAGGGTGTCTGCGGACCTCTTCAATGACAGCGTCATCGAAATGGCCGGCGTAGCCGAGGAAGCCGCTGCCAATCTTCAGCGTGTGCTTGAGACCGCTGAAGGCATCGGCAACGTCACCGGCCAGAGGGATCTGACCACGTTTCCGGAGCTCCATGCGCTCGTTTTCACGCTCGCCATGAAGCTTCTGGACCCATGAATGGTGGTCGGACACGGATGACTCGGTGACGTGATCCTTGAACTTGATGATGTAAGAATTGGGGACCTCCTCGGCAGTAGATGAGGAGAGAACAGGAGCAGCTCCATCGTGGATGGTTTCATAGCTGAAAGAGGGTGCCGCTGCCGCAGCATAGGCGAGCGAGAGAGCGACGAGGCCCCTCATGATGGCGTGTCTGCTAGATTTGAGGCTGAAAACAAACAATAAACGATAAGTCTACCGGCGACTCAGTCAAAAACAGAGAAAGAGAGCGACCAAAGACCAGACTAGTGATGCTTTGGCTGATGAAACGCCAGCAATGGGAAGATGGATGATGATAGAGAGGATGGGATGATGGGAAAGGAGGATGAAAGAGGAAGAGAGGAAGGAAGATGACGAAGCTTGCCGACGAAGGAAGTCTGTTGATAAAGGGTGCCTGGGTGCGGCTAGAGTGCCTGTCACAGTGGTTAGATAGTGTCAGAGAAGACCATGCATGTCTGACTCTACCGTATGGCTGTACGGATTAAGTACCTACGTACTGTTCGAGGCTGCCTTCCCCAGTGTGGGAGAGCGGTTCAGGTGACGCACACAGCCCACTGATAAGAGGAGCCACTGGCTGGGCATGAGTAGCGTAGCATTAGCACACTAACAGTGCTGGGGAAGGGGCTGGAGGAGGCAGACCGGGGCGGATGGGAAACTGGGAACGGAGCACCGTGCAACCACACAGCAACCTGCACTGACCGACTTGGGGCAAGCGCGCATAGCTAGCATAGCGGCTAGATGGGGTTTAATGGTTTTAGTCCAAATGCGTTCTAGCGGCCTGACTCAGACGGATCAGATCAGCATTGTCAATGGCCACCGGGACAGTTGTCCGACCTCATGTCCCGAGGCATTCCCTGTTACGCGTTGACGAATTCATAGATTGACCATTTGTCTCATGTGCTGACGCTTCAGTTCGTCAATCATTGATAACGAACCCAAGGCGGGAGATATGTTTCTGTTGATTTACTCGTAGATTAGGAATCTTGACACGTGATACAGGCTACTGTGCACTGTACACGGTCTTAGATATTCCGACGTCAGTAAGCATTTTTGTCGCCTGCTAAAGTGGAGAGCTCTCCCCAGCTTAGTGCCTAATTAAGCACAGAGGTAAGTAACAGCGATCCGATATCGTCGCTGATAAGCCAATCTTCCTGATGCTGTTCTCTCTTTGGCTCCTTCACGAGTGCTGTGCTATCCATCCATTATGCAGAGATAAAGCACGATTTGGACCCTGAATACCGGGTATCGAAACCAAGTGATCGGGCCACTTCGTCTCCATTGATCTGCCTGCCAGGCTTGGTACTTCTGTCGTGCTACTGGAAACCTTATCATCAAGTGCTTTTTGTATGCTAGGTAACTATATGTAATGCTTTGGCTTCCAAAGCTTCCTTCTCTCTGCTGGCGCTGAGTGAGGTGCAGGGATTTGGATCAATGACACCATTGCACACCACATGCACCTTGATGGCAAAACCGACCGTCGGTCTCCCCAGCCTTCCGTACTGTTTGTACTGTGCAACACACCTACCCCGGAGAAATCTTGTCCTTAATTGGAACAATCAGCTCCACCGTCTGCGGAGCCACCCGCAAGCATTGTTTTAGAAGTGTGTCTCGTGGCTCACCGTTCCTATTTCACAACAGGTCGAGATTGCTCATATGTTCGCCTTCAGGTGACTGGATTATCGAACATAACTTGGTACACGAGGTGTTATGCGTGCATTTCAGTATCAGAAGCTGGCTACTTACTCCAAACCCGGAATTATATCACGCATACGCTGCTGTTTGGCTACGCGCTTATCTTTACTGCCGAAACAAGGACACGTCTCGCGTGGCAGGTAGTTAAAGGCCAAGCCTTGCTACTATTTACATAAACCTGCCGAGTTTGCTCTTCGGGTTCGAGGGACCAAGTAGTCTCAGATCTTCTTTTGACTCCATATCTTCATTTTCCAGGCATGGCATATGGATAAAACTACTAGGTATGTAAAAATGTACACAGTATCTGTGGGTAGATGCTGTCAAAGTGACAGCTACACCGCAACATATGTAGATAGTAGCCGGCAGTCTACGGGTGGCTTAAGACTTGGCTAAATGTGTTGATAAGTTATGTTACACGAGTACTTGGATATCTTTATCTCGGTACCTCCTCTTGATAGGTGACAGGTCATGCACGTATGTTCGGATCCTTTACAGAGAGGCCCTTCCAATTAGTTGTCCTGACAACTTACGGAGAAACAACAACATAACACTGCTGTGACTTTTCTATATTATATCATACAGCTAAATTTTGTTTGTTCATTGTTGAATTCGAGCTGTAAGAGCAGTTTACGAGTCTGGTGTATGCGGCTTACTACTTGAATTACTGTAGACAAGTATACTTGTCATCGTATGTGTAATCTACACAAGAAAGCTCTTTTCACTGGCCTGGCAATAGACCGGCGATTGATTTCTTATCCAATACCTATCTCTTACATAGTATATATCGAAGAGACGACTGAAATTCACAAATGGATTGATTACCTAAGGGTTATTCTTGTTCTTGTGCACTTCCCAAGTCCCTATTCTGGAATACCTGGCCAATCGTAGTACAGAGTTCCTGCGCTAAGTCTGCCTTGGGGTCTGGCCCAGCTTGGCGCAGCAGGCTGAAATGTTGCTAACTTAGGGATGCTGCAGTTGACGTAGGGGCTAGCAGTTTCTCCGCGCACGCGTTAATCCGTGAATTCGCGGGAGGCTGCAGCATTATCGAGGAGAAACACATGCTTACATTTTTACTTTCCAACAACATACAGCACTCAGCCATTTAGCAGTATTTACGGACGAAAACACTGTTCAATTTCGTAGAAGGTCGAACTCGGTATTACCTAGTTCTATTTTGTGCCATCGATTTATTTTAGAAGCGTGACCCGTGGCCCCCGTCGAGTTTCAGTTGTGCTCTTCGCCGTCCCACCATCGACCATCCATCCCTAGTAGCAATTTGCTTGCGCATGCAACCGCCAGCACTTCGATGACCGCCCATGCAAACGGCAGCCTGGAGCCCACCGGGGTATTGGCAGATAACACCTGTATAATATGAACATAGACCTGGTGTCCATGCATGCTACAAGTCTCGACTTTCTCCTAGTCCGCCGTCATGTCGGCTCGAAGTCGTTACCGATCCTCGACGTCTGCGTCCAATGCTTTACCGACATCTAAGGCTACCGAAGTCCTCCAACGTCTTCTCGACGGCATCTCTGCCTCTACTCCGCCCTCGGCAGATAATGGCTACCCGGACCTTCAGCGGCTGGTGAGCCAAGTTGGTCTAGTCAAACAGTACCTCTCAGCCGTCAACCCTCCGAGCTCTGTACAGGACGACTTTAGACACCTTCACGGCTTCCAGCGCCTGTTCGAAGTCCTGCGGTCTTTCTCTGGCTTTTATAACCCACAGAAGCGCAGCAATGCGGAAAAAGAAGCCTTCTTCGCCCTGCTGGATGCACTCCTGGGCACGCTTGCATCGGCATTTAGAGAACATCCTGGCAATCGCCGCTACTTTCGTACACGTGTTGATGGGGGCGGATGGGAAGCTCTCGAACAAATTATAGCAAGCATCGGTCTGGGTGGGGCTGATTCGGATCTTTGGACGAGTTGCCAGTTATTCGGAAAGCTCTTTTCCTTCGCACTAAATAATGCTGCCCTAGACCGGATATGTTGCGAAGCTGCTGCTGTAGCTTGTTCGCCTGGAAATACGGCTCCTGCTCCTGCCCCAGAGGAAGGCGAGCACTTGGGTACGGAACGAACTAATGGCACCGATTTTCGTGAGTCCACGGCCGCGATTGACGCTGCGATCAGCGAAACAATTGCCCCGACCTCGACGCTGCAGAATCCAGAGGTCATCCGCACCATTGTAGACTTTTGGGAATCAATACCTCGAGATCGGAATACCGTGGAAAATGTGGCATCGTTACTAGTATTGAAAGTCCTATTGGCTATTATCACGGCTTCGAGCATTAATTTATACCGAGTTCATGAGACTGGTATCCTATCTCGGTTTTTGGTTTTAGCTTTCGAACAGGGCTCGGCCATTAACGGTGCTGAGAGAGAAATCGTTTTATCTTTATGCCGGTCTCTGATGTCTCTGGGAATGAACAAGCTCATAGACGCCCAGCACTTGTTGCTTAATTCTTCGGTCGATTCTTCGGACTTCTGTTTGGATATGGCCGGGAAGCACGGCAGCGCCCCTTTCATCCAATTTGATTTATCTCTTCATGGTCACTCCTCGATTGAGCTCCCAAGCTTAGGTCGGCCGTTTCCTCCTCAGTCATCTGCGGGATACACATTCACTGCCTGGATTAGAGTGGACAAATTTGATCCCGCCTCTCATACTACTTTGTTCGGCGTTTTCGATTCTACCCAGACATGTTTTCTTCTTGCCTATCTCGAAAAAGATACCCGCAGCTTCATTTTGCAAACTTCAGTCACGTCTCAACGTCCAAGTGTTAGGTTCCGGGGCATGAGCTTTGAGGAGAACGAATGGTATCACATCGCTATAGTTCATCGGCGACCAAAGACTATGACAGCCAGCAAAGCGTCTCTGTATGTGAACGGAGAATTTATTGAGCAGCTGCGCGCATCATATCCAGCGTTACCCCCTCCTTCGAATAGTAGTACTGAAAGCTTCGCTTCTTTCACTTCGAGTAGTCACAAGAATCTTCCCATACAAGCGTTCCTCGGCACTCCACGGGAACTGTCTAGTCATATTGGTGGTGGTCTTATCCATTCTAAATGGTCTCTCGCCGCCGCCCATCTATTTGATGATGTGCTGAGCGATGATTTCCTAGCTGTGCCCAGTCGACTCGGCGTGCACTACCAAGGAAATTATCAAGATTGCCTTGGTGGGTTCCAAACTTATGCAGCTTCAGCAGCCCTGGGACTGCGTAATGAACTTGTTAGTACGGGAAAGGAAGATTCAGATATCATGAAGGTCATCAGAGATAGAGCGAGCCATTTGATCCCAGAACATCATATCCTGTATAGTCTGATGCCTTCGTCAATATTTCGGGAAAAGGAGCATTTTGGAGAGTCGCAACTCTTTCGGTCATTGTCTCGTGGGCCTGCTCATACACTGGTGCAAATGGTACTCAAGAACGGTACAGGTATAGCAATCAATACTGCGTTACCTTCCATCAATGATGCACTTCTACGCTCAAATGGAGTAGCTATTCTGGCTGGAGATCCAATGGTCAGTACTCCGCAGTTCTTTGACGATGCTTTGTGGCGTCTTGCTGGGTTTACTCCGTTGGCTCTGAAATTGGTAGAGCGCGCCTCATCAGCTGATGCACTTGTCCGTGCTGCCGACATGGTCTTTCGGTGTATAAACTCCAGCTGGCGCAATAGCGAAGCCATGGAAAGAGATGGTGGTTATGCCATTCTGAGTATCCTTCTGAAAACAAAACTGGGCTTTGTCGGACTTGCTGAAACCACAGTGACGGAAAGGCTCATACTCCAGGGTTCTGAGAGAGATGAGCTTTCGCTGAAGCTTCTCAGCCTCATACTAGAATTTGTAGGATATAACCATGGAGACCCCTTGGAGTCTGTCATTATCAACCCTCTCGCCTATCGCCTTCTCATTATAGACTTTGATGCGTGGAGGAAATGCAACACCGTTGTTCAAGAGCTCTACTACAAGCAATTTGTGACTTTTGCAGTCAGGAGCAAATACCATCAACATAATCACCGGAGACTACTTCGAATGAGTAAGTTATTTGCGGTTGCTTCTCATCAGACAATACTGACCAAAACTATCAGGAGTTGTAAAGAGGCTTCTTGATGCCCTGAAGGCTGACCCCATGCCTGAGAATGTTCTTCCTTTCTTCCTCGACGCTCTCGAACAGCTTGTGAGGTGCAGCTATAACACCGAGGTACATCGTGCTATAGCACTTTTTATAACCTACGCCTTTCACTCGCCAGCCCGGTCACTCCCCCGTACTCCGAGAACGACTTCAAATATCGATCAAGCGGCAGGAAGCGTACAGTTGCGACGGCCCATCTTGATTAACCCTAGAGCAGTCGAGGGTGTTTCACGGACACTTCTCAAGAAAGAGATTGGAGTGCACATTTTGAACATTTATAGCCAGCTGCTTTGCGAAAAGGGAAATCTTGCTATTATTCGCAAGTTTGCTAAAACAGTAACGAACAAGGTACTTTAATCCGATATATTTGGCGCATCGTTCTAAACTGACACCGACCCAGTGGCTCCTGTATCTTCTTACTGAAGACGACCCGGAAATTGTTATTTACGGATTGAAGATTCTTGCACGACTGCTTGTTTCGCATGGCCCAGCCTATATCAGCAAGTTTTCTGGCAGAACTGGTGGATTTTGTATCATGGCTCATCGGCTCAAGAGGTGGTGGGATATCCCTACAATATGGCCTACCTGCTTCTGCATCCTTTTCGGTTTCGATGTGGCCGACTTCGATTTTGACAAAGATCTTGACTTCTTTAGCCTGCTTGAGACTTTCGGGGCATGTAAAATTGTCAATCCCGATGCTCTGCCAGTTATTACTTCGATGCTAGAACATGGCCTCAAAGACGTCTTGAAAAACCAAGACGACCCAAATTCACCACTGGGTGATCTGGAGCTATTGCGCCCATTATCAATTAATCCGGAATCATCGGGGTCAAGGACGCGATCACGGTCAATGCTACTTCAAAAAGAACTGGAATCAAGACGTGAGTTACGTTAAGTGGACATTCTATAGCCTCGTATACTGATGACAATCTAGGTATACCTCAAACCGGCTTGGACCGAAATGCTGGCAATGCGATAGTTCTTCAAGCCGTGACCCGGTTTTTGGCGGATCTTCACGCTCGATCTCTGGGCTTTAGAGACTTTGCCCTTTCATCTGAATATGTTCGCCTGCTTCTGTCTGCACTATACCCTGCCATTGTTAGTGTGGATGCTGTGAGCCCCGAGACAGAGCTGGCCTGTGATTCTGCTCTCACTTTTGAAGGCGCCGATGTCATTTTGCGCCCCTTGGGCACATCAAAGGCAGCACCTGTGATCCGGACATCAACTACGACAGATACAACCGCAGTACGACCTGGGATGCGACATGGTGGGACACAATTGCGGAAGGCTTCTTCATTCGTACTTTTGACGACTGAACAGTCCTCCACGTCTGGCTCTTCTCGCATTGAACATGTTGTGTCTCCCCAGAAAAAGCTTCCAACCCAAAATATTGGCCATAGCGTGCTTGAGGGAATGCTGGAACTTGTTATCGATGTCTTCGTAGATCAACTTCTTGTGCGAAAGGACTTTCCAGGTTTTGGACTTTTCCTCAAAGTCCCGCCGGGATTTCAAGAACATCATGCGTATTTCGAATCGTACGTGCTTAAGAGCACAATTGTTCATGTGGCTAGCAGGATTAAGCTAGATTGGAAAGCGCTGAGCGAGCCTAAAGTCCTCTTGAACATGTCGCGATTTTGTCTACATATGGTTGAGGCAATCTTTGAGGGCTGGTTTATGAATGGCACTGAACCAATGCTTGATTTTGCTGGCTTACTACTCGAATATCTTCAAAAGCCTGAAGTCGCTAAATTGAAAACAATTCGCCTCTGCAGTCAAGCGGTTTCCACCATCCGCAGCTGTTTTCTTCGATTAGTTCTTCTTAGACTATCTGAAATGGATGACCCACAAATCACCAATACCGAAACGAACTATTCCATGAACAAAATATTGTATTGGCAGATGGTTGTTCTAGAGTCGCTATCTGCCGACGATGAGTATATGAGGCTGTTCTGGTACCAGCTTTACCACAAGCTCGTGGACGTCCAGGAAGCTGTCCGACTGGTTGCAGTCAATATTTGGCGCATTATGCTTGTGCAAAAGCCTGATGAGTGTGCCTCGCTCTTCCGGCTCATTATGACAGCAGACCAGACTCAATTAGTAGCGGATTTCCAGAAGATAACAGAGTTAGACACGGACACCTTTGTGGCATGGGTCGATGAACACCGGCCTTCTTTGGATTCGTTATTTTTGGGAGGCATCTCACGGACGTGGGAGGAGTTTGTCGCGTCTGAAAACCGTCGCACATCCGATAGTGCTCGATTACGGCTCTCTAAACGTAAAGAAGTGCTTGAACGATGGCATTTAGAGATGAAGAAACGAGATAGTATACTTCGTGGACATGACTTGGCAAATTCGGCATGGATGAAATCCATTTGGGCTTCGGAGCATTTCAAACATCAGCGCGCCGGTCAAGATAAGCACGATGATTACTCTTTCTTCTCATCTGCGTACTCCAGGATGGAGAAAGATTTGACTCGGTCAGGAGCGGTACTTTACAATTCTGACCCTCAAAAATGGAAGCTCGACAGGACTGAAGGTCGGAACCGTATGCGCTTGAGACTTCTACCCGACTCGTCATCCACACATGAGAGTTATCAGCCTAAGCGACGGGCAACAGACCAACAGCCAGCTTCGGCATTGAAGCCAAACTCCCCTGCGCCATCGACTAGAGCTGTTCGCTCGATGAGTGCTGCTTCGTCGCCTGCCCCTCAAAACAAAACCGGCGGCGATAGCACACAAGACGAGCATCCATCCTCAACAGAGAATCAACCAGATAACTTAGAAGAAGAAACTGCCGTCCCTGATGACGACTTTGAGTTAATTGATGACCCTAACGACCCCAATGAGGCCGATGACAACTTCGAGGATAAGAATCGGAGAGTAATGAGACGCCTACAACAAGGGGATGCTGTTCAGGGAGTATATAACGTCTCTCGCATTATTGGGCTCGATGCCTGTGAAGGGATTTTGCTTATTGGAAGAAATGCTCTCTACATTATGGATAATTTCTTCCAGTGCGCAGATGGAGAGATTGTGAACGTCTGGGAGGCACCATCTCAGGAACGTGATCTTTTCTCGCAGATAATTACCGGTACTAAACCTCGCGACTGGCAACCGCCATCAGACCACAGCACTCAGTCCTCCCGCTGCTGGAAGTGGCAAGATGTCATCAGCGTATCCAAACGGCGATTCTTGTTTCGCGATGTTGCGATTGAAATCTTCTTCACAGATGGCAGAAGCTATCTTCTAACTACCAAGGACCTAACGGCGAGAGATGAGGTATTTTCCAGACTGGCTTCGAAAACCCCTCACACGGCTGGGCCAAGCTCGCTACCGAATCCTGAAGACGCCTGGCGTCTGGAGTCATTAAAAATGTTTGAGGAGACGCCACAGACATTCGGATCCAAATTTGGCAACATCTTCAATTCTTCGCCTTTGAGCCCGATAATGCGTAGATGGCAAAGGGGAGAAATTTCTAATTTCCACTATCTTATGCTCGTCAACACCATGGCCGGCCGAACCTTCAACGATTTGACCCAGTACCCTGTTTTCCCATGGGTGTTGGCTGACTATACTAGTGACGAGTTAAACCTGGAAGATCCTGCAACGTTTCGTGACCTGTCAAAGCCTATGGGTGCGCAGACCGCCCGGCGGCAAGCTGAGTATAGGGCCAAATATAATAGCCTTGCAGAGTTGGGCGAACCTCCACCGTTCCATTATGG
Organism: Xylaria curta; assembly: GCA_022495235.1. Taxonomy (NCBI): domain Eukaryota; kingdom Fungi; phylum Ascomycota; class Sordariomycetes; order Xylariales; family Xylariaceae; genus Xylaria; species Xylaria curta. Next base: position 455,711 of record MU375905.1, on the reverse strand, counting down.
AACTCACTACTCATCGGCTATGATTGTAGCATCCTACTTGATCCGCCTACCCCCTTTTGTGCATTCATATATCCTACTACAAGGCGGTAATTTCGACCACGCCGATCGTCTATTCTTCTCTATCGAGGGATCATGGAAATCTGCCTCCCAGGACACTGGCGCAGATGTTCGGGAGCTCATACCGGAATTCTTTTATCTCCCAGATTTCTTGACTAACGTCAACGGGTATAACTTCGGTAGCCGCCAAGGAGCTGGTGGCCAAGTGAATGATGTCAAGTTACCACCATGGGCAAAGGGTGATCCTAAAATATTCATCGCGAAACATCGCGAGGCTTTAGAATCACCTTACGTCAGCCAAAACCTACATCAGTGGATCGATCTGGTGTTTGGGAATAAGCAGCGTGGCGAGGCAGCGGTCGAAAATCTCAACGTCTTTCATTATTTATCCTATTACGGAGCAAAGAACCTCGACGACATCGAGGACTCAAAAGAAAGGCATACCACCACAAGCATCATTCACAATTTTGGCCAGACGCCTCATCAAGTTTTCATTAAACCCCACCCTCCAAGAGAAAATACGTCGTTCCCGGCGAGGAGGTTAGATACCTCATGTTATGCGTTGTCTAGAATTCCTCACCCGCTCCTCGAAAGCCGCGAGAGAGTGGCATCACTCATCTACGCGCCCAAGTTAGACCGGTTGCTTTGTTCGTCTCCTTTCAGACTGAACCTGCCTCCTTTATACGACAAGTATTTAGAGTGGGGATATGCAGATAACAGTGTCCGGTTCTTTTCTAGTGAGAACAGAAAAAGCGCCGGTGTGAGTGAAAATCTTCACATTGGGCAGATTTCGTGCATCGTTGCCGCAGACTCCAAGACGCTCATCACGGCCGGTGAGGATTGTGTTGTTTCCGTCTTCACCATCCAAAGCCAAAGTGGTAAACCGGTAGAACTCGTGCACCGGTCCTCACTCTTCGGGCACAAGACGCCAGTCACTACAATTGCGGTGTCCAAAGCATTCAGCACGGTGGTCACCGTTTCTGGTGACGGGCATGCCATTCTCTGGGATCTCAACCGATTCGAGTTCATCCGAAAGTTACCGAGCAACCGACCTGTGGAGTGTGCGTCTATCAACGATGTCTCTGGAGAGATCATGCTCTGCTCTGGTCCCAACGTAACACTCTACACGCTCAACGGTGAGCTGCTACTGGATCAAAACGTCTGCATTGAGCATGATGACTACGTGCACTCGTGTGCATTCTACGAAGGCTCAGGAAATGAGTGGCTGGAGAGCTATCTTGTCTTCACTGGGCATAGGAGAGGCCGGGTGAACATCTGGAAAAGGTCCGTCAAAAATGGAAAATGGATCCTAGAGCTAGTGAGGCGTCTTGATCACGTCGACCCCAGAAGCGAGACAGGGGCCAACACGGAGGCTGCCATAACATGCATCACACCCATGCCACAGTTGGTGTACACGGGTGATGATGATGGAAGAGTTGTAAGTCTAGTATAAACTTACCCTTTATGACGATTGCAAGATGACTAACTTGATACTAGTACGAATGGACCTTGGTCCACAGAGAAAGATAGAGTCTCTCTCCAGGTAACAAATCAACATTGAGGTCCATGGCGCGAGCAAAGAGCGTGGGCGGGTATGTGATTTAGGCCGGGGGGTTATGGGCTGTGCATATACATACTCATTAGACCGCGATAAAGAAACATGAGTGAGGTCTACAGGATAGACGGTTGAACAGGAATGACCCGTATGCATATCGATCACAGCGTGGCGTGGCTGGTTGACGCAAAAAAATAAAAAGGCTTTGAATTTCTGTAATGTGGGAATGATCCCTGGTGATTGCGTGATGGCGATGGTGATGATACACTGCCTGATCGGCGCCCTTTTCGTGAACAGGTATGCAAGCTGCGCTTAGCTTGGCTTTCTATGTCCTTTTCTTCTCAAGTAAACGAATCATCCATCCATCCGTTTATCCTATGCACAGCAGCTTCCGTTGTTTCCGCTTGGTTTTTCCTAATTTTGTTCTTTCACCAATGTATGTTCCTCAATCGTCATATCCGCTCAATTGTTTCCTCGGGCCCGTCGGAACTACCGATCTTTACGTTAGCAGCATGTCCTCTCCTCCATAGCTGTCTGTCTGTATGATGGCCGTACCTGGATATGTCATAGGGATGGGCTTCGTGCGCTCATAGCCGAATTGTCTCAATAACGGGGGAACAGTGAGCAGGATAACGGGGCCAGCGCCGCCGATTACGCAGGAGTAGAAGAGGGCTGGGTTCTCGCGGGCTGCCCAGCGCCAGTAGCGGAGGGGACCGGCCCAGAATGCTGGTGTTGGGTTCGGCATTGTGAGTTCGCCTATGGAAAGGAGTGTTAGATGGTGTTGTAAGGATCGTGGTCAAGGTGGGAGCTGTGGGCGTACTCAATTGACTGGGACGTTGAGTCGAATTGGCGTGGATTGCTTGGTCGTCGTTTGCGAAATGAGGCTCTTCGGAGACTGACTGGAGCTTGTTGCTTGCTTGAACCGTTGGTTCGTTGGATGACTTGCACCGCCATAAGTGGCGCTTGTGGCGTACCTCCATTCACTTTGCCCGTTATAGTGGAGTAAAGCTGTCACTTGTAACTTTGGTAGCGTCCCGCAGCTATCTTGTCTTGGCAGGAACGGGCTACGTATGCCACAGCTCCGACCTCACCAATTGTCAGTTAGCTGTGAACCTTTGAGACAGCTGGTCCGATCAGAGTTCAGACCTGCACTGACACTTACATCGGCACCACCTCCCACGACTTTCTCATGCGCAGCACTTATTTTTGATGCTGTCGCACTCCGTTGTTTCTCCCGTCCTTTTCTTGTTTGCCAATTGACCTGCGAAGCATTGTCACAATGAGGTCGCTTGTCTCATTACTCGTGCTTTTGCTTGTTGCGGCTGTCCAGGCCATCAGCTCGAGCGGCGGCAACAGATTGCTGGTCATTCTCGAAGATGTTGCTGAGAAAGAGGGCTATTCTAAGTTTTTAGGGGATCTAGAGGGTATGCGCGGGTCTTTTCCCAGCCGCACTTCGCATACCTATATCACAAGCCGCATCTGCTAATCGTCTTGACAACAGGACGTGGCTTTGACATCGCATACGAGACACCTAAGAGTGACAGCCTCCGCTTATTCCACCTTGGAGAGAGGTCATATGACCATGTGTTGTTGTTTCCCACAAAGTCAAAAGGTTTGTTTTGCCAGCCACGTCAATAGTACTACCACTACTTGTTGCACACACGAGATTGATTTGTGTAGCTGACCAGAACCACCAACACTTACAGGTCTCGGCCCCAACTTGACACCCAACATCCTTCTAGATTTTGTCAACGCTCAAGGCAACATTCTCCTCGCACTCTCTGGTTCTACACCTGTCCCCTCCAGTCTCATTTCTGTACTTCTCGAGTTCGATATCAACCTCCCCACCGACCGCCAAGGCCTCGTTGTTGACCACTTCAATTACGACACTACTTCGGCCTCCGAGAAACACGATGTGCTCCTCTTGCCGAAGCCAGGACCCCTCCGGTCCGATTACAAAGATTTGTTTAGTCTGTCTGCCTCTGGTGCGCAAGATGGGCAACGAGGGCAAAGTGACGCTGCATCAACCGGTGCCGTCATCGCATTCCCAAACGGCATCGGCCAGACCCTTGGATCGGGTGCCCTCCTCTCCCCCATCCTCCGCGCTCCCTCAACATCTTACAGTTACAATCCCAAAGACGAATCAGAAACCGTCGACGACCTGTTCGCCAGCGGTTCCCAACTCTCACTCGTGAGCGCCCTCCAGGCGCGCAACTCGGCGCGATTCACTGTCGTGGGATCGGCCGACATGTTGAGTGACAAGTGGTTTGATGCGAAGGTGAAGAAGGTTGGCGAGAAAGACTCTGTAAAGACACTCAATCGAGACTTTGCGAAGGCTGTATCGGGATGGACGTTTCAGGAGATTGGTGTATTGCGCGTCAATTGGGTTGAGCATCACTTGAACGAGCAAGGTTCAAGCAATGCCAGCAACCCCAAGATTTACCGTATCAAAAACGATGTGGTGAGTTCCGCTCAATTCTTACTTGCCTACTAAGCGCGATATTGACTAACATTACTAGACGTATTCTATTTCATTGTCGGAGTATTCGTGGGACAAGTACATTCCTTTCACTGTCCCCGAGGGTGACGAGTTGCAACTTGAGTTCAGCATGCTTTCGCCTTTCCATCGTCTCAAGCTGAATCCGAGCATCTCCTCGGAAGACAGCACTACCTACACTGTGTCCTTCAAGCTCCCAGATCAGCACGGCATCTTCAATTTCCTAGTCAACTACAAGCGACCGTTCCTGAGCAACGTTTTCGAGAAGAACACGGTCTCGGTACGGCACTTTGCACACGACGAGTGGCCCCGCAGTTTCGTCATCAGTGGCGCCTGGCCGTGGATAGCAGGAATCGGAGCTACCGTGACGGGATGGCTAGGCTTCTGTGCTATCTGGTTGTACAGTGCACCCCCGACAACAGGCGAGAGCAAGAAGAGGCAGTAAGTAGATGAGGAATGGAATGGCGGGCTACTTTTGCTTTTGCATTTTCAAAAAAGCTAGAGGTGCGATGGCTTCTCCTATTTGTGATATACCACCTCATGTACACGATAAAAAGGAAGGAACGGACTGAAAAGGAAAGACTCGATTTTACCCACCTTTGCAGGGAAGTTTACTACGATAGGTAGTAAATACTTAAGCAGGCTACAGGTCTAATGAATAAAGAAAGATAAAAACTTGAAACGTAACTGCCTAATATGCGACTTTGTAGGGAAGGTACGAAGGAACTTTGTAAAGAAGGTACAAAAGACAGTGTTCAAAAGGAACCCCGCACAGTTAGCAGATGTCAATTACCTCCATTACCTGATGTCTACATTATCAATAATCCAATTACAAGCACTACAATTGCTGAGAGCTTTGCAGCCTTCGAAATTCCCCTGCGCGGGCACGTTCTGGTTCTCCCACTGCGGCAAAAATACAGATCACTCCTGTTAATCAGCATATTTGTCGTGGAAAGATCACTTCGTGTGAATAGTTATAATAGGAATTTCTGTGGTATCTGAAGGTCTTGTTGTAGTTTTCCCTTCATCGGTGCTCGTCAGGAGGGAGGTTTGTAGGGAAGGTACAAAGGAACAGTGTTCAAAAGGAACCCCTCATAGTGATTCTATGTCAATTACCTCCATTACCTCAACAACATTATCCCCATCAATTTCAATCGTTGCAACTTTTGATAAAGTGATGTATATTGTTAAGTCTCGGGCCGCCCCGCAGCCCTACCTAAGTATCTGACCTAGGTAAGTACATAGGCAAGTAGGCTTGCAGTTAGTTAGGCGCTTATCACGAATTAGATCATACTTGTAGTTATTATAAGTACAAGTATTTATGTACGGAGTACCAGCGAATAATTACCTTCTTCTCGACACTCTTCAGAATTCCTCAATATGCATCTTAGCAACGATACAGATTTAACATCCCGACTGTCAAACGAGGTCTTGCTCAAGATTCTTGAGGATGATTTGACAACTGCGACACTCGCCAGCTGTGCCCTTTGCTGCAAAAGATGGAGCGCGCTGGCAACATCGCTTCTTTATAAACACGTCGCTCTTACCGGCACACGGAAGCTATCCCGCTGGATTGCCACTGCGCCCGAGTCGCTGGATTCTACAATAGAGTCTTTGACCATCTACGTGACGAAAGACTGGGATGAAGATACGCTCGACTCTGATGCGAATGCGATAGAGCAGGTCCGCCAGGACATGAATCAATTACCAGCCCGGCTTCGTCAGATGGCCAAGCTCCGCAGCTTTTCGATATTTACACCAGAAGGCCGGACTCCTAGAAGTTGGGCTCTGAACTCTTCGATGGAAAAGATTCTGCAGGCCATTCCCGCAAACTGCTCTAGTCTTGAGCTCTTTATTGATGAGAGTGTCCCCGATGAATCGGAGGAAAAGTCGCATCTGTGTATCTCGATTCGTCAACTCTTGCCACAGCTGCAATACTTACGACTTGCCCTTCCTTGTCTATGCCCCGAGAGTTTCGGATGTGTAAAACCTACCCAGTCATCAACTGATCCGCTAGACTTCTCTCCTGCAGACGCACCAGAACTCCGAGAGTGCATCATCAGACTGGCTTCACCATTCGCTGGTGGTGACGTCAGGAGATTTGACGGGCCCTGCAACCCTGACCTGTCTATTTACGGGGTCGAAGCCTTCGTCGAGTGCCTCTTGACCATAGTTGATGCTGGAAAAGCGCCTCTAATCCAAAAGCTATGGGTGTGCGATGCCTTGCCGAAAATCGATATCCATGCACACACATCATACGGGGCATTTGTTCGCCGAGATATTCTTACGAAAAAGAGCCACACCTTTCCTTGGAATCGTCTCCCCCCTCACCCTGTCACCGAGAACTATTTCCTCGTCCGCATGCCAGGAGAAGAAGGTGGCCAGGACTTGCTCACGACTCAGCAGGGCGCGGCATTATTTCTTGTGGAGCGAGACGCATGGATGACGGCTGGAAATGGGTCACGACTGCCGGCAAGCCTCATGCAGAAGTATCGGCTTCCAAGACAAGAATCCGTTGTGCAGACGCGGGAGGAATGGTTAGCTAGCTGCAAGAAGAGGACGCAGCTGTGGAGAAATGAAACTATGACGGATATGAGACTGCTCGAGGGCCAGACGGGAGAGTTGCTGGAATATCGCCCGGCTGAACTCCTGGTGCCGGAAGGCTGGCGCTGGGAGGAGTACGGCATGGGGTTTCTGGAAAAAGACACTTGATATTGAAAGTCTACTAGTCTCTTTCTGCACTTGTCGGTATTCAATGTTTTATTCGAGATATATCTATCTAAGAGTATATAGTGTCATAGACCACGTCACAATCGTCGCCCTTGGATAAACAATACTTTGCAGGTGTGACTTTATTTTGGCATGAACCCAGTGACATTACAGCTTCCATATGCCGGTTGACTACAAAAAGAAATTGTCAGTCGCAATTCACGTACGAATCAGTTGCCGAACTCACCATCCCAAGATGTCCTGGCACGAGTAAATGTCCGAACCACAATATCCGGCTGCAGAGCAACAATTACCAAACGAGGAACCTTTACACACCAATCCGCCACCATAACCACATGTTCCATCTTTACTGACGGAACCAGGTGCCTGAGTCGGTGTTGTCACTGTGCTCGTCGTTGTTGATGCAGTGCAGACGCCACTTTGGCACCCGGTACCGCAGAAATCAGTGCCATTTCCGCAACTGTTTGAATTCGTCAACTTTTTTTTTCTTGGAAATCTCGCTTCCAGGAGAGCGAACTTACAACCCGTATTCACTGCAACAGGATCCAAACTTGGCTGCTGGACATTCAACCCAGTTATTCTGGGAACCACACAAGCCGTTCGTGCTATAGGGTATAGGCGCTCCGACACACTAACAGCACTCATTAGATCATGAACTTGGCTACATTTATTGAAAGAGCTTTTGCTGATACTCACAGTGCCTTCTTGGCAGTTTCCGGGCCCGCAATAAGCATCCCCGGTGCCGCAGCTGAGTTCACAGATCAGTATCAGATCCGATAGTCGCCCGCGTATTTGACTTGATACTCACTATCCCCCGACGCCGCAACAGTTACCCCACTGGCTCCCTATACAAGTGCTGGTCCAGTTCTGCTGAGCACCGCACATCCCGTTGGTCGATATGGGAGTCGTAGTACCCGTTGCTTGCTCGAGATCAGTTATGCTCTCTGAGACGTAATCCGGCATATCTTACCAACGGAAACGCAGTACGAAGATCCGGCAACGAAACCGGTACAGTTTACCCCAATGCTGGGATTGACTGCTTCGAAGAAATCGAGCGTCAAGTTGAATTCCTGGAGAACTTGAGCACAGCTACTCCATATGTTGGTCGAGTAGTTTCTTCGACATGTTGCGTTGGCGAGACTCATATCTCGTCGAGCCAGGTCGCCATGATCTTGCAGGAGTCCGAGACCAAGGTCTTCCAAAAGCGTCCCTGTCGCACCAACTACAGTAACAACTGTAATGAGATAGACGAGGAAGCACTTCAGCATGATCGCCATAGTAACAACAATAGCAACGACAGAGGCACACAAGTTCCCGCTGACTGTAGCCCAGTAGATGGGAAGATTTGATACGGGAGAACTCAGGTGCACAACTGGTATTTCTTTCGAAGTGCAACGCCGATTGGACACTAAAGTGCCTTTGACGCTGGATTCTATTCCTGCCTTGTAAGTCGGGATTTCGGCCTTTGCTATAGGCAATAGTCCCGAAATCCTAACAGGACTGTGAGTTTTCACGCAGCCTCCTCTGCCGGCTTCTGCCGTCTTGCTGACCATAATCTGACAGCACGATGTCACGTTGAAAAGCTTGTTGAGAAGCTTGTTGCGAGGGCATGCATACGGCTATCGATACTATTTCGCTACTACCTGCCAATTTGGATGATAACTAGCTGTGCTAAATATAGGTATAGTGAGGGCTGCATCTTGCCGACTTGCTAGCATTCTAAGGCGGCTCAGTGTGACCAATCGGCGAGCGCAGGATTTTCATACGCCGCAAACTAATCGCCTCGCTCAGCGTATTTCGGCATCAACATGGATATATGTCCGGCACCATGTGCCTCATGGACTGAATATGGTCGCGGGCGATGAACCGAGGGTCTGGATCGTCTGTTCGGAACGGACTAACTACTTTAACCTGACGGAGTCTACCCGTTAGCGCGCTACTATTATACGCCGTATGTATCGCCGTCCTCGCAAAAGATCTCATTTGAGGCTACTCAATTGTTTGTATTTGTTTAACAACGGCTCAAGCATGAGATCTCTCTAGCTTCGCAATATATTAATGACTCAAATTGTATTCGGGACTGATATAAATTCGCCTCGATGTCGGATGTAGCCTTGCGTACCCTGCTGCAAGGCAGTGGAGTTTCCTTTTACTATGTAAGAACTAGGTGTGTCTAGCCCATGCTAAGGAATCTCACGATGTTACATTTCGGAATGCAAGACCCTTTTTGTCAACCTAAGCTAAGGATATAGCACCATTCTATTCGAATAGCTGTATCTCACACCGAAAATCGAAATGTCGGTCGCACGAGCAAAGCCTCGTTGGCTATGGGTAAGGTCATGGACATACAGGGGTCAAAAGAATAGCAGCAATGAACTGATGGGGCAGATCATGTGAAGGAAGAAAAGGCAACGCCCACTCCCCAGTATAGTACCTTTTATGCGTCGTGGAATCCGACCAAAACTTGATTCGTGATATATTTCCTTCATCGTTCCTATCAATACCAAGTATTGAGAAAACGTTGAACGCCAGTCTCTCAGTCTGTAGTTCGTTCTACTTGACGAGATGGCGATCACGATATACTCAGGATTTCGTTTCCTTCTCTTACTATTATGTCTTCAAGGCGTGGCTCTGGGGCAAGACCCTCCAACTCTCGTTTATAATTGTGCGAGACTCCCTTCCATCTGCCGGAACGTCAATTCTAGAAACCCTCTCCTTGCAGTCCCCGGTGTCGCCGCTGCTGGAAATATCGGGAAACTGGACCCTGGGAGAACTCCCGGCGGCCTTAATTATATCGAACTGACATTGGCAGGTGTAGACCAACATATTTTGTCATTAAATGCTAATACTTTTTATAGTGAGCATTATTTTTAAAAAAAATTCCTAGAGCTTAATTCACAACTGTCGTGTATTATGCCATCTATAACATTGTGATCGTACGTGTAAACCCAGTGTTTATTGACTTTGAGATTAGTGACCTATCTTCGACGAACAAGAATGACCGACGAGACTTGGCCTGCCCATCGAGCTGGTATAGGAACTTGGCCAATGCATGTCCCAGAAACGATCAACCCCGAGTGGTGACCGGGCAGCAATCTTGGGGTAGTGGTTATACTGGGCAAAGATATGTTCAGGTAATACAATCAAAATCTTTTTACTTCTAACTATTATATCTTATAGCGGTCGCTCAAGCTGAATCGTGTCGGCGGTTTATCGATCAATTTTTTGAGTCTGGTTACCGAGCTAATGTCTATTTATTAGCAAGGGGTCGTTTTTGGTGAGGCAGGCTACAATGTCATTGCCAACCAAGCAAACACAGGACCTGCAGGGGTATTTTGGTCTTGCGACGAGTGGCCTCCTGCAACGTGAGTAACAGTGTGCTCATAGCTTAGCGACCGCGTCTCGCAAGGTCTGTCGTACGTTCTAACAACTGGCCAGAACCACACAAGGCGGAGCGGGTGCACACACCTATTGTGCACCTCAAAATTACAAATGCAGCTCAAAACTGAGAGTCTCTTTGGGCAGTGGAGTGGACTCTGAGCAGGTGTGTTGCTTTTGGCTCCAGAGCTGTTTGGTTAGAAATCTTCGACTGATTGACAACAGGACATCCAAGGCAGATCGCATAACGTACTTAGAAATATTCTGATCCGACTTAATCCTGGCAGCACTCAAACAACCTTCACCTTTAGATTTCAGACTGCATGGGATGTAGGTAAAGGTTGCATTCTCAAGTCGGCTAATACGCTTTCTAGGCGGGAATTATAATTAATAGTCATAATTCTAATCTTGCTACAGGACACAAACGGTTCCCCAGGAGCTTACGTGGAATACCCAGATGGCCACGGAGGAGAATTCCGTGAAAATGCCTTCAAACGATCTTTACCAACATTCCAGAAGAATTATGCTCTTATATATGGTAATGGGAGCGTGATGAGTTATACGAGACCAATGACCGAGGATGAGGTAAGTCATTTCATTTGAGCAGTATCTTGAGTATGAATACTTGACTAATTAGAAGCACAGATACTATATCATAACCAATCTCTATATAGTCAGGAACTCATGCCGAGGGCAAACATGATTACCTCATCGAAACTGAATTCTTCCATCGTTGTTGGGAACATGTCCGCGATTTCACCAGCCAGACAACGCTTCGAGAAATTGCCCGAGGCTCCTCCGCTCCCAATAGTCAGTCTTGCACGGATTTTCATCGACCGACTTGCCAAGGTCAGCATCCAGCCGTATATCAGCCAAGTACTAGACCTCTTGCCAGGATCCATGGTCCCCAATACTACCCATCTTACGTCAAACACGCCTAGCCACAAGTCGCTCCAAGAAAGAACAGGACAGCTGGACCATACTTCAGCGGACGCTATATTCTCGCGGCAGAATACCAATCAATGCAGTGCGACAAGCCCTTGTCCCGATGGGTCGTGTTGCAATAAGGATGGTGGCTGCGGCTACGGACCAGCGAACTGTGGTAAAGGGAATTGCACTAATACATGTCAGTCTTCGCGTCTTTCCATTTGTATATGAATTTCGTGACTGATACTCGACCAACAGGCGATGCCACTGCGATGTGCGGCCGTGATAGTCTCGGTGGAAAAGTGTCATGTCCCTTGAACGTTTGTTGTAGCTACTATGGCTATTGCGGTGTAAGTGACGCTTTTAACTTGTTTCTGCAATCTCGTAAGGACGCCGCTAATGCCTATTGATAAATAATTAGACTGGTGATCAGTTTTGCTCATCCCCCCAGCCTAACGCACCGTGTCAAAAAGGGTTCGGATCTTGTTCAACAGTCAGTGCGCCATCGTGTGGTGGAAGTTCGGCACTGGGCAGGACCATGGCATACTACCAAGTTTCTAACTCATACTCTCGACAATGTGAACGCATTACCCCAGCCCAGATTAACACCACAGGACTCACTCACTTGATTCTCGCATTTGTCAGCATTGACCCTAAGACTTTCCAGGTCGTGCCTGTAGATAGCCGCGACGTTCCCCTCTACACTCAATTCACTGCTTTGAAGACTTCCAAGCTGCAGACTTGGGTGTCCGTCGGTGGTTGGGATTTCAACGACCCGGGGCCAACGCAGACAACTTTCAGTGACATAGTGGCATCGGCGACTAACCGTGCTACATTTATTGCTTCGCTCAAGAGCTTTATGGCGAAATATGGATTCCAAGGTATCGACATCGACTGGGAATACCCTGGCGCCCCAGATCGGAGCGGTAAGCCGGGAGACACAGCAAATTTCGTCACTCTCCTCAAAGAGATGAGGGCATCATTTGGGACTTCATACGGAATAAGTGCCACGATTCCAGCAAGCTACTGGTATCTACGATGGTTTGATCCTATCAATATGGCGCCTTACGTTGATTTCTTCAACTTGCTATCGTATGATCTTCATGGTCCATGGGACAAAACAGTGGTTGATATCGGCCCGGTCATCATTGGTCAGACAAACATTCCTGAGCTTTACAACTGGACTCTACCTTTGTGGTATGACAAAGTCGACCCGGGAAAAATCAACATGGGCTTGGCATACTATGGCCGTGGATACACGGTAGCGGATGTTGACTGTACAAAGGTCGGTTGCAAATGGAGCGGTCCTAGTCGTCCTGCGCCTTGCACCAACTTTGGCGGTGTCATGTCACTCCAGGAACTACAGGCAGTCGTTATACCTGAGGTTGGGGTAAAGCCCATCTTGGACTCGGATGCCATGATGAAATATCTGGTCTGGAGTGATCAATGGATTGGCTACGATGATCTTGACACGATTGCAATGAAGAAGACCTGGGCTAGTAGCCACTGCTTTGGTGGCACAGTGATCTGGAGTATTGATTTGTATTCTGGCGCCGGTAGTGGAAACACCCCCGACGGTCAAGGAAACTCGAGCACGTCGGATCCAGGAGGTAGTGGCGGAAACAGTGGCGGCACTGGCGAAGGGGGAGATTCTATTGTCTACATCGACCCCTCGATCTGGAATAGTCCGGCGCCTGTTATTAACTGCGAGCCTCCGTGTACCTTTGTGCTGCCGCCCCTGCAGCTTCCTACGCCATCGACGGTTACTTTCCCGTTGTACACGACATCACTGGATGTAGCTTGGTCTGCCTCCACTGGCTGGACAAGCATCATACAAACAACTACGTTAACAATTCCCCATTATGTCATAACCGAGATCCCGGTTTGGGAGTATACGGTGACGGACACGGTTACTGCTACGACCATCATATCGACATTCTACGTGACGGAAAGTATTCGGCCTCCTCCATTTACCATCACAGACGATCCCAATCCATTACGCCAGTCAGGAGTCACTCACCCCCCAGTGACCAGAACAATTACACCTCCACCATATCCGTATTCATTCACGTCCCCCGCATCAAGACCTACAACTACAACTACTACGACGGGGACGACCGGTATTGTCCCATTCCCCATTGTGACATACAAGCCAGGGAAACCGGGACCTATCTGCAAATCGCACTGCGGTACACCATGCTTCATATTCTGCGATACGCCATGCCTACTCGACTGCTCTGATGGAGGCAACGACTTTCCCGATCCCGTAAACCCAAAGCCTCCCCCACGCCCGAAGCCCACCGAAGAGAACGACCCGCCACCAACAAGCGCCAAGGTGACGACCGCCAAGCCCGAGCCAACCGATGTCGCTGGGGACGATCCAGGCGACGAAGAAGAGGAAGATGAAGATGACCAATGCGCCTTTGAGTTCGCGTTGCCCGCTCCCACATACGTAGATCCCAACTTCGGCGCCTCCGGCACACAGACGGTATCTCCCGCAAAACCGCCGCCAACAACACAGCCAACCTCAAACCCGAAGCCGCCCTCCCCGAACCCCTCGACGGAAAGCCTGCACTGCTATAACAGCGGCGCGTCGACGGATCGCGGCAGCATGATCGACGGCGTGAATGATTTCTGCAATTACTTCGAAGGCGCTGTTCTAGACGATAGTGATCCCAACTCGAGGAAGACGCTTACCTACACTTTGGATAACATCGATGTGACGGGAGGCACGGCGGCTGCTTGTGTCTTTACCGCTGGCATCTCGGGTTGCTGGGAGTACTTGACCTTACAGGTCACGGTGATGAATGGGTGCCGGTTTACGATTGATGGCCCCAGCCCGTCTGATGATTGCGGTCGGATCTTCCGTAAGGCTATTGATAAGTGCGATACGTCTAGCACGCAGTATAAGCAGGGTGGCACGATTACTTCCAATTGTGCTGTTTGGAGGATTGATCCGAATGTTGAAGATTAGCCTGCTTGATGTGCGGACGAATGAGCGCGGATTAAAGACAATACTATAGGATCACTGTAGAATTGAATAAATATTATAATTTCATATAGAACGCTGATTTGAAAGAGTATAATATTAACCATCAACATATATCGCATCCCACAAGCTCGTTGGCCACCTAGAAACTTTGTCACGCTGCTGGTGATTATAACCACAGAGTCGTAGTCTCGGGAGATATAGGGGGGAGCTTTTGGTCTACAGGTGTGGGGTACTGGGTACGTACCTTAGCTACCCCGGACATGTAAAGCTCGAATTTATCGATAACGACGCAACAACCCAAAAGTTCACCTGCGACAGCATCAACATTAAACAGCAGAGTCAACTAGTTGCGCCGTCTCTAAGTGAACAAGAAGATCGGACGCGCTCTGTTGAACTTACCAGCTATATCCTTCCTAATTGACTCCCTCGCGTGTTTGCGTAGCCCTTCACGAAGTTACGCGCGCGTACAGTACATATACGCGATCGCAAAGTACCCAAGTCCCTAACTCAGGAAATCGAAGATTGCGAACCAACCACGAAAAAACACACGCCTAAAACTCAATTCCTAACCCACGAAGAGTGAAGGAATAAAAAATTAGCAGGAAAATCACAAGAAAGACAAGAGCCATGCGGTCAGACACGCACCGCGCCGACGAGCGGCGCTTCCTCGACGAGCGCGGCAGCGGCGCCTCGCTCGCGCCAAACGGATTGAATCCCGCAACAATAATGGAAAAGGCCGTGCGCGAGCGCATCGTAGACTCATATTTCTGGAAAGAGCAGTGTTTCGGCGTGAACGAGGCAGACATCGTGGACCGCGTGGTATCACACGTATCCTTCATCGGAGGCACCTACGGCGACTCGCAAAAGCCCTCGCCCTTCCTCTGTCTCGCCTTCAAACTCCTACAACTCGCGCCCGACGACGACGTGCTAGAAGCGTATCTACAACACGGAGGCGATAAGTTCAAGTATCTACGCGCCTTGGCGTGTTTTTACGTCCGCCTTACGAGAAAGGCGGAGAATGTGTTTAAGACCCTCGAGCCGTTTCTTGAGGATAGGAGGAAATTACGACGGAGGGGACGCGCGGGCGCCGCGCTTACTTTCGTGGATGAGTTTGTGGATCAGCTGCTTACCAAGGATCGTGTTTGCGCTACTTCGCTTTGGCAGATGCCTAAGAGGGAGATTCTGGAGGATCTGGATTTGCTTGAGCCCAGGGTTAGTCCCCTTGGTGATATTGAAGATTTGCTGGCTGAGGATGATGAGGAGATGGAGGATGCCGATGCCGGCGGAGTTACGAATGGAGACCGTGAAAGTGCAGACGAGGAGGGGGAGATTGGTGATGACCGTCGTGGAAGGTCGGATTCTGCTGGGTATAGTGATCGTGATCGGAGGTCTTCTCGGGGACGAAGTTCCTCGCGAAATGGGATGGATGTCGATCGAGAGAGAGGATCGGAGGGAAGTAGGAGTAGGAGCAGGAGCAGAAGGAGCGATAGCCGGTAATCGGTCTTCAGGATCATATCAGAACTACAAACACTGTCGTCACAATGCGATGGATACCACGATTCGCATGCGATATGCGCGGTTCAACCATGCAGGAGTAATCAGAACGCAGAGTAAGTCGGATATTTTATACAATTGTCTACATGCGAAGTTCTGGGTATAGCTAATATTGTACACTCGAAAGTCTTATACTGCCATATAATTCACATACATCATCACCATTCGCAAACACATTTCTACGCCCCAGAAAAGGGCTCTCAAGCACTATGGGCAATGCTTTTCGAGATATGTCCCGATAATGTATCAGCAGTAGAAAGGACACGCGCATCGTCCCAGTATTGTCCGATGAGTTGCAGGCCGCCAAAATGAAGCAGTTTCTGTTCTTCGCTGGAAGGGTCAACAGGGATATCCATGGGGACACTAATGGCAGGGAGACCGGCCAGACTCGCCGGGACGGTGAAGACATCGTTCATATAGGAATCGAGCGGGGTTTGATTGCGGACCTGCTCGAGAAGCGGAGGTGTTGTGGGAGCAGTCGGGCAGACGAGGAAATCGACCTGTGCGGGACCTAGCTTGGTCTCGATACCAATCGACTCATCCATCTCGCTGAGAGGGAAATGTTGCTCGTCGAGCAGGGGGTTTTCCAACTTGAAGATCCTATCGAAATCTCTCCGCACAAGCTGACGGACCTTTTGCGCCTGGATGAAGTAGTTGTCTATAGCCTCGGAACTCAGAGTATACGACCCCAGTAATATGCGCCGCTTGACCTCGCTCCCGAATCCCGAGCCCCGTGTCCTCGCGTATAACACGCCGTCCTGTGCATCGCTTGGGCCGCTAGTATCCCGGTAACCGTAGCGGATACCGTCGTATTTGGCCAGATTGGAGGATGCCTCGGCGGGGGCTATCACGTAGTATGCCGACAGGGCGTTCCTCGTAGAAGGGAGCGAGATGGGAACTACGCGTCCTCCGAGCTTCTGTATCATCTCAACGACCTGAAGCCAGCCTTGCCGTATCCGTGGATCGAGCTCTTCGATGTTGTATTCTAGTGGAAGACCAAACGTCAACCCATCCAACGACTCTCCCGTAGTAAAAGTACCGGTGTAACCTTCCCTGTCCGCCGTACATCTCGAACGCACAGACTCGGGAAGAGAAGTGGGATCTCTCGGGTCATGTTCTGCATAGAGACCTAACCCAACAACCGCCTCGCGAATAGGCCGTACCGTCCTTGCCAACAACCCCACCGTATCCAGCGAGTTGGCGTACGGCACCACGCCCCAGCGCGATAACATGCCGTATGACGGCTTGAATCCCACCGTGCCCGTGTACGCGGCAGGCATACGCACCGAACCGCCCGTATCCGTGCCTAGCGCGAGGTCTGCTTTTCCTTCCTTCACGGTTACGGCGCTGCCGCCTGAGCTGCCTCCTGCCGAGTATTTCTCGAGCGGATGGGCGTTGTGGATGGTTTCGAAGGCGGATGTTGTCGAGTGTGTGCCCATCCCGAATTCGTCCATGCCTGCTTTACTGACCACCTCCATCCCGCCGCGATTGCGGAGTTGCGTTACGATTGTTGCCGCGAAGGGGATATTCGTCCCTGTTAGGATCTTGGAGGCGCATGTTGTTGGGAACCCGTGGGCGGCGATATTGTCTTTTACTGCGAGGCGGATTGTATGGTTTTCTGTAAAGGATTCGTTAGTAAATTTCTCCGTTTAAGTAATTGAGGCTAGGTGGAAGAGGTTATACGCACCGGCATCGGCATCGGCATCGCTACCTGCAGAAGCAACATGGTGATGCAGGGACCGCGCGAGAACCCCGCGACTAGCTTGCCATTGCGTCGCTACCACCCGGTAGGCGGCTCTGGGACGGGTATGCCTGACATATGCAGACATGTGACCCTAATATTTCGTGTTGCGGAAGCGGTGCCGTTCACGTCACGGCGCTGATGGCATTTTCCGATTGTATCGGAAAGTATTTGAACTTCGATCCCGCCAATGTCGAATTCGAGGAGCTAGGGCCATCTGTCTCTAGAGTTAGGCGGGTCCAAGCACTACGGGAACCTGCAGGGGTCCGCCCCGTCCAGGCAGCCGGCAGACGCCATGTGGAACCGGTACACCATCCCCGGCCAACGAGCTCCAGTGACGCAACGCCTCGTTCCTGTGACCCGAGGTGTGTTGTACCCTTGACAATCCGCGACTTGATGTGTCACTACCATTTCTTACAATCTCTCTTCTGATGGGAGAAGCTCTTTTTCTCATACGCCTTTTTACGGCCGTCTCGGAATCATGATTTACAAAACTGCAGCTGTCGCTGCGTCTCTGGCCATCGTCGCCAATGGAGCTCAACCCGAAGCTCCAGCGCCTGTTGCTGCGCCCATGCGAGATCTCGAATGGGGTCAGATTAACTTCCTACATACGACCGATATCCATGGCTGGCTGGGGGGTCATTTGCAAGAGTACGATACGAGCCTGACTTCTTGTTACTACATCGCTTACTGATTCATTTTCTTTACAGGGCACAATACTCAGCTGACTGGGGCGACTATGTCTCCTTCACCGAACATATGCACAGGAAAGCCGACGAGAAGGGTGTCGACCTTCTCATCGTAGATACCGGTGACCGCGTCGAGGGAAATGGCTTATACGACGGCTCCGATCCGAAGGGGAATTATACGTATGATATTTTTGGGCAGCAGAACCTAGACATCTTGTGCACGGGGAACCACGAGCTCTACCAGGCAGATACAGTCGACCGCGAGCACAGCATTACAGTCCCACACTTCAAAAAGTCTTATATCGCATCCAATCTAGACTACATAGAACCCGAGACAGGGAACCAGATCCCACAAGCCCAGCGATACATCAAGTTCAAGACGAAGAACCAAGGGTATACCGTCGTGGCGTTGGGGTTCATATTCGACTTCGACCGGAACGCGAACAATAGTGTTGTCGTGCCAGTTGCGGAGACTATGAAGCAGGAGTGGTTTCAGAGCGCCATTCGGGAGAAACCCGACTTATTCGTGGTCATCGGGCACGTGGGCCTCCGGATGGCCGAGTTCGAGCAGATCTTCAAGGTCATCCGAGACGAGAACTGGTACACTCCCATCGCCTTCCTCGGCGGCCATGCCCACGTGCGAGACGCGAGGAAGTTCGACGACAAGGCCGTCGCCATCGCGAGCGGTCGATACTTCGAGACTATCGGATGGCTGTCTGTCGACGGCCTCGACAAGAAGAAGAAGAAGGAAGACGACACCGCTACTATCGCCAAAGCCGGCATTACCTTCAAGAGACGCTACATCGACAACAATGTTCTCGGCCTGCAGTATCACGCGGGAGTAGACGAGAAGAACTTCACCACGGCTCACGGTCGCAACGTAACCAGGATGATCACCGAGGCGCGGAAGGCGCTGAACCTAGACCACAAGATCGGCTGCGCGCCCAAGGACCTCTGGATGACGCGCGCCCAGTATCCCAGCAACGCGAGCATCTTCACCTGGCTCGAGAAGAAGGTGATTCCAGAGACCATCGTCAACGCCGATCGGGCCGACAAGCCTCGTCTCACCATCGTTAATACAGGCGCCATCCGCTTCGATATCTTCGAAGGCGCCTTTACTAAAGATTCTACCTACTTGATTTCTCCGTTCACGAGCAAGTTCAATTATATCCCTGAGGTGCCCTACGCCGTCGCCAGAAAGGTGCTGCAGCTCCTGAATAAGGGCGGCGCCGTGTTCCAGGCGGATCTCGACACGAGATATCTTTCTATACCCGAGCAGATGGCGCCTAGTCCCTTCTTGGGCAAGGAACCACCAACACTACGGGCTTCGCGCCCCATGTTTTACGATGGGGAGCAAGCTCAACGACCGCTCGTCGAAGACGATGATGAGGAGCCGGAACTCGTCAACGGCTATACCACGAAAGATGATCTGGGCGACGATGGCGACGACGCTGTGCACTCGCCTATCAAGTTTTATAGCGTGCCGAATTGTATCCAGGCGCAGGTCGCGTTTCCTGAAGCGGGCGATCCGGAGACCGTCGATCTCGTCTTTATTGATTATGTCCAGCCTTGGATCATACCTGCGCTTAAGTTCAGTGGGGGAGACTATGATACGGATGATATTACTGTCTATACGAATGCTACCCTCACCGATGTCATTGCGGAGTGGGTTGGGAAGTATTGGACTGAGGGATGTTGAGCGTTGTTCTATTTTGGTTAAATGTTCGCAATATCTCACACGATCTCTGGAGATTTGAATTGGTACTATTTAATAGGCGGCGCTGGGATATAGGATTGGATCTTGGTTATTATCATGGCATTGGGAACTTGGTAACTATATATACATAAACATAAAGATTCTTGGCAGAGGTTATCACTCCTAGGATTTGAAGCGAGATGGTTTGGAATTGGATACTCATTGGTATCAAATATCATTGGCTAGTCTAGTCTAGTCTTGTCTGGTCTGTGTTAAAACTTAGACAAACTCAACTGCCATTCTGGCATGTATGGCCGCTTCCAAGTGCGTATACACGTCTTAGGCTCATCGCCTAGTATGGATAATAATGATGATGACTCCTGTCTGCAAACAAACGAACCCGCTATGGCTTTTGCTAAAGCTCGTGATAGAGCCTATTTAAATTCTCTTTCTTGGCTTGGAACTCTCGTTGCGCTTGGACATCTTGAATAGTATTGTTACGTGCGGCCTCTCTTTGGCCGGACTTGTCCTGAGTTTGATATTCTCATGTTTGACCCTTGGCTGGCTGGATCTACGAAACCCGACCGGATCCGGTAATACTGTTTAGGGCCTTGAAGGCATAGACAATGTCTTAGGCGAGGCGTATGAATAGTTGATGAGAAAGGTCGTGCGAGCGTTATCTCAGCTCAGTGTGCTTTCGGCAAGCACTACCGGCCATTGCTTCAAATCTAGCCCCGGTCTGATGTGATGTCTGGTGCTCGCTTCTGTATCGCTGTGGAACGCCTCGCTTCTAGGCATCGTGCCTCATATTTGCTGTGCTGCTCTATCCATCATAAGAGTTTGCGTCATATAACTCGGGAGGCAGCAACGCCGTCGTTTATCGTCCGCATCGTGGCCCGGTGATTGATAATAAAAAAAACCTCCAGACCAAGTCTACTAGATCTGATCGAGAAGCTTCCGCCGTCTCCTCTCCAAAAGCTCCTGCTGCACCTCCTCGAGAGTTGGGAGTTCCCACCCCCGCCCATCGCCGGTGTCGCCCGGTAGAGGTTCCCAGTCGGGCGGTGGTTTGGTCTTGCCGCCTGCCTGCTTGAGTAGCATGTCGAATGCCTCTTTCTCCTTCGCGGCCTCATACTCCAGCAGAGCGTCGTCCTCCTCATTGGGGGCATAGCCATAATACTTCGCATCGACAGTCTTGCGCAGATCATCACGTGCCTCAAGGGGCTTTTCATCCTGCGCCCTCGCCTGACGCGCAGCCTCAAACAACTCTTTAACACCAGGCAACTCCCTCGCGCGTCCAAAGTACTTATACCCCTTCCCACCCACTCCACCACCGGGTATCTCGCGGCCCGTCTCGTCGTAGATCTTGCCCGCGCCGCGCATATAGTTAGGACCGCCGAGGTTGCGGATCTGCACCTCCCACATGTGCTTCTCGCGCATGAGTTTGTTGATCTCGTCGTTCAGGTCGCGCACCTGGTAGTCGCTGAGCGCCGGATCCTGGATCTTGGACACCTTCCGCGAGATCTCCTTGAGAACTTGGCCTCGCCATTTCTCGCACGATGGGATCGAGTCCACCTCTGTGATCACGCGCGGTCGTCGTGTTCGTCCTGCGTCGATTATTCCTAGGTCTGCCGCTTGTGCTTCCCGGAAGCGGAAGAGCATCGACTGTGCCTTTTCTGAGTTTCGCGCCTAGAGAAGAGAAGATGTTAGTCGAGCTTATGGGGATTGATTAGAGTGGAGTGCACACCATTTTGATTATTCGATTCGACGGTTCAAATCGTAGAAATTGTGTATGGACAAAACGATGTCAGTCGCCTCTACTTGGCTGCGAAGATTGAATAACGGCTGAGGCGGTGCTAGAGTAGCTAGCGGTTGCGGATTGATAAAGGAAAAGTTAGGGTGATGCATTCTTCAGCAATAGCCTCATTACCCCGGTCCCTTGGAAGGTGGGGTAACAAGGGCTAATTACAACCAATCAAACGCAGTGAACGCGGTCCCTAAAGCCCTACGTAACTTCGCGTTGCCAACAAGGCTCCTACTCTTTCTCATCTCTCATTCATTGCTAATTCTCTACTCTTCTTCTCAACAATCAAGAAGTCATCTTTGCAACAAGTTCTACCTTCGCCTCATAACTTCAGCAAATTATGATATCTTCGTCTTTTGCATACTCAAGCCTGAATAATCTGCATATCACAGGGATAGAGCTGCTTCGAACACGCCACAGCATCACATGCTTCATCTAACTAACCTCCAGCAGTTATCGCCGTGAACCACAACACTAATCTACACTGAAGACAAAAGCCCATAAGCGCAATAGCGTAAACGCGCCCTTCCCAGCAATATGCCAGCTCATATCAACATGGCATCAATCATGCAGTTCACTCTTTCACGGGTAGATACAGGCGTCAAGCTGTTGTACTAAAAGGGCCAAGTACGATCGTGTCATGTGTGAGTTGCTATCTACGTGACACAAGGTTCTCTGCTCCTCAATGCTCGCATCTGATCACAGCGTCGGACCAAATATCACCCGCCACTCTACTTCAGGTCAGCATGCGATGACACAGGGCACTGTCCCTCCACTATAAGCACCTGACCACAGCATCAGGCGAAATCTTTTCACTTGGTCATGAAGAACTCTTATTGGTATCATAGTCTATCGAGACTCGGTCCTTCTGGGGGATTCATATAGCCTTGCAATGACGAAAATCCAATCGAGCTTGTTGGAGTCGATCGTCTCAGGACATTCGGCACATGACAAGAAAACAAAGAACAGAGATCCGAGCAAGGCCGATCACATACCGTGTGTTGGTAGCGACTGGAGTCGAACGGGCTTCCGTAGTTGCGATATCATTACGGTTCTGTAGCACACGGCTTTTGCCGGCTCGAGCAATGACGACAACTCTGCACATCAAGAAAATGCGCCTTCTGGCCGCGTTTCATGATTGTTTTCAATAGTTTTCAATCGGAGCTCGTGGTGGTGCGCGTTGAGCTGCTTGGTCGAGTGACCGCGGTTGCCCCTCGAAGCCGTTGCACTATTTTCTTTTTGTGAAGCATTACAAGATAACCCGGTGATGACCAAGTGTATCCAAAAAGCCAAATTTGCAGGCAGCCTGAACGAGCTCCGCTGGAGCGAGGGAATGGTTGTCCATGAGAACCTGAGAGCTAATCTGAGGGTATATATCTTGTTTGATTCATGTTGCTGTTACATTTGACTTCAGTCCCATCTCCGCCTTCCACCCCTTACAAACTGCCCCAAACTAAGCAATAAGCCGATAAGCACTATAACTTGATAGCTTCATATCACAATTATCAGTTATTATTTCTCCTTCAAAAGACTACATATTCACTTCGTCCGGATGCTTGAAGAACTCATTAACTAAGTTGATCAAAGGGTGAAGCGTGGTAGCCCGTAATCAGCATTCCCAAACATGAGTTGTAGCGGTAATAAACTGAAAGACACATGTCCTCCGGCAAGTACCTTATCATCAAGTTCATTTCACATCTCACTAGAAGAGAGCGGGGCTACCTAGGGATTATACAGCTACTTAGTTCACATTCATAACCGAAATTTGAAAGCGTCGCGGCATAAGAACGAAAATTTTGAAGAACTAATTGTATTGGAGATGAGCGAGGGGTGTGTTCAGGTTGAGCCTACTGCTACTAGCTCACCGGCCCTCACTCACCAAGCCATCAAGCCGCAATAACAGCAATAGCGGCCGCCATGATCATACCTAGTCTCTCCGTTAAGCTCCTAATATGATGGACCTCTGTATGGCCCAGCCATCTAGTCGTTAACTTCGAGAATGCTTCGCTGATCAATACATAGCGCATCAACCCATAGTAGTCTAAGTCTGTCCAGATAATAAAGATGTTATAAAACGGTCGCTATATTAACGAATATATTCCTAGTAACAATAATTGGCGTTCTGTCCTCAGGATCGCCCTAAGCATTGGACGACGCTCCAAAAGGCGGTAAGTTATCAACGTGCTCTGCTAAAAGTCCATATTTTACCTGGCCTTCTTATGTACCCGCCTGTTTAATACTACTCTCTGCTATTATTCCTTTCGGTATTATATGTGCCCTCCAACCCTGATATGCATGCTGAACCAGGGCTAACGGCGCCACCGACGATTATTTTAACCCGCTAACCACCTACTAAGGTACTTGATTAAGGACGTGGGTAGATACCGTTTTGTCATTTGTGTCGGTGCTTGTTATGGTGTTGTTAGCTACTTTGCGGAACGAAGGATATTAGCAGCCTTGCCTTTGCGAATACATCATTTGACGAGCCGAAATAGAGGCGTCTAGGAGATACTGAAATCTCTAGCTAATTCGAAAGCATACAATATGCAGAGAGCATGATCCAGGGAAAGCCAGGGGCCGGGTATACCAGCAGATCCACCACTAGCACAATACCGCAGGGCTCGAGCAACAGCGGCTTAATAGAAATAGAAAAAAAAAAAATTCATTATTGGAGTCGTTACGACTATTGATAACCTTCTATTGAAATCCGGCTGTGCCTCCCGTCGTGCTTTAGTAGAGAACGAATTCTTCCGCTGGTGGGTTATTAGCAGCCAAATACTCCCCATGCATTATGCCGTGAACATATGCTTCTCCAACAAGCCTATAACCGAATCTAGAAGGTCTGAGAATAAAAGGACTATCTCCACCAAAAAGAAGGCAAACAATATCTCCAGTCGTCATAGAATCTTGTCCGAGGCCGAAATACCCCTGCGAAGATATGAAAATCTGTCTTTGTCTCGATTGAAGTCCCATCACATGTAGATAGGGCTTACTAGCAGCCACTCTGGCTTTCTCATCCAGTGCATTCACTTCCATGAATGCATCAAAAGATGCTTTCATGCGAGCCGAGGCACTAGGACGTGCGGTTTGTGATGGGCCAAAAAACGCGTCGCAATCAGCAAGTGGTGTCCTCCACAACGCTTCCATCCTAGCTGCCTCAGAGTTGTAAGCCGTTGGGTGGTTCGTTCCAAAACTGCGAAGTGTTTGGATAAACTGAACGGCATCTGGATGGCGATAAAACTCAGTATCCCATTGTGGATCCCACCTCATGGTCATTATGGTGTGTACTGTGTCAAATATACATCCCCCCAAGGTCAACAAGCGGTTTCCGAATGTATCGGATGAGAAACTTGGTTGAGAGGATGAAAAATAGCCCGAGGCACAGAATCGATGCAATTGGCGAAGTCCAAAAGATGCAGGGTTCGAAACCGTCCAGTCTGGAACCCATGATGGCAGGTACATTACATTTTTAGGTCCAGAGATCGCATATAGTATGTCGAGGCTGTTGCTTTGAGTCAGGATTTTCTCCGCTACCTCAGTATAAATGGCTCGGCATGGCCTATCGTAGTCACAGGAAATATCGAGGAGAGAGCCATCAGAGGAGAGCCCTAATAGTGCAAAGACTCGATCACGGGGATCAGTCGCTTCATAAGTCCATTCGCCCAAATTTGCCGAAGTCTCTAGCAAGAGATCTTGTAGACGAAAATGCGTTCTTTGGCTTGTTACAAGACGCATTGTTCGACGAGATATGAAGTTCGCTCCAGAAAGAGTCTCCCAAAACGGATGATTGTCCCCAACCGTCTCATACGATGCTCCTAAACCGTTCGCAAGAGCAACGATCACAAGGCTCCCCAAATATAAGCCAATCTTTGAAACTCGTTCATGCCCACAAAGAAATGTCACGTTGTTAGCTGCGGCCTCCTGCAGAACCCAAACTCGACGAAACCAAGGTCGTAGGAAGATTTGTCCAATCGCTGCAAAATTCCAAGTCGCAATTTCAGCACGAGACCATTTAGCACACAGATTATCCAGATATGTCTCATTCTCAAATTTAGTCCAGTCAAAGTGCCTTGCTTGCTCGTCAGTTTGCCCCTGAACCACACAATCGAACATTGTTTCTGTTCCAATGTCGCGTAGTGTTTTGAGAGCAGCATCCGAATCACAATGGGATGGCCCAAGCCAAACAAGCACCTCCAGGGACTGGCTGTAGATTTGGGGCATCATTCGCACTTGTTGGCTCTTCTCAACGTCGTCGGTTTGATTAATGCATAGGGCGTCTATCCAAATGCTTAGAGTTGAGCCCGTTCGCTCAAGGTGTTGAAGAGCAATCGAGAGATTCTCTGTCACCATGACGACTTTATCATCTAGATAAATGGGGGACTTATTTATTAGGTTGCCCCATGTATAAGATAAAGCTACATAAGGAAGTGTTGAGCCAACAATAGTTCCAAGCGTGGTTATGTGAGTATAGCAAGTAACCGAGTTTCTCCCGAGTTTTTGCCTGGACTCCTTGGATGATAGTTCGACGACACGGATTTCATTCAGGCCGAGCTTTCGGTAATCCAGGTTGAGCGAGGCTGGTCCTGTGAAGCACTCAGTATGTAAGCATTCCATGAGTTGTTATGAAGGTATAGATGTGGCTAGGAACTTTTATGCACCATAGTCATGATTTAGAACAGAATACGCATTAGAGAAATAAGCTTGAAACATGTCAAAGTTCTATATTATATACGTGGTAAGAAAAGTTTATGTTTTGCAGTTCCTATCACTCTGTCTGACATTTCGCCTGAGCAGAAGCCTGGGTGAACTTCAAAGTAGAAAAGCGGGGCAGATGGATATTCCCAATTAAACGATACTGTAAGTTTTACTTGGATTAGGTACCTAATGCTATCATTGGGTGTATTTCTGGGTGCACTCGCCCCTCTTTCCACTTTTAAGTCCTAGCCAATGTGAGGCAAGAGTAATACGACTGACCGTTAAGTACGCAGGTGTCAGACAAATCGAATGAGAAACTCTCCACTTAAAATGTGAGAAGTCTCGATGGTTATTTCAGCGTTGTGATGTTGACGGTTATCGGTTGCGGTTATCGGACGGAATGTCATGATCGGGCGGAATGTCGTGATCGGGCGCAAGCAGGGCGCAAGCAGGGCGTAAGTCGGGCGCAATCCCTTTAAGCCATATTACGGCTCCTTGACTTAAAATGTAATGCATATATCTAGTAAAACGGAAAAATAGGACTAGAATATGTGCTATTATTGAATAATACTCGGATAAACAATTTGGCGCTCCGCTCAACTTCAGTTCTACCTTGGTAACTTTTTTCTATACACAATAAAACCAATTTCATCAAGTATTCACATGCTCCCAAGATCAGAAATGCTCCCAAGATCGGAGTGCTCCCAAGATTCGAAATGCTCCCAAGATCCGGAAAGCTCCCAAGATCCGCAAAACTCTCAACATTCGAAATCCTCCCAAGATCCAGAGAACTCCCAAGATTCAAAATGCCCTCGAGACTGGATATGCATTGTTCTTTCCAGACTCTTCATTGACAACCAGCTATCTCGAAGAGAAATAGACTCGATGGGAGCTACCCTTCACAAGCTCGGTGCATCCCCTCCCATCTTGGATGATGTTCTCTACCATGATCTCTTTCCTATTCTCTATCCAAATCTTCTTAATGTATCCGGTATTTGGACCGCCTTCGATGAACATTGGCTCCTCGAACATATTCATCGTCAAAGAAATATCCAACTGAGCTATGTGCAGCGCTCCTATAACTATATTTTGTGGCTTGTACTAGGATGCATCATAAGTAATGAGCTTCATCTAGTAAAAGATGCCCTCGAAAAGTTGGAAAATTCGAAAAATGATTGATGCTATTGCGAACTCGATTTCCTCGACACCGTAACTGCAGTTACGTTAGTCGATCGATACCGGTTCATTATGGCTGGCAGCACTCACATATAAGTCCGTAGTGTGGCTAGTAATATGACGACATATAGGTCCATGAGCCGCATGTTGAGGCTTGTTCTGAGTGTTGGTTCGATTATGGTGTAAGCCCAGCAACCTCCAAGGCCGAGCGTATATACTTCGAATATCCGCATCACTGGCTTAGCAATCCTGTTTGGACGACGCGCGCCTTCAACGATTTCTTCGTCGATCTAGCAAGGTTAGTTCTCACCCCTTTCGAATCATAGAAGACAACTTACTTCGTCGCGCTGTGCTGGTGTGAGTGTGTTGTATGTGGCGGCTATCCCAAAATGCAGTCTTGCCTTAAAATTTCGTAACTGCTGGATGCCGGCACCAAGGGGCCTTGTGACGTTCGCCCATTCTGTAAAGGCGCTCGGTGTTTGAAGACGCGCCCATCGGATTTGTTGCTCACGCTGATTATATGCAGAAACCGCTTGCTGTGCTATCAGTTCATTCGGGATCGAAATCGCTTTGACGCGATGGTGATACTCTCGCCGAATAGAGTATACTACGCCAAGTGGAAGCCAGGCATAGGACAGCGATATGAGTATGACGATGAATGAGGGCGGGCATATTTTCTTGTACCAAGCGACCCAATTCCTCAAGATGAAATAGAGTACAGCATAATCACAAAAAAAAACGCACCATGCGAGCTTAAATAACGCCATGCTAAGCTAAATTTCATTGCCTAATCACGAGAAGTAATGTTGCGACGGGAGAACTAAGGTAGGCCAGTATGGCGGGGGAGGGGCCACTGTAGCTGTCTAGCCCACAGCAATCTGGGCAATCTTCAAACATCGAGATTCAAACTAAGCCTTATGTGGTAAACCGCAGACACCCCTGCTCTGATCCTCGGCTCGATCGTTCGGGAGGTTGCAATTGAAAGTACCATGTTGACACAATCAATTAGCAATAACTGCCACCAAAATTGAGGTATTGTAATGCCTGCAATTGGATATTGATTTATAGAAGTGATGGACATGAGCCACCTTTGCGGGGTTCTTTTAAGCACTGTCCTTCGCTTCACACTATACCCGGGGTAGTCTCAGCTACTGCAGCGACTGCCAGAAATCAGCAATTGGGTATTTTCGTACATAAAAAGGTGGAATCTGTAGCAATATATAAGGTAAAGCTGAGCATAGCGTTGTTTTAATAAAAATAATAACATGTTAATGCTAATTATTGGTTAAAGGCAATTAAAGATGAATATTAAGTAGTAGTATAAGTAGGTAGTATAGTAGTTTATAACGGGCTAGATTAGTGACATTGAGTAAGGTTATAGCTCTATAAATTCGAGCCGTCAGCCCTATTTAAGGCACTATCTACGCCTAGGCCTTGTAGAGCGATCAACACTGTCAGGATGGCGCCTCGTATACCGACCATAAAAGATCCAGCGATGCATACACACGATTTAAAATCTCATAAGTTACCTAGTTTCTTGAAGTCCAGAGTTCCACTAATTTATTCTTGGATTCTTATAGATAATAGAATTTACTTCGACTTTTACCAGTAGGCAGGTGTGAGGACTGACCTGTTGTAGACTCTCCATCTCTTCGACAACATCAATACAATTGGTTTCCCACCCACCCACCAGGAACCGGAATGGAACAAGGACTGGGGAGCGAGGTTTTGGGTTTGTGTTGGCTGATGGGGCTCTTCTAGAAACTTTTTTGGAATGACTACCTAAGGCTGAGTTTTCTACAGATAAATAATGCCGAGTAACTTGTTGAAGGACTTGAGACGGAAGGCGTCAAGCCCACATACACCCATGTACTATGTATTATGGCCTATGTTTAACTACTTAGGTAGCGTGCCAAGAATATTTGAAATGTATTGGAAGAGGACGGTGGAAATGTTGGGGCTTTTAGTGGGCCTATCTCGTTTGTAGAACGTTTGAAGATGCGGGGCTGGTTTATCATTGACAATGGGATGTGGCCACTTCATTCATTCATCATTCGACCCTGAACATTCATTCATCGTCAACATGGACGAGTCAACAAGTTATGATCCACCGGGCTTGTTTTACGGACAATCTGGTATAGATGCTTTCAATAATAATTTGAATTATAATTGCTTTGAAGAATTATTGTCACCTGCTTCGGCAACCACCGAAGCCGCTCCAGTCAAACGATTCAGTTGTACCCAATCTGGCTGCATAAAGTCTTTCACCCGGAATGCCGACCTTAGACGTCACATGAGCCTTCACCAGACAAAACCAAACTGGGCGCATTACTGTCCCTATAAATCATGTCATCGCAGTAAACGAGGCTTCCATCGTCACGACAAGCTTTTTGAGCACGTTAAACGTACACATGATAAGCCTGAGCTTAGCGAAACCGACATTATGATCGTTTGCGCCTTGCCATTGGAGTACGACGCTATTCGCCTTGCATTCGATGGGAATTGGGAGCAAGATCGGCGGGAAAATGATGACTCTACCGGAACGTCTTATCCTCCCTTAGAAGGCCGAGTTTCTGGGTACAGCGTCATTCTGTACTTATTTCCACCGCCCCGGACATCCGACTCTATGATTGCGGCCATTTCGAAGCACCCTTCTGTAGGCCTTGTACTTCTCGTCCAGGCATCTGAACCACCACTTCAAACAAATGTCGATGACAACCGAATTTGGCCTGGAGATCTGGTAATCAGCAAGACATCATGTCGAAAGGAAATTGCTAGTCAAGTGCCACAAGAGCGGATCAGGATGCCTAGCAACAATATCCAAGTGTTGTTGACCATGCTTTCTACCAATCTCCATCGAGAGAACATCCAAAGGAGAATTGACCACTTTCTGAACAAACTAAAAGTGAACGCTGGCCAATGGGAAACCGGTGAAGAAATGCACTCACATCCAAATATACCAAAGGGGAGGGATGATATACATGATAAAGCTAGAAGGCCTGCTGTTCACATCATCTCCCCAAGTGATAACAGCATTTACTTCGAAGAAAATCAACTCGACCGTCTTTGCCAAGAAGAGGTGCCTTGCATCATCGTAGAAGGTGTCAGCGAGACTAATGGGCAATGGGATTATGCTATAACTATTGCGGCATCTACGGCAAAAGTCATTCTGGAACTGTCGACGAGATTATATACCATGTCCCAGCCTATAGTTGGGTCAAGTGAGCCACAACCTCATTGGATTGTTCCTTTCGGACGCAATAGAGATTTTGTTGGCCGAGAAGTGGTTTTAGAACGGCTTTTACAACTGATTCCTCCTTCCTCGGATGTGGATGATTGTCAACGAGTTGCGATTGAGGGCCTTGGTGGCATCGGCAAAACACACATCGCTATCGAGGCTGCCTATCGTGTCCGTGATCTGCACTCTGATTGTTCTGTCTTCTGGGTCCCGGGAATGAACATTGCTGCATTCGAGAATGCATATCGCCAGATTGGGCAAGCTTTAAACATGCAAGGCATCGACGAGAGCCAAGCAGATTTGAAGGCCTCAGTGAAGACAGCTCTAAGCGCAGATAATATAGGCTGGTGGCTAATGATCATCGACAATGCTGACGATCCGGATCTGCTTTTTAGTCAAAACTATGGCCCTCCAATGCGTCACTTCCTCCCCTTTAGTCACAAAGGCTCCATACTGTTCACGACGCGAAATCATGAGGTTTCAGCCCGCCTGGATATTTCAGCGGGAAGCATTATCATTGTAGGAGAGATGGCAAAGGCCGAAGCTGTGAAAATGTTGCAAAATGGCTTACAAGAAACCCAACTGCGCGACGTACAAAGTACTGAACAACTACTTGGTTACCTAGGTTATCTTCCTTTAGCTATTAGACAAGCTTCGGCATACATGGCGCGGACGGGAATAACAACGACCACCTACCTTAAATATTGCCGTTCTTCTGATAAGTCCCAACTGAGGATGTTAAGTCAGGACTTCGAAGATCGCCACCGCTATGCACATGGCGCGAATAATATTATTGCAACTTGGGGTACATCTTTTGATCATATTTCACGAAATTGGCCGTTGGCTATGCAGCACCTAAAACTCATGTCTTACCTGGCAGACAGAAATGTTCCAATATCATTGCTGCCTGGGGATGACGAGATCGAGAAGGATGAAGCAATTGGCGTATTGAAAGGGTATGCATTTGTCACTGAGAAAGAAACGCCGGGTTTGCTCAACACCCATCGGCTTGTGCAATTAGCGATGCGGAATTGGATCAAAAGTCAACCGGATCAAGAAGAATGGATAGCATTTACGATCAAACGTCTATCAACGGTGTTTCCCAATCCAGACCATTTTAATAGAGATGTCTGGCTGAAATATCTTCCACATGCGCAGAGTGCCTTGGAATTGCGAGATGACTATTGTGACGCGGAAGCAACATGGGAACTTTTATTAAGCGTTGGTAGAAGCCATCTGATACTTGGAAATTACAGTGAAGCAGATCGAATATATCGGCGGACGTTGGATTTTGCGGAAAAGGTGTGGGGTGGACAAAATGATCGTACACTCCGTACACTGGCGAACTTGAAGGAGCTAGCAGTAGTGGCGGACAAGATGGCAAATCAAATGCTAGAGCTGACGGGAAATGAATTTGGCTAGGAACATCCTGATCCATTTTGCGATCAACGATCTCGCACTCATCCTTGAGAGACAGGAGAAATTTTACAAGGAGGCGGAGTAGATAAGTGGTCCAACATTAGGTAGAAGTAATAGTAGTCATGGTCGGTGTATACTCGGAATCTCTTAGGTTGTCCGCTGGGACTGCATCGCGTATTCGAGACCACAAATCGGGGCCGAAATTGCAGACTTAGCTACCCGTCTTTGCCTGATCACGAAAACAGGCATTACGGAACAATTCCAGTAGAATCTAGCGAACATAGGAGAGAAACGAAAGGGAAACCTTCCCCTATCGCCGGCATAGCCGAAGAGGAGGACTAGACTTGTATAGCCTCTTTGAACGACTCCAGTAGATTATTACCAATCGAACGCTCTTTCAAGCCCTAGATTCCCAATCCTTGTTTCATAAGTAGAAGATAGTAGGCATCAGCGCACAAAGCCAGAAAGAGCTACAAAGCAGCTGCTCAGTTGCTACACTAGCCAAATAAGGGAGGACTATCACCAATTATGTTATTTACTTGCTAATAAAAATAGGCCAGAGACTAACATAGGTTTTGCTGAAGCATTCACGGAAACCAAAGTGGAAACACGTAAGGGCCGTATGCTGGTATGGCTCGCTTCCGAAGCCCCAGCCAGGGGGGGCAAAATGAGGCTAGTGAATATCTCTCACTCACATGGATGGAGAGCTATTTGATCAAATAGAATCCGCCTGAATTACCGAATAGAATATGAATGTATCGAAAAGCTAAAACGAAAATGTTATGGTACGTATGTATATAATAGCTGCAGACGGTCAAGTCGCCCCACTTGGCAAGGTCCTATCTTTTGATAGCTTTGTGGTTTAGTGCTGCAGTTCTTGACAGAAGAGCCAAACATGTTGTTGATCGGAGAGATCCCGTTTTTTCCCCTATTCTTTTCATTTAGTACATGAAGATTAGCCTTATTATACGCTAACTTCTAGAAATCACCATTCGATTTGCTTCAATATGGTTTTGGGTGGGTACTACAAATATAGGGATTTATCTACTTGGCTGATAAAAATGTGAAGGGAACGAATTTCCTAGTCTATCGACATAGATGTTTGGAATTACCTAGTATCTTACAAATTACCGTGGGACCTAGCAAGCAAGATATTGTCATAGGCCCTGAGGGACTGGGGCTGCCTTGCATTTTGAAAACTCTTCAAGCTAATATCAGGTTAATAATCATATGGGAGCAGATAGCAGAACTCAGCTGCACGTGGTTGTCTAATTGCAAGAACAGACAATACGGAGCGATACGTGTAGGATAAAGCGAACGGAATAAGATAAAACGGCTGATAAAAATAGTAAAGTTTGAGATGTGCTTATGCTATAAGTTTCATTGACATTCATAGTTATTTAACGCCATATTCTATTTGTTGGAGATGATCTAGTATTGCTGTTGGTAACAAGTATAGATATTGATGTTGTAAAAGTAATGAATAGAATCGACACGTAATTACTATAAGGGGTCTTTATTGGAAAGCTTTACCTTTTCCGAAAACAAAGTGAAGCTTGAGAAATTCACACCGGTCCCCCCTAGACGTACTCTGTCTGCGGTGGTTTTGCCTCGCCGCCCATAATACCGTGTACGTAAGCAGTACCTATTAATGTCTAAACATCATATAATACCTGTACAGATCCTCCCTCTTCCTTGTACTCGGCAATATTGACAGGGCGCGACGCAAAAGGGACTGCACTACCTTGGAGCAGTACCACCACGTCGTATTTCTTTGCATCTGGTTGCACCCTAGCAATGTAGCCATTACTCATTATCGTGAAGGTCCAGCCTGCCAATGTATTCAGTTTCAGACCCCATCGGAGACACTGGGTGAGTAATCGCCCACCCTCTTTCGAACCACGCCTTGTTTCGTAACGCTATTAGAGATAGAGGCTTTGATACTCATCCATTCGTGGAGGGGTAAGCCGCTCATGCACCTTATGAAAAAAGCGCGAAACTATCGTCTATGATCAGTGTTCGCCAAAAAGCAGTTACCACATCTTCCCTACACGGGTGATGATAGTTCTGAATGTCTGAAGGTTCCTATGACTTTACATCCTGTTCCTACCCCCCAAAAAGATTTACCTCTGGAATCCTGAAAGTTCGTGGCGCAATATTTGGCAAATTGGAACCTATCAAAGAAAGTCTTTGAGAGCACCGGAAGGCCTTTATTACAAACTATTTGGTGTATAGATTCCTAGTACAACTCGAACGTCGCTCAACAAATCATAGTACTAGTTGCAGCCGTAGACTTTAACTGGTTTATAACTTTGCATAGCGATTCCAGGTTGTTGATAGTTGCTGTATAAGGATGTGAGTTTATCTCCCCAGTGTGTGGGAAGGTACGAGAGGTAGTTAGTCAAAAGGAGCAAGTTACGATCCTATTTGTCAATCTTAGCTCCATTTGTAGAAGAGATTTGAAACATATTGTCCCGAGCTTTCTTGAGGGCCACGCCAAAAGCCCCGATGCCCAGACCTTATCCTTTGACGAGGCGTAAACCAGCGCGCTCTGGCCGTTGTTTGTAAGTAGCATAAGAAGTGCTAAGTGCTGCAAAACTTTGCAAGGTTGCAATAGGAGGACCAACATCAGGATTTCCTCGAGTTCCTCACAAATTTCCCAAGAATCGGCTGGCTTAACGCCCTGATGGGGAGAAACTTCTGTGTACCGGATTGGACTGATAATGGGAAAGAACATGGGTGAAAAACGATGGAGGATAATCCGCATAAAAGGAGGAGGAATGGAACTCATAGGCCCGAAGGGATTATGAGAGCTCTTAGATAAGTGAAAGTTTCGAGTAAGTTGTCTGTTATTCTAGCCATGAAGTAGTTGCCTATTTTGATATCGAAGTATAATGGAATTGCGTATTAACTGTACCCGCCTGACTGACTGCTTATATCTATCCACTTACTTTAAACCCTACTTATTTGGTTTGCCAGAAATAAACATTCAACCATTTCAATTCGTCTTTGGGTATCACAACTACCGTCTACAATACATTACTAGCTCCGGCAGGCATCACATTCTTCTTTGGGGGTTTTCCCTACCATTATCTATTCCCACATCTCCTGATTTCTTAGATATGAACGGAACTGATCTTCCTAAAGGCTACAGCTGAATCTTTGTTGACCCGCATGTTGCGTGCGAGGAGGCTTGTGGAGAGGAGAAAGGATCTGACTATCTGTTACCATGGTGACCAGCATATCGAAATAAGGCGGCGGCGCTAGACTGTTGGAGCTGGCTTTTGAGATACGTCTTTGATACTCGATCCGATGAGCCGGGCGGCTGAGCTTGGGAAGGGGCCAACGCCTGAGGTTGTCAGCACGACATGTCACTGTCAACTAGACTAGGTACCTATGTTAAGAGGTAAGCGGGTAGTTCGCAAAATTGGTTGTCCCAGTCGAGGTTCCCTGACCTATCTAACGCGAATCAGCCTCTCCAATTGATGGCACGATATTTTAGGGGGTTATGTCACATCGTGAATTTGGGTGGGAGCTTCCTTTACACGCGAAGGCTGACTTTCCAGAGCGGATCTCACAGGTACATTTACGTGCTTCCGGCACCCTAGCTAGGGGTGAACTGACTTTTACGCATCCAAAGCTAGTAAATCTGACTTAAATAGATGGCCAACTACTTTACCAAATAGAATGCTGGCAGTTTGAGCGAAGAGAATAAGCGAAAGCTAAAGCTAAGAACCAACTGTCTCGTCGATCAGAGATCCTGGTTCCGCTCATATTCCCCTGCTTGTTTTTACACATGAAAACTAGCTCTGTCATTGGTCGAGTCATAGAAGTGAGCGCTTACACTTTATTAATACGAGATCATGAATTTGGATGGGTGGTACAAATAAATGGGCTTATCCGAGGCTTAGGGAGTGGACTCAGCCGATGAACAGTGATTTGATGCATTCGTTAGGTGCAATTAGGCTACTTAGTCAAGGCAACTATTACCGGTGTGGAGGCTCGGTGTGTATGATGTAGTATGGTAATATTTTAGAGGGTGTTACCATAGACGGCATGGCCATCCAAGACTTTGGAGGCATAAGGGGGTGCAAGTTAAGCCTTGCGAATTCCGCCTATATAGGTGTCTTTGCAAGTACTACCCCTTTAGACCTCAGCTGAATCGCGATTATTACATATATGAAGGCAGAATAGGCAATATTCTTTTGGGAATAGCAATTATTGTATTAAAAGAAAACTAAGTGGTAAGGTCCCTAGCCCCTCACGTGAATTTCGAACCCCAAATAGCAATTTTACGTAAGCCACCTCACTCACACTGCCTTAGTAGTTAGGGCATAAAGCGGTACGGTTTGCCTTCGTGGCAATTCGTGGGTATTTACGATTGGTAGTATTTGGGATTTGTGGCAATTAGTGATTAGGTTGGTGATCCGTACGGATTCGTCGCTGTGGTGGCTTTTGTGGCTTTGCCCACACAGGTGTATTTTAAGCCCTTGGATCCCTTGGACTCCTTTCCTTCCTTTCCTTCCGTACTGTTAGATTAAATGGTAATACCAGTCTATTACGTATGGAGCCTCCAGAGCGCACCTTCGTGACAAACAACAGCTGGAGCAGAGATCGAAAGGGCTCCCAATTTCTGCTAAATAAGAAGGACCGCCCGACACGTCGCAGCAACTGTCTGATAAGAATAAAGCTCCAGGGGAGGATCCCCTAGATAGACGAAGAAGTCGCAAACAGTTCTCCTAGGAGGACCTATGCAATTTTTTTCGCTGGGCCAGCTCTGCTTATGTTTTTTAGTTTACTTTTACTCTTTGGCTTCACTGACATACTGACAGATTTAGGGACAGATACAATAAGACCGCAAATACCATAGCCAGAATCGCTACCCATATTACGATGTCGTCTTTACTTGGACTCGCCCAAACCTTTTGGGGAGTTGTTACAACTTTAGCCCAAGGAGGTTTTGCTGCTGTAGGCGGCACGTTCGCCGCAAATATGGGAAGGGCAGCAGCAGCAGCCCTCAACTTCAGTGTAGGGGCCGTTCTGGCCATCCTGCCTGGGCCCGTCAAAGCGAGCGTGGTCTTCATCATGAAGGCCTTCGGCGTTGCGTCCGTCGGCATTTTAATTTCGGTGCTATGGGTACTTGCGGTTGCTTTCGTCTCCGCCGCCGCGGTGGCCTTCGCTAAGGGGGTTTGGGTCACCATCGGTGGCGCCTTTGTGTTCAGTGTTGCGGTAATTGTGGCTTTCGCGGGGCTTCTTGTCGTCCGGTTGTGGGGTTGTTATTGGGCCAAGGCGGTCACTGTCGCACCACTCTTTGTTGGGTGGGTTATCCGGCCTTTCCTCGTTCTTAGGGACGATGCAGTGGCCTGCTGGACGGAGATCTGTCGACAACTTGAGGAGATATCATAGGGCTTCGGAACCCTTCCCCCCAAAGTTACCGTCTCCAACCCCCTCTCTTTCTCTCCTCCCTTTCCCCCCTCTCTCCTCTCTTCCCTCCGAATCCGCCCCCTTCCGCCCCCCCTTTCCGCCACCAAGGGCTTGGGAACCCAAAGTTACCCTTTCTGTTTCTCTATGTTATAGTATTAAAGTTTACCTAGCGAGTATAACTGAACCCAGCGTTAGATTCTATCTTCTTGGATTTATACTATTGGTACTATCCGATTTTGTCTCGATTGCAGTACGTGACAGAAAAGATATCAGAGAATTCCCTAGGTATCCTATAGCTACCTTAAAGAATCAGTCTATTTGTAAACTCCATAAGCCTTTAGCTTAAGTATAAAAGGCTGATTGCTTTAAGCAAGTTTTACCTTACAGCCGCCTCTCGGAGTCACAACTATATATAGTTATACAAAAGCTGCTATACTTATATCTTTATAAAAGAAGGATTGAATGATATTTCTAAGTACAATGATTAAATAATTAAATCTGTGCACTCCGAAAGTGGGTGTAAGAACTAAGGAGCATTGATTTAGTTTTCTAGTTAATGTAATATTAGTAAGATTGACAGGGCCTTCATTATAGCAGAAAATAATGTTTGAGTAAAAGGAGACGTTCAGTCGACTATCGACAAATATATTAGGGCGTAATTTGATTATAGAAGTGTCGCGGACGTGACAATATATATACCGTTAGTTTCGGATGGAACTAACGGCGTCGTTTTTTCCGTCACAAGAAGTCTAACTAATTGACCGGGAGTCATCTCGTAGTCTTGAAATCAATTGTTGGAGAAGAAAGACTAATATGCCTTGAAACTTGACAACAAAATAGATACTTCAGCTCTGACATTATATCGGCAAAACATTATGTCAGTACTTGGAACCCTTGTCAATAAGAAAGGTGTGACGGAAAAAGAGACGCCGTTATTTCCATCCGGAACTAACGGCATATATATAGTCACGTCCGCGACAAACGGCAAGGAAATACAAGTGTTAAGTTCCAAGTTTCAAAAGGCTTGGATATTCTTTTCCATTATTTTACTCGATGTACCAGCTAATAGCTGATATGTATTTCAGTGGCTGTTATTTTCCATATAGCTCTCAATATGGCAACTGTGTCGACCAGAATAGTTTTCTTCTCCCTCCCACATCCTACACCGTTAAGCTGATAAAAACACTATCACAGGACATTGAAAATAACAAAGATTCCCATGCCGTCCACACAGCCCTCCGAAAACCTTGTGAGACTTATCAATTCGTTTCACGGGTCTCACTCCGTCATTATGTATTGGCTACTATTCTCCGGAGCTGGAGAGTTAGGCGAGGCACTAAGAAATCCTTAGAGTCCCTGTGAAGATTGGCAACGAGTCGAAATATCGAGATAGTTGTAAAGAGTGATATTAATAGTGTAGATAGCGTCGATTGGCAGGGCTATTGATAGGACAAGATCCCTCAACGGTCCCCTAATTGTGAACCATATATGTTGATAATGGTGGCGCTAGAGGAATTTCTAGTCAAGTAATTCGTCGAGATTTCGTGTCGTTTGGAATTGCTGATTGAAGCTCGCCGGAACCTTGATTTTCTTCACAAACAGTAATCGAAGTCGGACCGCCATGTCTTCCTGCATTCGGATATAGCTTGCCCAACAAACCAGTAATGAAATTGTCTTTGCCACTATCTCGATTTCTTGTTGTTCTCGCTCTGTGTTTGCGTGCTGTATCCGTGGGGTGGAGGGCTTGGTACTGCATCCTATGGGGTCGTTAGTCTTCAAACCAGAACGCATCCACGGTCGTCCCTAGCAGAAAGATGGTGTGTAGGCTGGAATTGTTCTCGGGTCAGAATTAAGGTGGTTTGCATACCTTATTCAGTGTCGGCTTACCGATGGCGTTGGTGTCAGATAATCAATCGATTACGTTTGATGTTTTTAAAAAGGAAAAGCTCGTAGAGACGAAACGAAAAGACGGAATTCGCGAAAAGAATTGTGAAAAAATTGTTCCAAAACCAAATGAGTGGCAGATGGATGGCTTCACTGACATACTGAAACAGAGTGGAGTGTTGGAGGACGTACTGTGCGTGGCTGTAGTGCTGAGCAAGCTTGCACCTTTCTACCGTAAATGAACCCGACCCTCGTGAGACTGAGCTTATGACAGTCGCCCTAAATAAAAAAAAAGCACTTATTCGAGAATTGCAATCGAAGTAGAACAACTAAGTGCTAGGAGAAGCTTTTGTTGAGGAGCCAGACGTGATTTGGTTGGGGCCGAAGTCGAGCTATAGAAGCCAAGAGACTGTTAATCAAATGACATGGCATGACGTTTAATGGACCACTTACTTGAGATTGAGTCCACCATTTTCGGCCATGTCGAACTTCGACTTGCCTTGTATTAATCGTAGACACATCTTAAGTAGATGAAAGCCAGCCATGTTCTAATCTCTTTAGGAGGCATCGTCTAAAAAGGTCTAGGACTTGAGACCGGCCTTGATTAGAATGAAAAGGATATATATACACCTCATAAGAGCGTCGACGAGATAGAGTTATCCTGTTGGTCAATGTTAGCTAAGAGACTTGAATTGAGTCATGATATCTGAGATTAGGAAATAAAAGTGCCAGTGGAAGTGATCTCTTCAAAGACATCTTTCACATAGATCTGTCGAGTCCCCAGCAATGAGAAGACTTACAAGTTGGCAGAGGTCTAAACTCAAGCCCGCCGTTGTAGGTAAAGCCAGTGCCCATCAATCCCCGCTGTAAATGTCGATTGTATCGAGTTAATGGTTATCTGAAAGATTGTCTGTCGAATGTGGAGAGTGTATGGCCATCCGCCACATTGCCTCAGCTACATATAGCCACAGTGTATGTGTTCAGAAGTCCCACCGTCTCTGTTAGAAAAGAGGATGAACCATATTGACGGGCAAAGGAGGATTGGATTATGACCAAATGCTGGTCGGTATACTCGAGGACGCCGTAGTATTCAGTCCGAAGGACCGGAGCAGATTGCTCGTCTTATTCCTAACCTTGGGAGTTTTGACGGCTGACGACATATATGCTAGTTTCCACTCGAGGAGGCTAGGAGTAGAATCTGGAATAGTTCATAAATCTCTCCTTCTCCTCACCTTTGAATGAAGGAGAACATACATGATGTACCATTTTCTCGGAGGTAAGTGTTCGGGTGTAGGATGAGGGGAAATAGTCGTTTGATTCTTGTCGAACAGGGATTTATCCATTTTGTAATTTGTTCTCGATTCTGTGTTGCCTTTGATGAAGTAAGATGTCTCTTTAGTAGCGTTTATCATGGGAGGGTGGTTTCTCGCGGTCTTGTTGTGTCTGAAGATGTTCGTTGTTATGTAGGCCACGACGGTTGACGGTGACCATCCCACTTTACATAGGTAGATATTCTCACTGTTAACTACCTAGATACACCTGACAACTCAACCCCTCACCGCTCTCATATACATTACATATTTGTAAGTAGCTACCAGGGTAGTAAGTGTCTACCTCCGTGCAGAGACAATGTGTAAAAGGGCCCCGCACGGAAACTATCACCCTAGGTACTCAAATAAGTAGGTACCCAGTCTCCATCCTTCTTATTCTTTAGCGGGGTTAATCGCTGCAGCCCTATCTCATCGGTGACACTAATTAGCGTTGGTGCGGAACGTACATGCTATATAAATACGTAATACACTTTTCCCTAGCGGTTATAGTTAGAACCTTTCATCAAGCGTACCGACCTGACCCCAGGAAAGTGAGCGCACTATCCTACGACCCACCGGGCAAGAAGTACAGTAGGTCAGTACTTCTTCTACCCCCCTAAACAACAAGGCTTCGCAAGTACTGCGCTAGGGAAGAATTCTGTAACCCACAACACAGGGGTTATTCTGGGCAAGTACCTCAGCGTTTTGCGTGGTGCTAAAAAGGCCAGCGTCCTAGATAGGTATAACGCTTCGACCCCTGTAGAAAATAGTACCTAGTGGGGGCACGTTTTACTAAACCCTAATTACGTACCTATGTAGCGAAGGACAGAGAGGTTCTTTTATTCTAATATACTACTAGATTTACTCCATACCCAACATTGAAATCAAGTTAATACTACTCACTCACACCAATATACCTTTTGGTTGTTTCTACACGTATTATTGCAACGAGGAATACAAGACTACAAGTCACCGAACGCAGAGACAACGAAAGATTGAACAACGACCGTACGAGTTTCAAAATGCGGCGTCAACCTCGAACGGCTCAAAATTTAGCACCTTTAGACCAGGGGAAGATTAACCATTGGGCTGTTGGATGCTTCGTTATGCAAGGTTTCATCTCGTTGTCATTGGCTGTACTGTATGACTGGCTGCTAGGGCTTTCTCTCTTCGCCGCTATGACGACTCTGATAGGATTTTTCTCAAGCTGGGCATTCGACGACGATCTGTGCGGTTTCCCATTTCCTGGACCCCGATTGACAACTCAATTAGATCGGTCTTGTCAAAACGAGGTACTGGAGATGCAGCCAATACATAATGAAGGAATCAGTTGCAGATGGGCTCGTATGTCGTATAGCAACAGTTCAACCTATGGCTACTGTCCTGTGAATGGCGAAGTAGCTGTAGACAACGACCCTCCTCCCTATAACGTTTTACCTGCGCCCAACAATGCCATTATGATCAACAATACCGCAATCACCGATGACGCGCTCGCGACAGCGCCACATCACTTCACGAATGACAAGCCCGCGGAACCGCAAGAATGTGCACGCTCGCCAACAGGGCAGCAGAGCAAATAGAACACAAATTAGAGAAAAAAATTGTGAAGGGAAAAATTATCGATTTTCGTGAACAAAATATATGTTTGCAGTTCCCGCAAATCATCACTGATGATGTTTGCTTAGAGTGGAGGGAGTACCGGGGCGTAATGGAGATTAGCAAAAGTATTGGAACGCATGTTAACGAACGTAAACAAAAACTTCGACTCGACCAATCCCCTCGTAAAACAGTATCTCATCATTGACGATGACTCAGCCACAATCCCCTCAAGATTCGAGATCTCCTCGAGATCAGATATGCATTCCATGGCAGCCAGACTTCATCAGCTCGGCGTATCTCCTCCGACCTTGGATGATGTTATCTATCGCGATCTCTTTCCGCTTCTTGCCTTAAATCTTGTGGATATTTATTGGACCGCCTTCGACGAACAATGACTTCTTCGCCGTCTCCATCGCCGACGGAATTCCCGACCGGGCTATGTCGCACGCTTTATCGACTATATTACATGGCTATGGTTCGGATACCGCATTAATGTTCAACTCAATCTATTAAAGCATGCCCTCAAAGAAACAAGAAATGCCGGAAAGGAGAATAATGCTTGACAATCAGCATTTCCACTTGGGCGCCCGGCTCCAATAATTTCGTCGCCAATCTAATAAGGTCAGTTCTAACCCCTTTTTGAGCACAAGACAGCTTACCGGTTGCACTATATCTGGTCGAGCTCTTTGTATATGAACTCTAGAAATGTCTTTAAATCCCCGGATTATTCGATGTCCATGCCAATGGGCATCCTAGATTCCGCCCATTCTGTATTCATGTGCTGTTCGATTACGCGTTAATTGAATTTCATGCTAACGCTAGTCATATGGAGAATCCACCCGCTTCGTCCGCTCTTCCACGAGGGATGTCCGGAATCGATTCGACATGACCGTGATACATACTCTCGATAAATAGAGTATACTC
Source organism: Xylaria curta (assembly GCA_022495235.1). Classification (NCBI taxonomy): domain Eukaryota; kingdom Fungi; phylum Ascomycota; class Sordariomycetes; order Xylariales; family Xylariaceae; genus Xylaria; species Xylaria curta. The sequence goes on along the minus strand of MU375905.1, from coordinate 412,425 downwards.
TGTGAACAGAAGGCCAAGCATAGAATAGCAATATCTCGAGTAATACAACAGAGAACGAGGGTCCGCATATTTGCTCTTCATCAATATTCGTTGCCGTGCTCATTTCATGATGCTGTATGGGATTTGGAAGATCCCATCAGTACTTTTATTACCGTAGTGTCTTTGTGGATCCCGTTACGGAAAAGGCAGTAAAGCAGCTTCTGAATTAAAATCTTGGTGCGTAGCTCTAGTCGGGATAAATAAGATGATTAATAACATCAATAAATGTTGAAATGCTACATGTTCACGCCTAGCCCATCTGATTTTGTGAGGCTATTGTGAAGAAGCTCTTACGTGTTTTGCAATAAAGTAGCGGCATACCAGTTAGACTTCTACGTACCAGCATATGTTTTGTTCTTGTAGCGTTTCACGGCAATAATAATTAGCACTATTTATAAGGAAAATAATTTCTAGAGATCGTTAAATGCTTGTGACCTAAGTCACAGTTCTAATTATAATGATTATTTTAACTGAAAAATGAAGGAGTGTCAAAGAATCGAAGGTGACTAGGCTTCTAGAAGTCATTGAACTATCAATTAAGGACTAGGTGGAGGTCCATGGTAAGCCTTGGACTGGCCCGGGCAACGCGGCGGCGGGACGACGCAAGTCCCAGCATACATGTCCTGGGAGCCGATCTTCGTGCCCGTTTTGGAGCTCGCGCGACACCGGCCCTGGCCGGAGGTGTCGGTGCACTGCCCGTCAATGTTCCAACAAGTTGATACGCAGACATAACTTGGCGCCGCCGTCTGGCATGACTGTCGTTGCTCACACGCCATATTAGTTCCGCACCCCTTTTTAGGATCGCACGATGTTGCCTTGGTGGTGGGATAGGCAACCCGAGACGTCGCGCCGTCAGCGAGAAGCGCGTCGGGCTCTATCAGGTTCGCGGGGATAGTGGCATGGTTAGAGGCCCCGCTGCCGAGGTCTGACGCCGATGTTATATTGCTCCTGCTACTGTCCGGCCCGGCGGAGACTGAATCAGCATGGCCGGTAGAGCCCGGCACGCACAAGCTGGTGTTGGTCCATGTGGCAGCGGCGGCGTGCTCCCACAGTTTGGTGTAGTTATATACTGTCTGTGGGGTGTAGTATATACGGCAGTCGGCTGGGAGGTAGGCGAACTGAAGTGGCGTAGTCTGCCCGCGGCGGATCTGGTCGCGTAGGTTGATACTCGCACCCAGGATGAACATGTCGTTGGCTTCGGTGCGGTTTGGTAGGAAAGTGGCGTTCGGCGAGTTCTGCGACTGCAATATGGTCTGTACGAAGTCGATGTTGCTGTCTAGCACGCTAATATCATATTCACGCGCACCTCGGCTGCCCGACGGCGCCTGCATGGGGCCGTCATTAGGCAGGCCGCCGACAGCAACAGTATGCACGCCTGCTTCGTGGTGCATTAGCTCCATGAAAAGAGCGCACGAAGAGTCACAGATGCCGTCAGAGAGCTAGAAAAGAAGAAGGTGTGAGAAAATTGGGGTTCTTATAGTCGCATCACAAGCATTAATCAGACTTACGATGACAATATCGCTGGCTGCGAACGGTGGGGAGGCATTGGCTACAGGCGAGGGGATTGTGAAATTGGCGGCTTCATCAGTAGATTCGTAATTGAACTCCGCATTAGACGTGTTATATTGTTGCTAATTCAGATGTTTAAGTTAATAAATCAGAAATTTCAAAGAGATGACACGAGATTGACTTACCACATTCGTGAAATCGTCGTCGTTGTACTTGTTAGGACCGTAAAATTCAGCCCAGGAATGGAAGTATTGACCTGTCGCTGCATCAATACGATCTGTAACCACCCACTCGTTGGTAAGCAACGCCTCATGGTAGGGATCATCTGTCATTAGGCTGTCCCAGAAGCCTGTATCGGTAGATCCCATGACGTCGGCAGCGTAGTGAGCCCGCATGCGTGAGCCGGCAAAAGGCTTGATGTTGGGGAAGAAGCGCTGGAACGCGTCGATGGCCAAGAGCGGCTGTCCACCGACATTTTGCTGAACATCGACGACGACTTTCTTCATCCCCGCTGCCCGGGCCTGTTGGATGAAGGTCTTAACAGTACTCTGGAAACTGTTTATCGCATCCCCGTACTCATCGAAGCTCGGGATGCTCAACACGGCGATGGAGGAATCTCGGAGGAAATATCCTAGTGCACATCAGCGCTGTGATCGGTGATAATATTTTTGCTTCCCATGTGTATTTACCTGATAGATATCCTCCTCCGGTTGTGCTGAGATCTGGCTGTGCGACGTCGGGATTGTCAGGATATGCCAGGTTGTCCCATCCACTTGGCGTTGTCGTCGCCGTTGGTTGAGACGTCGTCGTAGATGTTGAAGAAATGCTAGAGCTTGTCGCCGAGCTTTCATTGCTTCCGCTGCTGTCGTCTCCATCGTCAAAATCGCTGTCGTCGCTGTAGGGGTCGAAGCCAGCAGGGTAGAAACCCAGGACGAAGAAATTGTAGAAGTCTCCGCCGGTCTCCAAGGGACCTGTCGGGCCTTGACTAAGATAGATGCCTGAATAATCTTCCGTCTGACTGGTTCCATTCTCAAAAGTCCATGTAACAGTATTCCCAGGGTAAAATGTTGCACCGCCGCTAAAGACGTCGTAATATCCAAGAATGTCTAACGCGGGGCTTTGCATCAGTTGATTCCAATCCGCATGAGGCTCCAATGTACCGAAGGAGTTATTAGCCGCAAATTGTTTAAGATACGTCACCGCATCCACGCCGTTGATGGATTGTAAAGCAGATGGCTGGAAAGAAGTGAAGAAATTGCTGTCGAATAAGTCATCTTTGAAGAAGTAAGCAACTAGGCTAACACAATACCAACACACGTTTTCGATGGCCCAAGGAGATACCATACCTGATAAATAAACTTTGGGTAGAGAAGTTCCATCGAGAGACACTGACACGATGTCTCTTGGACTAGCAAATACGAAGGCTGCGAGAACGCCGGCGTCAAGGGTAAGATGGCCATCGTGAGCGGCCTGGACCAACCGTAAGAGATCTGTTTCGAAATCGTATTGGTTGTTATAAAGGCCCTCATCGATATTTTGTTGGAGACGCCTGAGGCCCCCTATCAAGTCTACGCTGGTTTGCTGATAGCTTGGTGGTGGATTCTTGTGGTAGGCCAGAGTGCTTTGAAACTGCAGAGTGTCATTGTAGTAGGCGATGAAGCGGGTGGCGACGGCAGCGTTGAAAGGGACGCTAGTCATGCATTCATAGACTACACTGGCATTGAACACATACTCTAAACTCGGAGGCGGATTAGATCTGTGTTCTGATGCAACTGGGCCGTTTGGAAAAGGTGAGAGAAACATACCGCCGGAGTTCACAATATATCCACAAGCCGTGGATTGAGCGGCAGAAGCCGTCGATGTTGATGTAGCCGGCGTTGACTGTGCCGCTGCCGAACTTACTATAAGCCATCCAGCAATGGCGCGCAAACGTGAGATCAACATTATCTTTTAGAAATATGAGTGCAAATGAGTGTGATTACTCATCGAAAGTCGAAAATGAGGTCGAAATGCAAAATAATATTAATGAATGAAGTAGAAATGAAGAAGAGTAATAACCGAGTGACGAGAACTGCAATATGTTGAAAGATGACCAAGAAGGTTTCTTATGGGCCAGCCCTTTGAACAAGATGACTGGGGAGGAAGCCTACCCCAAAATGAAGCTGACCTACTTCACAGCCTACCTAATTCTATTACCCTTTTTGGATATTCCTGCCACCTTTCCCCACCTATACATGTTTATACAATTAGGTAACTTTAAGTACCTTGGGCATGTGTTTTCTATAGCCATCCGTAGTTCCTAAGTCATGATACAGAACGTAGTTGTAAAGTCATCTTGCTAGTTGTTTTTCTCTATAGCTTTGAATTGTATCACCTCAAAATAAAAGCTTAGTTACATATACCTAACACTATAAATTCATCAGTTATCTAGGTAGGTCAACGCTACAAGTTTTGTGGTTATTATAGATCTTTGCTACATTTCTTTGCATGTGACTCCAAAAGGATTCAAGGGTGAGCGGAGATAGGTGGGCTACCTCCTTCAAACTAGAAAGATGGTGCGGAAATTAAACCTATAGTCCTACGGCGAACGAGGTTATTTAGCTCCATTAAAACCGTCCTTAGTGAATGCGCCTTGCGTTAGCGCAGTCGCCTCTTCTTGCATGAAGATCAAAACGGCCCCCAATTCCCAGGATGGCTGACGCAGAGTCACATTGGAATGCAATTTTTAGCCCAGTAGCGCATTATAATTTATCGTCTAGTTGTATGAACCCTCCGTGGTATAGCGATTGGTCCGCCCTATATTATTACAAATGCATAAGCAGACGTTTATAGATCAAAACGGATCTCACCGAGGACAAATGACCCCCTCGAGTTGATACGTCAAACCTAGCTTTTGACCCATCAACCAAAACACCAATTTAGTTGTAACCAATGGCTACACAAGGCATTATGTACTCTGATTTGCCATATAGACATATCCGGACTCTCTGGGTTAATCCCGAGACGGACCATAACAATCAGATAAGTTGTTCTCTTCAAGTGGTAGACTTGGATAGTCATCCACGGTTCGATTGTCTGTCTTACACATGGATAAACCCTCTCGGTCTTCCAGAATCCTCACATGAAGTTCAAGATGAGAAACTCAATCCCCTCTGCGAGCAGATTGTATGCAATGGACAGCCATTGGCGATCTCTCGGAACTTGTTGAAATGCCTCCAATTCTTCCGACAGAAGGGGCTTCACGTGCAAAGTACAGATGGTACTGCCTCTTCATCATTTCGTCCGATATGGATCGACGCTGTCTGTATCAATCAGAAGAGCGATGGAGAAAAAGAGAAGCAGATTATGATGATGAGCGACATTTACGCTTGCGCGCACCAGGTTCTGATCTGGCTAGGATCTGAGGATGAGCACAGTCGATACGCAACGTCCGTGGTCAACCGACTGGCGTCGGTGTCGGAGGGAGTCCATGTCCTGCAATATTGTAACCTTAATATAGATGATCCCTGCCCTAGATTGGGAATCATGCCCTCGATCAGCCTAGAAGAGTGGTATAGTTATATCGCATTACTCCAGAGGGCCTGGTTTAGTCGGGTTTGGGTGGCTCAAGAGAGCTACTTCGCCAAATCCATCGTCGTATTTTGTGGCGAGACTGAGATCATTTGGAAAAACTTGGTGAGATCGGCGAGACTGCTTCAAGAAACCGGCCTCGCAGAAGCTCTCCAAGAGTTGGCACAAAGCCATAGCAATATCGACGAAACCCCTTTAGACGACGACCTAATTGACTCGCCTAATCCAGAATCAAATACACCACCGATTCATTCATTCTCACCGTTGAAATCCAATATCAACAACCAGTTCATACTCACAGTTTTCGGCGGCGAAGGAAAGAAGGAATTGTTCACCCTAGAGAGCTTATTGAGCTACGCACGCTACCTAGACGCTGGAAATGCTCTTGATAAAGTATTTGGTCTCAGAGGGATGTGGCAGAATACTCCTGCGGGCAAGAGATTGGGAAATTTGGTTCCGGTGAACTATAAGACCTCGATGTCGGTTGTCTTCATGAACGCTACCTACGCGGCGATATGTGAATCAGAGGACCTCAATATTCTTCGATTCGTTGGACAACCACTCTCTACCCAGTTCGACTCCTCTGAACTTCCGTCGTGGGTGGCAGACTACAGACGCTGGCCGCAACTATATAGTATAAATGCCCCTAAGAATCCATCTTCCGGGGACAAGAGCAAGAATGGAGGTACCCTTTCGCGGGGCGAGGCTCGAACATTGCCATCGGCCCTCGGAGCAGATAGTTACGGCACCTGGCGAGCTGACGGATGTCAAGCATGGCACCCTATCGACCTTGAAAGTCAATCGAAGTGCTTAACCGTCAAAGGGATCTTATTTGAAGCTGTCACTGACATTGGACCATTTTACCGGCAAGTCGACGATTATGAGTTGTATCTTCTTTTAAAGTTTCTGGGCGCAACCACATCGTTATCGTCTCCATATGAGAACTCGTGCATGGCATGGTTACAGACGTTAATCGCGGGAAGATATCAGGGCAAACCTGCTGATCTTGAAGTTGTTCGCGCTTTTCACGATCTGATTGCTGTCTTCGTGAAAGAATTAGAAGAAGCATTGGATTTTTGTAACCGTGAAGGGCTTCCCAGCGCAAGCGATCTCAAAAGGCATCTTGAACAAACCAAAAGCGCCATCGACGATCTCAGCACGAGCCGATCAAACCACGACGTCATCCCCACCTGGGAAGAGGTGCGACGGTTAATCGAAATATCCCATAAGAATCCGGACGATGACGCGGAGAGACGAAGGATGGATTCTGACACGAATGCCATCCGCCAAAGCTTCGACAAAGCTTATATGGGGAGGCGGGTCTTTCGAACTACAAGTAATTACTGGGGTATATCTTCCGAATCTCTGGAAGAGGGCGATGAAGTCTATATCATATCGGGCGCTGATACGCCCTATGTCTTGAGGAAGAATGATAGGGGTTGGTGCGTGATAGGCGAGGCTTATGTGCACGGTATAATGCATGGTGAAGCCGCACGCGAGCCATTCGAGGATTTGAAACTTGTATAATACTGTGAGATATCCGATTTTGAAGCTTTTATGCCAAGTCTTTGGCGATTGTAAGCAGATGTTGAGGAGCATCACGCAGCTGCTATATATCGGCGTATAGAGTCAATGAAAGGTCTGTTCACTGCCTATCCTTCGTCAAGCTTCTTCTCTTCGCTATCGCTATCGCTTGATCGTAATTTGCGCTAATAGCAGCCCTCATCCTAATCATCCTAAGCCGAGTCCCGAACAGAATCCTTCAAAAAAGTGGCACCTTGAATAGGCTGCGGGGCGGGCGCCGCGTCATCTAGACTAGATGATGACCCCGGCGAGCGGACCCTGTGATAACTACATCTCCGGTTCAAGTCTTGGCATTCCGAAAACTCGTCCGTTGAAAGAGTAATGTCGATATTGCTATCCTATGAGGTTTTGAGGAGAAAATGAGAGATTTAGGGGGGAAAAGAAACAAGTATTTAACTAGTAGCATATTAAATCGGAGACTCTATTTTGCTCAACAATGTTCCATATTTGATATCAAGAAAATACTTTCCTCGATGAGTTGGATAGAAGATAGTAAAGTTCATTTATTATCAACCCCTAGCCATAGATGGCATAATTCAGAGAATGAATGTTTGCAGCATTGGCGTGCTGATATAAGTCTAGCTTTATGATTATAATTACGATTGTGCTTGTATCTATGCTTTCAGACTGCAATATTCACTGAAGGGATTGCCATGAATATATACTCTAAACATGTTCTACTATTATTATCTATTCTTACAGATTAAGAGTCAAAGGTTCATCGAGCCGGTAACTTGATTATAGTTACGTAAGCATATCACTACGAGCAAAATAGCTAGAGAACCCAACTTTGCCAATGTATAGATTGTTGCGATGTGCTCACCCCTCAGTCAAACATAGAAAATACTAAACTCCGAACCTCTAGTAGCCATTTTTATGACGAATGCACAGCTGAAACACCGTTGCTTTTGCTAAAATTACCTTCAGATGGAACCGTCTCTCTAGCATGACGGGTGGCTGAGTAAGTAACATCTATCAACTCCTCCAGCTATTTATCTTTTAAATTTCAATACTCGTTTGAACGCTGTGTACGCTACATTCGGGGTAATATGTCAGAGATATTATGCTAAATCTGCTATGGTCACGAGAGCTTTAAACCTATTGGACGGACATGCCGTCTGCGGTAGCACCCTATCAAATACTACCATGCTACATCGTAAAGCAGCATGATACCCTACGTGCATCCTAGGAAGAAGATGAGTAGCTATCAAGACGCATACACAGAACCTTCAGGCAGGTAATAGTTGCCTTAACTGAGTAACGCAATTGCGCCTAGCGAATACATCAAATCACTGTTCATCGACTGAGTCCACTGCCTAGGCCTTAGACAAGCCCCTTTATTTGTACTACCCATCCAATTCAAAATCTCGTATTTATGCAGTGCGAGCATTCACTTCTGAACCAACAGATGACAAAGCTAGTTTTCAAGTGTAAAAACAAGGAGGCGAGCATGGGTAAGAACGGGAGTTCTCTGATCGCAGCGCACTTGGTTCGGCAGTGATTCTCTTCAACTAATGTGTTAATACGCTATGTTAGATCAACTGGTCACTCACATAATTAGATTAATACATATTGTCTTGGATTTATAAAAGGTAATTTACCTAGGGTCCTAGAAGTTGATTCGGGCCATTACAGTATGAAGCTCATATTTATGTCCACTCTGGTTCCCATGGTTGCTTCTATAAAACCAACGCTAGGCTTTATTCGAGTCTAGATCGAGAAGCATAAACCGTACTTAGCAACCATCTCGGTCTTCTTCCTTTATTCTTATCGTTAGCTAGTGTAAGAGCCATTTAATAATACAGAATTCAGAGATAAGCAAAGATTCGCTTGTATCCCGTGCCTGTTAGGTCCTCAAATGGCCTTTTATTTATCACTTTATGCTTTGATGAATATTGTCAATTCAACGTTGTTAGTCTCTATAAGTGTTAGACCTGTATTTTGATGTAATAACCAATGGATCAAGAGTTGCTAACAGGAATGAATAAACATGTGTAGTACACAGAGACAAAACGGGATCTAATAGATCTCCTCTCGATATTCTAGAAGTCAAGCATTGTCATCCCTACCACCTCTCATTTTGTCCTTTTGACGGCTATCGTAAAGATGTTTATTGGGAAGATCTTAGGCTGAGAGTGACCATGGTTCTTGGTTACAGTTGCGGTTTTAAAAGCAAAGATTGGGTATGGCAGGTATGGTGAACTGAGTTATTTTTGTAATCAACTTTCATAGCTTAGCTTTAATTTGCGTATACGCACGAGAAGCATGATGAATTACCAATAGAGAAACGACAGCCTGTACAGGCGCGCGTTAAAAGTCTTCTTCCGGCCCTACTATCTTGCTTCCTTTCGGCCTCTCACCACAACACTAAACACAAAGACGCCACCGATGGTGACCCAAACTACCTTAGCGAAGGCCACTGCGGCGTCGGAGACGAAAGCAACCGTAAGTACCCACAACACCGAAATTAAAATGCCGACGGACGCAACGCCGAAGGCCTTCATAATAAAAACCATGCTCCGATATAAGCTGTATAGTAGATGCGGCAGCTACCACGGTGGATTTAGCTGTGTTTATACTTGACTTAAGCGGGGCGATGTGACCACTATAAGTCAAGTTATTAGTGGCCATGTCCCTTACCAAATGACGCACGCTTGTTGAAGGTGGTAGTCGAGCTTTTTCAGCAATTCGGTGTCGCTCGTTGAACGATCACGTTGGTTCCTGTATAGGGCAGGCGAATTGCGTACATTTATTAGACATCGAAAGTTCTTGATATAAGTGGAATAGAGGCGGAAGAAATCGCCGGCATATGTACCTTGGGATAACTTTGCGTGCTGCATGTCCTTATAGCGTGATCTTAGGGGGGGTCGTTGTCGATACTCCTGCATGTGTTGATCGCTTCCGCTAAGCCGTATATACCATGAGCCATTTTCGTTGGGTTTGTTGACTCCTGGCTTGAACTGCTACCGTCGTGACTGCTGCCATCTTGGCTTCCCGAATCATGGAGATACATATGTACATGTAAGGCGCGCATCAGGCTTAGCTACGCATTGGGGTCTAGGTAGGTGAACATGCTGGGTAGAACAACGTATAGAGAAGTTGAAAGACGAACCACATAAAGAAACCGGACTTGGTCAGGACAAGAAACAGTCTGTTATTCTTAGTATGCCTTGCTGCCATCCTTTCCCCCGCGCCCTGTGAAGCCTCTTCCCTAGTCCAGCTCACGTCATAGAAAAACGAATATTCGAGAGTAGTGGTTCTTTATGGCGGTGGTTCATCGAATTCGGGTCAGTACTACTAGCAAGGCGAGTATGGGTACTCCCATAGAGGGCGTGCCTATTTCGTAGAAGGACTGCCGTAGCTATTTAGCCTTTGCTGCTATAAGTGTAGCGCGGTATGATGATCGACCGTCTAAGCGTCCCTGTATAATCTGAAGATGTTGTTCATGCCTAGGGACTTGCTTCGCTCGTAGACGCCACTGTAATGGATATAACTAGACGATAGCGGTAGAAAGGAGGTGCAATGAATATGCGTGCAATATCGAGGTATGATGGTTAGAAGTAAGCACGCAAGTAGCTGGAGATGACGATAACAAGGTGATTGGCAATTGAGTGGCCGAATTGAAGTTGTATTGATAGTGGAAATTTTAGCACGTCTTACAGAATCCTCAATTCTCATTGACTGACTACATTGTTCTAGGAGATCTCATCGGAACTCAGAAGGCTCGATTCACTGATATAGATCGACACTCTGCATTCAACAAACATGGCGATCGTACCCAAGGGCTGTGGGATACCTCGAGGTGCTTGGAGACGTCTGAGAATTAATTATGCCTACCTGTTGATATGCATCTGCCATGTTTACGAGGGCGCTGAAAGCTCTCCTCAGCTCAATCAGATGTTCAGGCAATTGCCCATGACCAAGAACCTGGCCGTGCATCGGCAATGTCAGATTTCCCAGATAGTGCCTGTCGATGTGGTATATCCCGGGATGAACACAACGGGCAGTATAGACCTCGGCTACAACCAAGCTAGCTTTCCCACGGAAGCTGTCAATGCCTAGAGAGCTCGTTCTGCAAGCACTACACCCTCTATCCTGAAAGGAAATGGCCGTAAGTTGGCATACTGTATGCAGTGGCCTTCCCCAATCTCGACCTTGACATTGAAAATCTTTAACCTTCGGATAATGTTGCGGCAGCCCAGGACATTGTTAGCGCTGTCCTCCCATTGGAGGCTGGCCGACTTTCACCCCAACTAGCAAGATCGTATTAGCTGCTGCAAGCTTTTACGCCGAAGATTTAGAGTCAGACTGCTTCTCAGGCGATGCTTCGCCCTAGTTACTAAGGCAGTATACGACAAGGAAAGCCGCTATGGTGTGCAATAATGTATGAGAAGGTAATGTAGATAACAACAGCACTAGTGATGAAACGCCGGCGAATGATCGAGTTTCCAGAGCATCGGAAGTTCTCAAAACTCCCTATCTCTCGTATTTCTCTTATTCTTCGTCTTAGATACTCCTATTCTCGTAACCATGTGTAACAAACACACATCCACTGCCCGTAAAGACAATTCAGCTCGTACTGCCCTCCAGCCTCTTCCTGTCAACTTTGTCGGCAGACTGTCCAGTGGACATCAGACTAGTAAGCTGAGCCTTGTCTTTGCCGTAATGATACATCTGTATTTGGTTGGTTGATACAACATTTGTTAGTACACAGAGGAGGTTCATCTTGGTTAAGATTATATTTATATCCTTCAACGCTAATTTTTGAACAATTGTAACATATCTAGCCACTTACGTATTGGAGGCTGCCATGAAACTGGATGGTCTGGGGCTATTGATTCTGCTTGTTGCAGCGGAGTGGTACTGTAGTCTCGAGTTTTGGTAGAGAAATATCGAGGCTATCGATGTTTTGAGTACTATTATGGCCTTTCGACATACGAAACAAAATAACTACGATTAAACGGATTAAACCTTCAGCGCCTTACTCACGGCAAGGCCTGATGTGCTCCTTTCGCGCGTCTTCTAGCCGGCCATGATTACAATCCCGAAAAGGTTGTGAGTGCGTTGGACCAAGACGTAGAGTCAAAATTGAATGCTGTACGACTAGTAGACACATTGATGGCGCCGAGATCAGCGGGGAGTTGATACTTGCTGTCTTCGTCCAAAGCAAAAACTTGAGCAGGAGAAATACCTTAGATAAGTTTTCTAATGCCACCTTGTAAATGTTTCCGCACAATGTTGAGTAGGCATGGCAGATCTGCCTGGGTCCAAGGAAACAGTTCTTCGGGCCTTTGAATATGACCGTGCATTTGCCATCAGTAATCACAACAATGACGCTCGACAAATCCATGACCCAGTCTTCAGCATTCAGCAGACAGCGGTGCTCTGCGGGGTGTGATGAATTGCTTTGGTAGGTGCTGCATATAGGTTTACCTTTATACAATGGAAGGCCAACCTAATTCTATCATGATTTATTTGATTAATGAAACGTGTAAGTTGGTTAAGATACTATTCACTAATAAAAAGGTTTGGGTCATTTTGAATAATATTGCTCGTTATAATCCCCATATTGAGGCACTGTCTGATTTCCGTAGACTCGTTCCTCTCTCGGTGTAAGCCTTTACCACTAGAGCTCGCAATAGTTCAAGTCACAATTGAGGGCATGCTACAGTCTCAATCGGCATCTGGGAGGTCACGGGTCTTTGTAGGTGTGGGATGGGATCTCCTAGACACTATTGTTTGAAGATTTTGAGGAGACACTTCCTAGATCACTAGTCCTTGTTACACACCACGATAATCCATTTGAGTTTTTTCGTCGAATTTGTCGGGCGAATAAATTAAAATACGTTCTTGATTTATTTCCATATGCTAGCGGCAGTTATGACGGCGTCGTTGGAGATCTAGAAAATTATCTCCGTAGAAAACATATCGGGAAGCATTTGTGTTCATTTAGTTTTGTTAGGAGTTTATTCGCTTTCCCTATGAATTCTCGTAGATCAAAACGCCGCAATTAGCGCGTCTTACTTTAGGCGAGTTGCTATGCTTCTGCGTGTGACGCGTGAAGTTCTTCTTTTAATCCCGTCGAATTTAAACTAGATAAGTTCGCTGTGCTTGCGTGGTAAGTGTTGCTTGGCATGCTGGGACACGAGAGATAGGCAGTCTATACTACTGCATCACGCCCAAATCACAATGTTTGCACTCTGCATTTGAGATTTGTTCCGTGTGATGAACGTGGGTGGGCTACCGTTGGGCTGCGTTCTCAGAGCAGATCAACCACGCCACGACGCAACACGTATCTCGCCCGCCCGAAACTCAATATTGAGGCGAATTTTCTTTCTCCTTCGCATCACGTAGTGGCTCGCGGCTCGCGGCTGTTTCGGCGACATGCGGCCGCATCGTTGCATTGCAGTTGCCAGCACTCGAGGACCGCTCAAGCGTGGCCTGCTATATGAGTGATCGCCGCTGAGCTATCACTTGTGACTCGACATGCAGATGGAGGGGTGGTGGCAAGATTGGAACACGTATCTGTCTATGCTGTTTCACGTCAAATGCAAGCCTGCTAGTACTGGAGCATGTGCCGCAATAATATTTGCCACAAAAACTTGGGGCTCGAGGAACCATTGTGTTCTCCCAGGTTTAGCTAGATATATTTCCAATGCCCCAGAATAGTCATACCTGGGACGTGTCTTCATCTATCATTCTCATCATATAACCGCTATTCGAGTTCCAGGTCTCTGTTAAGCCATTGTCAATAAATAGAATCTTACCTTTTCAAGATGGCTAAAAGCTTTGCACATGCACATGAGGATACGGAGACAAACACCCAGTTGCATGATGAAGGTCCGGGCACCATTTGCGAAGTTAAGAGCCTATACCCAGCCAAAGTATCTGGAGAATGGGTTGACTACAAGCCAATAACCGAGGAGGTGGCCAAGACCGACCAGGGTATCGAAGTCCAAAGAGCCAAGTATGCAATCGTGCAACGCATGGAAAATATTGGCACCAATAGATGGAAGACAATTCAATTGAGATACGCAGTCGTTTCATTAAAGAAGTGCTCAGAATAGTATTCGCAGAATACACTGCAAGCACACTCGACTCTTCCGTCGACCATAATGAGCTACCTCTCACGTTTAAACCCCCATTTCGTGCCTTCTGTCATCGTTGGGAGAAACTCGAGCATCAACTAAAGACTTCAACCGGCGAAGAAAAAAGACATGTACAGCTCTTGGCAAATATATTGGAGCCAAAACTTCAGATAGCCCTCAAGTCGAAGAAGTTGTACGAAAAGACCGAGTGCACCGACTTTGATGGGGTGGGGTGGAATTTTCAGCCTGGATGGACAGTTATCAACTACGACAAGGGCACATATTCAGCCGGATTCCTCCGTGATATTAAGCACAAATCGTATAGGGGAGTTAGATGGTGGGACCTGACTGTCAATACGCTTCAATACAATGGACACCAGTTTGGGGGTCGCGAAGAAACATGGCGTATTTCCCATTTCGAAGGTTATCGACACTTATATGAAGGGTCTGTCTTCCCGTTGCACTGCCACCCAGAAAAGAGCAAAATCCACGAAACTCTCTCTGATAGGGGGAAGCGATTTATTGAGCTACATGGTCAACATATCAAGTCTTATTCTGCTGTGACCTCTGATCATCCCGACAAGAGAATGGTATATACGGCTATCTTTTGCACACCCCTTTCCTCCGTCCTTTTCTACTTTTTAGCGCATACAATAATGACGTACGATAGTAGGTCTCTGAGAGGATAATTGTCGACGTCCGCGGCTATTATTACCTCCAGAGCCGGCAGCCCCAAGACTTGCAGTCACTGAAAGAACTCGAGAGCTTTATCCCGCCGGAGACAGAAAGACGTAGCACTGAAGATAATCGGGATACAAAAGACGGCCTTGAGCTTCCAACTGAATCCCAGCAGATTTATGCTGTACCTAAGACTAAGGGTTTTTCCCTAAAAAGAAAAAATTGGAGTAAGTAACATACAACCTTATCTGCACATTACCATGGCTGATTACCTCCAAAGTCGATGTGCGAATAGATGGTATAGAAGATGTAGAATGGAACACAAGCGCAATCGACAACTTGGTTTTGGGGCAACCAGAGAAAGAGATTATAACTGGACTCGCATCCAGTTTCAAATTAGAGCCAAAGGCAGAATTTGACGACTTTATAACGGGTAAAGGTAAGAGAACATGGTGTACGCTAGCGCTAATATGTGTGGCTCATACCGTGAAATTTAGGTAGAGGGATTATCATGCTCTTCCATGGTCCCCCCGGAGCCGGGAAGACCCTGACCGCAGAATCAGGTGAGAATCCTAGCGTCGTCGCAAAATAGAGAGCCCAAGAGCTAATATTGAGATTGCTAGTATCAGAGCATCTGCGTAGACCGCTTTACGTTCTTGGTGCCGGGGACTTAGGCTCCAAGGCCGAAGAAGTGGAACGTCACCTTGACGAAGCGCTTGTACGATGTTCCTGGTGGAATGCGATACTTCTCATCGATGAAAGCGACGTATTTATAGAGAAGCGCACAATGGACAGTTTGGAGAGAAACGAAATTGTTTCCGGTAGGCATAATGATCTCAGAGGCGTGACTACGGTAGCTTACGAAAGTATTAGTATTCCTGCGTCTTATTGAGTACCATAAAGGCATTATGATCCTGACAACTAATCGAATCAAAACCATGGACCCCGCCTTCGAGTCCCGCATAGACCTCATGCTGGCATATGACGGACTTAATCATGCAGGCCGAAAAGCTCTGTGGCGCAGCATTTTATCAAGTCCTACGGTGGGCCAGAATGTAATCGCTATGGAAGATTCTGACTATGAGATTCTCGCTGCGTACTCTCTCAATGGAAGACACATAAAGAGTGTTGCTAAGGTTGCAGTGAGGCTAGCAGAAAGTAGGAATGAGCCCTTGAAGAGACAGTATCTGGAGGAGGTGATTAAAATCCGCCTCAAGGCTCTGCAAGATATTGAGGAATCAGGGCGCGACGACTGAGGTAACAGCCAATCCGGAAAGCCCAAAGGCAGGTTGATGCAAATTGAGATTTATGTATATCCGTACAGCAATGCCACACCAACGGCTTTGGTCCGAGGCAAACGAAACATGTTGTGGTTTATGGGGTGCAACGAGCTATACCAAACTGCATGATCCCCTGTGGCGTGGCTAAAAATGCAGTGAACTTCGGTTAGGCCGCTATATGAAGTGCATACCCCAAAATCTTGACCCACCTAAAACCGCCAAGCCCGATTTAGTAGAGATGGTTGCTGTGTTAACGGCATTTATGGACAAAACAGGAAATTTGGAACATCTAAAATCAACGTCGTCATGCAATGCAACTTGAACCATTTTAAACATCTCTGCTTCTCTTTTTGGGGAGTTAAATTGATTATTTTCATTTCTTTCTTCATCTCAGTAGCTATTGTATATATATAGGCTTACTGGCCGACTGCATATCTTTCACTATATTTTACGTCAAATACAATGCTATTGACATCCTCACAAGTGTCCGTGCTGATTACGTGTGCAATAGGTGCGGGAAGAATCCCTCCGTCTCTTTCTGACCTCAAAAATTCTTTGTATTCTGCCTTGTATATATAATATTAATTCTTTGGGTTACCTATAGTTCTGTTTTGTACATCCGCCTTATTCATCAGCGGCTGCCTCGTTCAACAGCGCACACTGCGCGAGCTCCGATCAGCAATCCGACCGAGGGCCGTCACGCGTCCGAAGCCGAAATATTGGAATACAGAGGCGCTGAAGAAGACAAAGACGACCATCCGCCTCGAAGATGGCACGCTAGTCGAGATACAGAATCCCTATGCCGAGCTAGAGCTCGACCCATCGTCTCAGCCCCAGGAAGGGGAGATAATCGAGGTGCGACCGACGCCGCCAGACGTCGATGAGCTAGCGCAGAAGCCTCTGACACCGTCTGAAGAAGATGGCGGCGATGACGACTCGGCTCTGGATATCAAAGGGACATGGGACGGCGTCCAGGAAGGCGGGGAGACACTTAGTCGGGCTGAGAGGAGGAGGCGCATCAAGGCGGAGATTCAACGCCTCTCGCAGGGCGATACACCTGTATATTGGCAGCGACGGCTATGGTAATAGTCTTGTTCAGCTGCGCTGGGCTACATGCGCGATAATTCTGGGCGGAACCCCTCCTTAGCGGTTTTATGAGGTCATTGACGATGGGGTTGTCGGTTGTATATGGGATTATATCGTGGGACTTGGGCTACTCTAGCCCACGCGGCGACGATGGGGCATGATGTATATATGGGTTAAGGTTACTTGCCAGGGGTATACGGATATGGCGGGTTTGGGATTGGTTACGATCGGTGCATTATATACATACGGGCCAGGAATTGTTGTATATTTATCTTATGTCTGGAGGACTGCTGCGAGACATCTTGGTTATGCCAGCGTTGGGGAATTTTAACCGAGGTCAATGCTGAAACGAGACCTACATACAAGCTCACTTATTACCTTACTGCAGACAAAATGAGTTTCATTACGTATATTGAGATATTAGTTCAAGACCGCCTATGCTAAGTTGTTTCCGTATTCCTTGATACCCACAGGAGACAACTGCGGAGGCCGCCAAGTCTTCGAGATTGACTAACCGGAAGACCGGCATCACCATGGGAAATGGGCGAAGCGGAAAACATTTCCCCAGTAATAATACTAGATCAATCATCAGAGAAACCAGGTTCTCTGCAGGCATAGCTAACCAAACCAATGCTGTAAGAAACTTGTTAGGCCTTGTAGTCACCTCGGCTTTCTCGATCACGAGTCTCCAGGGCGCCAGTGTCTAAGACTTGTCTATGCCGGTTGTTTTAAATAACGACTAACACAACTTAACAAAAGTCTAAGAATCATATCCCGATGAGAAAATCCCATGTAATCTCTACACCGAGTTTTGAAAGTCCCTCACCGACGAGTTTCTGGTCTGGGTAAAGACTTGGAAAGCAATGCGCCGCTACTGCTAGTCTAAGACGAGCGATGCAGGTCCATAAGCGATGCTGATCGGCTTGCGTCATTCGATAGGTCCGTAGCCAATTAATCGGGCCCTAGTTCGATATCATGATACATGATTCTCTTCGCAACAGCGAGTTGAACAGTTGTACAGATTGAAATTCACACATTTACCTATTACTAGTCGGCGATGGCCGGCGGCGATAAGGATTAACCTAGTACCTGCATTATGTATCCGTACCTGCTCCCGTGTCTTAACATTCCTGTCATAGCTACCTTAAGCTTATCATCCCCACCCCGCTATGAGCTGTTTCCAGGTGCAACCCCGCTATAGGTCGAGACTCCAAGCCAAGCAATGAACCATGTTCTTTACCCCATCTTCTCCTCTTCCTCTCAGCTTGGACATCTATCTAACACAGGCATCTATTGCTGCCCGGCATAGGCCTTGCCGAAGAATGACTAGTCCCTTGTCTTTCGGTGAAAACACCTAGCATGGATTTGTTTAATAAGTATATTCACTCTGTCTCAATGATAGCGAGAGGTGTCGCTTCAAGCTTCAAGATGCCCAGATTCTCAATCGGTAAAGGTAGGTCACACTACCATCTATATCGTGTTCCAACCTTGTTCAAAACCTATAGTTATCTATACTAGCCGCAGTCAGCCGACTAAGATCTTCTTACTGCTCGTATGTATGCCAAGGCGGGGACATCCCATCTAGCTAAAGTCCGTTGGTTAGTCGTCACTGCATGCTGGCTCGGCTGGCTGGCCTCGTCTCTCGCCTCCCAAAATTAGCACATGTGTTCGGCCGTGGCTTGAGAATAAAAAAGTGCCATTCCGTTCTCATACTGGTCGGGGTTGCGGCTGAACTCCTCTTCTTGCGTTGTGTTATCTTGCTCGCTGTCCCTGCGCCTGTTCCTGTGCCCTTACCCGTTCCCGTGTCTGTCCATCTTCTCCTGTCCTATCCCGTCTTCCCCCCCACCTCCATACATTATCACTACACCACACCGAGGACAATCACACCCTCCCTCTCGCTTTAGCACACGGCCACCTCCCTACCAATCTCACGTGGTCACTCGCTACCTCCTTTCAATCTTTCAAAAAGCGCGTCTTCTTATCTAACAGGAGCCCTCACTCCAGAATTCGGTTGATTTGGAGTGTTGCGTTTAGTCTAACGTGACACTGTCACTAGAGAGACCACTGGTCCTCTACATCCTGGCAACTTGTGCTGGTTGCCAAGCTTGTGAACTCTATTGAGCTCTGACAGCTCAAATAGAGCTATTTATTGGAATTGCCCGTCAAACAAGCTCTAGGCTAGTTTGTTCATAGCCTGGGCCGCCAGCTCACCTATATGAACAACTTTCGATCTTAAGCAATATCTACATCATTCATTATAAGGCAGCCTATTAGGGCTCGAACAGACTCGCTTCATTCTCTGATTCGCGGCGTGATTTCACTGGACGAGGTCAGACCACGCTCTCTTAAATATCCCGAGTCGTTTAGCAAAGCAGGTACGATTTCTACTCTTGTACCAAGCTCGGCCGTATCCTGATCTAACACAGGAAATTGTAGCCCTATATATTGGAAGAGCTCCGGATAATCACTCATTTCTCGTGAACGATGGCTACCGAAACACTTACCTTCCCCGGTCTGACCACCGGACGGCTAAGCGCCGAGGACTTCGAGACAGCCTCTATTCGCTCTGCCGCTCCTTCTTACGGTGAGATATGCCTCTCCTCTAGCTTACGAGATAGAAATACCTAACTTTCTGGTAAGTCTCCGAGGCTCCGTCCTATCACACGCTGCCGCCCAACGAGACCGTTCCGGCGTATACGCCACCAACCAATGCATCCACAACGACGGTCACCTCACGTGCCTCCACCACGCCGAGGCAGTCCTCTTCGATGCTCCCACCCTCATCCTCCAGCTTCGCACCCGGCGCCGGCTTACCGCCGATCCCCCGTCGTTCCGAGATGTCGTCGGCGCCGTCCCTTTCTCAGTTCCAGATCCCGTCCTGGTCATCGATCAATAGCGGAAACCCACAGGCCAGGCTCTACCAGAGCGTGGCAAGCCGAAGGGCGGCGGCAGCGTCTGCCGGCCCATCGTCATCATCTGCCGTAGATAGTGCGTTGCGCGCAGCCCTGAGCCGCGTCAACGCTGCTAATGCAGCTGCTAGAGAGGATGCCCGCGTTCGACCTCTCGAGGACCCTTATCTTGTCGGCGAGGAGGCGGCCGCGCGAGCCCGCAACGAGCGCCTGGCGCGCAAACATGGCGAGGATATATTGATCCGCGAGGATCGGCGGTGGGACTGGTGGCTCGGTATGTTCACAAGTTTCTCAGAATCCCAACTCGTCTTTTCTCCCCTTCGGCTCTTAGCATCCCTGCTTGTTCATGTTGATACAAACCTGTGTAATTCCACCTTCCTACCTTTTCCCTCGGAAGTGACTGCTTGCTGATCAACTCCTACTTTGCTTCCCATGTAGCCCAGATGAGAGACATTGAAGAGCGTGAGCGCGGTTGGAACGCCTTCCGCTCCAACATCGAGCGTGGCAATAGACGGAGGTTCACACGCCGCTTTGGCCGATGAAGTCCCTTTTTGCAGTGAAACTTACGCAAGGCCATCTAGGTGTTTGATTTATTTCCCGGGCTGCAGGAGCTGGAAAATCAATTCCGCCCCGCTCCCTTCTCTCACATACTTCATTGGAGTTTTTCGTTCCTTGGTTTGTGGCATCGGGTGCTCCTCTACCCATCTGGCGTTTTGTGTGTTTTTGACTTTCCTTCTTTTACTGTCTGAGGGGAAATCATATAGATGGGCATTATTCAGGAGCCATTTTCATGAGATAACGTTTTGTGGGCGATGGATGTGATTAGGCATAGGATGAAACGTGAGTCAGCGCCATGCATGCATCCGTTCTTCGGCTTTGATAGCTTCTGTTGCCGCCCATCTTACTAGGTTAAGTAGGTAGCACCAAAATTGACGAAATTTCCCAATATGATGCTATGAATCGGGTAGATATGCAGATATGACAGAGACCAAATTGTGTAGGTAGTTATCAGGACATTGAGCTGCTATCACAAGGGGCCGCTAATAGCCCAATAACTAGACTAGAATTGTACAGTTTGTGCCCTATGTAACGCCGGAGTAAATGCAGAAAAGCTATTAATTACACTTGCCTTCCGCACTTATCTACTAGGCCTGCCTTGCATCCTTTCTTTCTAGACTCCCTTCTCTTACATGGGCTATTTGGGGAGCGAGTCCTGTAATCTTATATGCACAGTGATGAACAATAATCTGCTCAACCCTTGCTCTTCGTGTTGAGGATAAGTGCGACGATGAGACTATAACGAGCGGTTAGCATGTGGTACCCAGTTGTATGGTCTAAGGTAGGAGTAGGTAGCATACCCGTATAGACCCAAGACTTCGCCGAAAATCAGAATCAGCACCATGCCGACGAAGACCCGCGATTGCTCCATGTAGGCTCGCACGCCCTTGTCGCCTACGACGCCGATGCAGTAGCCGGCTGCGAGACCCGTCATGCCGACTGCGATGCCGCAGCCTAGGTGCATGAAGCTACTGTTGTTTGCCATGTTTGTTAGTGCTGTTCTTATCTATCTCCGGAAAGCGGTCGGGGACGAGGCAATGGGTAACGTACTTGAACAAGCTGTATGCGCTTCCTTCGTTCTTGTTGGGGGGCCGCATGTCTTCGGCGATCAGGACGGCGATGACGAGTGAGTAGACTGCGATGATACCGGACATGACGACGGGGATCAGACACTGTATTCTCCATGTGATTAGCATTCGAGTCCGGTATCGATGTCGTATTTCGGTATTGGAGGGTTCTAAGATGGACGAACCTTCATGATCAGATCCGGTCGAAATGTTCCCACGCCTGCGATACCTATGCCGGACTTTGCGGTTCCGTATGCGGCTCCGATACCTATGGGGATCTCTTAGCATGTTTGTTCGCTCGTCGTGGGATCGTAGTGCGGATATTGCGTACTGCCGAATATCATCGCGGCTGCGATGCCGCCCTACAATTCATAACGTCAGCACTTCGTTGGTGATAGCTTAAGACGGGAGTCGTACCATGCCTATGAAAGGCGCGAATTTGGGCGCCAGCTCCGACTCCATTGTTGCTGATGCACTCCGATATTTAGGGGTCGGTTGTTGCTAGATGGACGGTTAATCCGTCGTACTGTCGAGGGAGGATTGATTCGATACAGGCGTGCGGGTTTGTTGAAGCCTTGCCCGCTTGGTGATGGTTAGTGATTGATTGCCTTGCAGGGGCTTGGCTGGGGAGCTTGCTGCTCAAGTTGCTGTCCAGAACGACTTCACGTGACGTCGATTGTTACGTAAGCTTCTTGAGTTTCAAGTTTAATGTTTCAATGTTTTATGTCCGACTAGCAACCTTTCTATCTAAATATATGAATGATCTACCTTTGAAATCAACCTGGCATTACTCAAACAAGATAAATCAGGTGATAACACTGACTTCATATAGATTTGCTCGAAGTGATTTCCTGCTCTTTCGTCTTGTTGCGAATACTGAATTATACTCGTTACATCCATATTGGTATACCAATAGACATGTGAGAAGGTCGATAGAGGAATTACAGTTCCGACCTGCTTTGACGAGGTGCGTTTTGACAAGGCTCGAACGCGTTCGATTCAACTTGGCTCTACTGTTTCATGCCATCTACTCCGCGGCATGCAGCCCAACCAGTGACCCCTTTCAACCTTATGCATCTTTAACCTAAAGCACTTAGAAACGTGGATGGATCCACCCATCATGAGAAAGACAGGGTATACTTCGTACTTGCGTCCAACTCTGAGGACAGCTAGTAAATGCTAGGATCAACGTTGCTGGCACTTAGCAACATAGTATTGAATTCAATTGTGATCCCATGAGGAACAGCAACAATATCCAAGTTGGCTGTTTCCTACAGGCTTACGGAACCGGGCCGGGAAATCGCGTGTTGACAGCCGGAGACACCGAGGAACAGCTCAGAGTTGCAGATTCATCAGGCCAACAAGATTCCATTCGCAGTTAACACTGAACCTGGCATTGACAGGGCGGGTGTGCCTTGATGCCTGCAATTGCCTGAATAGGTAGTCCATAACCTCACCGCCCTCTACGACGCGTGGACGACGAATGTGTTCTCGTGTTCTGATGAATAGAAATTGAATATGTGGTTGAAAACTCGACTTATATGTCTACAGTCGTCTTGTAGTTTATAATATTCAGTGAAAAGTGCATGCGAGTAGGTATCGCGCTGATGAAGAGCTTGGGTTTGCGGGTTTAAAAATACAGTCCAAGCGCTAAAGACCACTAAGAAACTCTATTGTGTCGGGGTGCGAGGGCCGAGACCATCCAGGTATTTAGGTAACTTCTGGCCTAAATTCGCTGCTAATTTAGAGTTACGTCGTCCCATTCTTACATGACGCTAGAAGATGCTCAGACTGTCGGTTTACTATGCCTACACACAACCAGAAGGCACTGATACGTGGCGCTAGACCCATCTTGACCTTCAAATCCCGTTCAATCCAGTGCCATCCGCGTATCTAACCCCCGTCCAGATTATCCACCCCATCCAACTTGCCAATGGACGGACCCGACTCGACCTATCATTCCCTATCGTTCTTGTCGACAGTGCGCACCCCTTCCATCGAGCCTGGCAAAACCGCTCGCACGCATGTTGTTTCCAACCTGCACATCACCACCCACTCTACCGCATTGTCGCCGCCGCATCTGACCTGCCCGGCCGACCTTCTCGACGTCGCGAGCGATCTCGACTCCGGTTTTGATTTCGATCTCCTTACCAGCAGCTGGCTTGGTGGGCTCTTCTAGGAGGGGATCAGCCATTCACTCATCAGCACACTCATTCCCGCTAAACTCCGGCGGAAGCACTGGAATTTCGAAAAGGAGAACCGAGGGCCGAATAGATAGGAAGAGAAGGAGAAGGAGAAGGAAACGGAGGGAACACAGAAGGGAGAAACTTTTGCCAATCTTGCGGCTGAACAATCGGAATTGTCGCTCGCACGCCACCTTTTCCCCCTTTCACCCAGCCCGACTCCCGTCGATCACGACGACGTAACCATCCCGACGACCAACCATCTCCTGATCCTCGCCATACACAGTCCTTTCTGCCTTACTCCCCTCCATCGACCAGCGTCGCCAGTCTCTGTCTAGGCCCGCGGCCGCCTAGGCTTAGCCCGAGTAAGTCATTCTCAGTTTTATCACACTTCGCCGTGAGTCCATACGTCCATGCATCCATGTATTTGTTTATCACCTGATTTTCCGCTTGGACCAATCCGGGCTGAGGCTTGATACACGAATGGCGTCTATAACTCTGTGCCGTGCAACGCTGTCAACGCTGTGCTGTCGTCCCAGCCCAATCGGCCCCCCGTCGCTCCCCCGTTGCGTCCACACGGAGTTCGCGCCTCGCTGACCACTGCATGGCCTGAAAATAGGACGGCAACATGGCTGATTACCAGTACGACCAACGCCGCTACGGCCCGCCGTCTGGCAACCAACGAGATGCCGCTTTCTCCAACATATTCGGCGCCCATCCCCCTCCCGGTCGCAATGGCGCCGGATCCGCCTCCCCCTCGAATAACATGTCGCAGAGCGAGAGAACGCATACCATGTCTTCTACAATGTCATCGCATGGCCCGCCGCCCGATATGCAGCAGCGAGGACCGCCACGGCCCCAACGCGGCGGTTACGAAGAACTTTCCCACCGGACCCGGACCATGGATGCGAGTATGGCCAACGGGTATTATCAAAGTCAAAGGAACCCGTCGGGAGGATACCCTCCTCGTATGGGTGACCAATACGCGCGACAACAGCCACCTCCGAACCAGAGACCATACCCGGGACCTGCACCTCAAGGTTCGAATAGGTATGACCCTAGAGGGCCTCCTCAGCAACACAACTATCCTCCACGAAACCCCGGCCCGAGATATTACCAAGGCGGCCCTTCGGCAGGGCCTGCTCTTCGGGACGATCCATATCGGTCGCAATCTCTCGCAAGTGCTCCACGTCAACCCATGTACCAGCCTCCGCCGAACTCGTACCAAACACCTCAGCAGTTTCGACATCCTCCCAACCAGATTGTCAACCCCATGTCGCGAACCACAGCACAGGGTCGAGTTGTGCCCGAACGCCATGATGATAGATCCATGTCCATGACTGGATATCCTCCAGACCGCGACTCTCATCAGACAATGAGTGGCCGGGTAATTCCAAATCGAATGAGAGCGCCCTCAAACGAGATGCCCCCTGTGAATGGGTACAACGGGTACCCCCCTGCTCCAGGGAACGCCACTAGAACTATGAGTATGGCGTCCTCGACCACCGTGAATGAGCATAGCCGTACTATGTCGATGGCGAGTACGATTGTACCCGAAACTTCGGAGCAGGCCCGACAGCAGCTTGTTCATCGGTCATCGAATTCGAAGTCACTTGATAGTGACCGACCGCCAACCGCCAAGATTCGATCCCCTATAGTCTACCCGGCCTTGCTTTCTCGAGTTGCTGAGTGTTTCCGGCAGAAGATCATGGTGGGGGAGCGGACTAAGAACGAGCTGACATACAAAAACGCCTTTAGTGGCTCGGAAGCTGTGGATGTGCTCTCGTACATCATTAGGACGACAGACAGAAATCTGGCCTTGTTATTGGGTCGGGCGCTTGATGCGCAAAAGTTCTTCCACGATGTCACATACGAACACAGACTACGAGACTCGGCGTCGGAGATGTATCAGTTTAGAGAAACACTAATGGACGAACCAGAGGACAAACCCCCTGTGAACGGTGTATTTGTTCTGCTCTCGGAATGCTACTCACCCACTTGCACAAGAGACCAGTTGTGTTACTCTATCGCCTGCCCCCGAAGATTAGAGCAAGTCTCTCGCCTTAATCTCAAGCCACAAGTAGGCTTGAAGAAGGATCAAGATGCTATCCTCAACGATGACGCCGATCAGACCGACGAACAAAAGCTTTGGATCAATACCGTTCCCAAAGAGATTGCCGAAAGTGTGAGCGACAGGGAAAAGAAACGACAAGAAGTCATTTCCGAAATATGCTATACCGAAAGAGATTTCGTCAAGGACTTAGAGTATCTCCGCGACTTCTGGATTCTACCTCTCCGATCGAAGGGTTCACCTATACCAGCGCCAAGGAGAGAGCGTGTCGTTCAAAACATTTTTAGCAACGTTATTGACCACCCTAGTATTCACTCGGTGAGCTCCAGGTTTGCCAGAGCGCTTACGGAGCGACAGCAAAGGCATCCCGTTGTGAAGAACCTCGGTGATATTTTCCTTGAGATTGTGCCTCAGTTTGAACCATTCATTTTGTATGGTTCAAAACAATTGGAGGCTAAGTTCGAATTTGAAAATGAACGATCCAACAACCCATTCTTCTCAAAATTCGTTGATGAGATTGAGCGGAGGAAAGAATCAAGAAAATTGGAGCTGAACGGCTATTTGACAAAACCTACTACTAGATTAGCGCGTTACCCTCTGCTCTTGGAAAACGTTTTGAAGTATACTGAGGATGACAACCCTGACAAGGAAGATATTCCTAAAGTTTTAGTGATGATTAGGGATCTTTTAAGTCGAGTCAATGCCGAATCCGGTAAAGCCGAAAATCGCTTCAACCTCCGTCGTCTGCATGAGCAACTCAAATTCCGCCCTGCCGACAAGGTTGACCTGAAACTTACAGAAGATGGACGTGAACTGGTTTTCAAGACACAGTTTAAGAAATCGCCGACAGATCCCACCGATATTACAGCGTTCCTATTTGATCATGCCGTTTTGCTTGTGAGGATCAAGCAAGTGGGCAAAACGGAGGAAGTGAAGACGTATCGAAGGGTATGCGTTGCCATCATGACCATTTTTTGTAGGCTCAAAACTAACCCTACCCTAGCCCATCCCCCTAGAGCTATTGTCCATAAAAGAAATGGACGAAGTGATTCCTCAGTCTGGAGTGAAACGAGCTTCTTCGAACTTGCCATTCCGTGGAGGTAACACAGATAAGAAGGCGGCGGAGGGCTGGCCAGTGACATTCCGTCATCTTGGAAGAAATTACTACGAACAGGTGTTGTATGCTTCGAATCAATCTGCCCGGCAGAAGTGGCTCGAGTTTATCGACAATGCTCAGCAACGACTCCGAGGGCGAGCTGATTTCTTCAACGTTACCACCGTATCTGAAAACTTCTTCCAAGTCGGCAATCTCGTGAACACTGTCACGCCATACGGTAAGTAATGTCAGACCATCCCAACAGTTTCTACGCTCACATGATTTAGATGGCGGCCGTAAATTGATATACGGAACCGATCATGGCATCTACGTCTCGGATCGGAAAGCCAAGGAGAGTCAGCCCAGACGTGTTATTGAGGCACAACATGTCACTCAAGTAGATGTTCTAGAGGAATACGGGTTGCTGCTGGTTCTATCTAACAAATCACTTCTGTCTTATCCAATTGCAGCATTAGATCCGAACGAACCAACATTAGCGAAACGCCCGAAGAAGATTCAGAGCAACTGCAACTTCTTTAGAACCGGCATCTGTCTAGGACGGCATTTGGTATGCTGCGCGAAGCCAAGCGCACTCTCGACCACGATCAAAGTGTACGAACCCAACGACTCCATGAGCAAGGGCAAGAAACAGAAAGGGTTCGGCAAGATGTTCAATGCTGGGCAGGATGAACTTAGGGCGTTCAAAGAGTTCTACATCCCAACCGAAGCTTCATCTGTCCACTTCCTCAAGAATAAGCTTTGCGTAGGATGCGCCAGAGGCTTTGAAGTCGTCTCACTGGAAACTCTCGAAACACAGTCACTACTCGACCAGGCCGATACATCGCTAGACTTCGTTGCTAGAAAAGAAGGTGTCAAGCCGATCCATATCGAGCGTCTCAATGGCGAATTCCTCTTGAATTACACCGAGTTCTCATTCTTTGTCAACCGAAATGGTTGGAGGGCGAGACCAGAGTGGCGAATTGATTGGGAGGGAACGCCGCAGGCGTTTGCTCTATCTTATCCTTGGATTCTAGCCTTCGAGCCAAACTTCATCGAATTAAGGAACATCGAGAATGGGGCTATACATATTGTTCCCCATAAGAACATTAGGATGTTACATAGCAGCACCCATGAGGTAAGACTATCACTTTATTATACACTTTGTCCGAATGCTGATGATTTTTTTAGATATTATTTGCATACGAGGACGAGGCAGGTCACGACGTAGTCGCGGCCATTGATTTCTGGAAGAGCACCAGGAAGTCCGAGATGCCAACTCTACAGTAATTTAACCGACTTTATCCCCGGTTGAATCACAGGAGCAAAACCTTCTGAGCTGGTATATCTATGCTCACATTGGCTGTAGGTTTGAGGCGGTTGGCTCAAAATCGACGTCTTGTAGGACCAGGCATACTGGATAATTATAACCATCTCAACAGCATGGCAAGCGCACTTTCTTGGTTGTCAATCTCGCCGGCATACACACTTGTGTCATTTATCAACAACAACAATTGTGAGCAATGATTGATTGATTCACTCCTATCCCCGCTTTTGAGAGATCGGGCTTTTGAGAGATCGGGCTTTTGAGAGATCGGATACCCACCCAAAATTTAATAAAGCGAGTAACATTGATTTGTGACACTCACATCAAGAACTTCTTCTCAAAACGGATATGAACCCTTCTCTCGGAATTTGCAAGTGCCTGCCCGAGAGAGAGAAAAAGGGGCGGCCAAGTTAAGTCGATTCCCGCAGCTGGCTGTGGCGGATGTTGGAGGGAGTGATGGTAGGGGAAGAAAGTAAGAAAGAAAGAGAGAAAGAAAGGGATTGATTTGGCGGGATTTGTCTATCTAGACTTTCGTGTATGAAAGAAACCGTTATCGTAATCAGAGAACCCCCTGTCAGCGTTGCAAATCAAATGGAAATTAATATCGCGCCTTGTCTGCACTTGTCTCGAGTGTCATAGTCTGTTGACTTATGTGATGATGGTCCAGCGGTTATCTTGAACGTCATTTGACGTGTCCAAGCCGAGGCCTGCGCAGTGTAAACAGATCCCCATCACAGGAATTGAGTTCTGCATGGTTCCATGACAGCTGGTAGGTTTCGCCACTTGAGTACTTACGTATCACTCTATTCTATATAACCATAACACTCATAATTTAGGCTTTCTACAAAGTTTTAGTCTCACAGGTCGTGAATTTGCTTCTTCCGATTCCAATCACGATCATGTTACCAAGAGTTAACGAGTGAGATAGAAACATGCCACATTCATAATGCCAACTTGTTCCTCTCCTAATACCTTGCCGTGATACCATATTCGCATTTCCAATCAATATGCCAGAGGCTCAGCTGTCTGTCCTCGCCCACCCTTTTCCCCACATCATCACAGGACCAAGTACATTAGTGTTTTCCAAGCACCTCATTGGCATCAGCAGCCGCAACATCGCCATCATAGGCACTTCCCTTTGTGATCAGAGATTCGATAAGTGCAATTGGAAGATCCTGAGCTCTCTTCCCGAGAACCTCGCTGGGATCAGCAGC
Organism: Xylaria curta; assembly: GCA_022495235.1. Lineage (NCBI taxonomy): Eukaryota > Fungi > Ascomycota > Sordariomycetes > Xylariales > Xylariaceae > Xylaria > Xylaria curta. Next base: position 383,169 of record MU375905.1, on the reverse strand, counting down.
TTCAACGTCTCCATCGTAGGCACTGCCCTTAGTAATGAGTGACTCGATGAGCGCAATGGGAAGATCCTGGGCACGCTTCCCGAGAACTTCGTTCGGGTCGGCTGATTCGACGTCGTTGTCGTAAGCACTTCCCTTAGTGATCAGAGATTCGATGAGTGCGATTGGAAGATCTTGGGCGCGCTTCCCGAGGACGTCGCTGGGATCAGCAGCAGCAACATCGCCGTCATAAGCACTCCCCTTTGTGATCGGGGATTCAATGAGCGCAATCGGAAGGTCCTGAGCCCGTTTTGCGGGAATTTTGTTCCGGGTCTGGAGGGGGTGGCCCATCACAGTGGCGGCCAGGGCCAGTGCGAAAGCGAAGCTGGTGAGGGAGCGCATGTTGGAACGAAAAGTCTTCGTAAGTATATGTGAGATCTTGATTGTGCCTTGTGTTTTGATTGTGTGTCTTGGTGATTTTATTCCAGTAGTCAGCGTCGAAGGGAGCCCCTTTATAGATGGCGTCGACCTATCCTATCGTTCCAGTTCCATAGAATGTTCAAATTGCTTGTACGTGAAGCCTGGAAGGCATTTTGGTCGTCTAGTCTAACCGCGAGGGCAACTCGTACCAGTAACGCTAGGAGGTGATGGATTATCGCGGCATGTCGCGATACTATTGACGCATACATTGCATGCATACAGGCGGAGCTTTTCCAAACATCGAAAACCAAAGGTCGGGTTATGATAGTATATGTGAAAATCTAATATGATGTGCGGTTGGAGCCATGATCGCCTGCATGTGATCTGAGACACTGAGTTGTGAGTTGGTTGATTCGCTGTGAACGTCTCTCCAAATTAGTAATATCTGGAGTAGAGCTGAAGCAAATACCGACACTTACCACGGATGGTTCCGAAGATGCCCGTCAGAGCTGAGCTACCAGGATTCAAACTGGAAATGATCTTCTAATTTTTCTCTTGGCAAGTTCCATTTCATGAACAGATCAACGATCGTGAAATTGTATATGTAGGCACTAATGTAACACTTCTCGCCAAGCATCATTCCGAAAGTTAGTTAAGCTTCTACCATCACGCGACTATGCAACTACCACTCCGCGAGAGTAGGATGTCTGAGAGGCACAGCAATCTGTGATGATGCATAGGGCCGACAGTAGTCTTAATACGACGCTCAGCAGGAGGTGACACTACTTGGCTATCTTACTCATTACACACCATACTATAGATTACCATAAAACGACCGACGTTGGGACTCCTTGCCGCTATTCGTGGCTGTCAAACAATAGCTGTATTGTGAAGAACAAAAAAGAAAGATTGTTTGTGCTGTATTACCGCTTAAACTACCAGTCAGTTTCGCGGTACGTTTCTCAAGAGAGGAGTGGGTTGTCGTACGAGTCTGATCACAAGCCACAGGACGAAGTAATACAACAACGCTATCTTTGGTAATTACCCACTGGACTATCAATTGTTGCGATACCGCTGACTCTCGTAATGCCACTGCTATTCGTGGTTCTATGGTAGTGGTTTTGGCATGTGGAAAAAGAAAAAGCGGTCTGTGCTGTATTGCTGCTTAGACTACCAGTTGAACTCGAGGTGCGGTTATCGAGAAGGGGGCTGGTTGCCGTAAAAGTCTTAAGTCGAAACCGTAGAGGAGCTGAAAGTGGCGAAAAGAAATCCGGGAGACTCATCATTCGTCTATGACGTTTATGCCAAAAGGTTGACTTCCCCCTGAGGAATTGGTGGAATGAATGTGTCGATGATGGAAGTTCTCGTGTTGTTTCAACAACGAAGAATCTCGCTCGAACTACCACCTTTCTTGTACCATTATCATTGCTTGACACCCATAGAGCTCGTTGACACCACTCCATCATGAACTTCGTCAATCCGTTCCTGTACTCATCGCTTGCCTCTCGAAGCAGATCTTTTGAAACGTATGATGAAGAGGATCAGAGCCTAGTTGATCAAAACGACCAAACCAAAAGAAGAGATGTCAACAATACCAACTCACGACACCGTACCTACGCTTCTCGTTTACTCACGACATTACCCTGGGCTCTAGCTTTCGTCAGTATTGCTTTGCTCATTTATAACTTCCTAAATGGACCGGACGAGTTCACGTGTACACGGCTTCTCAACCCTTATTGTCAGTATTCGCACCTGAATTATATTAATAACTTAGTGACTCATGTTACAAATAGCACCGGCTATCGAGGACGCTGTCGTCGAGTATTATGACACTGATTTCGAAAATGAGTTCGCACACAAGACGAAGTATAGGGGACCACCCACACCGGAACTGGAGCAGGCATGGGATGAGCTTTGGAACGGTAGGTTCACTATACCATCGTTCTCTCTTTGGTTCTCTCGATATCTGTTTCGCGACTATGCATATGGTGAGAAAGCTGACATGTCGAGTTATTAGTTGGGGGTGTGGAAGTACCCCTAGATGGTCCAGCCCGACTTGGAAAATCAACCAAGAACCTCATCCACGTCAACTTAGACGAACAGAGAGGCTATAGCGGCATGTTCGAGGCCTTCCATCAACTACACTGCTTAGTACGTGCCCAACCTTCCCCGAGACTTAGAAGAGCGAGGTTGCATATCGACTAACCCCTGAGGCGGATAGAACCTGATTCGGCAGTATACCTGGCGAGACTACTACAAAGACCACTTACGTGAGTGGCTCGATGAAGGCGACCACCGCCGGATCGTAGATCTAGACATCCTAGCCAACCAGTCTGTCGGCGATCGCATGCACGTAGACCATTGCATCGAGACGCTGCGTTTGCAGCTCATGTGCAATGCTGACATGACACCTATGCTGGTGTTTGAGGATAATGATTCCCCATTGGGATCCAAGGCGGACTTTAATGTTCATCATAAGTGTCGACGCTGGGATAGGCTGATCGAGTGGCAGCGTGTTCATACTGCTGATAAGGATGGTAACGGGTCGCACTCTATGTAATGTACTTGGAGAAACTGATGACACCTTGAGTTTCGATGTGTTTGGCGGGCACCATCAAGCGTTTGAGAAGTTGGAAGTGCTTACTTGGTTGGAGGGCAGTGGAAGCTCAGCTCATTCACATGTACACTCTTGACTTTATCCAATGGGTTCCATGACAGGACCGAGAGAATAAGATTTGGATCTATCGGATTTCTCATAGTGATGGGCACCAAATGTTTGGTCAAATGATAGAAGCTTATAATACACTCTCAATATGTCTACGTCGCCGAAAACTTCTGTATACAACATGAAGTAGCGATGCTGTCACGGAACGCTACGGAATATCCTCCGGAGAAGCAGGGGTATAAGGCACGGGCCGGAGGCCCGTGCGTATATATACTAGCCAGGAAGTCTCTGCTACGTAGATAGAACTTCTCCTTCTTTGTGCAATAACAATAAGTCAATACTGGAAGCACCAGCGGCGTGAGCCGTAACAGATGCCGTTTTGTCGGTCGGGTTTATTTCTAATGCCCAGCAGTATCGCACGAGCAACTACAATCGTTGGCGAGGGGATAATAGAGAGTCTGCCATTATGCAGCTGGGAAATGAGTGAATGGCCAATTGACAGCGTGATGAGACTCTTTTAGACACGTGCTCTTGCAGATCGGTCAACGACCGTTCGGCGTGGGACTCCGAGCGGATCCACTTGTCCCCGAACATTGACGCCGAACTGCAGGTTTACTACGGAATATGCATTTACGTTTCAAGTTTACTCCACGCAACATGATCATATATATCGAAACTTAGTCTTCACTGCATACATGTATTCGAAGTAGGCGAGTCGTTTCAATAAACTAAAGCATTCAAACTGATCTACTTTTGCTTATTGCACCGTGAAACGTCGGGCTCGGCGGTGAGACGGGATACTCCGAATACAAACCCACTATTCCGTAACGGGCTATGATCCCCTCTGCCGGCTTTGAGCCTGGTTGATATATGAATGCCATGCCCGCAGCCATCCTGTTCAATACCACATTAGAATCAGGAAAGCTAGTAAGTCCGGTAGCATACTCATTCGCCCCACATACATGCTGATATATATAAGGTACCCCCATCGCCCCTCAACGATACCCATAGTTCATCCACTTAATACTCCTAATCTCAACAACAATGGCGGCGCCGATCGAGACCAAAATTTCAGACTTCACTGGGCGATGGAGCCTCAATCGGAGCCTTTCAGACTCACTAGAGCCCTGTTTCACTCTTGTAAGTTTAAATGTTTAGGCGCTGGCAGGTATGGTACTGATTCAATGGTGGTAGCAAGGCATTCCGTGGATCATTCGTAAGGTGATCAATTTCGCCACGCTGGAGCTGCAGTACATAAAGGAGTCCCAGAGCGACGCGGCAGCAGGACCGAGCTTTGCCTTTAAGCAGACTGTCCGGCCTGGTGGCTTTGATCAAACAAACACATACAACATTGACGGCGAGAAGCGTACCGACACCGTGCCCATCTTTGGAGAAATTACCGTGCATTGTAAATATCTTGACCGCAATGAAGTCAAACCAGAACAAACATTCGGAACGGGAATCCAGGGTGACGCGGAAAAGGATGTGGCAATGTTAGAGGTTGTGGAGAGTGAGAAGATGGGCTGGAGGGCCGAGGCGTTGTGGGTTTTCGAGACGATTGACGGAGAAAATCGGTTTTGCAAGTACAACATCATCACCAAGGGAGCTCGAAGTGCAAAGGCGAAACTGGTCCATGACTACCTTGGACCACCTAACTAAGGAGAGGGAGGTCATATCTTGATTTTAATAAGTTGAACTCACAAAGGGCGCTGGTCATGCTATGACTTTCTATACAATAGAAACTGTCTTCACTTTGAAAGGAAGGATTCTTTTCCTCCAAGTCTCGAACGTGTAGTTATAGAAAGCGAACATTGTTTCGAAAATAGATATTTCTGCTTGGAGTGGATGTTGCTATAATTATAGCTATCTTACTATTGAATCATGACTTCATAAAGCCTTCATATTGGCTTTTGCGCTACTAGCTAACAAAAATTGCACCACCTTCAGCTGATACCAGGGCAAAATCCAGAGCCTAACCAGCACATTCCTAAGGACTAGCATATAGTTAAAGTGAAGCTGATGAATAGACATGAGGGTTTAACTAGCAGACTTATGGACTAAGTTTAGCCTCTTACTAGTATTAAGGCCGCTGATATTAGATTCCAATCCACTTACTTTCGAGCAGGTGTCCCGAAGAATTACGTTTGTAATAGGGGACATCTTAATACGTTCACTATTCGAATATGTACTGAATAAAGTAGGCCTCGCCAAAGTTTTCTATAGAAGGAAATAAAACTCCGTGCCCTTTTATCTGAGGTAAAGCGGAGGTGATAGTGCCGGTAGATTACGCCGGCATATACTAAAGGTCGAACCTCCGTCTTAGATCACGCCCGCCCTATCTTACCGCTGATAATATATAAAAGAGCTAAATTATATACTAAGATATATATATCAGGTAAAAGCTAAGAGTATATTAAACTAGCGCTGTCTTAAAATAATACATTGGCCCTTGTCATACAACTATGTGTGCTTTTCAGAAAATGGGTTTTTAAATTCCACAACTGTGTATACCTCAAACATAGCCTCTCTACAGGAGTGCCGATCTCGCCGAGGTAATCGAGGCCGTAGGCCAGATCTATAACCAGTACCCATTAAATGGGCCACTCCCACAGACGAGTCCTTCAGAGCCGGCCGCCGCCTGCTGGCCCGCGTCGCCTACCTACGGGTCACCAATCACAACCGCGCGGTTAGCTACATCTTCATGTCCTTTTCGAAACCCAGAGCACCTTGTCGTACAAGTAGAAGCGATCATCTATGGCTCACTATCACCTAAATGACAGTTCTATTCTCTCAAAATCCTGTGGCGTTGATCCGTGTTTCTTGATCATATGTCGCCGCCAATTGTCCTTTCGAGGGAAAGATTTGCCGCCCTTAAACCATACACAAGTAGGCTCCGTACAGTGGTATGGCTTTAACTTTAAGTGCCCCTCTCTGATATGGCGATCAAGATGCGTTCTAGTGCCAAATTTTCTACCACAGTCTGGATATGTGCATTCGTGAGAGCGATCATGGTAGCGCTTATGATGGTCAAGCTTGTGAATCTGATCAAATTCTCGGCCACACTCTTGACATACTAACGGGCTGGGTTGAGATGAAGGCTTCGAGGGACTAGGCGATATTATACCCAGGTCAGTTCCACTCGATCCTGCTGTTGAGCTCTGCCCAGGAATTGAGGGGTAATAGGCCGGCGAACGTTGGAGGTGCATGAAGTCATCGTGTAGTGTGGGCATCGACTTTATGTTCAGGCTCGTCTCATTGCGAATTGCCAACTTGCAGCCTAAGTATGCGAATGAAGCGGATCGGCGTAATTGTTCGTCTGCAGTGCTATTTTTGAGATTGTTGTATAGTTTAGACACCTAACGCCAGTAGCATTCTTGGATAACCTCCGCAAATATATTGAGTCCCGAGAGGTACCTCGTAAAGTATGATAGGGCGTGTCGAAATTGGCGTTGTCAATTCTTAACCCGGGCATTGCGCTACGATTCGAGGGATTTGAGGGATTTGAGGGTTGCCTTCCTATGAATCCGGCCGATGTGGATGTCTCATTATCGAGACTAATATTGGCGCGGGGTATGTCGAACCCTCGACCACTCATGTAAGCAGCCTTAGTATCGAATACTTGCTGTGCTCGTATCTCTTCACGTGGACTCGAGTTTGGACTGCGCTGGGCCTGTATAGCCGCGCCGAGCGAAGCACTAAAATCATACCGATTGGCAAATGCGACACCACTCGGAGTCGACAGGCGGCCTGCCAGGTTATCACTGGGAAGAGACTTTGTCGACTTAGATTTCTTAAGTCGCAGACTGGTCGGCTCCGATTCGCCGAGAAACCCGTGCTCCTCTACGAGATTTAACACCCCCATCTCGGGTTCGTCTGGGCCGTCTATCATGATCATTGATGTATGTCAACCCGTGGCTATTCGTCAGCTCAACAAGTAGTTCTAGATCACTCGATGCAAGGCCGGTCGCTCGTTTGCTAAGGCTGTTGAGCAATTGGAGTTTTTGCGTGCTGGGCGCTTGTTGGACGCGGTCCTAATTAGCAATTTTTGCTAGCTGGCAGTGTTTAATCTCTGCCTAACAGCTTTTTGACATTTGCATTCGAAGGCTGCGATACGCTAATAATCAGTTTTTAGGATTTGGCGTCCCTCTGCTAATGCAATAAACATACCTACTTATTTTGATTGCTACCTAACCATCACAGCCTTCGTTATGCAACGACCGGCGATTGGGGTCTTATAGCCAAGCCTATCTTCAATTGGCTGTATCCTTCCAGGACTTAGTAAGACTGATTATTACTAGCACCTATCAGTCTACAGACTTAGAGGCGTACGACATTAACTCAGCTAGTATTTACTAGAATTATTTTATTAGGGATAAGGCTCCTATTCCACATAATTAAGATATACTCTATCTATATATATGCGCGGTCCGTGCTCACCCTCCCAAGTTTTCGAGAGTTATTCCGGAGCCACCCCGTGGCACTTTCAGTACTAATGTTTCAATCGGTTCTGACCGATCTTTGAACTTTTAAAATAATCAAAACAGGTAGAGCGCAATTGTTCTAGCGGAGTAATGGCTTCAACTGTCGTCACTCTATCTGTTATACTCTCACGATACCTGCAGTTGCATACCTCCCCTAGAGGAGCAGAGCAAAGGAGGTGCTTTGTATATAAATATCTAGTCTGTAGATTTAGTGGTTGGAGATCCTTGTGCGATAACAATTAGTAAAGAATTACTCCTATGTTGCTATCAGTATTTAGAGGTCGTAAGAGTCTCTTGACCCTTTCATCACCAGCACGATCTCCAAACACTATTGTTTATGTAGTAAAGGGGTAGTTGTAGGTGGTTGTATGTGAGTCGCAATTGCAGGTTGTTTGGCGGGGGGCTATGGGCATCGATGACAACTTCATGGCTCTTGGTATAGACATTGATTTTGACGTATTTTGTTAGGAGGCCTACAACAACTAGCAGAAAGGCGAGGGTGACATACTAGCTAACAACCTGTGAGATGTCAACGGAGGTACCGCCCGGACCGTGGGTCAGTTGCGCTCCCTCGAAGGAAACATTTGGGCCAGACCCCGGACGGAGCGTGCAGTATTCTCAGCTGGTTGTACTGCTATTAGTATTTATGTTCTATCAAAGAATTCAGCCCTTCGATATCTCTCGATATTGATCAACCCGTCCATCTATTCCATGGGTAAAACTTCAAGTCCGTCAATATATATGTATTGTCACATATGTTCCCTGGCACGCTTTAGTCACGAGGTTCTGGCTTGCAGTGCCTTTTCCACTGTTGGACGGTCCTTGGAGATGACTTCGTAGATCTCATCCCACGTCTTCTCCATCAAGGCTTCGTCTTTTGCCATCTCACCAATTCTGTAATTGAAGTTCAGCTCCATATCCTCCTATGTCTACACAAAAGGGTATATGATGACTATGACTCACGGGTAGAGAATATCATTATGCCAGAAGCGACCGTGGCTTTCCGGTCCAAGCGCGGTGCCGCTCACCAGGGTACGAGAGCCTTGCTCTGCAGTGCGCGCAATGAACGAGAGCACAAAGTTTCCGATGGTCCGCTGCACGACACCAAAGTTACGGCCCAGCTCAGTCTTACACAGACCAGGACAGACAGCGTTGACAATGATTTCGGGTGAGCCCGCGCTGCCCGCAGTCGTCTTTGCAATGTGTTGCATGACGGCCATACCCTCCAATTTAACCATACTGTAGCTGTTCTCCGCAACCCAGCCTTCTTCCTTATTAGATGCTTGGAGGAGACTTCCGTCGGGGCCGAGCCATTCACGCTTGGCCATATCGTGGGCGTTGCTGTTCACGAATGTGAGATGAGGTGTACTTCCATTCGCCGCAGTAGATCGCAGTATGGGGAGAAGCAAGACGGCCATAAGAGCTGTCGAGAGCACGTTAACTTGCACAGCCATCTCCCAACCCAGGGTCGACTTCTCGTACTTCGGGTTACCAAGGCCGGCGTTTAGAAGGGCAACATCAAGCTTGTCGGTTGTCTTTTCCAGCTTCTCGACAAAAGCCTGGACAGAGTCGAACGAGGCGAGGTCCACGGTTAAGATGTCAATTTTCGAGTAGCCGGTCGTCTTGACGATGGCGTCTTTGGTCTCCTCTCCCTTAGTCTGTGACCGAACTCCAAGGATCAACCGCTCCGCGCCGAGAGCAGCGTACTTCTGTGCTGCTTGAAAACCCAGCCCAGTATTGGCGCCCGTGACTAGGACAGTCTTTCCAGCAAAAGAAACTTTTGGGTCTGCGGGAGGATTCTTGGTACCCCAACGAGTCTTGACGCTCTGGGTCTTAGTGTTCAGATCAGCTGGGGGCCCACCTGGCCTGGTCTCTGTTGCTGTGATAGTATTCGCTGACATGGTGACAAGTTATTTGGTTGAAGGTTGTGGTTTTCATAGGATAGGCACTAGATATCCGTTTCTGCAGAAAGCACTCTCAATATGAACTTCAACTTCTCTTTTGATATGGCCTTGATATGTGTTTCAACTAGTCCAAAAATGCATCATGGACTATCCAACGCCAGGGATGCGGAGTTCCGCCCACGCATGAAATTTTAATTTCAGCGTTCCTTTTCCACAATTAAAGATGATTACCTATACCCAACCTGGAATTGGGATGCGAGATACTTTGGAGGGTATTATCTCACTTAGAATAGGGGTTGACCACTGTGCCAGATTAATATTTTGTCTCAGAGTGTGGTTTCCAGCTTCTATACTCGAACTTAGCACTTGAACATGTAGAGTTTATTTATGGGTGCTAATAATTGAATACATTATCCACTATGAGAATTCCATGACTAGTATTCTTCATGATATTTGGGGTTCCGTGTCCTTGTATCCGGGGCAAAGCGGGGTGACTTTCCGGTGATCGCGCGGATATTTACACCGGGTCCGACCTCCGAGTCAGGGGCCCTCCCCGTTTATACACTAAATAGATTTTGCTCTGGAGTTATATATCAATTCAGCATGCATGATTTCTTCGGGAATCAGTTGTCCAACTTCGCGACTACGCGCATCCTAGACATGGCCCCCTGCAGGAGTGTCGATCTCGCCGAGGTCATGAGGCCGTAGGCCAGATTCGTGACCGGTACCCATCAGATGAACCAAAGCCCAATAGACACAGGTAGGAAGCTCTCATGCTCCGGCTGACGAGTCATTCGAAGCCGGCCGCCACGCACTAGCACGTGGCGCCTATGAGCGCTAGCTCGGACCAAGACAGGGCAGTGTGCACAAGAAAGTGAACGAGTTCTTCCACGAGAAGCTGATCTCTTTGACTCTGTTAGATTCCTCTGTCCGCTAAGTGGGCATTCCCCACGATGGTGGCAAGATATCGCTGCCCGTCTCCTACCTGGCACAGTCCCCATTGTAGGGTTAGAGTTAGGGTCAACGGAGGCGCAGACGCTCTATAGGAAGAGGTATATTATAGAAACCCCACACCGGGCTTGAAATTCTGTTACTGGGCCTTGAGGGACCTTATCTAGGCCTCGATCAGACATCAAGAGACCCAGCAATGTCCCAGGGTGAGATATCTAAGCTCTGTTCGTGTATTACCACCTCCGAGTACGTAGCCACGACGACGTGGCCTCACACCAGTAATTAGCATCACATAAAGCTGTGGGATTTAATGAACAACCCCTTAAGTTCAAATTGTTTTCTCAGCTTAAATACACATATCGCACTCTATTTATAGTACAAATACAAACTTAAATAGCTTTGTTATTTTTAATGCTCTAAACTTTGTTCTTCAAAACACGCCCGGCAAAATAATATGGTGATATAAATTCGAGATTCTGTTTTCTTTGTTGGCATGACCTTTAGATCTATAACGGTAGTAGGAGTGTCTAGTTACGAAATGGGGTAATAGAGGTTGGAGTTAAAAAGTTGGAGGATGGGTGTGATATAAAGCACCGGGCTATTGCGCTTATAAGAACTCTAATCGTTGTTGGACTTTAGGTCAATGGGAACTCATCAAAGGTATTCGGTGGGGTTTTCTTTTTCTTTTTCTAATTGAAACCACCGCTAGATGAAAGGTAGTTGTCGTTAGGAGAAGACGGGCTAATATTCGCACTGCTGCTCTCGGATTTCTCGAAGGTCACACTAGGCGCCGAGTTTAAAGGTGAAGGAAGTTTCAGCCTGGTTGCTCGTTATCGCTTCGAACTTCTATCCTGGATTCTCATCCAATATAATGGCGGTATGTCCAGTTCTTGCACGTCTTTTATTCACCCATTCAAGCCACTCATCTCTCTGCACCAGCTTCCTTTTGCGCGCGAATGTTTGTTCAGTCTCCTCTCTGATACGTTTCTCGAGTTCTTCCTCCGCTTCTATTCTTTTCTGTTCTGCTTTGATCCCTGCCAGCCCCATTTTCATTGCCTCCATCTCAAGCTCGGTGTCGATCGAGGCAGTGTCACCCGTGTTCAATATATCCGTGGTAGCGTTGCGATACTTGGGCACGGTGATGGACATCCTACCGTTTTTGTCTGTCTCGATGCGCACCCCGCGCCCGGCTCGGACGAGATCCCGCCTAAGCGGACCACCCGGATAGCGAGCAGCCTGCGTACTGAACTTGCCAGGCAAGGAGGGATCCCATTCCGGCGGAGATAATTTCCCCGCGGGAAGTGACATCATAGATTCGGGTGACAGTACGTGGTTGGGAAACGCGTGGTGAGCGGCTTGGCCAGCCTTCTTACCTCGCTTCGAGTTTGGGTTGTTGTGTATTCTCGAGTGTCGTATGAGCTCATCTGAACGGGAAAACTTCTTGGTGCAGCCGGGAAACTTGCAGGCGTGTGACTTCTCGCCTGTATGCGTCCTAATATGCCTTGTCTGATGTTCCAACCGGTGGAATGTCTTATCGCACAGGGGGCACTTGTAGGGTCGCGGCAGTTCAGTTACGGTTTCGGCAGGTTGACCACCTGGTAAATTGGGTCTGATAACACTGTCAGATGATATGAAGATGTCTCTGTCCGCGCCCTTTGTGTTCGTCGGTGTTGTGGCTGCTTCGGGGTCGGATGAGCCGGCGCCCTGTCGTGAGAGGCTCAGGGTTAAGTTATGGTGTAGCGTAGGAGTTACCTTCGACTTCAGGCTCTTCTCATTGCAAACTGCCAACTTGGAACCTAAGTATGCGAATGAAGCAGATTTGCGCGAGTATTCGTCTGCAGTATTGTCTCTCGAGATTGTCGCATGGTCTGAACGCCTGAAACTAGGCTTTGGTGTTATTATCATATTTCCCGGGGAGGCGTGTGAGTATCCTGCGCGTCGTGGATTGTTATAAGGCGACAGTACTTCTAGGTTTGTGGGGTCATCCATGATCTTACTCATTGTTGCTGACCGGGAGCTTGGGTAACTCTCTTGAGCTCGATCAGCCACGGCATCAGACATCGGGAACTGGGCATCGACCATGGATCCTCCCATGATGTTTTGCGTATCCGGATCAGCATCATAAGAGTCACCGTAAATAGAGTAACTCTCGCGGCTAGATTCTGATTGCGGTATAAACTGGCTAGTTGGTTTATTGGATATCGTGGATTGGCCGCTGCCGTCCTCTGAGTTGAATGTTAGGTTTTGAGGGTACCATGGCGCATCATTCCCCCTCTCACCATACCATCGATATAGAGGATCTTTCCCATTTTCCCGAGATTGTTGTCGAAAATTCATTTTTACTTGTGAACCAGCCAGCATGGTTCCTCCTTGTCCGCTTTGGCGTTGGTTTATCTCGCCTTCGCAACGTTCATTCGTTATTATTGAGATAATGTCTCGAACTCTTTGAGTACATCACGTTCAACCGAAGATTTGCATTCGGTACAGCATTTTATGTGTCTTTCGCCCATGGAGATATGGTGCGATCAGTAGCATCTAGTGAATTACGATAAGGTGCCAAGATTGGCGATATCGTTTCCGGTTTCTCTCCTGCTTCCTCAAGGATGGTACTATTAGTTCCTATTCGAGATCTAGGCTTCGACTCAGAAAGTTTTTCGGGCAACGTGTGTCGCTTCGAGATTCTTATGGCTTGCTTTGCCTTACTTATGCGAGACCCCGGACGATCCTGTGCATGCCTGATAACCATTCTCTGTCAAGGTCGATTATGTCGGCGGACTCTGGTGATTGCCTCGATTGTGGCTCCGCTACAGTCGAGGCTCGCTTTTTGAGGCCTTGGATGTAATTAGCGACCTACGAGACCCTTGAGTACGGCTGACCTATTCGCTCGGGCTTCGCGGTCGCATAGGTGAATCGAAGCTATTTGCTAGGCGACGGTGATGCCTAACATCTGCCGCATTCGAGGGCTACGATGCACCAGTAAATTTTCTAGAATTTAGCGTGCTTCTGCTGGTACCGCAAAAATACTTTAAGTCGTGGCCTTGTTGGGGTTGATCATTTGTTTCGGGTCCATTTGGATGAAGTCAAATGATGATGCGCGAGTGAGCGACATAGTGGCTCGTAAAGCCTCTAGTTGGCGGGGTAAATTGCTGTATTCTCATAGCCACAGCCAAGCCCATCTTCAATTTGTCATTGGATGTGTATTTTTTCGTAGCGAGCGGTTGTATCCTTCCAGGGCTTAGTAAGAATCATCATTAGTTGCCTTCCAATTCAAAAGCGCACGACGTTCGTAGAAAACATCCTCCAGTACGGAATATTTACTATTATTATTGCACAAGGAGGAAATCTCTTATCTCAAATAGTCGAGTTAAGATTAAATTTCGTCAGATATACGGTCTAGGGACCCCTGGTCGACACACCACTATTCTCCTAGAGTCAGTTATTCTGTAGCGTTCCGTAACGCTTGCGGCGATTCGGTATGTACTAATGTTTCGATCCGTTTTGGCTAAGGTCTTTTTCGATCTATGAACTCTTAAAACAATCGAAATGGTTAGAGCGCAATCTTTTAACGATGTGATGGGTTTTATTGTGCATTGCTGTATCTGCTGGGACACTGGGCGAGTCTAATTTGAGTGCAAGCTTTTATGCAGAGGCTTCAGTGAGCGATACGTGGCGAAGACTTTCGAACTTAGAAGACAATAGATACCCGATGTCGAGGTTACTGCTAGAAGAGAACACGGGACACACTAGCAAGGCAAATGATCCTAGGAGACTTTTGTCTTGGAGAATACCAGCTCAGTGATGGTCGTACAAAGCTTCGTAGATGTATTTCTTTTTTTTTTTCAAGTCGGGATTAAGTGAATTGTATATTTGGAACTAGCCAGCATCGGCGGAAGGCGTGTCGCTGTCAATAGAACCGCTGTCCAAAAACAGTGATCCGAGAAGTTTGAAGAGAACGCGGAATCGGCTGACTGGAAATTCTCAGCCGCCAGCGATCAATAAGCTTCATGTTGCTGGACAGCTCAGGAGACTAAGTTCGCTTTCGGATCCTCCAATCAGACTGTGGCCTAGGTGCCAACGGTCGAGAGGGCGGAGCGATCGAGGAGATCGCCGACCTTGGCTCGTTCGGCTTCTGCTTTGCGCTCAGCCTCAAGTCTGTCACGCGCATCTCGTTCGAGGCGAGCGAGTGCTTCCGCCTCTCTCTTGGCTCGTCCGCTTTGCGCTCGGCTTCCAACTTTTCGCGCGCGTCCTTTTCGGCGCGAGCAACAGCTTCGGCTTCTCTCTTAATACGCTCCGCCTCCGCCTTACGCTCCGCTTCGATGGCCTCACGTGCCGCCTTCTCAGCTTCTCTTCGCGCGTCTTCGATCTCCTTCTTGGCTTTCTCGAGCGCAATCTTTCGCTCTTCGGCACGCACCTCCTCATCTCTCCGCCGGGCACGGTCAATGAGCTTCAAAGGTACCAGAGGTACCCGAATTGGCGAACTGTTTAGGTCGGGATGTTGTGCATTGCTATTATCATCAATGAAACTCTCGCTGAAAAGGGAACTGTAAAGGGAACTGTTGTGTAGCTGATTCGCATTGTTGCTCTTCGAGAGCTCGATACCCGCATCATTATGGACGCGGCGCAAATGGTCTCGCAGATTCCACTGTCGCGGAAAGCCCTTCCCTGGAATGGATCGCTCGCATCCCTTATATGTGCATAAGTAAGTTTCCTCTTGTGAGGTTACTTGAATCTTATTCTCGGTTTGCGTGGGTAGCGTTGCTTGATCCGACTTAGACTTTAGGCTCGTCTCATAACAAACTGCTAACTTGGAGCCTAGATATGCAAACGAAGCAGATCTGCGCAAGTTGTCGTCTGCGGTATTGTCCCTTGATATTGTCACATGCTTCAAATGTCTAAAGACAGTTGTATTCTTCGAGGATCGCCGCAGAAATCTTAAACGCCGTGAGTCACCTCGTGGAGGATGATCGAGTGCGTCAAAGCCAGAATAATCAAATCTGGAGACTACAGGGTTCTTGGCCTTCTCATCCTCGATCTTCCTACGCGCCTCGATTTCTGCCTTCAGCTTGGCCTCCTCTTCCAACTTCTTTCTCCATTCAGCTTCCTCTACTGCTCGCCTAGCCGCTGCCAGCTTAGCTTCTGCTTCGGCTGCGTCCAAACCTGAGACGCCCAGTGGGTTTTTGGAGAAGCTAAGGCGAATACCGCCCTTGACGCTATTATGAAGAGGAATGCCATAGCACTCGTGAAGCGCTCGAGTCGCTTGCGAGATGTCCTCAAATTCCACGAAGCACACGGGGCCATTTTGCTTTGTGCGAAAACTTAGTCGTTTATAACCGCGTTGCTTTTGGAATATGGCCTTAAGCTCTTCCTCTGATGTGTCGATGGGTAAATTCCCAACATAAAGCGTATTGCAGGGTGGATTCTGATCTGCAGGGTTGACAGGCCCGAAATTTTGGTAATTGTTCATCGGATAGTTCATTGAGCAGCCGTCTTCCATGTGTCTATCGACGAAAGGTCAGCTGGGCTCCAAAAACCATGTGCAATGTCGAATAAGAAATCTCGGCGGGGCTTGCCTCCTGAGCGTGTCTTTTCTTGCAAAAAGTCGGCCACAGTAGTCACATTTGTGGTTCTTTTCTTTCATATGAACGCTTTGATAGTGTCTTTGCAGATCTGTCTTTCGCACAAACTTTTTGTTGCAGTCTTCGTACGTGCAGGAGAAAGGGTATTCCCTCTTCTTATCGTGAGTTTCCATGTGTGCCTTGTAGTTGTAACTTCGGCTAAAGAGCTTCCCGCACCCCTCAACCTCGCACTGAAAGTTGGCTTCCGTCGATAACATACTATTTCTATGGGCAGACTGTGCTAAGTGTAAGGACTGTTAATGAGTTAGACTGGCGCGGGGGGTACGGTTACAAGAACAAATGGTGAGCTATTGTAGGTAGGTAGTTTGAGGGTCGCCTACTTTCTCTCTTGGCACTCTGCGCTAGTAGGTAATAGCGTATTGTTGGCGGGGCCTACTGGCTACTTATCTATATACGCCTAGATTTCGATAACGGTCGCATTATTGAATCCTGCTAGGACATGTCAGACGCATGACCAGACTTCCTAGGCTAATCTTGGAGTCGTTATTGGATGTGCATTTGAAAGTGGCGTGGGGCTTATTACTAACTAGGTTACATGGTGGTTTGGTAGGGCTCGGCATTGATTTACTCCAACTCATCCCATCGTGAACAAGAGTGCGAGTAATCAAGCATTCATGATGCTACTTGGAAAACTTGACTTGTTTCTTTTAGAAATAGAGCGGCAAATTGATCTTGCCTCAAAATCATCTCAGAGTACCTTCTCAGATTGGAGGGCCGGAGAGCTGGTGATTCAAGATCAGGATCAAAGTGATTACCATGACCTTAAGGATTGGTGCCGAACCTTGGGTACGTTAACAGCTACACCTTTGAGGCCCATAGATAGCTAAGATCGGTCGAACTCGCTCAGCCTCCGACAATAAAACGAAATGGGAAGATGTTGTAATCCCTCCGAAATGCCAAAGCTGTCTCTGGAAAGTTCTTGCGTTCAGTAACTCTTCATCGCCCGTTATCAACCCTGAATATCAACAAGCCCGCTGCAGAGATATCCAGGCGATATGGAGAAGAGATGGTTTCAATGGCGGCCAAACAGACGATGTGTGGCAAGACCCAAGCTTACGATCATGGGCGACAAGCGCAGAGTCGTCTATAATTATTATACAAGGGAATTCACAGACAATCCGCTGCTTGGAACAATTCAGTCATGAAATATCTTCTCAGTTCGGTGAGATGCACCCCACTGTATGGATACTAAGTGAGCCTTCTTCCCGCGAATTCTTCGCCAAAAAGGACGAGACAGAAGTTCTGAGGCAGCTAGCCATTCACGCTTTACGACAAATCTCATGCTTCAAGACCGGTTTTCTTATTGATATTCTTTGCCTCTTCAAAGAGTGTACAACAAGTCACGACTGGTTTCAAATACTTGAAACAATCTTTCAATTGATACCGAAAGCCTACGTAATAATAGACCTCAGCATCCTGGGAGTCCGAATTGACGGTGCAAAAAACTGGCCACGCGACTTCCAAAATCTTAGTTCACAACTAAACAGACGTTGTTCATCGAAATTGGCAGTGATGCTGCTATCTAGCAGACCGCTCTTACGTGAAAATCCAAGTATACTAATTGTTTCATTAACCTCCCAGTCGCAACAGTTGCTACGACCTCAATCTCGAAAAAGACCACATGAGACCTCCCCAACAAGTTCAATACGATGTCTATCTACTCTTTTATCAACGAGTGAGAGAGAAGGTACTCGGAAAAAACGCAACTCAGTATCGCCTCCTGGAATTGGGCGTGTACCCCAAGATCCAACCTTTCAAGCCCCAGCCAGGTAATACGACCTCAGCATAATTGTACAATGTGACCTTGATTAACCAAACATAATCAGAACTAGTCTTTATAGTCTTCCCACTATTTGTGCCCCAAGTGACGCTTGTTCAAGCCGACGCAATAATAATAACTCGTCAGATGGTTTCCTCGGTAGCACCTGGACTGGCCCAACACCAACCCCGCCTCATCGAACCGATATTGCCATCGCCATTATTTGCGCATTACCACTGGAAGCTGACGCTGTACTGGCTATATTCGATCATCATTGGGACATTCAGTCTTTTAGTACAATGGAAGGAGATAAGAACGCCTACTCAGTTGGCAGAATCGGCTGCCACAACGTTGTACTTGTCCATATGCCGGGTATGGGGAGGACGTCTGCTGCGACAGCGGCTGCGAGCTGCCGCACCAGTTTTCCCAGTATTAATCTAGCATTAGTAGTTGGCATATGCGGTGCGGTACCGTTTCACCGTCGCTCGGTAGAGGTCTTGTTGGGGGACGTGATAATTAGCGAAAGATTAGTCATTTACGATTTTGGCAGGCAGTTCCCGGACAAATTCATGCGAAAAGAGGAGATGCATGATAGTGCAAGGAAACCACCAGAGGAAATCAGAAGTTTCCTGTCTAAAATGAAAGGGCGAAGGTGTCAAAGCCTACTTCGTGACAAGACTGGATTTCACCTTGAAGCTCTACTCCAGAGTGACAGCCCGCCATATCCAGGGGTGAAAGAAGACCGGCTCTTCGAATCGACCTATCGACACAAACACCAAACGCCCTCTGAGTGCATCCAATGTGCTTCCCTTGAACCCCTTAACGGCTCAGTATGCGACACAGCTCGCATTTCAACATGCGATACACTCGGTTGTGACCTAGGGAAGCTTGTGGTCCGCCAGCGGCACTCCCATATCATGAATAGCGTCAAAAACCGGCTACCTGCGATCCATTTCGGTGCATATGCCTCCGGGGATACAGTCATGAAGTCGGGGGAACATCGAGATCAGATAGCAGCTAGGGAAGAAGTTATCGCGTTTGAGATGGAAGGTGCAGGCGTATGGGAAATATTTCCTTGTATTATCATTAAAGGCGTTTGTGACTATGCCGACAGCCATAAGAACAAAAAGTGGCAGGAATATTCTGCGTTTACGGCTGCTGGCTGTTTGAAAGCCTTGCTTGAGGTCTGGCCAACAAAAGATTCGATCAGCAATTCGGCGCCCAGCTCATGATTATGACTCTAAATCTACTTTTGCTTTGACTTCGAGCTGTATATAGTTGGATCACATATATTCAGATAAGCATGTGTGTTCAGACATAATAGCATGATGACTGTAACCGAGTGTAACAGTGGAACTTTGAATCAAATCATGTGCAATCAATGAGGGGTTTATTTCTCTTGATGTTGCCCTGGTGACTGGTAGTGGATTAGATATACTTTGTAGTTGCATACCTAAGGTCACCTACAATAATAAAGAGCCATATTATACGCAAGTCTGTCCCGACCCATACTTCAGTGACTTCCAATATTCGCTATCGTTATGAACAAAAGATTGGGAAGCCCTTAGTTATGTTGTAAATTAAGGGGTGTTAAATGCGTGCCCAGGAGACCCGCGAACAATGATTCCAGTCTCTAGAGAGCATTCCATAGCGTTTCAGGGCAAGATCCTAGCCTCGGGTATACGTAATATACTTTTTAACTTTAAACATATTCGTAAGCTTTAAACTATAGATACACAATATACATAAATAGTAGTGCGTAGTTACTGCAGTCAGAATGCCGCTATAAGATCTTTCCATTCTGTATCACACTCGTCATAAATCGCACGACGAGCCCAGACACACATAAACAGACACCGTAACCACCGACCCACAACCCCCAGAGATCGATACGATGGATTCACGACCGGATTCACCAATTCGCGATCCTCCTGCGCCTGCTGTACAAGCTGAGGCGGCCATCACACAGGAAAGGATCAAGCGTATTCGCAACAGCGGCCTACAGTTACAGGGAGAAGCAGCCTTGATTGTCAAAAAACTAAAACGGTCTACGGACGATTCCCAGGATTACTGGCACAAGCTTTCGGTGATACATGATCTGCGTAGCAGAATCAAAAAGTACACTATGGAGGGTGAAAAGATTGACTTCCTGGCTCGCGGCGGCGATGAAGACACTTTCAACAACCTCGACTCAACTCTAAAGCTGACCGAGGCAATCGAAGCACATAAAAGACAAAAGCTGCTTTTCGAAGAACATAACCAGAAGCTCAAGTTGTCAAACCCAGCCCGCCGTGTTTGGATGAGCATGTTTACGTGTAGTCGTATTGGCCTCAATATGGCTAAGGTTGATGTTAGTGTTAGGGAGCGTTCAGACCAAGGGGCCTTCAAGAAGGACATCCTGAGGGATTATAACTTGGAGCCCGATCGCTCCGATAAGAACAAACGAGGTTTATATTGGAGCGTCGTCCACGGCACTTGGGAGGTCGACGATGCGATGACGGCCGCCCACATATTCCCAGTATCCTGGGGCCAGAAAATGATGACCGAAATGTTTGGCGACGAGTGCAAGGACGAGTTGTTCTCGTCGCGTAACGGTCTTTTACTACCCAGGGCAGTTGAGAGAGCCATGGATGAATGGGCCATTGTCATTGTGCCAGACCTCGCAAATAACCCTGACATCAACGAGGTCAAACCTTGGATCGCGTCTGCGCCGAGGGAATACAAATTTCGTGTCTTGGACCACAACCACCCTGAACTGAACAAGCGAATCTCGAGTTCAGATGATGATACCCGCTTAGGCAAAGACCTAGATCAGTCACGACTGGTCTTTCGTGGTAGCTATCGGCCCCGCGCCCGATTCCTCTGGCTCTGGTTTGCTTGTGCAATCCTCAAACGTTTCTGGGCTTCGCCTATTCACGGAGCACCAGAGAAGCTCACTTCACAATTTGGCAGGGGAGTGTGGGCAACGGCTGGGCACTACTTGAGAAGAGACTTTGTTCTGGGCATAATGGAAGAGATGGGCCACGAGATTGACGATTTGATGCTGGAGGGCGCCATGCCGGCTCTCGTGGAGGAGGACAAGGTGCCTAATAAGGCTGTGGCAGCGATGTTGGCAAGCCGGGTAGTTGAGGTATGTGAGAAGGAGGAGGGGGAGGATGAGGAAGGGAGAGATGAGGAAGGGGGTGATGACAATACCGAGGACGATGAAGATTTGTTTGACATCCTATAACGAATCCAGTCCACTCATCGACTATCTCAGCCGATAAGAGCTTCATAGTTTCATATGTGCCTTGTGAAAAGTATCTTGGCTAAAAGGGTAACTAGACTTCCGTATTGAAGCCCTAGATGATTATTTTAGTTCGAAGTCTCCAAGCCCTTGTTGAAACATCACATATTGTGTGAGTTGTTATGCTGCTGCATATAACTCCTAGGGCTTCGCAGACTAGACGAGTCGCTATGCTTGCATATCTACCTTACTCAAAGGAAATAGAAGTTGGGAAAAGAATGAAATTAGTGCGTATATCCAAGATTTATCACCAAGATTTGGAGAAAGAGGATGGTTGAGGAAGCACCAGTTCCTACTGTCAATAGTCCCAGTATTACTGATTTACCGTTACTGCACAAGGAGAAACATTCCTAATCTATCCGTCAGGACATTCATTATAACAAGTGTGAATGTGTCAAGGCTTCAGTGCTGGAGGCGGAGAGGGTGGGGAATATGCAGGGCCATTTCAGCTGGTCGTCGCAAACCTGACCGGTCGCGTCTGATTGGGGGTTACCACTGATTATGCGACTGTATACGAAAATGAGGGGCACCATACGTAGTATCTAAATAAATACAATCTAACACCAACGTGAGTAACTCTACCAACATCCTAATCACCAACCGCTATCATTCCACCATGGCTCCCTCCGGCAAGCATCCGAGATCGGGGACACGGAGTAGCTCAGAGAGCGAAGGGGAGTCTGGTGAGCGCCAAATTAGGTACTGTAGTCCGCATCAGGTTGCTAACGATGAAAAGACTCAAACCCACCCCACAAGCGACCAAGAGGCAGACATCGACCTACCATGACTATTGACTGGCGTGAAGAGATCTGCCGCTTTCTAGACCCTTCGATAGAACTGGATGACGATGAAATCCTCGACAAACTCGACGCAGTATCGACTGAATTAAAGGAGCTGAGACAGCTTAGCTCCAAGCAATCGGCCCAACCTAAGCCCCCAAATAGTCAAGTCATTTACCGCGTTAGATGCCGGCAGTCCAATGAAGACGAACTATACTTAGAAATGCCCTGGGTTGTTAATAGTGGACCATCCAAAGCGCATTTGAGAGGGAGCAATAAAATCCACAACTTCGAACTGCACATCGAACGAAATAAAGAAATGGCCTTCCTCATATTCCGGGAATTTGAATGTTGCGGTTCAATATCTAGGGACTTCAGCCTTACACAGAGTGTCAGCTTTGACCCCAAAGACCTACTTGTAAAAGAGTACGTGTCTAACATATCTAATGAATTTCGCCTTGCTCTAATAGAGCTTTGTGACTCGGCACTTAGCGACACGACTCATCCAGACTTTATGAATGAAGAAATCGACCAGATCGATTATCCGTACCTTTGGTGGTTTCAAGCTCGTTCGAACATAGAAGAGGCAAGAGCACAGATCAGCCCTGACTTGCGATTACATCTCGAACTTTTTCAATCTTACCTTGACAAATGCTTGGGTGATCAATGGGCCACTGTAGACCGACTACTGTCGAGTAATTACATCACTGCCGCATATATCCATTACCTGTTTGTACGTACTATAAGCCTTCGCACACTGGTCGGCTATAACCCCTTTTTCGATGTTACACTCACAGCCTCTAGGCTCCGCAACAAATCTGCATCTTAAACGCCCAGGACAGATCTACATCATCGCTCGAAGCTTTCACTACTACAAATTGGCTAGATATACCCAATAGGTGTATTGAGGGAACCAAATGGACGTTTGATGGGAACTTCGAGAAAAAGCATATGCGATTTGTTCTTGAACAGCCCCCTTCTCGGTCACGGAAATTTCCAATCCGAGACCTATCAATCTATCCTGCTCGATTTGCAGATAAAGAAGATTTAAAAGCCCTTCGAGAACGGGGGGAAATGTTCTGGAAGTGTCGCCACCGCAACTACGTTTGTTACAAAGGCGCTGAACTCGATGGGGCTCATAATATGGTATTTGGCCATCTCAACTACCTTGCCCAAGTGATCAGCAGTGCTAACTGGTTGACTAGTCTGATCCACGTTTTATGATAGACACCGCGACCTTTAAACAGATGCACCCGCCAAATGAAGGGCAAAGAGACATTTCCAATCGCGATGATCTTGGACCCGAGATTATGTCACAGGACAAACCTGCTCTCCATGATGATTTTTTCATGTGCCTCCCTACAACTCTATCTGGGTTCAACATGCAAAAGAAAGAATGGGGTCAGCATGCCAGAACCTTCCTCCATATGAATATACCTTTACACGTGCTGATTAAATCCAGTGACTCTTCGCGTAGCCTTCATAGAAGACGTGACATGGAACGAAGAAGCATTCAAGTTATTAGTCATCGACGAAAGCACAAAGGAGCTTATCCAAGCTGTAGTTACGAATCAGCTCCAAGCCGAAGACCACGCTGACATGATCCGCGGAAAAGGCAATGGCTTGTTCATATTGCTACATGGGTAAATTATATTCAACTATTCTTGCTATACTCATAGTGCTGATGAATTATGTAGTGGTCCAGGAACTGGAAAGACTTTGACAGCTGAAAGGTATTGGTCACAAGCATGAGACCGGATGAGCGCTGCTAACTTGCCCTAGTGTGGCCGAAATTGCTCGAAAACCGTTATACAAGGTTACGTGCGGCGATATCGGCACAAAGGCAGAAGAAGTTGAAAAATATCTAGAGGTTGTTCTCCTCCTTGGGAAAACGTGGGGTTGCGTCGTTCTCTTGGACGAAGCGGACGTATTCCTAGAACAGCGGTCACTGTCTAACCTCGAACGCAACGCCCTAGTCTCAGGTACGAGTTTCACATCGCCTATTGTGTCCTTCATCGTTGACAAATTATTTATATAGTCTTTCTTCGAGTTCTAGAATATTACGACGGCATACTCATATTAACAAGCAACCGAGTCGGAACGTTTGACGAGGCGTTCCGGTCTCGAATCCAACTCACCTTGCGATACGAAAAGTTAAGCCAAGGCCAACGATACAAAATATGGGAAAACTTTTTCCGGCGCCTCGAGACGCTGGAGTGTTCGAAGATGGCGGTTGCATGTTCATCATCGGCGACGCGGGCGAGTTCAGGTTTTGGATTTGATTTTAATGATATAAGGGATCACATTGCCGAGCTTGCTGAACGTAACCTGAACGGAAGAGAGATTCGTAATGCGATTTCAACTGCAAGACAGCTCGCTATGTACAAAAAGGAGCCGATGAATTACAAGCACCTAGAACGTGTGATCAAGGAGACCAGCAAATTTGAGGCCTATATCACGGAATTGAATAGAGGGTTTTCTTCTGATGAGATATCGAAAGACAAAGGGGAAAGGTTATAATGCAATTAGGAAGTTAGGCGGGGCCAGGGAACTCTTCTCGTGTGATGGAATGAAAAATCAATCTTAATTTTCTCCTGGATATAGTTTTAGTCCGTGTTCTCATATCTCGTGGATTGGTTATCTTCCTGCTTGATGTCAAGGAATAACTATCCTCCTGACTAGAGACAACTCTCTTTATTCACCCTGGGAACTCATTCCCTAACACGTCGTTTTGATCTTACTGCTTTGGTTATAAACTTAGGAGATAAACGTCTAACGCTATCACTCGCAAGGTATTTTTTTTTTTTTTTTGCAAGATGAGAATCAGGATGCTGGCCCTTGTGATTGTACTTTATCTGTTTCCGCAAATAAGCCTTGAGATTCTCTGGCTTCCCCGCAGGCCTAAAAGCACACAGAGGGCATTAGAAGGATGGTTCCGGTGGAGGCGTTGGAGGCGTTGGAGACCACGATATATAATGACGATCCGGGAAAGGGGGCGAGGCGCGTAGGGGGGGTTCGACAGATGCTTCGAGACTGGAAGTTGAAGCTGTGCCCAGGTCTGCTCGTGAGGGTAGCGATGCTTGGATCGTTTCGATCCTTGAGCTTGTATTATGGTAACTCGTCAACCTTGAACCCAAATATGCCAACGAAGCAGATATTCGTGTGTCGTTATCTGCAGTACTGTTTCTTGATAATGTCTTATATTTTGCCATTTGGAATCAGAGAAAGTGAATCATGTGGCGTAATAGCATTGATTTGAGCCGGCCAGTTGTAGAACCGGGAGATAAACATGTAATGTTATGACTTGTAGGGTTTTTCTTCTTCTTTTTTGAAGAATTGTTGGTCCTCTAGAGCAGGCTCGATTAAATTATCGATCATCATCATCCTCATCATTACTTCACACACGCCAAACTCTCGATGACGGCGTTGATGTGATTGGAAAACGTGTTGCCGGCTTATCCCGCATCGCCCCGATTCACTTTATTACATTTATCGATATGGCCATAGCAAATATCCAGTCCAGTCGGTCTTTATGCACATCCGTAAAACCATATTAGTCAATATTAGTCATACCGATTAAGACAAAGCATTAATTTTGTCATCCACATCATCGTCCTCCTTGAGTTGTTGCTCGTCTTGCCGAACATATATCTCCTGCATCCAGTTTTTAAGCTCATGCATGGAAGGCCAATCGCCACCCATCTTATTCTTGCGCTTGCTATCACTAAGGCTGGTCTCCAATCGCGAAGACTTTTCTCTAAAGTGCGTCCGTCTGAGGTGTGCTGCAGCATTGTAGTAAGCCCCGTACTTTTTCTGCGCTTTGCAGGCTTTGCATTTGGATAAGGGTTTGACAACCCGGATATTGACGGGTAAACCGAGTTCCTGAGGGTTGACACAAATAAATTTCTTGATGTGCGTTTGATGTTTAGCATCCTTATGGCGGCGGAGCTCGTGTTCACTCCTAAATCCCTCCTTATGCTCATCGCATTGGTCACAGAATACTTTAGGGTGACTCGGCCGTAAATATTTTGGTTTCACAATGAAGTCTTTGCCAACGTTCCTATTATCCGAGTGTAGCCCAACCCCACCACCAAATAAGTTCCTTATAGGAACCGCCTCTAAACCGTAAGTCACAATTGTGCTTATAAAGGGTGATGTTCGGATTGTCTTGATCTTTGAGCTCGTGTTATGGTGACTCTTTAATCTAGAACCGAGGTATGCAAAAGAAGCGGATTTTCTCTCGTTTCTATTTGCAGTGTTATCCCTTGAGATTGTCATATGTTTCAGTAGCGAAGTCGGCTGCGTCCTATGCCCAGCCGGGTTAAGGATCGTGTGTGCTCCTATCATGGGCGATCTTATCGAGGTTTTTGGCGGCTGGGCGTGCCGTGCTTCAGTTCCTGAGAGGACGTGGCCATCCTCGTCGGCGTCCTCCACGTACGCAATTGGTGATTGAAACGTTGAATTGCGCTCCATGGTAAGGATAGTTTACAAGAGCAACTTGAGAATAATGGGTATAATAGCGTTGCTTTGAGCATCTGCTAAGGCTTCGTTTGACTATCCAAACTGAGAGAAGTAAAGAAATACCCCGCCGACCTCCATCAGGAAGAATCAGCCCACTCAAGTATGCGTTTAGATCTGAGAAGATGACTTCTTGGCCAATCTGCGGGGTTTAACCGAAGCCACTTCATCTCTGGTCGCTATTGGACAGTTATTTTGGAGTTGGCGTGTGGCTGGGTATCGAGCAGCCTCAACGGTCTTCATTTTCTCAACTGGAATTGCACTCGGTTTATATTTCGTAAGGCACGTAGACACTATTACCTGGTTGGAAGGTAAGCTTACGACAGTTTTATTAGCTTGGGTTGCTTCCCTCACCTATGCTTATCATAATCCTTGCTGTCCTCATTTCCATGGGAGGAACGACTAGAGCAGAATACATTTACGGCCATAATATGTCCATATCCAGTAAGCCGCCTCTTCCTTGGGGTTTTTATCTCGCTTCTTTGGTTATAGAATCAGGAGATAAATGTGTAATGCTATGGGGTTTTTATGAGAATCCTTGGTCCTCTGGAGTAGGCTCGATTATATTATCGACTTCGTCGTACGCATCATCATCATCCTTGTTTCACACATGGCAGATTCTCGGCGACAGCGTTGATGCGGCTAGAAAATGTGTTGCCGCCATATCCCCACATCGCCCTTGTTCAGTTTAATATACTTGTCGATCTGGATGTTGTATCCATCCCCTTCGGATCTATTTCATGAATCCAAT
Source organism: Xylaria curta (assembly GCA_022495235.1). Lineage (NCBI taxonomy): Eukaryota > Fungi > Ascomycota > Sordariomycetes > Xylariales > Xylariaceae > Xylaria > Xylaria curta. The sequence goes on along the minus strand of MU375905.1, from coordinate 356,043 downwards.
TCTTCAGCTCACGCATGGAAGGCTAGTCTCTACTACCCTTACCGCCGCGCTTGTTATCACCACGGCCGTTCTCCGACCACAAAAGAATCTCTTTGAAGTGCATTCGTCTGAGGCGTCCTGCTGCATTATTAGGACTTTTTCACGCTCTACAGTCATTATAATTGTACAGAGGATAGACCACCTGAGCATCAATAGGTAAACTGTCACACGGCTGCAGCTGTCAGTGATCCGCCAGCTACCATGGACCTGTCAAGACCTGGAGCGCCCTGGCAAGCCACCCAAAAGAGGGCATGGTTATCAATACAATTATTGGTGGCGATTACTGAATTAGGTCAAATGGTAAACACATTCATCCCTAGATTTCTGGGTATAGGTAAAAGGCAAAGCACGCGTGCCCGCGAAAGAAACGTAGACCTTTAAGGACCTTTAAATCCAAAGAGAACTATTAGTCGAATAGAACATATTCCTGTCACATAAACCGATATCCCGAGGGTCGATACAGATGAATGATTTAACAATTGTTTGATGCTTCGTTTTTTATGTCGACGGAGCTTGTATTTACCCCTTAACACTTCTTTATGCTGCTCATATTGGTCGCAAAATACTTTGGGATATTTCGGCTTTTTATACCCGGTTTTTGTGATAACGACTTTGACATTATTCTTATTATCTGAGTGTGCCTTATGTTCACTATTAAATCCTTTCTTAGTAGAGATGTTTCGAGATTAGGTATGTGAGCGGAGTCTACTTACACTACTTCACTGTAGTATAGAGTAGTTATACGTTAGATAAAACCGACTATAGTATTTTTATCTTTGCTGGTCGGAACGGCAATCGCCGCAGAGTTTGTGCTGGCAGTTTTGGCACAGAGAGGTTATCTGGGGATTCCAGGGCCCGTCACCACATTGGCACTTGGTATGTGAGCTCTGCTGTTGCATACGGAGCGGAGAAGAGAAACTTACACAATAGAAGACAATATATCTATATTTCGAAGGTTCTTTGACATGAGATCCGTGAGCTATAGGTTCCAGAGAATTGATCTTCAGCTTTTTGGTACTCTTCAACCTAGAACCCAAGTATGCAAACGAAGCGGATCTTCGTATGTTTTTATCTGCAGTATTGTCTCTTGAAATTGTTCTATGTTCTAGTAGCGGGGTCGGTTGCGTCCTGCCCTGCTCGGCCGGGTTGAGGATCGTGTGTGCTCCTATCATGGGCGATCCTCTCGGGGTTCCTGGCGGCCCTGCTACACCCGGTTGCGCACTGTGCCAACCAGTTGAAGTCCGAGAAGCACTTGGTTGTGGATTCTGGGGTATAGTAGCATTGCTCTGAGCATCTGCTGGGGCTTCGTTTGACGGTCCGAACAAAGACATGTTCAGGACATCAGACGGAGAAGCGAACAGATATTCCGCCGCCCTCCGTCAGGAAGAATCAGTTTGTCAAATATGTGTCTGGATCTTAATGTACTTTTGTCTGTGCAAATGGCTTTTGAGAGTTTGCGGGGTTTACTGCATCACAGTAAAAGATTATAGCCAATGAGGCCAAACCCAAGCCACTCTATTGCTGAATAGCCGGAAGTGGCGTGTGGCTGGATATCGACCAACCTCGACTCTCTTCATTTTCTCAAAATAGAAATGAATCGACAATTTATTAGTCTAGCTTTTCACTCAAATAGCCCGCTATTCATCTCTTGTAAAATACGTAAACATTATGACCTGGTTGGAAGTTAAGCTTACAGCGCTTTTTATTAGCTTGATTATAGAATCAAGAGATAAACGTGTAATCCTATGACTCGTAAGGGTTGATCAGAATTGTTGGTCCTCTACAGCAGGCTCGATTATATTATCTATCTCGTCGTATGCATCAATAAACTCAATAAGGGCGATGTGGGATATTGCCGCAATATATTTTCTAGCCACATCAAGCCTGTCGCCGAGAGTCTCCTATGACTCAACCAAGGAGTATGAGTGGTTATAGACACGATAACAGCAGCGACTACTCTAGTTGGACATATATCTCCTGCATCCAGTTTTTTAGCTCAAGCACGGAAAGCAAATCGCCGCCACACTTAGCATCGCGCTTGTTGTCACCATTCTCTAACTGCAGAGATTCTCTCTGAAGTGCGTCCGTCTAAAGTGTGTTGCTGCATTATAGTAGGCCCCATACTCTTTCTGCGCTTTAAAGGCTTTACGTTTGGACAAGGGATTGGCAACCCGAATGTCAACGAGCAAGGCGTGTTCTTAAGGGCTAATACAGATGAATTTTCGATAGCCCGATGATGCTTCGCATCCTTACGGCCGACGGAGGCCATGGCCATCCTTAATCCCTTCCTTTTGCACACCACATTGGTTGCGAATGACTCTACGCTGTCTCGGCCGTACATACTTGCGCTGAAAGTTCGGTGTGTTGGAACAAAACATGCAAATGTAGACCCGTGAAAGTGTCTGTCGAGTAATTTTAACGCATTTACCATGAAGCCACATCTCACAAGATTCACTAGAAGCCTTTATATCAACAACTATATTAAGTAGTCATGTTCAAATTAGGGGCACCTACCATTGTACCAAATAGCCATCGCCATTCGTATGGTTTAGAGTGGTATTGCAAACGCATCGAAATTGATCACCCCGGTTCGTTGATGGGCTGGAGTTTATGGGACCAGGACCGAATCTCGTCCCTATGAAACCCCTCGATGTCCACAGAATGTCCTCGTAAGTAACCGTCAGGTCCCACTGGGCGTTCGGATTACCCGAGTATGGCTCATACTCATCACTAAATCCTATCGCGATGGTATTCAGGGGGAAGACAGACGTTTCCCGACTAGCAATCGAAAATGTGCTTAGGTCATCTCGTCTCTCCACAGTTTGACGAGGGAATCGTGATTCGCTAGAGGGCCTTCTTGCTGAAATAGGACTGTGTCAAGTAGTCACTTCATGTACTGTACAAGATGAAGGGATACGAGGGATACAGACGTCTTGTTTCTGTATATATGAGGTCTTCCTACTTATCTAGTCAAGCAGTCAAGCTGAATGCAACGCTCATATACCTACTATTTCACCACCTCTGAACCCTAAATATATCCAGGGAAATGCTCCTTGGCATACTGCTCACACGCCTATATTATCAAAAGGTTAGTATAGAAAACGCGAATCATGTTAACCATCAGATATTACGAACTTTTGCAGGCTTCCCAACCTTCTGGCTTATAGTCATCCATTTATTATTCTCATAGACCTTGATGGCATTAAGAAGAGCTTGGCTCTCGTCCTCGGCGAACTCGGCGTAGTGCATATCCTAATCTCATTAGCAAGAGTTAAGGCACTAGAGTCTAAATAATCTAATCATACTTTATACCAATGCTTCTTGACACTACCTTCGGTTCTGGTAGGAAATGTCTATATTTCAAGTCAGCCAACATGCTAATTCTGAAAATCTTAGAAGACAAACCTTGGCAATCTCCGCCCAGCTGTTACCAGCGTCTCGCATCTGTTTTAGCCTTAGCTCCTCAGCTGGAGTCCAAGGAGGGATTATGCTCTTCTTGACTGGCGGGGGTTGAGGTGTATCGGTATTGTTAGATGCTGGCGTTGGCGCGGGGACAGGTTTCTGCTGAGCGACTGACGGAGCTGGGACCCCTTGAATCGTCTCGGTTTTTAAGCTTGTACAATGGTGAGTCATCAACTTAGAACCTAGGAACGCAAAAGAAGCGGAATTTCTCTCATTTCTATTTGCGGTGTTGTCCTTTGAGATTGTTATATGTTTTAGCAGCGAAGTCGGTTGTGTCCTATCCTTCTTAGCCGAGTTAAGGATCGTGTGTACTCCTATCATGTGCGATCTTGCGGCTCTTGGCTCTGGATTGGATGAGTTATGCATTCTGGCCTTCTTTACTGGTCTTGATTCTATGATAGGAGCGGCTTCCAGGAGAGTGCGCTTGCCTGATTGGGCGGGATAATACTCCTCCACATTGAATCGACGGGGGGGAGGTAATATAGACATGTAGGTTCCTGGCGGCCGGACGTAATGTGGTTCAGTTCCTAAGATGGTCTCGCGAATTGCCTCGACGCGCTCGTCCTCAAGGTGATAGTCATGGAAATAGTTAAACAGTCCTATTACGGGTTACGTTAGTATGAGGCACTGCGAACGAAAGCATATTGATGAGACTAACCGCCATAGTTGAATCTCGTTGTAGAGTTCTGGTGAATAGAGGAGTCGATGGTTTCCTTAGTAATCTTTATGTCCTTGTGATATGAAGGAGCAGCAGACTTGGGAGTGGGGGCGTCCAGTTTCCTCTGTGACGTGGCCATCTTCGTCTGCATCCTTCACGTAAGTAATGTGCGATGAAGGCCTTGAATTGCGCTTTACCATGGTAAGGACAATTAAAAGGGCGCCTTAAGACCAATGGGTATAATAGTGTTGCTTTGAGCATCTGCTAGGGCTTCGTTTGACTATCCAACCCAAGAGACGTTTAGGACATTAGACGGAGAAGCAGAAAAATATTCTGCCAGCGTCGCTGGGAAGAATTAGTTAATCATATATGCGTCTGGATCTTGATGTCTAGGTATTTTGATCTGAGAAGATGACTTCTTGGCCAGTTTGCGGGGTTTACTAAGTAATAACATGATAGCCAATGAAGCTGAACCCAAGCCACTCCATCTCTGATTGCTATTGGATCGCTATTTGAAGTGGCGTATGGCTGGGTATCAAGCGGCCTCAACATCAGGATCCCTTTTCTTGGCCTGGATTTGCACTTTTCATCATTAGTACGTGATTTAAAGTTGGGTTTACAATACTTTTCATGAGCTTGAGTTGCTGCCCTCTCCTACGCTTATTTCTACGCCTTCAACATTGGAAGAATGAACGACTGTGCTAAAATGAATTTACAACTATGACATGCCCTAATTATATAGCCACTGGATAACGAGGTATTTGTGTTTTATGTTTGTTCTTCTTATTGTTCGAGGAATTACTCCTGGAAGATTTGATCATGAGCATTTTACGAGGGTGATCGTGACACACAGTAGTACACATAAGTGGAACGTAAAACATCCAAGTTCATAGGTCAGACTTGTCGTTACAAGTAACATCAAATCATCTGCCCTGTTCTATATATCAAATGCAAAAACCGGCATGGGTGTTATCAATTATTTCGGCTAGCAGGGCGATTTGGCGACTAGTATTTCAAGTTCAATCACATGCAACAATACGCAATAAGAAAAGTTTCGATAACAAGTAAAAGTCTATGCAATTGGTATCATCCAACTATGTAATCAAGGCTATCTTGTATGACAGCCTTCATCCCATCTTTCCTTTCCATCTAATTTCATATTACATCCATTTGGTATCACATAGGGTGGGGTATCGAGAGAATTTTTGCTTAGTAAAAGAGTCAACGAGAAGCCTTTTCCTCGGTATTCAATGAGCGACGCTTGGTGGATTAGCGTTTGTGTTTTTTTAGAGTTGGGTAACGGCAAGTCGCTTATTTCTTGCCGTTCAAGTGCCAGTCGAAGATCTTGCCGAAGGTCTCCTTGCCGGTGCCCTCGATGGTGTCACCGTGGCAAGGGATCAGGGTGACCCAGTCCCAGCCGTAGATGCGCTTGGCACTCTCGTTGAAGCCGGCGCGGTTCTTGTTGCCGTTGCTGATGGCGTACCATAAGAGGCGCTTGTGGCCCTTGGCAGGTCCCTGGGTGGTGTTGAGAGCGTAGAAGATCTTCTTGAGGAGACCGCCACCCTTCTTCTCAGCCTCGGGCACCTTGGAGTACTGCTCAGTAGGGGGCAGGTTGAACATCAAGTCGGCCTCAATCAGGACCTTCTCGGGCTTGTAGAAGAGCACGATCTCCTTGTTCGGGTGGGCATCCACCATCTCGACCTCGAAGTCAGCAGCGAACTCGTCGCTGATGGCGGCAGAGTGTGCGTTGGTCTCGTCGTAGAGGAAGTCAAATTCCTCCTTGCCAATCATGGGGTCGTTCATCTCCTTTCGTCGCTCAGGAAGACCCTTGGGACCAATCAACTTGGCAGCGGGGTATTCGGTCTTCCATTGTGTCAGGAAGATGTGGTGCTCGAGATCGCCAGCAATGAGGTAGCCGACGTTGCCACCGAGCTCGGTGACCTTAGCCTTGACCTCATCGGTCAGGGCAACAGGAGAAAAGACGGCGAGGGAGCCAGTGGTCAGCTTGACTATTACGCTCCTTGTTAGCGAACGATCAAGACAAAGCGCGTGGAGAGTGAAGCCAGCTTACTGATAGTGGCACGACCACCGATGGGAACCTTCTCGAATCGCAAGAAAGGGACGGAGACGGTAACGACATTGGGGGTGACGTTGCGGATCACCTGAACCGCTGAAGGGTTCTTCGGGATGAGCTTCTCAGACATTGTGAAAGCGCGTCGTTGGATGCGAGGAGTGATGGAGGGGATGGAGATGGTATTGGATGTTGGTGTCCTCGACGCAAAGCTGAAGTATGTCCTGGTTGTCTCTTCACGGAAGAGTAATCGATGCTGGGAAAGAAGTCGTGGCAGGGCGCAGGGGGAGTTTAAGAATAATTTCTTGGTGACATTCAAATGCCTTGGCGCCACTAATGAGGTCCCTCTCAACATGTCAAAAGGGACACCCTCTTTTCGCTCTTTTTCTTGCCGTTTCAGGGCTTTCAGGGCGTTCAGCGCGTTTGATAGGTAAGCGAATGCTGACAAGAGCTGTGACCCAAAATGAAATTTGTCAAAATTTGGAATGTTTGGCCGAGACAGGCTGATGCATAACCGCATATGGCTGATTGTACGGTAACAAATTAACAATCTTCCCGCGTTATCTCATCTCCATCCTCGGTTTGTATAAGACATTATGACGGGATGCGGGTCAACCGTTGCAATACGTATGCATAGTGGCGCACTGTACGGTACTTGGAAACGTCTACGATGGATGTACCTGATAATAGAGCCTTATGCCTACGGGTACCACCTTAGGACGTACTAAACCATTACTAAGCTCTCAGTGTCAAGGCAGCTCATGATTGAGGGCCGCACGATGGAACATCAATGCTATACGGAACCTCAGGTTGTATAATAGTTGTTCTTCTGACGGCTTTGACAGGAGTATAAGTACATTATAGTGAAATCAGCATAGTCCACGGCTGGTAGTCGCATGACATCATGCAATAGCGAGTAGTTATCTGACTAGTTGGTGGATTGGCGGCCCCTGAATGGATGAACTAGGGTCTTCTTCAAAGCCTTATTTGTACGGTACTTTTTAGTTTAGAAAAACCATTCGCCGTAGGAATTCACCCCCACTGTTCCCCCTTGGATATTTTATCAATTAAGTACAGTAGGCATGCGTAAGTGTTCCGTACTGATAGCGTTGCAGCCTTACAAACAGCATACCGTACTACGTATGAAAGAGCTAAAAATAATAAAGATAACCATTTGCCAAGAGTTAAGCTTGTACTATGCAGGTACGGAGCTAGGCACTGAACTGAGTTATGCAGATAAATGCTAACTGTATCTGTGCTCGCGCTAAAGTGCTTAGTACTCAGACATTGTACAGATATAAATTTGAAAGTTATCTTGCGGTTTATGTTCACTTATTATTTGATGTATAAGATTAACTAGGCACTAGAATAAATTAATACCTATGAAAATAATCTAACCCATACTAGATTTGTTTGTTTGTGACCTTCTGTAGGTTGTTCTAGTGCCTGTTCTATACTCTATACGATGTACAGTACTTCGTACCATGTAAATGATAATGTAGCATTGCCCCACTGGAACAGCCCGTCGCACCAATGCATCGGCCACGCGAGCTGCTGTTGGTAGACTAGACTTGGTATTTGGAATGTGGGCCCCATTTTCGGCTTTCAATCTCGTTCACTTGACAATGTTTTTGTCATCGTCAGCCGCGACGAGTTCTATAGGGAGCTTAGGCGACGATAGTGCCATACGCCTCACCATCAAAAGAGGACACTTTGCCCTTCATACCGCCGGATTTGCCATCTGAATATCAAATATGTATACATCGCATGCGAGAATTTGTCTAAGCGGAGTCAGGAGGCGCAGGACACTACGGGCAAACTGATAAAAGAAAAGAAGGACTATGGCACTCTAATATTCGACAAACGACGGCTGAGAACTATTGGTCGATGTTTGCAGCTGACTCGCTGCATATCTGCGAATAAGTAACAACGACAATCCAAATAATACTACCCCCTATGAGTTACAGTAACAAATGATGCCCGCCCTGATGTGACCACACAAACGCCGATGGGATTACCACAACGACCGACCCTACAAGAGCCAATAACTAGTCGCACCAACAACCGCCAAACTTGGGGTAAAAGTTCCTCGCGCTCGCGGTTTACAGGATGCTAATCTCCGATGGCACCATCACACCATAACACCATACCATACCATATTCTCAATTAGAATGCCGAGTATTTGCCGATTCAGGCATTATTGATGCTGCATCAATGCACTCGCGCTCTTTCTGGCCCCATCTCGACTAATGCGATAAGATTTGAGAATGTTCACGCAGTGTTGTTATTTGCAATTACTAGATAACTAATTCTAGCCGGTCAAGCCCCGATTATTTCGGGCGGCGGGCCCGGGCTCCGGGTGATAAGGGGGTGGGGACTGGGACCGGGCACGTGGCTAACGATCAACGGAATGTCCACCGGCCAGAGAGCAACACCGCCAGAGTGTGCCAGAAATAGTCGATATTGGGCGGACCCAGGCAAACAGTCGGCCGGTCCCTCATGGCCATCCACAACCCCCGACTATGGGCGTTGGCATCCTGCCACTCGGCGTATTGCCTACCCTCGGCGATGGTGACGACCATCATCATGACAAACACGGATCCCAAGGTGCCCCAAACTGTGCCATACCGTATCGTTGTCAAGAACAGGTCATATGTGCGGCCGAGTAAGTTGACGGTGCCAACTGCCGCGACCCTTGCTGCTGCTGCTGCTGCTTCTGCTACTCTCGGTGCTGGGGCTGTTGCTATTCTTGGCGCTGGCGCTGGAGCTGGAGCTGGAGCCGGCACTGCGTTTGTGCGCAGGCGTTGCCGACCCTTCCTCTCCGCCTCGTGGCAGAGACGGACCTCGTCCTGCAGCAGATCGCGCTCCACTGTCAACTGTTCGAGCAAAGCCCGGAACATTTGGACCTCGTCGCGCGCCCTCCTCAAGGATCGCTGAGCCAACACCGCCGACCGGCCCTGGCTTATGGCCTGTTTGCTCATGTTGTCGATGCTCTGTATGAGTCGCAGTTCCGCGTCGGTAAAGATGGCGATCTGTCCGTTCAGCGCCTCCTGTGTCCTCCTGGCCTGCTGTCCATTGCCGCCAATGACGTTGATCTGCTCGCCCAGAGTGTCCCGAAGAGCCTTCAACTCGGCGTTGAGACGCGTGACCTCTTTCGTGAGGCGCGCGTTTGCCTGCTCGAGACGGGTGACCTCCTGCGCCAGCCGCGCGGCTTCTTCCTGGCTGTTATTTCGTAGAGTATCCAGTTCGTCGTTGAGACGTTTGACTTCTGCCACGTGTGCCGCGCGGTCCTGGTCGCTGCTCTTCCGGAGATTTCGCAAATCATTGGTAAGACGGCTGATTTCCCCTTGAAGTCGCCTGCGTTCCCGCTCGCAGCTCTCCGTGGCGTTTTGCAAATCGACAGTGAGACGGGTGTTGACGTTCCCGAGCCGCGCGATCTCCACGTCGGTGCTAGCTTGGAGAGCCTTGTAATCACCTTCACGGGTTCGAAGCTGTAATGCGAAATCAGTGCGCTGCTGCTCCAATCTATTCCGGACGTTCTGTAGCTGGTTAGTGAGTTCGGCGGCCTCTTCCGCATGCTTACTACGCTCCTCCTTGCGCTCATCCTTGAGCGCTTGTATCTCGCCGTTGAGGCGCCCGAACGTTTCCTCGAGCTTGCGCGCCTTGTCATCGTTCTGGGGGTGACTATCCCGGACTGCCTTGAGCTCGGCAGTAACACGCGCGACTTCGCTCTGCAGTCGCTTGCGCTCCTGGTTCGAGTCCTCTTGATTATTCTTAATGATCTTATTTCGGTCCTGGAGCCTCGTGCGCTCAGCTCTGCACTCGTCAAGTTGCTTGCGCGTCTCTTCGAGCTGTCCGGCCTTCCGTTCGATGTCTTCTCCGAATGGGATGGCCCCGGGCACCGTCTTCTGCAGCGTGACTAGATTGACTAGGAGACTATCGAGGTCTTTGATCGATGGGCCTGCGATCGCCAAGAATTTCCTGACCAGTGCCCTGATGTCCTTGATGGGGGGGCTTTGGTCCGCCTGATCAGTCTCGTATCTCGCGGCATTCTCTCGAGAGGTCTTGAGCATTCGCTCGAGGTCTTTGTTGTGATTCTGGACGGTGTTGATCTGCGTCTGCAAGGTATTAATAGTCTCCTGCGCCGCGGTGTTTTCCCCTTTCGTGCTCTCCTTCAGCTTGTTGACGCCGGCCTGGGCTTCTCGTATGCCCGTCGTGAATCTATTGTACAGATCCCGGATATCTCTTACGAACATGTCGGGCACCGAAATGTAGGGACGACCCTGGTCAGTTGTATCATGCCCGTGTATAACGACTCCCCGCCCCGTGATAGTAGTGTAATCCGCTGCTGCCTTCACAGTCAACGGGATGAGCTTCTCTTGCATCTTGAAATTGTCTTGTCGAAGTTTAACGAGGTCCAGAACCTGCTCGCTGAGGTCTGGTAGGTCGGCTATGTTGATGTCGGGCTCCAGCAGTCTCTGTACGGTCCTGTGCATGCTAGCGCAAGCATTCTGAGCCTTGTGCAATTCATCGGTTAACAAATCCTGAGCTTCATTGCGCTTTCCCATCGTCCTTTCGAGTATTTGGTAGTCCATCTGTAGTTTGTTTCGTGCATCCTCAACTTGCGAAAGCCGTTTTAGGTGTTCATCCAGTTGTTCTTTTACGTCCTTCAACTCTTGCTTGGTTGCCTGGAGCTCTTCCCCGGCATCACTGTCCTTGGCGGCCTTCAGCTCCAGCTTGAGGTCTTCGATTTGGTCCCTCAGCTTTACGTTATCGCTCTTGTGCTTGTTGGCTCCCGCTTCTGACGCCTTGAGTTGCTTCTCCAGGTCTCGGATCTTCGCTTTAAGCTCCTTGATCTTGTCATTGTCCTTCTTGGATACTTCGTCTTGGAGCTTTTTCAAGGCTTCCTGGCAGTTTGCCGAATCATTCTGTAGCTTGTCCCTCTCGGCTTCGAGATCCGCGACCTTCTTCTCGTACTTTTCCTTTTCTGCCCCATTGTCGCTTCCGGTTCTTGGGCTTCCGGCTCTCGGGGTTCTTGGGCTTCCGGCTCTTGGGGTTCTTGGACTTCCGGATCTTGGCGTTTCTCTTGGTGTTTCTTTTGGTGTTTCCATTGGTGTTTGCATTGGCGTTGGTCTTGGCGTTTCCTCGCTCTCGAGACCTTTCAACTGGAATGCCGCGCTGTTTGCAATATCGCCCTGTACTGACGATTCCCGTGACATCGTCCTTTGCAGCCGAGTAGCTGCAAGCTCGCCTTCCAGTTTCTCAATCTTCTCCTTTTGTTCCTCCATCGTCGTCTTCGCACTCTTTAAATCAGCTTTCAACTGGCCCGCTTCCCTCGTGAGCATCTCGTTCTCTGCCTTTGTGGGGGCTAGATCCGCCCGAGCTTTATCACGCTGATCTTCCGCCTGTTGTTTGTAGTCTGTCGTCTGACGGTTCTCCCGCTCCCAATTCCTAATTTCGCGTCTGAGTTCTTCGTGGGTTTTCTCTAATGATTCGATCTTCTCTTCGCATTCTTCGCGTTTCGCCTCTTCATTTTCGAAGGCCTTGTAGCTTTCTAACTTTTCTTCCTGAGCCACTCGAGCCTCCTCTTTGTACTTTTCTATTTCCGCTTTTGCCTCTATCTTTCTCTTTTCCAGTTCCTTCTTCTGCTGCTCCATCTCTCCCCGCTCTTTGTCAGCTCGTTTAGTGACCTCATCACGGTCCTGCTTGTAGATTGCGATAGTACGTTTGAGATCCTCCTCGTGATATTCCTTTTGCCTCTCGGCGTCTTTCTGGAGCTTAACGATCTGGTCACTATATGAAGCTTTTGTTTCGTCCGAGTCTCGAACCAAACGATCGTATACGGAGACCAGGTCAGTATATTTTTTATTGAACTCCGCCAGGCGAGTGTTGAGTAGGTCTTGAATCCGAGGGATGAACTTTTCGTAACCTTCCGGAGCCCCAAAAGCGTCGATTAAACTTTTCAGCAAATCAGCAACGTCCTTGCCGTCGTAGAGAATCTTTTGCGTCGCCATATTGAGTCGCTGCTAACCGTCTATTGAAAGACTCAGCATGGGGTTGTCTAACTAGAAGGCGAGCGGGACCTACGCTGTACGAGTAAAGTTTTGACGGCTCGTTTTGTACAAAGAGCGCATGATCTGGCCTCTGCGTTCGGACTACAGGTGCAAGTTTCTTTGTTCGTCCCTACCGTAACATCGAAATAGAAACTTGAGAGAAACCTCTTTCAAGCTATCGGGCTAGCGGGGTGCTCCGAATGCGAACATTCTTATACGCAATCGTATTCTCAAAGAAGTTAAAACCCCACCTGGCACCAACCATCACCAGCCCAAATAGACAATGAATACACTCAACTACTTGTTCCCAAATGTAGTCCTATGATTTTGTTCTAACATTGTTAGATTGAAAATGTGTAGGTTGAGTATTTGCGCCGCCAATGACTTGGTTCGAAAATGATGAAGGAACCTTATGTTAATATTTCGCTTTTACAGCCTTCAGACATTAATTTCCAAATGATCGAAGGAACTTTTATTCTCGTAGTAATAATGCACACTCCTCTTCATAGTTGAACGTCAACATCTCTGGTGTCACATTCAAAGCTTTTTAAACTATGCTGCAATAATTGCCACATGTCCAATTAAATTTACTACTGCTTTACTTGAATAATAAAATCACAATAAAGAATAGGTTACTTTCAGCGAAAATGGCCTACTCCTGCACATGGGAGGTACTTACCAAACTCCTGACTCCCCTGACATCTGGGTACGGTGCATGTTACATGTAGAGCGGCGATCCATTCTCATTACGACAATATTTGATGATTCGCCAAGATATTATATGTATTGAAGATTTATGTACTGCCGATTCTAATGCGCCCGAGTCTCAAAGGCGGTACTAGGCACAGGCTCACAGACGTAGAATAACTGTATATAGTCAGATAGGAGGTCTTCGCAGAACAGCAATCGTCTATTGCCTACTCCAAGTACAGAGTCCCCCATTGAAGAAAACTATATTGAAACCGTTACGCATTCAGAAACGACTTCATTTAAGCGGATATCTCGGTAATGCATTGGAAATTCCAGCACGAAGGAGGGGCCTAATGAGAAGTTATCTATCACTATGTTCTGTACGGATCACTGCTGCGAAGCCATAATTTAACTCGTATCATTAGTCATTTCAAGTTGCGTGCTAACGTGACATGAGCTTCGGGCTCGTATAATATCTATACATGGGTAGTTTTACAGTGAGGTGCTCTACGCTACTACCCTCAGAAGAACACAGCTGAGCAAAGGCAAAGGTGTGGGTGACAGCTAAGGAGAAAGAGAGTCAAACGACGCGGAATAATCAGTTAGCTATTGCTTTAGCTATACCAACTTCGTGCCCCGGGGCCCTTGGTACTCTGTTCTTTGCGGTGCTCAATGATTGGTTCGGTGATGTTAAAGGCTTCGATGATATCCCGCCACATCTGCATATCGATTGATAATACTGCTTGATGTCTCTGAGCATCACGTTTTGTGGCGGTAGGATCTTGGCCAGCTGTGGGTTCTGGTATCTGTTAGAAAGAGTTGAAAAGCGATAAGAAGCTAGACTCACGTAATGACGGAAGCCCATTTTCGTCGAATTCGATTTGAATGGCTCCGTCTCGTATCAAAAAGCTGACGTAAAACATGTTTTCTACCGTCTGACCGAATGACTTTGGATTGATGACGAATTTTAATAGGTCAATTCCTCCAGTATCTCGCAGCCCGTACTTGTTCATCAATTTCTGGGCTTCGACGTCTCCGTGATTCTCAAAGGCAGCCTCAACCTCGGTTTGCGCTTCATCCTGAACCTCCTGTAACCGCCGGAGTATCTTCGCACAAATCGCTGTGAGATCACTCTTCTCGGCTCGTTGTACATCCTCAGCATTCAAGACTTCCGGCCTTGTTTCTCGGAGGTTGTCTGCTCTGAAAGGCGCGCTGCGCTTTACTACTTTTCGGACCTTCTTCTCGACTGAAAGCGGTCCAAGAAGAAAGCCGGGTACGGCTGGTCGTCGGATGCTCGGAAGACAGGCAAATCGCCCCAAATGCTCCCAATTCATCATGTCACCCTCATCACCGATCTCGTCATCATCTGAATCCTCGGGGTTACCCCTGACGGTCTGCCTCCGTTGTTGCTGAGTAGATGTGAGTTCGGGTGCGTCATCCGCTATACCTCCACCGAGTCTCATATACGTAATGCACTTAGAGACAAACTCGTCTACATCGATTCCTTGAGCAACATTGCCATTTGCTAGACGTGCCGCTCTCCGGTACGAGGCATCTGCAGCGGCGACAAGCAACTTCGAATCGATGATGGCCTCGCCGGTCTGCTTGACGTGACGTGACAGTTGATTTGCTCGTTCTAGTGTCTCGTGAAGAAACAACGACTTCGGGTTTGAGAGTTCGTCTGTGTTCTCTTGTAGCCCGCGAATAAGGTCCCGATAATCTCGTTGCACTTTGCGTCTCTCCTCCAATGGCTGATCAGGGTCGTATTGATCTGATTCGTCCCCATCTGCGATAATCTCGGGCTCATGTGTGCGACGCCGTGAGGTTGAGGGGCCGGCTCCATTTGTTAAGGTTCGTTTCCTCTTAGATGCGCCATCAGCGCCTCTGCCTTTATCTCGCACGACCAATGTACTTTGTTGAGAGCCTCTCCTAGATGAGGTGGCGGAGCTCTCCTCATCTTCTGATGATGACATGTTGGGGTTTGTGACTGAGGACTGCTTATGTTGCTTTCTGGTTTCTCAAAAATCGAAGTAACAGAGCGACAATCTACAAAAGTCGGTAGACTCTGATCAAAGTAGTAATCAAAGAAGTAATCGGTCTAGACTGTTTGGCACAAGCATAGTAAGGTAAGATCGGAATCTGATAAAAGTGAGGCGCGTCTTGTGCACTAAAAGACGCGACAACCTACCCCGGCTTAATTAGAATTACTTAATTGAATCTCTTACCCCCGCGTTTGTGGCTTGTCAACAAACAATAATCCTGTGGCTGAGCACCCTTCAGTAGGTAGGTACGTAGGTACTTAGCGATAAAATGCGATAAGGATAACAAGTGACCTCAGTGCCCCACCTGAGCTATACATGTAGCTTGTGATCAAGCTGAGTGTCGACTTACGCAACCGTCTCTCTTTCTTAATACAATAACATGTTCTGATCACCAACTAACACAATCAGCTCAGGCTTAAGGAGCCGAGAATGGAGCCCTTCTCTTTTGGCACTTCTGATTCGCTTGATTATCCAGTCAGCGTTCGCATGTGAGTTCTGCTCTCAAACCCGCGAGCTTGTGCTATTACTGACTGCTGACTACGTCGGATGTAGTATTAATCTGGAAGGCGACGAAGCTCCGTATCTATTCTCAACCCTGCTAAAACGACCCGAGCTACGGCATATTGGCTCTAACACTGGGTACGTCTTTTCAAAACTGTACTTATCACTTTGCGGCGGTGATGCTAACTTCGAACATTCCCAGGCCGCACTCCGATCTCTACGTCACCGTCCAAGTCTGGGCAGGATCAAAGCCTCTGACCGTACCGGTACAAACATCCTATAAGGCGTTCCGAAACGAAAGAAGGTAAGAACGGCAACGGATGTCCGAAGGAGATGTTGAGACGTGTGCGCTGACTTGAATAGATGGAATGAGTGGCTCACCATACCGATACCCTATAAATCCCTCCCTCTAAACTCCTACCTCGCTATTACGATATGGGACTTGTCACCTATCGGCGGCAACCAAGCTCAAGGGCATGCGATTCCGTTTGGGGGTACCACGCTGCCACTATTTGACAAGGACAACCAGCTGCAGAAGGGGCGGCAGAAATGCGTCGTTCACCGTCATAAACAGGCAGACGGCAATGATAACACGTCTACCCCATCAAGTGTCACGAAACCGAGAGATGAACTTCCGAAAAACGGAGCACCCGCCGTTATCGATAAAGAAGCAGAGGAGCTTGAGCGGATGGAGAAACTATTTAAGAAACATGAGATGAATGAAATTCCTCGGGTCGAATGGCTTGACCAGCTGGTATTTCGTGGAACAGAGAAACGTGGCCTCAAAGCTGCCAGAAACTCGATTAAATCGATACAACGACAGGCAGCTTCCCTTAAAGATGCAGAGAACGGACATGAGCCGAACGGCGATTCCGAACTAGGAAATGGGTTGCCTCCGAGGCCTGGCCCCTCGAAATTCAGTCTTAACATCGAACTACCTCGTTTCGACTTCCCTGTGGTTTTTGCAGACTATGAATACCCCCCTCCGCCAGTTTCATCTTTTCAACACCTTTCCGCTTCTCAGTCAAATATTATTTTGAAACCACCTCCGGAGGTTTCCTACGGACCTGGTATTAATGGGCCCGAGGAACGAGATCGCATAATTCGCATTTATGATCCGGAGGTTGGGGCAAAAGACAATCCCGCTGAGAGCAAACATAGGCGTCTCGTGAGAAGTCAACACCGCCATGGAATTTTAGATAAGGACCTCAAGCCAAACGCAAAAGTCCGCGATGAGCTCAATATGATAATGTCGTATTCGCCGACTCACGTGCTGTCGCCCGAAGAAAAGGATCTCGTGTGGAAATTCAGATACCATCTCACGAAAGACAAGCGCGCTCTAACAAAATTCGTCAAATCTGTGAATTGGCAAGACCAGAGCGAATCTAGGCAAGCCATTCAGGTGCTTAGCAAATGGACAGACATCGACGTGGATGATGCTCTCGAGTTGCTTGGACCGACATTTGACAACCGTGCTGTAAGAGGATATGCCGTGGATAGATTGAGGAAAGCTGGCGACAACGAACTCCTCCTTTACCTTCTACAACTCGTCCAGGCTCTCAAGTTTGAGCACATTTCTACCGACCTAAACCAGGCTACCATGCGAGCCTCCTCACTTGCAAACTTCCTTATTTCTCGAGCTGTTGAGAATTTCACTTTGGGAAACTACTTCTACTGGTACCTCGGCGTTGAATATGATGACAAGAGCAACGACCAAGGCGAGGAAGTACGCACCATGTACGCGAAGGTCCAATACGACTTCATGAAAGAATTGGAAAGTCGTCCGGGGGGCAAAGAAGCAAGAGTGACAATCAGAAGACAGGCTGAACTTGTTGCAGTGATCTCGAAAGTTTCAGCTGAGATTCAGGCATCTCGCGATTCTTATCCACGGAAACTCGAGAAAACTAAGTCTTTCTTGGCTGATTCGAAGAACGAACTTCTAACAATCGACCCTCCGATACCCATGCCATTAGACCCGTCGGTCATGATCGTTGGCGTTGTTCCAGAAGAGACGAGAGTTTTCAAATCTTCTTTATCGCCAATCATGGTGACCTTCAAAACAATCTCTGGCAGTAAATACCCCATCATCTTCAAAACCGGTGATGATTTACGGCAAGATCAGTTAGTCATTCAGATCATCACACTTATGGACCAACTTCTGCAAAAGGAGAACCTGGACCTCAAGCTGTCGCCATACAAGATCCTCGCAACAAGCACATCGGCTGGTGCTTCCCAGTTTGTGCCGTCGCAGACGTTTTCGGCGATCGCATCCAAGTTTCACACGAACCCTGCGCTTGCTTACCTTCGCCAACATAATCCAGATGATCGAGCGTATCTGGGAGTACGTAAAGAAACCTTGGATACGTTTACCAAGTCTTGTGCGGGGTATTGTGTTATCACATACATTCTCGGTGTCGGCGACAGGCATCTTGAAAACCTTCTTTTGGCGCCGGATGGTCATTTCTTCCACGCGGACTTTGGTTTCATCCTAGGTCGTGACCCCAAACCTTTCGCACCAGCACTCAAACTGAGCAAGGAGATGGCGGACGCGATGGGTGGCGCCAACCCGCCTAGCGAGGTGTACTTGCAGTTTAAGCAATACTGTTTCCTTGCATTCGCAGCGCTGCGAAAGTCTTCGAACCTGATTTTAAATCTTTTCAGCCTCATGGTGCACGCCAACATTCCTGATATCAAGGCAGAGCCGGACAAGGCTGTTTTCAAGGTCAAGGAACGGTTCCATCTGGAGCTCAACGAAGAAGATGCGATTAGACATCTTGACCGGATTATGGAAGATTCCCTGAACGGCATTATGCCTGTGGTGATAGACAGGCTGCACGATTTTGTGCAGGCTTTTAGATAAAGATGATTTGACGGTCAAGAACGAATTCTTAGACTAGAGAGCATATGGGTGGCGTTCTACAATGGGCTATTTTAGGACAATTTAGGCGTTGGGGAGCGGACTACGTGTTCAACCTGAATGGTTGCTAATGGTTGCTGTTATAAAGGCGAGGCTGGGTACCAATGATTGTAACCTCATAATGGATTTAGAACTCTGGTCGTGATCAATACTTGGCCCTTATGGCTCATTCATCATCATGTGGTGGTTGGCATACTGTATACGTAAATACCAGTCGAGAGTACGAGCTGATCATGTGTACTTGGTGGGGTTGGTCCAAAAACAGGGCGATTTCAGAATTAACTTTTACCATGTTCAGCTATCTGCGTGCCCGGGCAGGTCCGCTAAAGTTTGGCGCGGCATCTGTCATATCATCCCCTCTTTCTTAGTACCTAAATTTATATTTCGGAAGGGTAGGAATTCCATATTTGGGTAGAGATTTGTTAGTATACCCTCCGTCTTCTGACCACCGGAATTGGTTACATTCTGTTGTTTGAATAATGATACTATGTAGGACTCGTTCAAGGAACGCCACGCTAATGCCGTAACCGTTGCCTGCACCGATTCTAACTTACAGTAGTGGCACTCTACCTGTGCCGGATCTGTACACCAAGGCCTACATCACACTGCTAGCTGCTTTACCTCTGCTGTACAATGCTGCAACCGCACTACTGCGGTGAACCGTCGGAAAGCTAGAGCACGAGCTTGCAGGGGTAGCACGCGTTGCAAATAAGTAATAATAGGCTACCGTAGCATACTTACACAGCCCCCCGGCTGTTCTAACCACCCCCAGCCACTTGTTTCGATAAACCCTGGTCTTGGCTCACCTCTCCATTTCTACACTACCGTAGAGGTACAAGGAGCTTATGCCGTACGCCTTCGGTCTCCGCGCCATCTGCTGTCATTACGGCATTCCCTCTCTGGTTTGGGCAAGATAGCCTCTTTAACCTACAATCTGTACTATCTCGTTTGCCTGATCCCAATTGATATTCTGTCAGCCAGGGATTGTTTTCAAGCCATTACGATTTCAAGTGTCCCAAACGCCTCCACCGTCCTTCCTCCACATCATCCATCAGCTTGTCCACCGTCAGTCCCACATCGAAGAATACGCCTTCCAAGGGTCCTGCCGGTTGAAGAACGGATTTCATTCTCAGCTTCAGCTCCCTCTTAGCGTCGTGGTCCATAGTGTAGGCTCTTCTTCTCACCCCTACACCAATCAGGTGAAATAAAATTGAATTCATCAGTCCTGACCTGACTCAATGCGGCCAACAGCTTCGTTTTGAAACCACCGTTCTAATAACTACGTGTCCCTCCGACCGTAGTTTACCTTATTGTTCCGCTCCGCCGTGTTTCGCCTCGGATCTCCGTCATGCCCGTAAATAATCCCACCAACGGCGTAGGTTCTACGCAGTCAGCGCCGGCTTCGAACCGCTTTCAGTTGCCGGCCTTGAACTTGACATTTGGCTCCTTGACCGACGGAACCGACATTCCACCGCCGCTTCCCTCCCCCAAAGAGGAGCAGCCTGCACCAGTGCGACCTGAGACACCTGTCAAAGAGGCCATCGTCAAGAAGGAGGAGAAAGTGGAGGCCGAGCAGCCCAAGACAGCGGCAGCAAATGGAACTACGAATGGTACTACTCCCCGAAAACCCGACATTGCTATCACAACCAATGTCGGCCTCAAACGCTCTGCGGACGAGGTGCCCGTGTCGCCCGCGCTATCGAGTCGTGGCAGCCTCCGGCGACTGATTAGCAAATCCCTTATGAACCATGCTTACGATGAACAAGGATCCACCACCGCCCAGAACACATCTAGGCCCCCGAGCCGTACTGCCAGCGTGGTAGCCGAAGAGAAGAAGGCGAAGCGCAGCAGCGGCTGGTTCCGGAGATTACGGTCCCATGACACCGGGCATGATATCACAAGTGATAGCAAGCCAGCTCCTTTACAGTTTGAGAGCGTCAGCAAGAAGCCATCCGGTCCGCCACCTCCCATGATTCCCGAGCTGAGCGCCTTGGAGACGAAGGTCGACACACAGTTAGGCGATGACCTCTTCAAAGGCATTGGGCGGGATCTATAAGACGACGGACGATTTCTTAACTTATAATCTCCAATCATATCGGCCACGGGGCGACTCCCTCCATTCGGCCCGATGAATGCTGCCATTCTGATACCCAGCCAGCGAGCTATTATACTCTCCGTAATATGGTAATTCTCCATTAGGACAGCCCGTCTCAAAATCATTGGAAGGGATGCAAAAAGATACCCAGCTTATTTTACGAGCTCGTTCATCGACTTATATGTCACATTTTCTTTTCATTTTTCCTTTTTTCCCCCTCATTCCATTGTCATCAGTCGAGCCCGATTGAGGCATTTACGTATCAGCGTGTATCACGAAATGAAGCCGTTTTTGGATTTGCTATGGAACTATTCCTGGTGTGTGTATTTGCAGTCTTGATATCTGGGGTTTATGAACCCTGGGAGCACGATAGCAGCGACGACTTATCTGGCATTCTCGAGTAGATTGGGATGACATACGAGCCAGATTTTACAAACAAGAAAGAAAGAGAGCGAGAAAGACGAAAAGAGAGATGAAATCGACAGGAATATGCATTGTCGTTGGATCACCTGTCAGTATCTATGGCTATTTGCTTGTGGAAAATGGGGACAAGGACGGTTCATATCGAAGGAATATAAAAGCTGCCACTTGTTGCTTCCATTAAATTAACTACATTTCGAAGAAGCGGTTTGAAGCTTAAGACATTGATTGCCCCTCGTTTCTTCGTATGTATGTCCTAAACAACTCGGGACTCAGGCGAGTCAGGTACAACAGTATGATGCAATTCGGCATTGGTCATGTAAGACATACCCACTAAAGCCACAGTAAGCAGCCTATTCAATGGTTCTATATTATCTTTTAAAAGTATTACTAATCGAGGTTGAGGCTTTCTTTTTCTGCAAATATCACTTGATAAAATCACAGAGAAGCAAAGTTGTCAAGCTTTCATGCCGGATCTTGCACTTGCATCTGATAACTCGACTAACTGACTGTTTGGCGTGCATGTGGCTTCGATACCCAACTATGTGATCACGCCCGATCGACGATGCATGGGATACAAGATAGGTATCTATTGTCTTTGTCGCCAAGAAACTGTTGTTCATTACGCACCGTATGAGTAGGTAGGTATGCTTCTCGGCTACGTGCTGCCGGACGGGAAGCTCATGGCATTTCGGCAAAAGCTCGAATCCGGCAACATGGGGAATTTTCCCCCGCAGCCAATGGCGGACGCCAATTGGAGCAAGTGCCGAGAAAAGCTACGAGGTAGGTGGGGGTCGAGATAGATAGAGCTTTATCTGCCTCACGTCATCGGCACTATACTGTTACGCAGCTAGGTTAACAGCTTCAGTTGTCTGAAGGAAATTCAGTATTACTGCTGCCAAGGCCTTTTTAAGACCTCGAGCTGGGATTCCTGGAAGAAGATTACTCAACGTAACGTCATACTTGATTCCTGTATCTTTCGGTCTGGGCGTCTGACCGGCATGGCAACCGTCAGAGCCGCCGCGGCCCCGGTCCTCCGCACATCTCTCCGGCCGCGGTATTGCGGGCGCATCGGAGGAGGGGCGACGTCGAGGATGGCGGGTGTGTCGTCTGTGCGCTGGAAGTCGGGTCCGTACGGATACACGCAGGCGAAGGCTCTCGTGTTCAGCCAATACGGCGAGCCGAAGGATGCGTTGAAGTGAGCTTCTCTTCCCTCCTCCATTTATGTAGCTCTATATAAAAGTGAAAGGCGTGGACTGACTGACAGTTGATCGGAAACAGACTCCACACACACTCCATATCCCCCTCCCTCCCCCCCTCCTCCGTCCTCCTGCGTACCCTCGCCGCATCCATAAACCCAGCGGACGTAAACACAATCCAAGGGACCTACGGCGCCAAGCCCGTCTTCAGCTCTCTAATCGGGACCTCCGAGCCCTCCGCCCTCCCAGGGAACGAAGGCGTCTTCGAGATCGTGTCCTCCCCACCCTCATCCTCAGGTCTCGCGAAGGGGGACTGGGTGATCCCCGCAAAGACGGGCTTCGGCACCTGGCGCACGCACGCCGTAGCACCCATCGAAAGCGTGATAAAAGTCGACAAGGAAGGTCTGAGTCCCATCCAAGCGGGCACAGTAAGCGTCAACCCGTGCTCCGCGTACCGCATGCTCCGCGACTATGCCGTCCCTCCCCTGAGAGAAGGCGACTGGTTCATACAGAACGGCGCGAATAGTGGTGTAGGACGTGCAGCGATTCAGCTTGGAAGATTATGGGGGTATAGAAGTATCAACGTTATCCGCGCGCGCGAGAAAGCCGAAGATACACAGGCCTTAAAAGACGAACTTACGGCCCTCGGCGCCGACAGGGTAGTCACGGAAGAAGAGTTTCTCGCTCGGGAATTCCGCGATGCGGTAGCGGAATGGACGCGCGGAAGCGGTGGGGACGTCCGACTCGGACTCAACTGCGTGGGCGGCAAGTCCGCGCAGACCATTGCCAAGACGCTGGGGACCAGCGGCACCATGGTTACCTATGGCGGCATGGCGAGACAGCCTGTTTCCCTGCCGACGGGTCTGCTCATCTTTAAGGATTTGCGGTTTGTCGGCTTCTGGTTGAGTCGCTGGGCCGATGGCGATACGGCTGCTAAGGCGCGCACGGTGAATGAGATATTGGATTTGATAAGAGAGGGAAAGTTTAGGGATACACCGGTTGTGGATGTCCCTTGGAACTGGGAGACGGAGGAGAATTCGCTTAAGGAGGCTGTGCAGGGGACGCTTGAGGGGTTTAGAGCTGGGAAGGGCGTTTTTGTGTTTGGGGAGACGTGAGTTTGGGTGGGGGTGTATATGATTGATTGTGTATTGTATTGATATGGGTGGCATACAGTCTTCATCAAAATTGAGGCTTATAGAGGCCGCAACACCTCGCTGTTCAGCATGGGGAGTGTGGCTATACTCAGGGGATTCTACTCAGCAATGGGTTCCGTTGGCTGATTGCGTAGCAATGGATGTTATTGTTTCATAATCTCCAGTAAAGCTCCGAGCCATCTAAACGCTCCCGAGGTCATTCCAAAGAAGAACCAGAAAAAGAAAAGGCAAAGACTCCCAACACCTGAATCACTCCTCTCATGCAAATCTCCCATCCATTCTCTTGATTCCGTCTTGATCTCCTCGCTGATAAGTGATGTTTAAAAACTCGCTCGAGGGTTCTCTATCCGCCATTTCCCATATCTCTCCCTAGTTCTTCGAGATCCACGTTCTCGCGTACTTCTCAGAAATGATAGGCTGAGGGTCATGGGAGTCGCTGTACTTCCTCTTCCTTCCTGCTGTCCCCTTTTCCTATTTGGCGGCAGGCGTAGCATACTTTGTAGTCCATTCCTTGGCCGTGGCGATGGCCTTATTCTCGTCCTCCAGCCAACTCTTGGCGACATCGGCGGCTAGCGGATCTTCGGGGTTGGGAGCGCCGAGAAGTGCTTGGATCGACAGGAGGATTGTGCGGATTTGGAGGGCGGGTGACCAGTTGTCTGGGGTGGAAGGTTTTAGTAAAGTTCGAGTTTATGAACTTTGAGGATATAGCTTACTCTTCAGCACATCCAGGCAGATCCGACCGAGCTTGTCGACGTTGGGGTGGTAGATCTTGGTCAGGAAGCGGATCTTGGGGGGGACCATAGGGTAGTCGTCTGTGAGAAATAGCTCGAGCTTGAAAATGCCGCCTATTCGTTTTCGCCAGGTGATTTATTAGCGACGTCGTTCGATATTTAGTAGGTAGAGATGTGCTGCGATGTGGCGTGTCGACAGCTTTGCTTTCTTACCTTCATACGGTGATCCGGAGGGACCGTGAATTTCGACGTCAAAGTAGCGGAGGTTGTCTTCGTGGGGTACGGCACTAATGCCAGGAACACTGGAGGCAGAAGATGAGTACCAGGACCGGCAAAGAAGTGGGGATTAGAGATCTCGTACGGCTCCGAAGTAAGGCGCTCTGTCTCCTTTATAATGCGCTTTGATAACGCCATCTTTGCGACAACTAGTTGTTGTGTTTGTATAGTTCTTGCTTGAGGGTAACACTCTACTTGATAAAGTGCTACAGCTAAGTCAACATAGAGCACGTGAGTTGGTGTATCATAAAAAGTACATAATCGGGGTTTAGCTGAGGAGAGATAAAGATGTTGGGAGGCTTTAAATATGACGGGGGTTCTTGCAGAAGTAAGTACCTGTATGAAGTAATGAGTACCTAGTAAATGGCAAGAAATGCCCAGACCAAGGAGGGGTAGTTTCTTTGTTCGTAGAAGTGGCGATGAGTAAGGAGATGTTGGGTAGAGGTTGAATGGTGTTTGTGGAAAGGATAAAGTGAAATACGAGATATGGTCTAGGAGGAAGATTTCTGATTTCAGAGAGCCAAATAGAAATCAGGTGAACGTTTGTGACTTGGATAAGGTAGACCACCAAGGTAGTAGGCACAGCTACAATATGAATCGTCAATAGCGGCGTGACAGGGGAGTCATGCGCCTAAGTCTTCTGCACTGCCCCTCCTTCGGTGATATGATAAGCCTCATGTCTCTCCAGCTGGGAAAACCCGTTGTCTAGCCACTTATGGTGGCGCTATCGCAACTGTGGGGCCAAACTAAACTTACTGCACTTACCTAAACCTGGAGCTCCCCTTTCAGCTCTCATGAAAGCTTCATTCGATCACATCATCACGCAATTTCATAGCTCACCATGACCACCCGGGGCTCATATTTTCAATGAAGGCCATCTCATGATATGCGAACAGCCCTTGTTTGCAAGGAATTCGTTGTTCATTTGAGATGAGTGATGAAACAACTTGTTTATTGACACAATCTGTCTGACACAACTTGTTTACTATATCAACAGAGCAGCATGAGACGCGATGCTTTGTGCCCGTGGCTGATTCAGGTTGTGAGTGAAGGGACTCAACTCCCTATTTGACATCCACATATACGGAACTATGCCTTCCACTTTCGATCACTCGTCCGACACCCCAAAGAGGAACAAGATCATCAAGTCGGCCTACGATAGCGAAACCTTCGATGCCGATGTCACCATCCACGTTGATGGGTTGGTAGGGTCAGCTACGATCTCACCATCAGGTCGAGATGTCGCTTTGGCATCGTAAGCATCACACCTCTCTGGAGCTAGGGCTTCATTGCTAACAGCCGGATATAGGCCTGAAGGACTTGCCATCATCGACTTAGATTCTCCCTACAGCCCACCTCGGAGACTGAGTACTCATGGGTTACCCTGGTTGGTTGTGGACGTCCAATGGTCGCCTTTTGCTGCAAGGGACTACTGGGTGGCTTCCACTGCGAATCATCGTTGCCTTGTTTGGAACCTGAGCCTTAGAGAGGACTCCGCTAGTGGCGCGATCGAGCATTCTCTCCAGGGGCACACTAGAGCCATCACAGATGTCAATTTCTCCGCTCATCACCCGGATATCCTTGCTACATGCGCCGTTGATGGTTATGTCCATTCTTGGGACCTACGGAAACCAAAGCAGCCCGTATTGACCTTTTGTGATTGGTTCGCTGGTGCGACACAGGTTAAGTATAACCGCCAGAACCAGTATATCCTAGCTTCTTCCCATGATCGACTATTGCATATTTGGGACGAAAGGAACCCCTCGACGCCTCTCAAGACCATAAGTGCACATACTTCAAAGATCTATGGTCTGGATTGGAATCGTACCGAGGCAACGAAGATAGTGACTTGTTCACTAGACAAGAGTATTAGGCTTTGGGATTATGCAACTTCAGATGAACCGGAGAGGATAATTAGAACCGAATTTCCAGCATGGCGCTCTCGTCATACGCCGTTTGGATGGGGCCTGCTCGCCATGCCCCAGAACGATCCTGGAAACCTGTATCTATACGATCTGCGTCGTGGCGAAGACGGGCCAACAGATGATATTGTCGACCCCGTAGCCATTTTCCCCGGTCATGGAAGCCATAAAGTGAAAGAATTTCTATGGAGGACGCGTGGAACTGTTTCCGATGGGATCGATAATCGAGAGTTCCAACTTGTATCCTGGGGAGAAGATAACGAACTCCGGCTACACAAAGCAGGATCCGATATCCTTCAATCAGTTGGCTATGTCAAGGGCGGCGAGGCTCGGAAAATCCCTATCACTCGAAAGGGAGCTGCGTACAAAACATACCGGGCAATTGACGATCACTCTCCTAAAGAAAGGAGACCTGCAAGTATGAGTGATCCTCGCCCAAGTAGTGGAGGGAGCCAGTATCGACGTAGTGCCCTGACTCTAGGCATGCAAACCATATCAGCCCTCAATCCTAAATCCGGCAAAGTATCTTCCTGGAAAGGCCACTCTATGAAAGCACGGCCCACCGCAGTAAAAGGTAACGATCGTCACTTGGATCAACTGGGCTGGATGAAGGGAATAACTATGAATAAGAAGAAAGCGGCTGTCATAGGGACGCCTCAGAGGAAAGATTCGAAAGACTCTACTATGTTTGGACCGAACTTCCACCATGTGCAGTGGGGTGAGCCAGAGACGCTACAAGAAGAGATCATACGTGTGAATCAGGAACTTCCTAATGTTCAATGGGACAACGTCGACATGGACTCGCTTACTCTACACGCCTCTTTGAAAGGACCCTGGGGGGCAGATGGGGACACAATCTATATTAAGGTTAAAGTTGATGTTCCAACAAAATACCCCAAAGCCAGAGCACCACGGTTTTCCATCGAGAAGACCGCGTTGATGGCTGATCACACATATAAAAAGCTCGACAAGGAAGTCAATCAGCTGGCGAGTGAAACTTCAAAGAAACGTCATAATTGTCTTGATGTTGCGTTTAGTTACTTGCTCGGCGAAATCGATCTTTCTAACAGTGACACATTTTTCAAGAACGTTAGAGATCTAGATGATGACTTTGGTGGAATAGACGACGAGAGTTCAAGCGAGGAAGACGACGATAATATCCCTGCCGGCGGGTCTGCAGCCATGACCATGTCTCAAGAACTCACTGCTAGCACTGAGCTTGATGCTACCTTAGCACCAGTTAATCGACCCGCTGTTCCTCCGAATCCGCGGACGTGCGGTGCCCGATTCTCGAATGATGGACGCCTTGCCTGTTTCTTCCCTACTAAGGAAGAAAAGGCCCGCGTCTTATTTACTCCTACTGATGGATTTAGAGAACGACCTAAAGATGAGCCAACATTTGCAGGTTTTGGCCGCTTGCAACAAGATTCGACCCCGCCGCGGCAAAGGAATTTGAATGATGAGACTTCAGCAACCGATCAATCCGACTCAGAAGCATCCGATGATTCTTCGAGTTCGAGCGATTCTGAGGGCACGTACTTGAATAAGATCAATGTGTGGTATTTGCCCGGTCGTCGATTTAGGAAAGCTCTTAGTGGCACATTCTCGATGCATTCAAGTGGTGGGGGGACAGGTATTGGTACTGGAACTAGCGCAGCCAGCCGGCGGCGAGCAGGGAAGCCGAAAAATATAGTATCCATACATAACCTCGCCGGTGACCTACCCTCGAAACGAGAATTAGCTGACGAGTATGCCATATTTGGGGATGGAGCTGATGTGTGCGAACACAACGCCCTTGTAGCTGAAAAACACGGCCGAAGAGATTTGGTTGATGTATGGCGATATGCTGCGTTACTGCTTCGAAAGGATATTCCCCTTGAGCTTTTAGAGCCCGAGAAGCAACGAGACACGGTTCTTGTCATCGCCAAAGATGCGGTTGGCCGTTTTTGCGGCGCAAAGCAACTGTCAGACAACGACCCAAATGGCAAGACTCTCACTGGTAGAGTTAAATGGGGTCATCATCCATTGGCTAAACAACTCATAAGTGACCTCTTCGAATATTTTGAGCAGCTTGCCGACATCCAGATGCTAGCTATGCTTTCGTGTATATTTAGCGAATCAATCGCTGAAGACAGTGTCGCTTATGCGGAATCACAGCTTCCTCAGCCGGAAACACCACTCCCCATGAAGGCGCCATCATTCTCGCTAGACTACTTTCCTGCCGATGTATCACTCTGGTATGCATCACAGGGAAACCACAAAAGCCAGGTCAATTCGGCGATATCTACGCCCAAGACGCTATATACCCCTCATCTTGTTGGCTCGTACGGATCTGACGATCTCTGGGCCGGAGAAGCAGAATCCACGTCCTACTCTTGTGGCGAGACACCACCTACTAGAACACCAAAAGACCATCTTTCGGACGGCGACCCGACTCAGAGCTTGTCAACCTCACCTGATAACAGGTTGTTGCGACGTGCCAACACGGCTTTGACGTCAAGTTTAGCCAGCATCCAAAGACCCTTTAGTAACGTCGCGTCCACTTCTCCGCAGGGTCGTAAGCGTATCAGTCCAGGCGAGACCATTCTCAGTAATCTAACACCATCCAACGTCACCTGGGGTAGTTCAGCTGTAATGGGACCAACATCCGAACCATCTATGACGGCTCGTAACTCATTGTCCGACGACGAATACAGAAGGGACGATTCTCCGTACTTATGCTATGGGATATCCACCGAAATGGAGGATCAATCTATCTTCGATGATGATGGGTGGTTGGCCGTACCATTTCTAGAGCCGTCCCGCAACGCGATCTATGCAGGTTACCGCTACACATACGCCGAAATGCTACAGATGTGGGAACAGCCCCTGGCCCGTCTAGAGATCATGAAGTTCAATGTACTCAAAGACAGCCCATCGACAGCACACTCTGATTTATTCAAGAGCGCTGGTACGGAAGGCTTCTACAGTTCCTACCACAGTACGGACAACTTAAGTAGTGTCTCGCATACGCATCCAACTATGCACTCTCCCATTGCAGTGGGCAAGAAGGAACAGCTTTCAGCATTGATCGCATCCGGGCGTGGCATCGACATTCGCGGAATCTGCCGTGTACATGAGATCCATTTAGATCCCATCCGCTCGACCCAAGATCACGCTATGGTCGGCGGCGGCGTAGGTACTTGTGAGCGCTGCAAGCGGACCCAGACACAACTATTTTGTGTCTTCTGCAGGGAGCCCATCGATTCTCTCTACCCACCCTGTCTAGGCTGTGGTTGCGCCATCCACGACGCCTGTCTCGCCGAATGGCACGAGGCCGACGAGACGGAATGTCCAGCGGGCGACGAATGCGACTGCGTGGAAGAGGCGAGCCACGGGCAAATCGAGACAGTTGCCGCCATGGTCGGTGCCTTGCGACAGGGTAAAATACGCAAGCCATCAGTGGCCCAGAATGAGAAGATCTCTTCCAGCGAGAAGGCCCCTTCAGGAAAACGGGGATCAATAGATAGAAGTGATTGGGAAACTGTTGCTAGTGGCGCTAGTTTGCCTCTCGCTGATGGTCAGGGAAAGCCGATTCCGCATGATTATGACCGTCCTCAGCAGCCGCTGTCGGCTGCCAGGATTAGTCTGGGAAATCGACTGCGCAAGTCTGCGGGAACTTGGGGGAGTAGTCCGACTTTGAGGAAGAAGTCGGGTGGTGCTAATTCGAGCCTGGCTAGGCAATAAGGTACGCTTTGCGCGGCTTAGCTTGTTAAATGTATTTCTTTGTATATCTAGCAAGCGGTTCTATGCTAAGTTATTACGTCACGAATCAAGTTTCAGCGAGGGTGTTGTATCGTGTTATGTACATCAAGTTCTGTTGAAGGCATTATACTGTTCTGCTATTTGTTCTACATAGCTCACTATGTTAATAAATACTACGCTGTGGCATTTACGTTAGTGTCTCACCCCCTTACCCAGATTACCTTGGAGATTCGATGGGGACTCCTCTGAAGGCATTGGAGATATATGTTGTGTAGAAGACATCTTGCTGAAATTCCCGTGTTGATGTCGTATGCCGATTTCAATGCTCCTATCCACCACACATGATGCCTCCTCCAATTAGAGGCTTTATTCAAAACTCTCTCGGCGGCTGTACAAGTTTTTCTTGACAATTGGGGAAGATAATTGGCTAGATTATTATTACCAGGAGGTCGTTATCTGGATGTGTCAATCCGTCTGATGGTATTCTCTTTCAATACAAATACATCGCTATGAACAATGATCTTACGTGTTGTTTCACATCATGACTTAATAGTTCAGCTGGGCCTATCCCAAAACACATCATCAGCTTATACGAAAGAGTAATATCAATTGCTCGATATGCCAAGCATCTTAGCATAGTCGAACATGAGGTGCATGAGATTGCGTGAGGCTCCCACGGGGGGGAGATGGGGGTTGAAGAAAGGGGTCACACCGCTTCCACCGATAAGGCTGAAATTTTCACTGCATTTTTAACCCTCACGCGGGGGATGTGAAATAGGCAGCCACCTAGCCTGACGAATAGTGTGACATCTTTGGAATGTCATTATACGTGCTCTCTTTTTCTTCTTGAATCTCCCATATTCCCGTATTCCATTCTTGATCAGACTCACCGTAGACTAGGTGCACTGCACTGTCGAAAGGATTGTTTCAAGGCAGAATTGTATCTGCTCACTGAGTTTTCTTGCTAGGTGCTTTGGATAGACTACCTGACCGCGTAAGATAGGTGCGTTTGTGATCTTATTATACCTTGTAATATCCACTTCTGCCTGGTTGTACATAGCCTGGTCTTATGCTTCCACTACAGTACAAATCAATACAACGCCACAGACTTAGCAAGAGCTACTAAGTTATATTGACGTTTCTTCGATGTGGACATATTCAGCCTCGTGTTATACTTGCTTAGGGCCACCATCACGTTCTCCTACATATTTATTCTCCTTTCCAGAACTATCATCTTCGTCATGTAACCAGGCTAAAAATTGGGCAACCTAGCTCAGTGGTACTTCTTGTTGAGTTCGATCTTCTGTCTAGTGGCATAGTCCTTCAACTCCAGGTAAGATTTTCTATTCGTGCTGAAGACATACATTTGTGTCATTGATTCCTCGGTGATGTCGCCGATTACGTTAGTTGCCGCAAGATGTGCCACATTTTGCAAGCTTCTCAAGCCCAAGTCTAGTAGCTCCGTAGGTGATATCTAGTTCAACGTGCTTATCCTCGTCAACTAGCTGGTGCTAACGAAAACAAAAATCAATAGCAGGGAGAGATAGAACAGTGATAGAGAGAAGTGTTGTTATATTGTAGCGTATGTGGGCGTAACCACAGGAAAGGGCGAACATTTTGATGGTTGACGAAGTTGGCTTTTTTTGTCGGGAATGCCATTAGATTGATCATGCCCGGGCGAAAGGGCGCCGGTGTGGATCCTTTGATGCTAGGAGGTTGACGGTGCCCTCCATATCATCTAAACCTCTCCCGATCTCCTCTTGCGGTCCAACTTCGGGAAGAAGGTAACCCTCCGGAATGAACTTCCCGGTGCTTCCCGACCCCTTTTTACCTGCCACCCAGGCGATCCAGGCTTTAACACCCCAGCGATCTTTGAAGCTGGGAGCGGCATACCAAGGGTGAAAACGCCATCGGGAGACGTAATAACGGTTGGTCAACGGGTCTGAATTCTCTTCTATGTAGTGATGCCGAAGGAAATATAGTCGCGGCAAAAAGAAATGACGGAGGAGAACCTTTCGAAGGCTGATGAAGAGGTTGAATACTGTTTGGTATATCGGGGGAGGATGAGGGATTCTTTTTAATATCCTATCAGCGAGTGCTTCCCTTCGAGCTGAGAGTGCATAGGTCAACTAGAATAGCGACATACCGCATGGCTTCTCTTAGCAGAGGAGCGAGTAGCAGAGCCACTAGTCGTCGAACCAAAGGCTTGAACATGCTAGGGACGTTATGTAGCGCGAGATTAAGGGTGGATTCGGCAAGCAATGCATTGGAATCATCTGGTCGCATGTACCTGGCTTCATATTGACGGCTCCAGCCATCTAGCTCTTCCAACCAGTGCAATCCGTCTGACCATCCAGACTGAAACGATGGAAGCTGGCGATAAGTGATTTGTAAGTCCTCCCCTAAGGCCTTCCAGAACGTTGCCATGGCACATCTCTCCATCGGAGTCAACCTCCGCCACTCGTATAAGTCGGTCCAGCGCATCCCCTCCAAGGTGAATAGGCTAAGCGTGTAGAGCATATCATCGTCAGAGATACGGCCTGTTTTCAGATAACGGCTGTGAAGATAATTTGTGCGTGCAACAGCCTCCATTGCTCGCCGAGAGCCAGGCCTCCCTATGACCATATTGGTCAGGAGAACACTGGTATCAGCTGCACGCTTGGAGGCCTTGGTGCCATCGCCGCGGTAGGTAAAGTGACCAGTCTGAACCAGAAGTCTGGAAATACTTGGCACACCATAGGTCTGGAACTGGGGATTTAGCAAATGAGACAATTCAAAGGTAAGGTAGATACACGTGCTTTGAAGAGAGCAAAGAATATGGATGCGGAGAAGACTTTCGGGAACTCCTGCTCCGCAAGCCACTTTTGAATCTGATAGGCGTCGTTTACCGTCATATTGGAGAACGAGGCGCGTGTGGTATATCCGAATTTGTCAGCTATGGCGCGCATCTGCCTGAAGCGCAAGGTGGTACAGAGAATGGCATACAGGATGACGACCAGAATGCCAAGTCCACCAGTTGGGGTCGGAAAATAATCCGAGGGCGTCCAAGACCACGCAGTCATTATCATCTCCTGGTTTGGTCGCTGGTCCACGTGTGAAAGCTTTGTCAGTTGATATTAGAAATCAGTGTCTCCAACGAGAGAATTTGATGGGCTCGATTGCAGCTACATAGGCCAATAAGACGGGAGGTATCTTGTATGCTGTAATTTTTGCGAGAAAGAAAATGTTCCCCTCAATGTTCTTGTATGAATCCGGATGGGATGGGTTCGTTTATGTCGGTATGTCAGCTGTCGATATTTTAGGCTTGTGTAACATATATCACGATATCTAAAGTGGGGATTTGACGCATCTGTCTACCTCACTTCGACCGAACCACGTACCTCTCGGCCCCGTCTTCTTTATTCTTTTTCTGGTGACCGTCCTTTCTATATGCACCATATTCTGGTTCGGCTTTCGGCTACCTGTATGATGACGGTCTTAATATAGCTCGAATTGTTCCGTTGCCCTATGACAATCGAGAGTTGCAAGCCACACTACGACAATAAGATCATATCATGCAGAGATAACATTACCCGTGAAAATCGCGAGAAATGGCTCTGATAATGATGATGGAGATCCTGAGAAGCATTTGTTCAAAGGTCATAAGTGAAATTGTCGGTGCGTTTTTCAACTATGTACCGAAGGCAAACTTCGAGATATGATACACGAATCCTATCAATCCGAGCCGTTTATAAACTTGTTGACGACTGTAGTTGGTGTCAGCTTCCATGTTCGACTGCAGGTATTACGTGACCTGCCCCTGTATACCGGATACAACCCTTCTTTTCTTAGAATCACCTCGATCCTCCTTTCCTCTGCAGCAGGCAGGGTCAAGCTCAACGACAGCGCTAGCACCATAGTTCAGGTCAACCAGCGCTCTCCGTGACACGGTAGGACAATTCCTATTATGGACAATGAGACGGAGCTTGGAGCGGCGGCCAAGCAGCCTCGTGTTCAGCTCAGTCCCAGGTAGGTGATGATATCTCATGGCATTCGACGTGTTTAAACATCATGTAAGTCTCAGTTTGGACACGATTCTCGCCTCGTCGATGGCATACTTCACCTGATAATCTGCTACGAGTCGGTATACATCGAGAGTATGGCTCCCCAAATCTCTCATGATGGATGGATTCCGTCCTCCACTGCCAATCAGTACTCGTGGGTTCCTAGTCCAGATACTCGAGGCACTCTGGATATCATCTGGCCATGCCTAACGACTATGGCTCTCTGCCTATGGTCGATGCTACACCTGAACCTTCCTGCTAAAGACGAGACGTATCGTACCCAGTTCCTCCGAAGACTGCGATGGCTCGTTATAGCCGTCCTGGCCCCCGAGATGCCTATTCTATTTGCCTTCGCCCAGCGTTCTTCGGCTAGGCAGTCCGTAGAGGATATGAAGAAACTTCCCAATGGGCCGCCGCAGTGGACCATATCTCACGGCTTCTACGCAGATAGTGGCGGATTTGTTCTCAACGTCGTCGGAAGTCCACCGTTCCCGATTACAGCCAAGCAGATGTTGTATTTATTAAGCAAGGAATATATCGAGGCCCCGACTATCACGCAACTGGATATACAAGATAAAAGCAAAGCCGATGGCCTGGCTAAGGGGCTCACATTCTTTCAGTCAGGATGGCTACTGTTGAAGTTTTTAGGACGTGCCGCTCAAGGATATTCTATTACACCTTTCGAGCTTTTCACTACTGCTATAGTACTTTGCTCTCTCGTGTCACTATGCTTGTGGTGGAACAAACCATTGGACGTCAGAGAGCCGACTGTGGTGTCGTCTAAGTGCGACATCGCTACCATATTGGCTGCGGCTGGCGAGACAGCCGATGATAGGCCCTATGTTGACACACCCCTGGACTTCGTCGAATCCGATATTTACTGGTCGAGGAAGTGGTGTCCAACGGTCCTGAACTTTGTCTTGAAGCATGAACTGCAGACCCGTCCCCTCAATCGTATGACACCCCCTTCTTATCCTTCAGAGCCTCATATGACCTTTGCTTACCGTGCTTTGTCATGATTTCTACTAGGCATCCCAAACGACCGAGACTTCAGACCCAGGAACTTTGAAGAAAATTACTACTTGGGCTGTCCGGTCTGCATATTCGCCGCTATTCATTTCCTAGGCTGGAGCATAGAGTTCCCCAGTTATGTCGAGCTGATGTTGTGGCGGGCAAACTCTATCGCTGTCTTCGGCTCCCTGAGCTTGTATGGCGCCTCGGAGATGGTTGGGTTCTGGAAAGCTGGTTACGAAGTGTCTAGTATGGAGTTATTTGGATCCTACAAGAAGCGCATGCCTTGGTGTCTTTTCTTTCTGATCCTGGGTACGCTCTACTTCCTCTCGCGGCTGATACTACTAGTTGAGGCTGTGATATGCCTCAGGGACTTGCCCGAGATAGCTTTCTTAGATGTCAATTGGTTACAATTTGTGCCTCAGTTTTAAGCAACTCCAGGGCCACGTGATGCCCGGGAGTGAAAGCCAACGTGTATTAGAACAAGAAAAGTACTGTTAGTAGACACATCCAATAAAACAATAAATACTATTATTAGGGTTACGGTGTTACTACGTGCAAAGCGTGCCTATGGCGCAGCAACATATACTTATGCAAATTCGCATAACCTATGATGATATCAATGATAGATAGCCTTTAATCCTTATTTAATGCCAGCGTAGCCTCAGAAGATGGTCATATAGGATGTTCTAGGGCTTTTCAGTATAGATGTGCTTAGAACTAATTCTGTTGTAATTGTTAATCAAATACAACGCAATAGATGCCCTATAGTAAACCTCAGCTTCTTCACACTATCTCGACCTAAGCATCTGCCTTCTTAATCTCCATGCTTGTCGCTGCAAACTCGATAGCAACCTTGTATCCGAAAGCACCCATACCACAGACGACGGCTGTCGCCTTGTCGCTGAGATAGCTATGGCCGCGGAAAGGTTCCCTTGTGTGCGGATTTGTAACGTGCAGCTCAACAAAGGGTATCTCGACCGCGAGTAGCGCGTCCCGCACCGCTACGCTTGTATGTGTATACGCTGCCGGGTTGATGACGATGGCGTCGACATTCTCTTTCTTGGCTAGTTGGATCCGATCCACCAGGCCGCCCTCGCTGTTAGACTGGAAGTGGTACAGCGTCGCGCCCAACTCTTGGCACTGCGCCTCCGCGCTGCTCACCACGTCCGAGAGCGTCGTGGACCCATATATGTGCGGCTCGCGGGTCCCGAGAAGGTTCAAATTGGGGCCGTTGATGAGGAGAATGATGCGACCCATGGTGATGATGTTGGCGACAGGGATGACAAGAATGTGAGTATTGGTGGGTTCAAAATATAACTGGGTTTCTGGCTTGATAGGATCATATATAATCGAGTGTCTTTCAAACCTTGGGGACATGCTTAAATAAATGGTGATATCTTGTTAGAGCTTCACCTCGATGAGTTAAACTTCAAAGCCTGTAGCAAAACCGGCTCTGAATTTATCCGATACTCGTCTGGGACCTGGAAGCCGGGCCATGAATAACCCTCTCAACCTACCGGATCTTTAATATTTACAACCGAGGACGCTTCAAGACATCCTATATTTCACTAGATAATAGTCACAAGCAAAGGCTTTACGAAGAAGGAAGAAAAGAGATTTGCTATAAATGAAGGCCAAATTATTACAAGTTCTAGATGTAAATGGGGATGCATAGTAAATTCCTAATCCTTTAGAGTCCTAATGCAGCAGACAATTTGTTAATCGAGACTTTGGCCCTTTCCGCCATAGCTTCTGGACCATTGGCTTCAAGATGAGTCTCATCTAGGAAGCCTTCAAGGGACACCCAGCCATCCCAGCCAAATTCCAAAATCCACGTGCGCGCAATGTCGGCCACAGGGTAATAACCCGGACTCTCCAGGGGAAATGGTCTTGCAAACCGAGACCACACTAAATTCGCGTCGTGCACTTCTACGCCCTTGAACAGCGGTGACTCGTCCGTCAATGGCGGGTCAAATCGTGACGCATCCGAAAGCTGGATCCAGAGGACTTTATCACGCGGGCACCGGTGGAGAAACTCTCGCATCGAGCGCTGCAGCTCGTCGTCGCCGTTTTCGAGGCGGCCGGTGGGAGTATACGCGTCCGCCCACACAAGGCTATGTACGTGGAACGAGTCCAGACATAAACCGAAATTGGGTCGCCCAACAGCTTCCACGACGCGCAATGCGTCCTGCCACGTCCTCTGGAAGCGTCCAAATGCCACCGCCTCATAGCCGATGCTCACTCCTTTCTCGGCCGCCATGTCGGCCAATGCACGAAGCTCCGGGATGATGACGGCGTCGTCCCCGGTTGCCGCACCCGGGCCGGGAAGAAATTGAGACGGCATTTGCACGATGCCTGCACCCGCAGCCACGGCCAACTCGACCCATTCCTGCGCATTCTTGAGTCGAAGTTCGAGAGGCTCAACGAGATTTCCCTCGAAGTGTCTGAGCGGACTGAGTGTTAGCACTTCGATCGACGCCGCCTTGCAAAGTGCTTTAACTTCGCGGGCCGCCTCTAAAGGGGTCTGATTCTTGGCTTGCGCATGGCTGATCAGGTCGGCATGCACCAGCTCGATGCCCTGAAATCCGTATTTAGCGACTGCCTGGATCTTGCGTTCCAAGGTGTGTGAAGGGTGGCGCCCGAGAGAGACGGTGGCCACGGCGAGTTTATTTTTGATCCCGGGCGATAGAGTCATTTTTACTTTCGCGTGAGGTTTTCATTGGGTCTTCACTACCAGAAGCTGTCTTCTGATCTTACTACCTCATTGTTTTTGTACCGTCTGTTACGGCGGAACCCCTCACCCGGAAATCTTCTAACCGTTCATCGTACTTCTCGGGGTAATGCGGAGTTGGACAGCAATTCTAGGAGAAAACGACGGTTAAACACCTAGCCGGTCCGTTGAATTATCGCTCTCCTCTCCGAATCTGGGAATAAGGCCCGCTGGTAAATACATGCCAGATATATTTATGATGAATCTTCGCCCATATCATAAACATGCTTTGAATTCGGTTGCTTGTTTGTATCCGACTACCCGACATCTTAGTGGGCTCTAACAGTGCTACGAGATAGAGTGAAGTGTTGGGCGTGCCACATGTGACGCTATACATGCATTAGCATGAAGCAGGTTGTCGGATGGCTGGTCCCTTGATTTATCTATCGTTGGACCCATGACGAGAAAGCGGTGCGTTTCTGAACCTCCAGAGGCGTTGAGCATCAGCTATATAGCGGACCTTCGCTAGCGAAGGCTCGTAACCTAGCCTAGCCTGGCCGACGGCCCCGTGCGTTAACCAACTTTCTAGGTATGGAGATAGAGCCTGGCGGTTTTTATTAACCTTGGTTCTATTAAGAATGCCATCAAAATGCAGCTATATATAAGACTAAGACTTTTTATGTTCTGGTTGCTTCGCGATATACGCGCGTAATTAAGGGGTTCCCCTTGCTTACGTAAGGCTACACTGCCTCTTCAACGTGGGATACATCCGGCTGGGCTTTTTCGTCCATTGCAACGTGAATAATAGCGGCGTTTATGCCAGCCGCCTTGATTTCCTCATATCTCCTTTGAGCAGGGATAGCCAACAATGGCGCTTCCACGCCGAATATAAGGTCCATATCTTCAAGAGGTACTCCCTTAGTCTCAGGAATGAAAAGGAATGCGAAAATCAATGCAATAACAGTGCTCCCACCGTAGAACAGAAAAGTACCGTATGTGATCGTCTCGATCATGTAGGGGAGGGAGTATACAACGATGAACTGCCCTAGCCACTGTGCACAGACTGCACACATGTTACCCAGGGTTCGCACACGGTTTGGAAGTACCTCGGAAGCAAAGATCCACGGGATTCCATTCCAACTGAACCCATCTAGAAAGGAAGGTAGTCATAGTCAGCAGAAATTCGTAGTCCATGGGGCGATAGCTTCTTACAGAAGATAGCATAGATGTAGATGACAGCCAGCGCAGTCCTACTTCCCGCGTCTTGTGGTGGGGTTCGATAAAAAGATCCTGACAGATGGGTGTAAACTCCCAGATAAAATGTGGCAAACATGGCGCCAATTGCACCGATAAGTAGGGCCGGGCGCCTTCCGAACCGATCAACGAAGAAAACCATAAATATCAAAGTCGTGACCATTTTGACGATACCATAAACCCCAGTAGCTAATAGAGCCACGGAATTACCAGTGTACCCGATGCTACGTAGGACAGTAGGGGAGTAATAGTTCAGAGCGTTACTGCCCGTAAGATTCTGGAAAAGCATGAGCAGCACACCCATCCCAACGCGCCATCGAACACCTGGGGCTAATATTTCTTTGAGCTGGAAAAACCGACTGCCACCAGTTGTCTCAAGCTCATGGTTCAGGCTGACTTGAATCTCGAAGAGCTCCTTGTCAATATACTCGTGGTCTTCAGGAAGGTGGCGTATATAAGCGAGCGCTCGACGACCTTTCTGAGAGTGACCCTTTGCGAGAAGCCATCTGGGCGATTCAATGCAAAAGAACGGCATCGTGAGGAGGAGAAGGCCCGCCGGAATAAATTGTACCGATACTGGGATCCTCCATTGTTTATCCGTTTCATCTGGAATGTTAATGGCTACGCCATAATTCACCCAAAAGCCAAAGACGAGGGCCGTTTGGAGCATGATCTCGAAGATCCCGACTAGGCGGCCACGGATTAAAGCCGGACTACATTCGGCAATGTAGACCGGAATGATTGTTGATGATGCTCCAATGGCAAGCCCGGTGAGGGCGCGACCGCCGTCTGTCAGATATTAGCCATCCATCTTATTAGGTAAGTTGAACAGAGCGGCTAGGCATGAACTTGGTGCTGATTTTGTTTCTAGTTATGAAATATAGAAACTGAAAGGGGGAGAATTTCTGTAGGAAAGGACATGCAGCTTGTGAGAGAAGAGCAAGACCTTACAGAAAGCACCAAGCAGACCTAATATCTGCAATATGACTCCAATGATAAACACGACGGCTGACCCCAGGAGGACAGGCTTGCGGCCGAATCTTTCGGCTGAGATAAAGCCAATCATGCAGCCAAAGAACGCGCCCGCTTGGAAGGTGGACACGATGTTGGACGAAAGAGAGGCCAACTCGATCTTGGATTTGTCGACTAGGCCAAAGGCCCGCTTGAACGATGGTAGACTTAAGGTACCACCAATAAAGGCCGAGTCATAGCCGTACATGGCCGAGGCCTAGTGTATGGTTAGGCTTTTGTTTCTAGAGGAGATGGATGAAAGAGAACTGTAGAGAAAACATCTGGGGAAACACTTACCCATGTCGCAGAGAAAGCGAGGAGGTACGGCCGGTAGCCATATATTTCTTTCGGGATATTACCCTGGGAGCGATCATCTTTGAGAGAAAATAAATTCTTCATTTTAGGAGTGCTTAGAAAAGGAGACACAAGTCGAGTAAGTCAATGTTAAGTTCAACTCGAGAGTTCATCCTAATCCTAATTTCAAATAGAAAAGAGAAGAGTAATTATGGGTTATGATAGACTTAAGTAGAAAGTGGGAGAGGGAGAGAGCGAAGGGGATATATTACAATCAACTCTTGATCAACAAGGAATCGGCTTTAGCCAATAGAAAGCCTACTTCTGGACCCCATGTGACACTATATCCATGTATCTGCATCCTGGACAAAATTACGGGGAATCTGGGGTATCTGGAGAATAATGCCAGCGACAGGATAAACGTTGAAGCCGAGGCCCTGTCTATTGGATTGGACGGAGAAACAAGCTGAGCTTAAAACAGGGCTGGCTACAATGTTGCAATTTCTTTCTCGTTTATTGTCTTGATAAGGCTAAACCTGTCCCTTTAGATCCTATTCATTATGATAAGAGGTAGCTCAAGTGCAATTGCGTTGGTATAGATAATGCTGCGTATCTATATGGTTGTTAGCGTCAGAGTTCAGCTAAGCATGGCTCAGAACACTCTGGTGGGTCGGGGTTGAATCTTATGCCGGTAGTCCCAGTTTTCGGGATGTGACCCGAAAGTCAGAACTCAAAACCCTGTTGGTGGCACGCAACGAAAATGATAGGTCCGTTTGGTGTAAATAGAAAGTTACCCCGCCTCCTTTTCATCCGTATCAGTTTGTTAGATCAAGTCGTGACCATGACAGACAGTACCACGACAACAGCCCCCTTGCCCGCTCAACGCCTTCATGGGAAAGTCATCCTAATCACCGGCGGTGGGGGTGCTATTGGCGTCGAGACAGCTGTACGTGTTCTGCGTGACGGGGCCCGGGTTGCTCTCGTCGACATTAACCCGGACGCGCTCACAGCGGCAAGGACAAAGCTAGCAGCTTTTGTGCCAGGCGGCGAATCGTTGGCTGATTCGCACATCCTGCTACTTACGGCTGACGTGACATCAAATAGCATGGTGGAGGAGTATACTCGCAAGACGGTTGATAAGTTTGGTCGTCTCGATTGCGTTTTCTTGAATGCCGGTATCAGCCATCCCTCGATGACTGTGCTTGAAGCCACCGAGGAGACGTTCGATCGTGTAATGCACGTCAACGTTAAGTCGGGTTAGTCACTCCCTTTTTCCTAAATTTTCTTTATGTTACTAATGCCTTCATAGCGTTTTTAGGATTAAAGCATGCTGCCCAGACTATGAAAGATCTTGGAAATGGGGGGAGCATTATCCTGGCTTCTTCGATTGCTGGATTGCGCGGCACACCCGGCAAGTCTGTCTACGCGACCTCCAAGTTCGCGCTGCGAGGCTTGGCTACTACGGCGGCACTTGAGCTAGGCGAATACGGCATTCGTGTTAATACCGTTCACCCGAGCGGTGTCAACGGCCCCATGTTCGTGCAGTCGTGGAGTGAGGAAAAACTGAAGCAGCTGAAGGCCGAGATGCCCCTTTGTAGATTTGCGGAAACCTACGACGTCGCGGGCGTCGTAGCATTTTTAGCAGGTGACGAATCTCAGTTTATAACGGGAGCGTTTCTCAAGGTGGACGGCGGATGCGTAAGCTTCTAAGACCTGAGTAGTGCTTAATCCAAGTTGATTGATCGCTTTGATTTCAATCTGGAGGATTTGCCCTTAACCTGATGCTATATAGAAAAAATTATTGTACACTATTAGATGATGATTAGGATACAATGCTTTATTCCACCCAAACAAACGAGAAAGGCTCTACCCTGCTTAGAAAGTAGTGGTTAATGAAACAATAACCTTTCACCACCACTATCTGGGGCGTTGTTCGTTTCAGTCTCATATGAGGTCTACCACATATATCACTCAGTAGTCGTCGATATGTGTATTTCAGATAGTAGATAATAATAAATATTTAGGAAAGAAAAGCTTACTCAAGAATCCCTGCTTCGACTAAGTTATACCATATCTAGGCGATTCAACATCTTCTTATATGATTCAATTCCCCGTCGCGCATGCTCGGATGGTACATGGTCACCTAGCTGCGCCACAGTCCGAGAGAAGACCTCAAGAGATATCCATCCCTTAAATTTTAAACCGTGAATCACGGCCCGGACCACCTTCTCGACAGGCAGATAGCCCCCTCGCTCTTCTTCGTACATAAAGCACCGCGCATTGCGCGACCAATTCATTCGGGGCGGGTTGCCAGGAACATGGAACTCATGACCCTCAACCAGTGGCGCTGCCATCTTCTCGCCATCTGCGATTTGCAAATAATACAGTTTAGACAGATCGATTTCAGCCACGAGCTCCTCGAGTGACTGTGTGAGTGCCGACTCGGCGTCCGGGGTTTGTCGGCTGGGGTCCCGCGATGCCGGGTCTGCCCATACA
The DNA here is from genome assembly GCA_022495235.1 of Xylaria curta. Taxonomy (NCBI): domain Eukaryota; kingdom Fungi; phylum Ascomycota; class Sordariomycetes; order Xylariales; family Xylariaceae; genus Xylaria; species Xylaria curta. Next base: position 313,247 of record MU375905.1, on the reverse strand, counting down.
CGGCCTGCGAGATTGAACGTGTCGAGAACAATGCCCAGGTTCGGCCGATTGGCGCGCTTCACTACGTCCCATGCCGCTTGCCACGTGTTGAGCTTGGTACTGAAGCAGAGGCTTTCGTAAGCAAAGCGCACGGGTGGATTTTCGGCAGCGCCGAGGTCAGCCAGGGACCCCATGTCGGCTACAACGGTATCACGGTGCTCGTCGAAATTCTCGATGAGCTTGTCCGCCGGTAGGAAGTTGGCTGATACTTGGATCATCGTAACGCCGAGACGATTGCATAGGCTCAGCCATACGGGTGCGTCTTCCGCGAGCCGCCGCTTTTGCTCCTCGCGGTCGAGTAGACCATCATAGAACAGAAAGGGCTGTAGTGTGAGGATGGTGATGCCGAGACGTTTACAGCACTCGCGGCACTGGTCCGCTGCGGCGAGCAGTTGATTCGGCATAGGCTGTGCATCGCTGCTGATGCCGGCAATTTTCCGTGCCGTGAATTGTAGGTCTTCGAAGAATAGTTCGACGCCCATAAAACCGGCACTTGCGGCCTGTTCCATCTTGTATTCGAAGTCGTGGAGCCCTGGTTTGCCGAGTGACAGACTCATTATTGATGGCGCCCACGCCATCTTGGTGATGGTTTTTAATGGAATCTCTATTAATAACCTTTCTCTCTGGGGGCAAGCCACAAGTATGCTCTTGTCTTAAAGAGATATATTATCTACATAAGTAATCATGAATACTTCTATATCATGTTTCTAATGTGTCGTATTGTTGGATTGGGAAACAATACTTAAGGATCGACTATTCTCACTGCCATCGGATAAAGGTCATGCGAAAACCAGCACAGTATCGGATAGCTTGCCGGCCCCACCGCTCCCCCATCCACCTCACTCTACGAGAAACTTCAGGGTAACTAGATTAGTAAAATATAGTACGTGTATTGGGAAAAATTGAGCGATAGAGGCTGGTCTGGGCACCTAGACCGGCAAATCGGCGAGGCGTTTTTGGTACGCCAACGCTTCGCGGACTAGCCGAAAACTGCCCAAAATTACAAAACAACAAAAAAATACTATCTAAGTATCTACATAGTATAAGGGGAGGTAGGCGGGCGAATATTGAGTTAGAAACGGTGCAATTATTAGGTTAAGTTGCAGAGACTAGTCCTCTGCGCAGCCTCTAAGGGCGCACCACTCTTACAACAATACAATAAAATACACCCTTAATTGGCTTGCTCGCTTATTTTAACAATATGGGCTATGTTTATGTAGTTTTGAGTTATATAGGACTCTCTTTTGTTGAGCTGTATGATGACGGAAGTTCTTTACTTCCTCCTATTAAGATTGGTCTTGTATATAATAATCGTACTTGGAGCGCATCAAACATCGCGGCGCCTTTAACCCCGTGAAAAGCTCAAATTGGGCAAAGCCTTGCTCGGGAATTACTTGTAGTCCGTTTACAGCGATCCATTCCTTTCGTGCAAGCGAGCGAACCTGCTCGAGAAGAGGGGTGCTGGCTAAGTTGTATGCGAGCTAAAAAGAATAGGCCTCGGATGTCAGAATATCATGGTAATCAGTGTAAAAGGGGCATGAACGTTACTTACGTCTACAACCACACCTCCTGTAGGGCGTGTAAACCACGCTTCTGGGAGGGTGATATTGGGTACTACGGAGCCGTCCCTCGTGAAGCGTGGGATGCATGACACGATGATAGTCGGCGTCTCAAATCCTGCTGGCCACGGTTCATCTACCGATGAAATTGACTGCACTTTTGCAGGTCCAGCGAACGGTTTATCGGGAGTGTCGATGCTTCTATTTTGGATGATTATTCGTGATGTACTCAGGCTAGCTCTATGCAGCTCGATGTTATGTAGAGGAAAGATCTTGTCATTGAAGTGGCGCACGAGCTTTTCTGCGTTGGCAAAGGTGCGATTTTGAATAAAAATATGTCTGACCTGGAGTTGAATCGCAGCATACACGGCTGAACGTGCTAGGCTACCCGCTCCGATGATTAAGGCGGTCGTGCGACTCCTAACAGAATTGATAGGTGATAGATTCCGTTGCACTGACTCGTAGACTCCTATCCAGTCGGTGTTATCGCCGAAGAGGGCTGCGACAGGGCCAGCCCTGTTGCGATCTAAGACTAGTGACTCTAGATTACGCCGCCGGAGTGGGATAATCGTGTTAACTGCCCCAATAGCCTGAGCCTCTGGACTAAGGAATTCGAGGGTTGAGATGATGTCTTGCTTGAACGGGTATCGGACTGTAGCGCCGCCAAATCGAGGGTCGCTGACGACTACCTTAATGTCATCTAGCGACGCGGACGGAAATAACTTGAATTCGTGGGGCATCCCGCAGAACTTGAAAGCGGCATTGTGCATCATGGGAGCCATAGAAGACGCGCCTGCGCTCCCCAACAAGCCGAACACGAGACTGTCGAGACTGAAGGAGCCGTATAGAGCCCGTTGGGCTTCCTGCAAAGTAATCATCCAACCGGGTTGGTTCGCCTCCTGCAGCCTCGCCTTTTTGATCAATTCATGCGTGACAGGCGTCAGAATCCGGTTCGTGAAGAAGGACCCGCGTCCTGCATACCCGACATTATAGGCGATGATGGGCAGACGGCCAATAGCAGATTTCTTAACTTCGGTGATAAATCTCTGCGTGGCAGCATTATCCTCCTGGCAGGTGCACTGCTGGCATACCCGGACTAAATCACAGCCCCATTGGTCTGCCTTCTGAACAACTTCGAGCCGGTCATGGGATTGCCACGCGGCAGGGTCAGTAGTTGGATCAAAGTAGTGCCCAATAATTTTAGTAAATCCTCGTCTACGCAGCACTCTTTCTGCCCAGTTTGGCTCGCATTCTAAGTTGAGAGTGGTATACTCCGGGGCTAGACGAAGTACATGGAATATGAGACCTGCATAGGCTCGCCAGATATCCATCCGTTTTGCCGACGGTGAGCGAACCTGGGATGGCCTTGCATCGACGTGGATGATGACAGGTAGTTTGATACATCGACGCAAGACATAGTACTGCCGCGTGATATACGTCGCAGCGGTCTGGTCTAGATCCCTGCCGTCTTTTAGGATAGAACCTAGGTCAATTATGACTTGTACCGCGTCAACGGCGAAATCGGTGCTCGAAAGCTCAGGAGCAAGATCAGATATAATGTCAAGAGGGAGTGTTAGAGCATAAGAATAAGGCTTTGCTTCGGGGGGTAGAAAAGCTAAAGAATGCTGGGCCTGTAAGGTGCGTGGGCACGGATCCTGGCTCCGGATGCTGTGGATTAGTCGAACGAAGTCCACCTCGGCGTGCTTCAGTGTTAGGTAACGATGGTCTATCGGCAAGCCCGCGTTCTGGTTAGAAAGGTTGTAAAATTCAAAGTTAGAGGCTGACCGGTAGCGCGGGCTGGCGAGCTCGGAGATGTGTAGGATCCTAGCGACATCATTCGTGCCTAGAGCATTGCCTACATCTCCTAAGTCGCGCATGACAAAGATCACAGGATGGTCAATCATGAAGGTCTTAATCAACGACCGGGACGCCCCGCTGGTAGAGCACTGGCCACTAACAATAATGCAACGCAGTGGGTGGCTCTCTAGTAGCCGGCTCATGAGCCTAAGTTCTTCATCGCGATACTGGTCCACGCCATACCTTGAAATGTAAGCACTCGTGGACATTCCCGTGATCTGGTGGAAGCGCTGGTCGGCATCGACGACTTTAAAACCGAGCGATGCGGATGCCAGGATGGCGAGAGTTGTCTTTCCCGTGCCACGGATGCCAACGATGAGTATAGAGGCATCTGCCGGCCGTCTGGAGCCGTGAAGAGCAGTTGTATTTAGGTTGCTCCGAGCGGGCGCAAGTCGACATGGAGCAGGGTGCCAACTCGATCGCCGACTCGCAGGAGGCAAGCTCACTTTCCGCCGCTTCGTCTTCATGCTGCTCTGATAGAATATGGGAAGTCAAGGTAGCAAAGCTCCTTTTAGAAGACTTAGCGTACCTCCCCAAATGACTTAACGGACCCGACCCGCTTTAGCACCCTCATGAGTCGCGATGCATAGATAATAGTTCTAGTTAATGCTCATGAGGGGTTAGGCTATCGGAGTAAGTCTTTGCCGAATGGCTCTCACGCGCTTCGTTGATTTTCCGTGTTGATACAGAAGAGGTTCGGATACTCAAAAGAAATGATCATAGAGTAAAAACACGAGATCTTGATATTATCATTCCAGCGACTAGTATGGGGAGAAGAAAGTCGTGGGAAGCAGAGCCGGTCTATAATATCGAATAAAACCCCGGGTATCGGAAAGAAATTCCGTTGATCATGGCCTCCCTGCCCTCGACCGCCCAGCTAAACACAGCCCAGACTACTCCAGCTTCCTCCAACAACGAGACTTCGACTTTACCTCGGAAGCGTGGCCGTGTTTCACGCGCGTGTGATACATGTCGGCGACGCAAGGAACGCTGCGACGGCAAGGAACCCGCATGCCACCGTTGCACTGTTGCCCGTCGTCCTTGCTCCTATTATCCTTCGCGTAAACGGGGGCTCCAGGCTGGCTATCTCCGGAGTCTAGAGATTCTACTCGGCCTATTGGTTCACTCGAATAAGGAGGCCACTGACCTGATTCGGTCTGTTCTCCACGGCGGAGCTTGTGAATTGACCGCCGAACGGGTGTCACCGAACAGATCCCTGCTAGATATATGGCGAGAAAGCACCGCCCTCACACTTCTACATGAAGCCCTAGATGGTGCGGTGCCTGGCGAGGATGAAGAAGTGCATCTACAGAACCTGAATGAAAAATGGACTTCGACTTTCAATACACTTCCTCGATCGCGCAAGTCAGCGAGTCCGATTCACCGCGCGACAAGCTCCAGAGAACCATGTCTTTTCCCGGACGCATCAACTAGGAGCTCAGATTCACCGGCCCGATCTGTTGACTTGCCGCAAGCTGCCATAATTGACAACCCTTCACCTAATCTATCACTCATTCTACCTGACGACTGGCCACAGTTGATCGGCCTGTACCTAACCAATACACATAGTTGGCTTCCAATAATCCAGAAGTTCACCTTATTCCGGTCTGCCAACCTTCTGTCCAAGTCCTACAACTCTAGCAAGAGACTACCATCTGGAGATATTGTCTCACTATGGGCGGTGTTAGCGCTCGGATCTTATCAGAATAGTGTCGCATCCACATTAGCCACAGGCCAACACCAGGGCGCGTCTTCTACCCAACTCTACACTACGGCCAAGGCACTCTTACTGCAAAATCAGCTTACATTCGAGACGGGTCATATTCATGCGTCGTTAGTTCTGGCCTTGCTAGATTTGGATCGCGGGGAGTGGATCGATGCTTGGCTACTGGTAGGTCGAGCCCTCTATATTGCCGTATATCTCGGTATTGTGCCTCCCGAAAATCGTAAGACCGTCCCTACCATGGACGATGACCAGAAGCGACTGTTTATTGGCTGCTTTGTCCTCGATACCGTTGTGGCCGCAGCCCTTGGAGTCCGTCCGTACCTCAATCGTAGTGACTTACGTCGCATTGGTACCGTTTCTACGGACGGGCTCGAAGAATGGGAGTCCTGGTGTCCTATAGCAGACTCCTATTTCAGAAACTCTAGCACCGTAAGTTCTGGAAGAGTTTTCAGCACCTTCAACTCTCTAGGCCATCTAGCCGGTCTTCTTAACGACTTTAATCGACCTAATAAGTCACGAGACTCAATGATCCGTGAATTCATGGATTGGCAGAAAGCAATACGGCTCAGCGATGCCACACATATCGGAGCCGCACCCTTAATTAGTGACGGCGGTATGCCTGAAGAGGGAATCGGGAGCCGGATACGGCCACATATCTTGAACTTACACGTCCTGGCCGGTGCAGTGTACATCATGTTAGCAGTACCTGCACAAGGTCTATGTACCGGTCAGGAGCAGATAGGCACAATACCTCTGGCCGCCAATTCAGTGCTACAGAGCACTTTAAATCTGATGCAATCCATCTCCAAGCAAGATGATCTCCCTAAACTTTCACGATCTCTTCCAACAATGAGAGCATTTCTTAAGCTTTTAGAGCGTGACCGCGTACCATCGTCATCCAAGTCCTTCCTGCCGCCTGATTGGGCCTCTTCGGCACAACAAGAATCCCCGAAACAACCTCTGCAGCCATTACCTATGATGGTTGACTTAGCCGTATCACATCCGACCGATTTCCTTGTTCCTGAATTTGGGAATAATGAACTGACAGCCACCCAACGATTCGGAGATCAGAACGTCCCAAGCACTGGCACCGACCATCTCCTATTAACCTTGACAGACCAAAATCAACACTACGATTCCACACTGACGACTTCTGACGAACTTACGGCAGTCCAAAACCCAGAGTCCCCGCCATCTCAGACACCGCGGACTGTATCTGACTTCAGCGACGGAAATGTAGATCATGACGGACTCTTTGACGAACTCATGCTTTCGGATATGGGCCAGTGGTGAGTTCCACTCCTCCTCTTTTCCTTGTTCAGTCCCGTGTTGAAGTGGGAGCAGTAACAAGTTGACATGGCACCTTTCAAGGAATAATGTATCCGGTGATTTCATGGAAAATCTTGGTCTTTCCCGTGACGCCACTTTCCAGGATATCCCTGGCATAATAATTGCGGAAAATAACGATCGAACTCGCGAATAGACTGACTGTTGCAAGTTTAAGAGTCTAATATGAAGTAAAAGCTTTAGTTTCATAACGACTAGAAGGGTGTCATCAATATCCTAGAAGGGAAAGGCTCCTGTCTAGCGTGACATACGAATAGTCTGATGAAAGGTATTTTGCACCCTAGAGTTACTCCTGAATGGGAAAGGTGTATTGGGTAGCCCTTCACATAGGTATTGTTTGAAGACAAAAGATTGGGAAGAAGAGCGGATTACAGCAAGTAGTTATTATACTTCCAAGACGATCTAAGATTTTCGTAGGTGTTAACAATCGGAGTAACGGGATGTATAATAGATAGTTGATAGATCCTTCTGTTAGAGGTAAGTTTCTGGTCTTTGATTACGTGCAAATCCTTTAAGAAATACATATACAGAGCATAGTTGAAGAATTTCTTGAATATATAAAATGCAGTTCATCGGCTAGTATTAACAGGTAAGCTAAGCTTCCTCTCAGGATATTTTCACTAGAATTAATACACTTCCGACTGCAACTTGCTGCGTCGTCGGAAACACTTGTCATAGGAATTTCAGTAGAGGGGGGCCGAATTTGAGCGAAAATAAGATAGTATAGGATTAGATAATATAGTCTATTACGAGCACTTCTAAGATGTAGCCTATGGTTGGTTTGAAACTCGGACAAGAAGGCCATCCTCTAGTTTTAAATCCATGTCGAATGAGTTGCCGGCTGCCAGTGCCTTGGCATCACGAAGCTCACGAGCCTCCTTCTCAGTTACCAATACGAAATCATACCGAAGGAGTTTCATGTCGCCTGATACCCCATACTCCTCAGCGTAACCTTTAAAATCCGAGACTCTGTGTAAATCAACGATGAGCGATTCCTTGACGCCGAAGACAGCATCCGTCGTTTCGTATGGATCGCCGCGCAAGTACAATGCGCTATTGCATGGTAAGCATTTGGTTGCTCTAAGCATATCTTAGAGCCTGGGGACTTACGTGATCAATGGATCATACCCGGCTTTCGAAAATTTGAAATGCATATGACTCGGCCGCCAAGGATGCCGTTTGAGGGCCTTCAGCAGGTTTCCCACGGATCCGTCGTCCGGAATAGTATATGGCACTGGAACTATCGCATTGAAATGAAAATTTCCTTCGTCGTCGCTTTTAAGCACAGCCCTTCCATCGAAGCCTTCGCGACCAGTGTACTGCACGTCGTAGAAGCCTTTAGAATCTGCTTCCCATACATCCACAGACACCTGGGAAAGGGGACGCCCCGCCGTATCCTTGACTGAACAGACTACTAGCAATGGCTCCCCATTTGGGTCATGAGAAATTTGGGAGCCGAGCTCTCCATGTTCAGCTTCGGCAATGTGAAAAGGTCCTAGAACAGTTCCTTCTGTTGAACCTTCTGGCTTGGGGTGGTCCATGGAATCGACGAGGATTGACAAACCCAATATGTCTGAGAGTAAGATGAATTCTTGCCGAGTATCACTGCAAATCTTGCCGGATGCGGTCAAGAACTCGATGGCTGCCATCCATTCTTTCGTACTCAAGCGAGTCTCACGCGCAAAGTCATGCAAATGAACTACTAGACGCTCGAAAAGGAAGCGCATTCGCGCATCTTCGCATTTTGAATTGATAATATGGACATTATCGGTAATGTTTTCGATTGTGAGATCCTTCATAGGAGGAGCTTCGTATTTTTGATCTGAGGCCATTGTGGTTCTTTGATATGGTCGGCAGTTTCACGTGTACAATGATAACGGTTGCTGCGGTACTCCCTAAATCTTACAGGCAGTTATATAGGTACGCGACCGCCTCTCACCTTTCTTCGCTGCAGCATCAACTCATATCGTCGGGTAGAGCGCCGGTGAAGAACTAACGTGATGTGGGCTGACCTAGATCCAACATGCCGCTACCGACCACCGGGATTCACTTTTGCCGGAGTAACATACTATTGAGCCGACAATAGCTCCGGCAAGTTGAACTGCAATTCCCCGGAAGATGGTAGAACATTGAATGTCGACCTACATTTCAGTACCCCGCGATCAGCAATCGGGCTAGTACGGAGTCTAGACTCTCTTGCTTCGTCTATTATATAGGTAAAACCTTTCCTTTATCTGACAGTATAGAATCCCAAGAGGTAGCCACAGCTAGTCGAAATGGAAGCTTTTGAATACTCACCTAATCCCGGTCGCGTAGTTTTTGGCAGCGGTACAATCAAGTCTCTGCCTAAAGAGCTGAAACGCCTACAGCTTACCAAGCCTATAATTCTCTCTACCCCAGAACAAGTAGACCAGGCCAAATGCGTCGAAGCTATACTGAGCAGCCATGTCGAAGTCGCCGGTATCTATTCCAACGCGACAATGCATACTCCGGTTGAGATAACCGAGGACGCGGTGGAGTTTGCCAGCTCTGGCGGTGCAGATTGCATCGTCTCCATAGGTGGTGGGAGCACTATCGGATTAGGCAAAGCGATCAGTATTCGCACATCACTACATCACCTAGCCATCCCTACTACCTATGCAGGCAGTGAGATGACCCCAATATTGGGAGAAACGAAAGACGGGCAGAAGACGACGCGATCAGACCCTAAAATTCTGCCGGGCACCGTTATTTACGACGTCGATCTAACCATGACTTTACCAGTGTGGCTCAGCAGCGTCAGCGGCATTAACGCAATCGCACATGCGGCCGAGGCTCTGTATTCTCAGAAACGCAATCCCATTATCGAGTTGATGGCACAAGAGGGCGTCCGAGCGCTCGCGTCAAGTCTGCCAGAGATTGTGGTAAATCCTGACTCTCAAACCGCGCGATCGCAAGCACTATACGGGGCCTGGCTCTGTGGGATATGTCTCGGCAGCGTAGGCATGTCGATTCACCATAAACTATGTCATGTGTTGGGAGGCAGTTTTAATCTGCCACACGCGCAGACGCATACTATTGTTCTGCCACACGCAATCGCGTACAACGCGCCGACGGTGCCCGGGGCGATGGAGAAACTAGCCAAAGCTCTACCTAACGCCGATGGAGATGCTGTGAAAGGTTTGAACATATTACTCGACAGACTCAAAGTTGAAAGAGCTCTAAGAGAGCTGGGCATGGAGGAGTCCGATGTCGACGTAGCAGCTGACTTTGCAGTACGGAATGCTTACTGGAACCCGCGAACGATCGAGAGAGGCCCTATTAGAGAGCTGATTAGAAGAGCATGGGTCGGTGAGGATGCTCGATCGGATTTGTAAGGTTGAATGCAGGGTACTTGGTGTATTTATCTCTACTTTATATCAATTGGCCACTAAGACTCCAGCTAGTATAACAGCAGATCAACTATCTCACATTTTGGCGTATGCGCGAACCCTAGTTATTCTTGTTTTGCCGTACAGAATGGTGCACTCAACGTGCCTCGGTATAGGCAAGTCCGAGATAACATGCGAGCATTTATCATGCTTGTTTATTATGAGTATTTCAGTTTCTTACCATCATCTTGCTTTACATTAAAGAAGAAGTTTAAATAAATTAGAAGTGGCAGTAGCTTTACAATAGGTACCAGATAGGTGTTCGTTACTTATCATCCAGCCCCTAGCATCTGGCAGTATTCAAAACCGGAGACTGTCAAGGTGGAGACGCCGCGACTAATATCTTGTCCGACTGTGGCATATAAGAGCGAAGTCGCCTCCCTTTTATCATATGAGGTCAACATGTCTTCGTATAATGGTTATATTGCATTCAAATCATCAATAATTGAATACCCATTCGTATAACAATGGCGGATCAAACAGTCAGTGCCGACAAGACGCTCCATTTAGTCGGGGTAGGCGTCAAGCACTCGATCGCGCCGCCAATGCACAACTTTATTGCTAAATCATTGGGTTTGCCTTGGACTTTCTATAGTACCGAATGCCCTACTCTGGATGATGTTATGGACCTGGCAAGAACACCATCGACTGCCGGTCTCGTTGTCACTATGCCCTACAAGAATACCATCATGTCTAAGCTCGACCGCCTCGACGATCTCTCAACTATTGTTGGAGCTTGCAACAACGTTTACCGAGACCCGAGAGATGAGACGAAGTTGATTGGGACTAACACAGACTGGCTAGGCATTAAGGGGTGCCTGCTTGAACGAGGAGATGAGACTACAAGACCGAAGGAGGGCCAGACGACGGTACCCGCACTGCTCGTCGGTGCAGGAGGCGCAAGTCGAGCAGCAGTCTATGCATTGAGCACTCATTTACACTGCCCAATGATCTATTTACTCAACCGCGACGCCGCAGAAGTGGCAGACCTGATACGGGATGTTAAGAAAATACAGCCGACCCCTACTATCATCCATATCAAGTCTGTGGAACAAGCTTCGAGTCTCAGCTCCCCGTACTATATTGTAGGCACAGTGCCGGATTTCCCACCCAGAAGTGACTCGGAACTTGCGGTCGCCGCTGTGTTAGAGCACTTCCTCTCCCGCTCTTCTCCTCCTGGCGTGTTGCTAGATATGTGCTTCAAGCCACGACAGACACGGATCATGAAGCTAGCTCAGAAGCACGGATGGCCCACGGTAGAGGGCACCCATGTCATAGGGTATCAGATTGAACAACAATGGAAGCTATGGACTGGCCAGGATGTCTTGGGAAAGATGGATGGTGACGGAGCTTGGAAGCTCCTCCTTGACGCCGCAGAGACTAGCCCAGCAATTAATTTCTGATGCAGAAACACCCGCTGTAGATTTCTATACAGCTCTGAAGTACAACCCCAACGTTCTCTAAATCGTCATTAATCAACTATCCCGCTACAGATTGAGAGGTATTAGTGGGGGCTTTAGCATAGCCAAGCGTTTCTTCCCCAGATTCCCTGCCCGGATTTAACCTTACCCGGAGGTTATGGTGCTTGTTGGCGCTAATGAACTGCCTTATGCCTTAGTGTAGGCGCATCCTGGGTAAAGGTTGTCATTTAGCAACTAATTTATAGGGCGACAGCACCTCTAAGCTATATAAATCGAATTATTTCTATGATGCCCGCCGTCACAAAGTTCAAGGTAATCAAATATTCAACTCAGTAATTCGCGATAGCTATTGCTGGTTGAGTCCAAGCCGCTGCTCTAGTTTCTTCCAAGCAGCGATGCCGCGAGAAGAATGCTGTGCCGGCACTTCGGCGCCTTCCATGCTCATAGTTCTAGAGAAAAGTTCCATAGAGATCCATCCCTTATATCCCAGCTCGTGAACGATGGTCTTCGCAACAGCTTCAATAGGCAGATACGCGCCGCGATCTGTTTCGTACGCAAATAACCGGGCATTGCGCGACCAGCTCATCCTTGCAGGCTGTCCGTCGACGTGAAACTCATGGCCGCTTACTAGCGGAGTGAGCATGCGTTCTGCGTCCACTATCTGGATGTAGAAGACTTTGTTGACGTCGACTTCCCGGGTCATCGTTTGGAGAGACGTCTGAAGATCAGCATCGGCCTTCGGTGTGGAACCCGTAGACGACGCAGGATCACCCCATACGCGCCCGGCAATATTAAAGGTGTCTAGACACAAGCCGAAGTTAGGACGGTCGACACGCTTACATATCTCCCAAGCTTTCTCCCACGTGTCCACGTGAGTGCTCCAGCAGAGATTCTCGTACGCGAATCGGACAGGGGGGTCTTCTTTGGCACCCATGTCCGCTACTTCACGCAAGTCGGATGCGATTATGTCGAAGTCGCCAACCAACTGATCGGTGGGGAGGAAATTTCCTGGGATCTGAATCGTTTGTGTTCCAAGCTTCTTGACAAGCTGTAACCAAAACTTCATCTTCTCAATGAGTTGGTCATGCTTCTCTCTATCGATTAAGCCTTCGTAGAAGAGGAAAGGCTGTAATCCAATGATCTCGACGCCAACGGACTCACATAGGCGGCATACGTGGTCGGCAGCTTGTAGCAGCTGCTCCGCTGTGGGATTCTCGGTAGAAGATATTTTTCGTGCTAGATACTCAAGGTCTTCGTAGAACACCTCGATACCTTTAAAGCCATCCTTTGCGGCCGTTTTGATCTTGTCGTCAAAGTCATGTAACCATGAACGGCCCAGTGAAGCCGACATAATCGCGGGACGGTATGTAGCGGTCATCGTGATGAGGTATAGTAACACGATTATGTATACTGTAATTGTGCACCGGTGGTTAGCACTACGTCAATAGTTATCTACCTGGTTGATTGACGATTACCGGCTAAAACTTCTCCCTTCGCATTAGTCTAGGTAGCTACATTGTGCTCATCAGGAACTGCTTGACAATCGCCTTGGAGATATGCATACTACTCGGGAAAAAGCTGAATTAGTGACCCTTTGCTACGACATAAAGATTAAAAATAATTAGAAAAATGAAAAAGGGTGTACTATAGCAACCTCTCATAATAATTAGCTCTATAGATAGTACTGCACATGTCGATGATGAATCAATCGTTATTAGAGCCCAGCCACTCTTCTACAGGTGGAGAGGTTTTTTTCTCTTTTCTTCTTTTCAGTTTTGCAACTGCAGATCTACTTATTTCATCTTAACAGGACGTTCTGATCACTAATAGGTGTGGTGCTATGGGGAATGCCTAGGTTCTCTAAGAATCCAAGCGATGCGCCCTCCCTAGATGACGCCAGGTTAGCTAGCACGAACAGACAATATCAGTGTGATTTAGAAGACTTACCAATCGCATGCATCCAGCATCGATAGGCTATTATAGAGGTCATTATTGTCCCCTACTATTCCAAATATGTCACTTTCGCCAGTCGCACTCGTTGCTAAGCAGAGCCCGCGATCGGGTGCTGTGTTTACCAATGGCTCGGAAGGTGGATTCTTATGTACGCTGCTACCATCTCGGCCGATTACGTCGTGAGCACTGGTCTGGTTTTCTCCCCGGGCCTGGGATAGTTCACGGAGTAATGTCTCCCATTGCAGGCGTTCTGGGGTACCCTCGTAATTCCGTCCGCTTCGGTTTATTACACACGTGTCAAATATGTGTATATAAGTGTTTTTAAGAGCGTGTATATGGTCATTATGATTTTCTTGAAGTTGTAAAGAAGCCACATCCAGACTATCTCTCAAGCTTGCCCGATAATCTCGAGCCACTGCCTCCGAGACAGATGATGCTTTGTTTTCTAGTGCCCAGTGCACTATTGCAAAAACCACAAGGGCGTTCGATGATTGGGGAGTAGTTGATGAAGCTGGACATAATGAACTAGGGTTTAGAGTCAAGAGATCCTGTGTCATGCGAACAATGCGTTGTTCGTTGAAGGACTCCGAAGGCGTGGTAACTACCTCGTTGAGTAAACCCACTAGCCCGGCAAATTTAGTGAACAGAGAGAGTATTCGTGCTGGAACTGGTGGGGTTGGGATACTGTGCGTAGTGACTGGGCTCCAAGATTCCCACTCTTCAATTCCATCGACGTTGGTAAGGCCGATTCCGTTTAGATCGTCTTGGGCGAGATAGGCTCGTCTGCCCAACCGTAGAGCTACTATGGTATCCAATATGAAACATCCAAGACCTATTCGCTCACGTTTATCATCAACGGGCTTCGATTCTCTTGGTAGTTGAGTTTGTATGATACCAAGATCGACAGCCATATAAACTGCCTGGCCGATCAGTAGCCATGCCTGTGATAACGAGTCCACACTCAAGTGATAAAGCGTAGAAACTAGACATGCCCAAACTTGCTGTATGCTTGGGCGAATATTTGGTTTCGTGCACAACGCCATCGAGTCCATCGAAAGCTTTCGAGCTAGATCGGACCGAGTTTCATGCTGTGTAGAGTCCAAGGTGGGGGATAAAGCATCCTGGTGCGATGCATAAGCTAAAACTGCCCAGAGAGAGGCCAGATCCTCGTTTAAGAGCTGGTGGCTGGACGTATGATCCGCAAGCACGTGAGCAGTGCGCAAGATATCCTGCTTCGGGATGACAGGAAACCAGCAATGAGTCGTACTATAGTACGCCTCAACCAAACGAAACCAATCCGAAGGTAGCTGCGCGCCTTGTGATGGATATAGCTGAGGCAGCGAGGAATAGGTCGAGATAGACTCTAGTTGGATCAGGGCTTGAGAATCGTTTAGAAACGATTGGTCAGTCGTGTCCGAGGTCGAGGCGTCATTGGAATTTAGGGGGTAGTTCTGCGGTGGGGATGCAGCTAACTCAGGGAAGCCAATATCTACCTCTCCTTCCTGCTGACGGCGAATATCTAATGCATTTATGATCACCGCGTCGAGCTTATCATGTACATCACGGGGACCGCTAAGTTCGCCGTCTTTCGCTTCGACCGACAGGAGAAGCCGCTCCATTTCTTTCCATACATCACTTTGCCTCCATTTATCGGCAAAGGTGCTGGTCTTCGAGTCACGGAGGCTGCTGGGTTGAATATTGCGTATTTTCCTCTCTCCTCGAAGCAGCGAGAGAGCAGAGGCCTCCACGCCATCAACAGAGTGAAACAGAAGACCAAAAAGTATCTCGAGGGCTCGCACATACCCCACCGGCAGGCCACGTTTCTTCTCTCGTTGGGAGTAGCAGCATTGTCTCCTTTGCTTGCGGCACGACCCACAGACGGGATGCGCGCCATCGCAACGTTCTTTCTTGTTTCTACACGTAACGCAGGCCACAGATACTCTGACGCGCTTGGCCTTCCTGTCGCCGTCCTTATCTGCGACTGGGCTTCGGCCACCAAGGGGCATATTGTCAGATATAGGGCCTGCAAACAATCATGTGCATATAGTGGCATCGGCCACAGAGAAAGCTGGGGAAAGCTACCCATGAGCCATACTCGGCGGTTTCGACTATTCATTGTATAGCGTTTCTTGGCCTGGGGACCCCAGAAACCAGACAAAGATGGTAAAATATGGAGCCATGAATAGGATCATTCTAGCCAGTCGGAAGACCCAGATCACGCCGGCAAAGACTTTACCCTTAGACCTTACTATATTAGGTTTACTTTATGTTCTAGCACTTATACTATACACAAGCGACCGCTACCTTGTCCTTTGAAGAGACTGCAAGTAGAATTGATTTTTAGGGCTAGAACTTTGTGTACATGGGTATGCTCTTCGTTGGAGCTACGAGTCAAACTCCTGGGCTTTTTTATTCTGGCTCTCGAGGATGGAGCTGGAGCATTACGCCCCAGATGCCTCTATTATCCTGATAGGTGTTCGGGGTAGCGGGAGGTCAACGCTGGCCTTGCTTGCTGCCAACTTCCTAGGATTTCGCGTTGTCGACATTGATGTCATGTTACGAAAACTTAATGACAAGACTGAGCAAGCATGCACTGCGAGAGACACTCAAGATGAGTCTCGATGCCACCAACTCAACTTGTTACACATGGCCCTGGAGGCCAACCCTACGCGGGCCGTAATCGTTTGCGGATCAAGCTGTGTTCTTCAAACTGGGCAGCAGCTAGTATTGAAATTTGGCAAGACCCATCCTGTCATCTACATTATCAGGGACGCCGATGAGGTTGCGAAATATCTCCGCCATCCGGATACAGCCACAATATCAGAGATCATGGACTCGGGTAGCCCGACATTTAGAAAACTTTCTAATTTTGAATTCTATAATATCTCGGACGACTCGTTCGCCAAATCTTTTGATAAGGCACAGGTTACCGGGCCTCCCTCCCCCTCATTAGTACTGAAGAGAGTCGAGTGTGACTTCCTCAAGCTAGTGGCATCTAGCAGCAGACAAATATCCCCACGGATAGGACATGCTCATACCGTCTCATCACTTGCACCTGTCGAGCTTAGACCCCATACTTATTCATTGTTCCTTACCGTTTCTCAAGTCGCGAGTCTCGGTCGACGGTTAAGCGAGCTTGATATAATAGCGGATACAGTCGAGCTAAGTATCGGGCTGCATGAAATACTTGACGAACAAGGCAATTTCAGCGACGGCAAAGCTACATGGATCAGTAAGATCTTGTATACCTTGCGACGAAATGTTCGACTACCCATTATTTATCATGTTTGCTACGCTGCCGAACCATTTTCGACATCGGAGCAGATGTTGAGAATGAGATACTTGCAAGCCGTGCGGCACGGCCTGCGTCTCGGTGTTGAGTTCGTCACTCTTGATCTCCACCTAAGCACCGAGGAGCTCCAGACTTTCCTTGAGAATAAGTGTTATTCAAAGCTAATCGGCCATTTCCATGATGAGTCACCAGAACCGGATGCGTGGGATGGGGAGTCTCGAAAGAACCTTCTTCTGAGGTCTCAGGAGCTTGGGTTTTCTTTTGTACGGTTTTCCCAGCGTGCAACTTCAAGAGCGGATAATATTTCAATTCAGCGATTCCTTCAGCATGCCCAGCACGTAACCACAAACACCCTAAGGATCATAGCATATAATACCGGGCCCATGGGGCGTATGTCCTGTTTTCTGAACGGCATTTTGTCCCCAGTCACACATCCTTTCATTCGCGAGCAACTCCCACGATGTGAAGGGGATGCTGAAGCCGACTGGATGTTGACCGTGCCCGAAGCACTTGATGCTCTTTATGCATCATGTAAATTAGATCCTTTATTCTTTGGTATTGTTGGCGTAAACGTGCATTCTTCTCTCTCGCCTTTCATGCACAACATGGCGTTGTCATACTGTGGGATGCCGCACGTTTACAAGACATTCCAATACACGTTTTTGAAAGATTTCGCGCCTATACTTCAGGACCCCAGCTTTGGGGGCGCCAGTATTACGAACCCTTTCAAGGCCGAGATCATTCCTCTCCTTGATTCTTTAAGTCCGGCTGCAAGTGCTATTGGCGCTGTAAACACCATTATTCCACTTCGGTCGCATGAGCCTGGCGCATTGCTCGATAGAGAGAAGGCAGGTAGAATACTTGCTCTCTATGGAGAAAACACGGATTGGATTGGTATCCATACTTGCATCCGTCGGAATCTCACCCCTATCAATGCTATGAAAGGTCGCACCATTGGCCTTGTCCTTGGCGCTGGTGGAATGGCCCATGCCGCTGTCTACAGTATGATTTATCTTGGAGTTGAGAAGATCTATGTATGGAATCGGACGAAGGTGAAAGCAGAGAGCATGGCACAGCGCTTTTCTGGGAAGACCTATGCCATGCCAGGACCGTCTACAAGCCGACTACCCGGTGGCGTTAAACAACGACAATTTGGGCCGTCTCAAGTAAAAGTGATATCTTCAATGGGAGCTGAGTGGCCCGGACAAACTGCCCCAAACGTTATAGTCTCATGCATACCTGATCCAAGGTTTCAACTGCCGGAGCAGTGGCTTTCCAGCAAGACAGGTGGAGTATTCATCGAAGTATGTTTTCCAAAAGCCATCTAATATCAGACTCTCATTTTCTAACATCCTATTACTAATAGCTTGCTTATATCCCAATGGAAACTCCTATTTTGAAACAACTTCGTCACGAACACCCTCGATGGCTTACGGTAGATGGTTTACATGCTTTCCCAGAACAGGGAATTGCTCAGTTCGAGTTATTCACTGGAAGGAAGGCTCCCCGGAATCTTATGCGTTCGATTATGCATAGTAAATTCTTGGAATTAGAAGGCAGAAGCTGATTTATATTGTATTCTACTGATACTAAACATGCGAACTGATCCGTTCGCGTTTCGTGATCTCTTGCTCCATCGCGGTTTTCATGACCTCAGTAGGGGCATCGCGTCCCGTCCATTTCTTAAACTGTAAAAACCCCTGTTCAACTAGCACATCCATACCATTAAACACTGTCCATTGCGGGTGTCTCGACACTACCTTCATTGTTGCTGTGACTGGAGGTCGGTATGCCATTTCAATCAGAACTCCGGAGGGCGCGGCAAACAAGGCATCGAGAATTTGAGACTCGTCCAGATGATCAGCTGGGATACAACTAACAACAACGCGAACTGGGGGTCCTCGGATGCTCTTGTCAAGGAATTCTTGCATTGTTGAGCAAATGGAGAATTTCAGTTCTGGGAAATCTTTTGCCATCCTCTCGGCCGACTCTCTTGATCTGTTCAGAATAAACACCTCCCGTATCCCTAGTGACTGAATAGCATAACAAGCTGCGCGAGCTGCACCCCCCGCACCCCATACCAGGGCAGGTGATCTTTCTAGGCCGTCTTTCCGTGCATGGAGCACACAAGTTCGAATGCCGGACCAATCTGTATTGTCTCCTACCAAAATCCGTTTACCGTCGCCGTTATTCTCGACAATAATAGTATTTATGGCGCCAACTGCATATGCCGCAGGAGTTATGTGGTCAAGGAGTCGGCCGACCTGCAGTTTATGAGGAAAAGTAACCGACGCACCGCCGAATTCCGGCTCGTCGATGAGGCGCTCAACACTCGCGTCGATATTTGGGCTTTCGTAGATTGAGTAGTGGCCCCGAAGACCAATCTCTTTAAATCCAGCATTATGAAGCGCTGGTGATAGCGAATGCGAAATGTTATGGCCGAAGATGTAGAACTTTAAATCTCGTTGGTCGTTTGTGATCGAGTCAGAGTTCGAGTTTGAAGCTAGGAACATTTCGTTGATGGTCCAGTGGCAGAACTTGACAGCTAGTTTGTATGGAAGAAAGAGTCGCGTGTTGGAAATGTTTTAACTAATAGAGCTACATCGACAAAAATGCTGATTATGGAGAAGTACATAAAACGCCAACCCCAAACCGGCTAAAAATTATCCTTTTCTAAGATTTCGCGTCTCAAAGGCACACAAACTTGGCGGCGTTGTATTTTCCTCCCGACCGTTGATCATCGTCTAGGTAATCATGTGGCGGAGATGTGGACCTATATAATGTTATTGCCAACTTGGCGATAAAGGCGTCGTTTTCCCGTCACAAATCACGGTTGTATCAGGGATAGTTACCTTTCAAGGGGTAATACATAGATGGCTGAGTTCTTTGCCGGGTGGTCCCCATCTCGGGGCAGTGATTAAGCCCCAAACACGTGATCTAAAATAATGCAGCAATCGGAAATAAATATAGAATCCAGATTTCCAGGGTCCGACGGACATATGTTGTGAGCAGTGATGTCGTTTGCCTGGGCGAAGGTGTATCAATGGTGCGTAACTTTCACTATCCATGACAGCTGAGTTCTCAATATATTCTACTTTGTTGATGTCACGAATATATATTTATTTATCTGGTTCACTTCCAATTATACTCTTCCAATATTGTAATGTATCTCCAATGTCGTATGCTTTGCTAGACAAGCCCTGTGCCTCTTCATCCTCTGCTTGCATGGTGCCAGTAGCTTGGGCCCCGATAGCACAGTTTATCGCAGCCGATTCTATGTAGCTGCTTCAAATTTTGATCAATTTGTATTTGAACATTAGAAGATAGTTATTTCATTCACTGAGGTAGCTATTACAAGATTGAGTCCGGAGATTATCGTCACTAGTTCTCGAAGTTACTGCTTGCTCTCCGGTATCGTATATCATACATCTACATCTCCCTTTCTCCTCGCCTCCCGGATCATGTAGCCCGCCTGACGCCCACCTATCGCAGACTATGGTCGAGTTACTCCCAGCTATCGATGTTCATGTACCTGGCTATCCATTCACTTACACGGAAGGCGATATTTTCTATCATATTTCACGTGATGAAGGCACCGCAGCATGTTACAAGCATCGAAGGAATCTTCACTTCCGCAACGATGAACACACATCAACGAATTGAGCAAAATACGTAAAACTTTTGCGTTCGCTTTTTGATCTCGATCCGATAACTGGATAGAAAGGCGAGAAACAAAGCGAGATTCATAATAGAGAGATTACGAGTGACTTTACAAACATATGTAATTCTAATTCCCCAAACATGTAGAAGGAAAAGAAAGGAGGAAAATGGGGGCGAGGAGGAGCGTTCGCGCCACTGAAATCGATGGTGTGAGAGTGGATGTTATATTCACTTCCTTCCCCGTAACATGTTCTCCACGTAGGCAAATAAGTTCGTAGGGTGCGGCCCGGACCGAAGATGAGCTAAGCAAGACCGAGAGATGGGCACCCAAGCGCGAAAGGGTGGCAAGCCAATGGGTATCGCAGATGGTGGGGTTACGGGAAAAAACAAAGCCGCCGGGACGGCTCGGAACCGGAGCCGAAACAAATGATGTAATTGGAGATGCGCTTCAAATATTGATTCAGCGGCATACATTTGATACCTCAATCTCATCGTGTTTCGCTCCTCCTAGGCTTTTGTCAAAATCACAGCCGCTAACATGGTCGATCTTCACTCTCTGCCTGAAGGTACTTATCCGAGCCATGCCATACGCAACAACGGACCAGATCATCTAGTGATCGAAAGGCTCAAACTTCGTGAGTTAGCTGAGGGTTGGCCTTGTTATCGGTATGTTGCGTTATTCTTATATTTGCTCGTTAGAAATTAGCTATTATGGAAGACTCGAGGCTAACAAAAACTAAATCAAGTGACGCCTGTGAATGGGAAAACCTGGACTCTATCTTCCATCCGGGCGCACATATCTACACCACCTGGACCGGTCGAGTGCCGTATGTAGAATTTAGAGAGGCTTCCAAGATCGGTATGGATAAAGGCGCTTTCATCATGCATCGTTGTCATGGGGTTACGACGGATATTACGCCCGACGCCAAGCGGGCCGTAACGAAGATGAAGGCCACTATCACACAGCGTTTCGTGATTGATGGTTGCGAAGTGGATGTCGAGGCCGACTGCCGCTTCATCTTTTTCTTTGAAAAGATTGATGGTCGCTGGGGTGTACGGTTCGCTCGCCATTGGTACGAGAAGGATAAGATGATACCTACCAACCCAAATAAAATCCCCAAGATAGATGAAGCCAAGCTTGAGTCTTATCCCCTGGGTTATAAGAATCTTGCTTACAGCCAGGAGCTTACCATGGGCGTAACTGTTTTGAAAGATCTACCAGGACACAGACGGCACGTGGGGACAGTAAATGGTCAAAAGCACGATCTGCTCTATCAGCAGGCCAAAGCTTGGCTAGATGGCAACGAGGTCCAGATATAGATAGTCTGGCTTGGTAAAAGAGGCAATTGATGAGTTGAACAAAGTGTGCAATCAACACAAGATTTTGGTCATCTTAGCAGGTAGATGTCCTTTTAGTCGAAACCCCAATTCATGGCGAGCTATTCAATTTCATCTTGTGCACTTTAGAACGTCGATGCGGGGTAGTAACTGTCATAAAAGTTGCCCTATTAACCGCTTATGACGGGTAGTTGTAGTGGGCAAAAAGGGCTAAACACGAAGACCCCCTTACTCTGACCCCTCATGTGAAATTTGACCCTCAGTTTGTGATTTACGTAAGCAACCCCCTTATACTGCTTCAATAGATACACTTAATAAGACAATGAATCCCGCACGGATAATAATACTGTTATTGGAATTGCGGTTTTTCAAGCCTAGACAGAACATGTTATATTATAATTTCAAGATCACTTGTATCTATCTTGACGTCGATCTAGTTTCGAGATGATCAATTCGTCGTAGCGGGAGTCTTGGCGGATCCTCGTCAGATCCTTCCATTATATAGCGTCCACCTGCAGAATAGAGCTATAGGTTGGAAACTTGCTTTAACAGAACCCTGCCAAACATGTGTCCCATATTATAATTACTATACAGACTGCACTAGTTACACGGATTCAACGGAGGTAGGATGCGGGACTATACTACATACAAAGCGTGCCTGCGGCGCAGCAATATATACTTACTCATCGTGCAGTTGTATTCTGGCGAAATAGTTCTCCTTCTAGTTTCTCGATAGGTTTGCGATTCTTAAAACTTGCTGAGGCAGGCCTCGATTAACATATTCGCCTGCTGTTTCTAACTCCGATAAAGGACAGCGACGATGGCTAGCATACAATTCCACCTGTTTGCGCTCCTAGCGCTCGCCGCAACGTTGGCGCGAAGTGATTCGGTCGACTTACTGAACGACATACCGGTCAACACCATCATGGACGAGGGAACCACCTTCGT
This sequence comes from Xylaria curta, assembly GCA_022495235.1. Classification (NCBI taxonomy): domain Eukaryota; kingdom Fungi; phylum Ascomycota; class Sordariomycetes; order Xylariales; family Xylariaceae; genus Xylaria; species Xylaria curta. The sequence continues at coordinate 290,697 of MU375905.1, read as the reverse complement.
GCTAATGTGGAGTTGGGATGGGGACGCGACGGGAGTGGGTAAACTGGACATGTCTTCGTTCATGATCGGAGACCTGAACTCATCTATGGACTACATATTAGAAGGTGAGTTAGCAACACCTACAACATATTCCGAGCTTCTGCGTACTAACTCTTCCTGCAACTCCTTAGATAAGCTCAATTTAACAATGGGACGCTATCCATGGATCGTGACACCGCCCAAGGGTAGAGATACCTTGGATTGGTACTGCAGCTTGGGAATCACCTACGATGGCGGATATCAGGGGACCTCAGGCCGCTCGTTTAGGATTAGAGCTAAGCCTAGCCCTTCAACTACTAGTGCTGCGATGAACTCCACCTCGACGATGACGACGTCGAGCGCGAGCGGCACTGGGACTCAGATAAACGCACCGGATCAGCAGATGCCAGGCGATAGTCGTGGCTCAAATAAGTTACCTGCCGGGACCCTTGCGGGAATCATAGTGGGAGTGATAGTGGGCGTGGGTATCTTCACTACCCTCATCGGCCTTGTCGTGTACTACAGACGAAAAGCTACACGTGAGAAGAAAGTCCTTGCGACGTCTGATGCGGCCGGCCTTGGCGCGGATTCGAAGAAGGATACCGATGTTAATACGCAGTACTTCAAGCCTGAGCTGGAGGCCGCTGGAGCCGAGAGGGTGTATCACGAACTGGACGGTGCCCACCTAGTTCAGGAAGTCGATGCGCCGTCTCACCCGACAGAACTAGACTCAAATGCGAGGTCAGAGCTCTCTGGGGATAGTCGTAGAGAACCGAGGTGAACGTCATCGTGCCAGGATAAATGAGAAATGAAGCACGAGGCCTTGGGGTTGTTCAGTATAAAAACGCCTTTTATTGCCAACCTTGTTTTCCTACAGGCGAGGATCACTGAGATTACGATACACCTTATTGACTCCACTTCATCTGAAAACAAGCTCATATCTATAAGGATCGCGCGACCACGCTTCTAGACCTAGGGCGAATTCAACCCCATGTAAATCCGCTCTTCCTCGTCTCCGGGTATTCAGCAACACACCTACACATCTGGTAGCAACGCGCGGACGGGTCCGCATGGCAGTTCATTTGTCCACTGCCGCAGAAACAGACATCGCCGCAAAGACCGCCCATGCTCCCACCGCACTGCATGGCGTAGCCCGTGGGTGTTGGCGTCGCCGAGGAGGTTGTGGTAGTGGTGGAAGTCGAGGTAGTGGTGCTGGTAGTGATAGTAGTGCTATTGGAGGCCGAGAGGAATACGGCGTGCGCCGACGCCGCAAAGAAAAGTGAGGTCGCGAGAGAGATCTGGGAAGTGTTAGTCGCCAACGCTTGGGAGAACTGGTAGTGAAAAGAGTTGGTTCAGTGAGGATGATCTTACCCTCATCTTGCTCTTGGTCAAGCAATGTTGGTATCGGCGAAAGTATAGCTTTTACAAGCAGAACGAGAGCTATGATGCTTTCGAGTCGCTGAAGACTTTCTAAGAAGCGATAAATACAATAAAAATGAATGAGGGAGACCCTCCAGTTTCACATCATTTATATTTTATGTGGATATTTACAAGTAGAAGCGTCTCTCTGGGATCATGACTTTACCCGAGATGCGACGACTGATGGCAACGACACAACAATACAGGGATCATAGTTGTGCAAACCACGGTCTGTCACAGGTTGGTACGGCAGCAAACAGTTCAGAACAGCTATGTGTGACATATTAACGAGCATTAGAGGAAAGTTGATAAACTCGTATCGTATGACATCCTTACAGAAACAAATCGCCGACGAAAATGTGCTGCTTATCAGGAATCAGGGTCAACAAGTAGCATTTTATCCACGAATGTTTTACTGCCTTCAACACATCATTGACGTTGCTCTAAGGCGCATTCAATTCTGCCGGCTCATTGTTGCATTTGCCGGCGCAAACTCCGGGAGCAAAACTACCCCGACATGGAGATGATCACCGCCGATAGTGCCTAGTTTGGCTATGTCACTATAGCAAAGCACACACACTGTTTAACTTCTACAATTAATTGACTCCAAGATAGTTGTATTAGTTTGTAATAGACACCGGAAATATTACGCTTAGATCAGTGTATTCGTGCAGCCAAATATCTAGCAGACGGTCCTGTGTATGCCGTCTTCCAAGCGTTTGACTATGCCCTCCGAGGTCTTCTGTTGTGAATCACTCTCCTCCTTAGGCCGGAGCACAGAGGCGTCAGCATCTCCCTTCTCAATCAGCGTTTGCGTGACAGAAACGATGTCTGAAATCAAACGGTCCAAGAGGTCTAAGCTCATGCTTTCGCGGACAACGACGCGCAGGATCTCGGTCTGATTCTCATTGGGAGGCAGCGCATAGTTGGGTATTATCCATTGGCGGGCGCGCAGGAGTAGCGAGACATATTCCTGCTTAACGCCAGGGAATTCTTTCTTAAATTCGTCCGAGAGACGAAACGAGACGACGGGTAGTCCGGCTACGTAGTCTGCTGACGTCTCGCCCTCGGTACCTGCTACGGCTTGTTTGGCGCCGGTAACGATGCCCGATACGCCTGACTTCGGCTTGTGAATTTCGGAGACACATGTGTACCAGCCGGTGGCTTCCAGACTCTTGGACAGCAGACGAGCATTGGTCAGGCAGTTTTCCATAATTTCGCGGTAGCCTTTGAAACCAAGGTGAACTAGATTGTAGTATTGCACGATTATTTGAGCCCCAGGGCGGGAGAAGTTCAGTGAGTACGACTGTTCCGTGCCGCCCAGGTAATGCAATTCGAAGATCAGATGTTTGGGTAGGTAGGACTCATCGCGCCAAATAATCCAACCGACTCCTGCGAGCACAAGGCCAAACTTATGACCAGAGGTATTGATAGACTTGACACGAGGCAGCTCAAAGTTCCTATATTTTCGTAAGCATTAAACAGTGGGTGATTACGTATCAATGGGGGACTTACCACTTGGGCCCTCCAGCCCCGGCGTAAGTGAAAGGGGCAACAAATCCACCAGATGCTGCGTCAACATGGATGGGAATGTCAACACCAGTCCGCTTTTCATACTCATCGAGGATCTTGGAGATTTCTTCTACTGGCTCGTAATGGCCGGTATAGGTGCTTCCTAGAATGACGAAGACACCAATGGTGTTCTCGTCAATGTTGTCTTTAACGAGTTCAGGATCCAATCGGTAGTTACTCTTTTCTGACACAGGAAGGATTCGGGCCTCTACTTCAAAGTAGCGCGCAAATTTCTCGAGAGCCACCTGCGCGTTAGCGCCCATGATGATGTTGGGTTTCGAGGTATCAAGGCCCTTGGCGCGACGATGTTCCTGCCATCGACGTTTCATTGCCAAACCTCCCAGATGAATGGCTTCGGAGGAGCCTGTTGTTGCTGTTCCCACTGCCTTCTCGCTCTGGCTAACACCCCAAATCTTGGCAATTATGCTGACGCAGCGTTCATGAATTGCCATCATTGCCGGATACTCATCATTATCCGCGAGATTCTTGGATACTTAAGCGTCAAAAGTCAGCGATATCATCATTTCTTGAAAATAATGCGAAGGCCTCAATACATAAACTGAGACAGACGACAAATATTCTTTTCTCATATTCGCTAATATAAACGCTCATACAAAAGACAAATGAACGACAGTGTTTATTACTTACAGTTCTCTATCATAAGTTGGGTCGCGTTAGGCTCCATATAAGTGCCGACGAAGCTAAGAGCCGTTAGAAGAACCGTACATGCACAGTGCTTAGCCTACGTACCTAGCAAGATTAAGATTTGGCCTGCCATCTAGCTCAAGTTCATCTTTAATGAGCTGATAGACTGTGTCCGCTGGAGCACCATTCTCAGGCAGACTGTATTTGGGCACTTCGACTTGACTTGCGTATCTTGATCCATAGGGGGTGAGGTGCGAGGTCTTTGTCAGCTTGCGTAGCTTTTTACCCCCCTCCGTCAAATGGGCATCGTGGAGACGCTCCACGATCTCTTCTGGGTCAACCTACAAATCTGTCAGCGTGAAAAAGTTATGTGCTAGTATATAGATAGGTGCTTACATGGCGAGCGAGCGGCATTGTGGGATATGTGGTTAATACAAGGGTAGATAGATCACTTTTTAGATGTATTTTAACCTCAGGATGCCAAGTAAGCAGAGAGCACTCGGCCCTTGGCGATGATGGCGATATATATGCATCAAGAAAAGGCGTTTGCCGTGTTTCAAGAAAGCGCTGTATGACGACATGACAACAATGAGATCATTTGGGACCTAGCATTTCTGTACCAGCACGCTGGCAATCCCCACCTATTAGGAAAACAAGCTTTCTGGGCGGGCCTTCAACGGGCTAACCCCTGTAGATCTAGAACTAAGAGTCCAGATCTTGCGACACTGAGGGGTAACTTGACAGGGTGATGTTTCTGTGAGACTCAATACCAATCAATCATTTCCTTTATTATTCGAGACAGGAGAAAACAAGAAAGAATCCAAGTTTCAACCAATCATTTGTAGCATAAATATATGGACAAAACAACTGGACAGGTCAATTATGTAAAACGTTCTAGTCTATTACACGTCTATTCTAGCAATCCGGCGCCAGGCATCACGATCCTCGGTCTCTTTGCTGTTTTGCTCGCTTCGTTACCCACTATATCAATAGCACCACCCACTCCCGGCAGTTCGGCAACTACTAGTTTATTACGTGTACTGGCTAGGGGCATACGCGTTATGCGCGCAAAACGAGGCTAGTATCCAAGGACTGCATCGTATTCTACATTACCTAATCGCTCTCATGTCTGTTCACATACTATAGAATTCCTGGTTGGTGAAGTATGAGGTATATGACCGGTAGGAGGACTTACTTATATTAATGGAACGCCCCGTGACCCCTTGTACAGTCCACGTAGGGACTCCTCGACCCAGTATACGTTCAACAGTTGTCTCAGCATAATTGTCTAGATAAAGCAACTGGTAGAACATCGCGAAGTATTACACAGTTATTCTCACCTTTCAGCGTCTCGCATCTTGTTTGAGGCCTCCTTCACTGGCACCACTACTCCTCGTGATGGCTGCCTTGAGTCATGGTAAGGCTGCCACTATTGCGCAGTCTTCACACTCTTCTGTGTATTGCCAGATTTTCACAATCCTCAACCCCACATCATCAAGTAGTGCCTTCCACTCAGCTCGGGATCGCTCCAAGCCCGCAAAACAGGCAAGCATTGTGATATCTAACTGTGCCGCTCTCCAAGGGACCCCACGCTCTGAGAGCACCATTTCGTCTATCAGTATCACCGACTCCTCGGTCATGGCTATCTTGACGTTCTCAAGAATTTCACGACACTTGCTGCTGGGCCAGTCATGAAGAATGTTGCGAAGATAGTATACGCGAGCACCTGTAGGACTATTAATATACATAGAGGCAGGATAGGAGCTGATAGTATCACCTTTGATTGGCTGGGGAGTGAAGAAGTCATGAACCTGCGTTTCAATCCCTTCAAAGCCCGGCATAGGATTAGCTTGGACCTGCTCGCCGGGGGGTCAGTTGTAAATGCAAGAGGGTCGGCGTTTGTGGCTTAACTGTACGAACCTCTGATATGATACTTGCTTGCTCTTGAAGAACGATGCGACCGGGAACTTGAGGGATTCGATTCTTCAAGGCAATCGACTGATGACCCATTGCTCCACCAATGTCAACAAAAAGAACTGTGGAATCCGTAGCACCCTGAGCGAACTCTTGTACAAAATCCATCACGTCGAGGAAGATCGGAAGCCCTACGCGCTGAACTTTCATCCAAGATAGGAAATAATGAAAGTGTTCAGGCTGATCTTGTAGCCATGGAAAGAAAGGTTTAGAGTTTTGACGACCGAAGTTCCAAGGGCAATGAGTTGCATCTGTGGGATTCATGAAGCTGTTCTGACGTAGGAACTCAGGAAATGCCATAAGTGCCGGGGACACCGTCTTGTAACTATGAACTATTAAGAACTGATATCAATAGGAGACGATCGATTAGGGACATACAAATAATTAATTCCCGACCATCCGCTCTTTGATGCCAGAGCTTTCGTGACATGATTGGCACAATACTCGCTATCACTTGGCTGCGAGACCATTCCCAAAGATTCGTAGTAGCGTAAAAATCGTTCTGCTGGATGATGAGTAAAAGACGGTATCATAGTAAGAGTTCACACGGACTCATTAATACTGGGTCCACGTTGGCCCTTTGCGCAAGCTCTTCACAGGTCAAGAAAGTGCCATCATTCTGAGAAAGAATCTCAAAAGCATGGGTTTCTATCCCTACCTGCGCCATGGATAGCTGAATTGGCTATATTTTGTTAATATCGCCTTGGGATGCGGGGCCGATAGGGGACAACTCACTGTTTTCATAATTCTGTGGAGGGTGTCTCCCGGCTTTTCCATTGATATGGAGAGCTTCCGGCCCGCTTCACGTAGCCTCCTACGGGTGGCCTCATCCTTGACGTTGGAGAGGATGTTCGGGTAGCTGTTGATCTGCTCCAGCTTGTCAGCTAATTCGCGAGCATCTTCTGAGGTGAAACCCATCATCGGGTGGGTAGCAGCCAACGTCATCATTGTGATTAATAGAGAGGTGTTAGAAGGTTCCCATTCGGCCACTTTTATCAAATGTAGCCGTGGGAAGCGCCAGGCCCTTTTATACAAAGCTTCGACCTATGGGGCGAAGGCATTCACCACATGATTGCGCAGGAAGCTATAGCTATGCCTATAGTAAGAACACAGTAATAGATTACCTGCATAATGAATAATTCAGGAATTGACAGTAAATTGAATCCTTAGCCACATACCTCTACATAGCACGGGCTTGTCCATGACTCAAACTCGCTCCGGGGGCATGTTTCTCTGAATGCCCATAGGGATCTGCATGAGGCCAAGCAGGCCAAACTGAAGGGTCAAATTATCCGGCATGACATGACTCTGGTAGATATGACAGGTCAAACTGTGATCATTCAATCACCCATTGGCTGGCTTGACAGATTTCCAACAATGCATATCATGAGGTAGGAACTACTACCATCACTATCGTATCACAAGCCGTCTGGCACGAATTTAGTACATGACGCTTTGGATGAATAAAAAGTTTAAACATCCCTCTCGCCTATTTCACATCCTTTGGATCCTCCTACCTCGTGTACATGCTACACTAAGCTATGAGGACGGTCCGGCTTGATTCGGAATGGAGATGGAGGGATTAGGATTTCTTGTAACACGGCCCGATATGTTGAGGCAACCTCAATCACATTTTATAATATTCATTACAGTGAAACAAGAGGTTTATTCGAGATTAAAATATCTACTACTCTTCAGTTTAGCTTTTCTCGAAGCCTATAGTAGTGCCCCCTTCAAGCCATATGGCTCGACTTCCTCGAAGTCAGTCACTACTCCTTCGACACGTCTTGTTCAATGGCAAAAGGAAAAAGTCGAATCATAAAGGTCTGATGGCCAAGGTGGTTGTAACACAAAGTAGGGAAAGGTTACGGAACGCTACGTAATGCCTTCCGGAAACCGGGGTATAGGGCACGGGCCTTACCGTACATATATATACTAGCGAAGCAATCTCTGCCATGTATTGGATTAAACCTTTCCTCTTTGCGCAATAGCAATAAATCGATACTTGTCACGGCCTCTGGATACTGATAGCAACCCAGGGGCAAGTCTTGAATACTTGTTGTCGCACAAGGAGCTCCAACTACTACATCTACAGGCTAGAGATCTATATACAAAATGCCTTCTTTGTTCTGTCACTCTAGGGAATCGACATGCAGCTGTGGGTATCGCAAGGTATCGCGAGAATCGGACAATACTGGAGCCACCAGCAGTGTGGACTCTGACAATTGCCGCGTCAGTTCATTTGGATTAGAGCATATTAGGATTTCGGCAACGTTCCTACTGTCAGTTTCCTGATTTCTGACGCGCAAATCCGACCTATGTGCAGATACGGCTCCAGCACGTCGCTGATCGGAGGACCCCTTTGTCCAAGTTTTCTCTTAATACCGGCCACTTTCCGTATCGCCTATTCTATTTCAAGAAGCATTTCCGGGTAGCTGATAAAAATGTATCGCCGAGAAGGAATCACGGGAAGCCTCCTCAACGAACAAGGTGGTGATATCCTCGAAAAATGGATGTATCCTCTTGATATATTATGTTTTCGATGTATTGTCGGCCGAGCTACCGGTTTCCGACCCCTCAGTGCGTATCTTGTCTCCTCGGCACTTTCTGGCCAATATATCATATGTGCCAAGGTATTATTAATACAGATTAGGCAAGCTTTCCGTCATGCCGCGACCCATGCACACATTGCATACTATTTAGTTATCTAAAACAGCAGTTCGGTATGCGAATCGAGGTATTATGTGGCATTGGTAGACCAGCCTCTACAATAGCCATGCCACCAATGCCTCATTCCTGGTATCTGAAGACCATTTGGATCTTGCTAGAGTGAGACCGGGTGGGGTATTAATGGCGACTTCGAGGAGATCATACTATTGACATTTGAAGCATTTAAATAAGCACGCGATATCTTGATACCCTTCTTGTTAAAGAAATCGAAGGCCAGCAAACGTGCAGGTATTCAGTTAACTAAGCTATTCGGTCATCTGTACGATTCATTATCTGTTTGCTGAGATAGGAAGGTGGAGGTGAGCCCTGATTGTCGGAAATAACATCGTCAAAACAAGACCTTAGGTAGTATTTTCATGCGTATCCTGACCGCGCTAGCTGTTTCTACTTAGTTTAAGCTTGACTATGATCGCAGAAGAGAAGCCCGAGGAGAGAGCGCGGTATATCTAGTATTTAACTCGGAGTGGATCATTTAACACATGAAGTCATCGCTGCGACAACGATCCGTAATGTACGATTGCTGATCGTCTTAACCTCGTCTCTAACCCTCTAACCTTCCCCAACACTGATAACTTCTTGCGGCCTACGGCACTGTTGAACCCACAATATCACGCGTATATTCGATAGCGATATCCTCAAACACATTGCCGTTTCCGAAATGTTTTCTATCGGGGCATTGTTGTTCTCTGGAAGCCTATTCATTCTTGGCTGGTGGATAGTTTTACAACGGAAATCACCTCTCAAGGCATACCCAGGTCCTGCCTTGGCAAGTAAGTAGTATAGGAGATATTGAGGTAGCAGATGATAGTAGCCCCTAATTTAATTAACAGGCTTGACTAACTTAACGAAATTATTACAGAATACACTAATTGGTGGAGGTTTGGGAAAGTACGAACCGGGCAATATCACCTACACATGCTTAAACTCCATGATAGATACGGTCCGATTGTTCGCATCGGGCCAAATTTACTAGACATCGATATGCCCGAGATTATCAAAACTGTATATGGTTCCGATACAAATTGGCGCAAAGTATGAAAAGGGCTCCATTCCTTCTCGAGGAACGCTAACGAGGAGTTCAGACCGAGTTTTATCAAAATAACAGCGCTGTCATCGACGGCAAGATCACTTATCAACTATTTAGCGAAATCGATCCTGCTAATCACGCAAGGATGAAACGGCCCATTGTGAAATACTTTACTCAAAGCAATGTGCTCTCCAAAGAGATATTAATGGACAAAGCTATTAAAAACATTTGTCGACACTTGAACGCGTCCTTCAACGATAAAGACTGTGACCTCGGGGAATGGATCGCATTTTGTAAGTTCACCTCATTTTCTAACTCCTCTGGTAGCTTACCCGTATGATAGGCGCGTGGGATATACTTGGTATGATGGTGTTTAGTCAGCCGTTCGGATACATGGACAATGGCCGTGACTTCGATGGAACTATTAAGATCGCCGATCAGGCTCTAGACTAGTATGGTTCTCCTTGCTTTAATACGCTCACGAGTTGACAAACATACACTTAGCTTCGCTGCAGTTGGCCAGATGCCTTTGCTTGATCACCTTTTGGACAAGAATCCTATAATGCGCCTTGGTCCGCCGAATCTTGGGAATATTACACGTATCGCTGCCGAGCACCTTGTAAACCGACTACAAGGAGTTAACCACATACAAGCTGATGTTCCCGACTTCCTCCAGAACTTCGTTGATGCGAAAAACTCACGGCCCGAAGTCACCGAAACTGATGTGCTGGTTAATCTACTAACTACGCTAATTGCTGGAGCCGACACGACCGCAATCACGATACGCACGATCTTCTATTATACCCTCAAAAGCCCAGAAATTTACAATCGGCTTGAAAGTGAAATTCTCGATGCCAAGCTTGGGCAGCCAGCTTCTTATCGTCTGTCACGAGCTATACCTTGTAACCTGTACCCGGTACATCAAACTTGAATATCCTCTGACATCACCTTTCTAGATCTCGAAGCTACCGTCCGCGAAGCAATGCGCATCCATCCAGCTGTATGCATGCTTCTTGAGAGATATGTACCGGAACCGGGTCTAAGTCTGCCAGATGGCAGTTTCATCCCAGCAGGCACAGCTATAGGGGTAAACCCATATGTTATAGGTCGTAATAAGAAGGTCTGGGGCCCTGATGCAGACAAGTTCAGGCCTGAGCGTTGGCTTCGAGGTGATGAAGAGAGTGATAAAGCGTATCATGAACGCATGAAACTCTTCAACGCTGCCGATCTCACTTTCGGTGGGGGTGCTCGTGTGTGTATTGGCCGACACATAGCATATTTGGAAGTTTATAAAGTCGTCGCGACACTTATTAGTAACTTCAAAATTAAGCTGGTAGACATTGACCGAGAATGGGAAGTGGTAGGAAGCTGGTTTCCACGGCAAAAGGGGCTTATTTGTCATCTTCAGAGTCGCTCATAACTCTCCGAAGCTTTGGCGTAGGTGGGCCTCAAGTACGCTGTTACACAAAGGGTCTGGCCCTATGCAAATCAATCTTCTGCTGATCAATATACAAGGTTACATTTGCTTTATCTGCATATGAACTGAAGATTACATGGTGATATAATGCGATGTACTTGTCTTGGCGTAGCCAGGGCTCAGGGGTAGGTAAGTTACCCGTGTCAGCTCACCAATAACCATAATAATAATATGACGGTTTAGCATAGTTTAGGCTGTTTGATATTTCCGAATTGACTGTGCCCTATCTATATGGCAATGATTGCGCGACCAATAGATGCAACAGAGACAGAAAAAGACAAGAGAAAACGCTTGGGTTGGCAATCTAAGTACATATCGTCACATGAGAGATAAAATGCTTAGCTAGTTGCTAGATATCAAACTTAACCCTCAACTACCACCGGATGCCATCCTCCTAGGATATTCGCGGGATTTTCGTATTCAGCGATAATCTCCTTATCTTTTGGAGCTGTCAATTGTCTGGAGATATTCAACCTCTGAGACACATCAATTGGCTGACCTCGTAGGTCCGTAGTGTTGTATTCCCAAAATCTCACATGACTACTATCGAATGGGAGTCCTTGCACAGGGCCCCAACCTTCAGGAGCGATTCCGTCCGTCTTCGTGTTGATGAGTACCATCTCCGCAAATGGCCAGTTATCCATCACACCGCCCGAGTTATCGGGCAGACGCGCAAATGTTGAGTTACCCTGCACACCGACAATGGTGCTATCGACGAAGATATTACCGTGAATCCCTTGAACCGTCCGTGTCCATGTTACCGGCCCGATTGATTCGATTCTGCTGCGTAGCCAGTACACGCTTCCATATCCCAAAACAGTGTCTCCCGTACCTGTCAGCTTGCTGTCAGTCACGTAGAGTGTGCCGTAGGTCGTCAAAGCATCGCCAGCCCCGTTAAGCGTCATGTGGTCTAGGACTATTCGCACGCCGTCGGCGAGCAAAGCCTCGGCCTGACCGGGGTAGTAATTGTTGATGGTAAAACTACTAAGCTGCAAATCCGCCACCCCGCGGAAGGAGAATGCTGGGCGACGAGAAGGACCCTGCCGATTTGGAGGATTAAAGGCGCTGTTGTTGGGATAGCCGACGATCGTCTTTTCGCGGTTCTGGCCGCGGATGACGAGGTTCGACTTGTACTGCCAGAATACGAGTTCTTCGTAGTTCCCGTTCTTGATATAGATAGTCGTGCGCTTGGTTGGGTTCGCAGGCGCCCAGTCAATGGCCCCTTGGACCGTGTTGAAGTCGCCAGACCCGTCAGCCGCCACCACGACCCTTGTAGCACCGGCCTTTGGGCCGCGGGCTTTGGTTGAGAACCTCCATGGTTGGTCTATGGTAAATCCACTGAAAGAACCCCTTGCTAGCTTAAGTACACTTGGCTCGATCTCGACGAGATACGTACGCCCGTAAGTAAGCTTGTTATTGTGCAGATATATGGTAGCAGTGTTGTTCCTAACGATGATCGGATAGAAATAGAAGTCTAGACCGCCAATGATGTTGGTTTGATACTTAGTCGTGTCAGTATAGTTGGCTTTGGTGGAACCATTGCCGTACGGGCTTGGCGAGAATGGGACCGATAAGTCCAAGGTATCAACAAGGTTTTGATCTTCTGAATCGTAGACATTGATTTTACCTGATGAGCCTATTGTCGGTAGTGATGAAAACGTGAGCTTTAATTGCACGTCTGGGTTGATATTTTGCTGGCCATTTGAAGGATATAATTGGATGTCGACCCCAAAAGCATCCTTCTCCAATACAGCTCCCCTCACTGTTGCTACGATAGCGGTCAGAACCAAACGAGCTTTCATTTTCGCATCGTTTCCACTCGAAATCGAGGATGTGATAGCAATGAGATACTTGCATTTGAAGCATTAAATAATTACTGCCCGGGTTATTCATTTTGCGCCAGTCAGGCTTTACGGAATAAAGAAGACCGAATTGGAGAAGCATGGTCAACTCATAACCTTCCGGAAATATTATAGTCTGACTCCTTCGAGTAGTCTCGTTATTTAACCTGGCGCTTTTGGGGACAAACTGTGGGGGAGACTTACTCATCAATTACCCCACCAACATTATATCAACGACATGAAGCTTCAACAGACTCTCTACCGGAATTCCGTCAAATCTTAATAATCAGTCCCCTTGCCCTTGATAAATGGCATTCGCGACGTCTAGTTAACATAGTGTAAGCTTATGTTTTCAATTAGAGCATTATTTTTATATGGCTGGTTAGTGAAGGTCACTTGAATAGATGGCAGCTCTATTGAGTGAAATAAGACTATTTGTTCAGCTGCTAATAGAAATGGAATGCTCTCATTCTACCTGAGAGGTGAAATATTCCGTATAGTTTAAATTTGGTGATATTTCCAGCAAAGAAAATATTTGAGATGCACTTCCGTCACCAACAATCGATTAATTCTATTGAGGGCTATCTCTTATTGAAATCATTGGGCCGGCTAAGGGGATGCTAGCTACACATTAGTTGAGCCCATTGCGATCATTGGGCTCTTATTCCAAGTTTGGGCTGGGGACGCAGATGGATTGATAAAATCTTCTAAAGCATTAACATTATCATCGAAATGTCCAGATCACGCTGGCCATAGCGCGCCGTAAGATGGAAGTGGTTAGCACCCCAACCCCTGTACTCATTCCTGATTCCGATAACAATCAGGAAATTTTGGCTATGAAAGCTCCGTGCTCTGATTTGAGTCAACCTTCACAGTCCACATTACAACTCAGCATGGACAAGTTCACCATCCTACCTCAGCATGAGGGCTACCTACCCTGCTTCCTCCTAATGGTGAGCAACTCCTGCGATGAAACATTTAAAATAGCTATATAATTCGTGAGACGAGATCACTGATCGCCGAATAGCCAGCATTAATGGCAGCAATCCATACCGTGGTGTGCTACGTCAACAGTCCGACAGCAGCGCTTACCCAATTCAGTGGCCCTGCGGCACCGCCGCCCAATGGTCTACTGGCGCGAGTATACGGCGTCAAGAACATCTACACTAGTCTCATCCGCTTCTATGCTGCCTATCACATCTCCAATCCTCAAATCTACGATCTGGCTATCTTGACTTTTGTCGGAGTACTGTTCTTGTATGCTGGAGAGGTCTTCGTATTTAGGACTTCTCGCTTGAAGGAGACTGCATTCTCATTCGTTCTCAGTGGCTCGGCTCTTGTGTGGATGGTTTCTCAGCGCGAGTGGTATCTTTCATAGAACTAATGTGCGGTTCGGAAGTGTATATAGGGCCTCCGCCTACCTATACTGTTTTCGTAGCCGGTAATGGATGATATTACCCACGGTAGCTCAACCCAAAGGTCTTGAGGAGATTAGCCTGGTGATAATGCTAAATAGTTGACAAGGTATTCATAGCGATAAAAGTACCGATGTATCTCGCGAGCAATATCAATCTGTAGTAGCCTACGAAGCTCTACACACATACACAGCAAAGAAATCTGCGGCAAAGCCGAGAAATGGCTGATATAGTCAGAGACCTGTTTGGATTGTGTACGAAGCTAAAGGGTAGAGAGAGTCTGTGTTCTGTAGAAGAACACGCGGGGAAGCAGACCCCCACTTGTACACGTGGTCACGTGACAGTACACTTTCTCAAGGGGCACCTTACCTAGCGACCCACTTGAGTCATAGCAGAGTCACCATCCGATCCACTGCCAGTGACTGTGCGCAGGCCAATTACAGCGGCGTAGGCTAGCCCCTCAACAATTCACTGCATCAAGATATTATCAGAAAGCATCAACCCCACCAAAATTTGCATAGCTTGAGACTTTGAGTTGGGCCGTCTTCGGAGCTGGAAATCCAAAAAACCTCGACACCTTCTTGGCTTGAGTTATATCAAAGACACCTACATCTTCCCCTCTCACGACCACCTTTCACATCTTGCCCTTTTTTTTTAATTTTAATCCAGGACCTCAACGAATCCTACCATGGCGCCAGAACGTGTTTGCCTGTAAGTTAATTCACCACTTGTGTGATCTGGCACCTGATAATTGACATCATACAGCGCCTACTCCGGCGGTAAGTCGAGAGCTCGAGAGACAACGTCATAGGTATGCTTATAGATATCACAGGACTTGATACAAGTACTATACTTCGTTGGCTCGTCCTTCAAGGCTACGAGGTTGTTTGTTTCTTGGCGGACTGCGGTCAGGAGGAAGACTTCGAGGCTGTCAAGTCTAAAGCCCTTAAGCTCGGCGCGGAGCGGATGATCATCCAAGATGTCCAACAGGAGCTGATCGACGAATTGGTGTGGCCCGCGATTCAATGTGCGTCTCCCCTAATTTGCTACTGGAATGACTGCCATGAGTCTACTGACGCCGAACCTATAGGCAACGCAATCTATGAGGACCGATGTAAGATAGTCGCCTTGGACGCTATGACACCGCTAACGCCCTAAAGACCTACTCGGAACAAGTCTCGCCCGCCCAGTCATTGCCAGGGCGATGGTTAAGGTTGCCAAGGAGAATAACTGCACGATCCTGAGTCACGGATGTAAGTAGCCTCTTGGTTGAGTTCTCCTGCAGTCGCCGTGTCGTCAAGCCACTAACACTGGTGTCTTTGGTTAAGGTACTGGTAAGGGTAATGAGTATGTCTGGAGATATTTCTAGTTTGCCTCTGACTCCGTACTTACTTCCTCTCCCAGTCAAGTCCGCTTCGAGCTGGCTTGGAAGGCCTGCGACCCGACCTTGAATGTTCTAGCCCCCTGGCGTATACCCGAGTTTTGTAAACAATTCGCGTAAGTTATTCCTCCACTTTTGCTATTGCATACTCAAGTTGACAATATTATAGGGGGCGTGCGGATCTCCTTGCATTCGCCAAGGAGCAGAACATCCCCGTCAGCTCTACTCCCAAGGCCCCCTGGTCGATGGATGAGAACATTATCCACACAAGCTACGAGGCTGGTGTAGGTCGCCTTATATACACCTATTGCTCTTTATCTTGCACTGACGCTGAAATTATCAGATTCTCGAGAAAACAGAGGAAGAGCCACCGAAGGAGATGTGGAAGCGTACAGTTGGTGAGGCATCTCAGTCTATGCATTTCGGATAGACTATATGCTAACATCTCTCTAAAGATCCTATGACAGCTCCTGATAAGCCTACACCCTTTACTGTCTACTTTGCTGAGGGTGTTCCTGTAAAGCTCGAGGTTGAGGGCAAGGTTGTTACTGGCTCCCTGGAGATTTTTAAGGAGGCAAATGAGATCGGCCGGGCTAATGGTGAGGCTGTCATCCGAATGGCTTGAGGTTGGGTTTATACTGATATGATACTAGGCATTGGACGTGTCGATATTGTTGAGTCGAGGTTTATTGGTGAGTCTACGCTTCGGGCATCTGCTGTTATCAGTTATGTTATTTACTAACAACTTCTAGGCCTAAAGAGCAGGGGCTGTTACGGTATGTTATTTGATGTAGACAATTAATCGAATATTTTTTAACCTCGTCTCTAGATACCCCAGGCCTCACTATTCTCCGCCAGGCTCATCTGGACCTGGAAGGCCTCGTTATGGACTCTAAGGTCCGCGCTATTCGCGACCGTCTCTCGCACGACTGGTCCACCGCTATCTACAACGGTGAGTTCTTTATCCGCGCTATCTGCCAAATCTGAACACTCTAACCCGTAAACTAGGCATGTACTTCACGCCTGAGCGTGAGTTCGTTGAGCACGCCATAAAGTTCTCGCAGCGCCAGGTTGATGGTAAGGTTAACCTTGTCGCCTACAAGGGCTGCGCCTATGTTGTCGGCCGCTCCAGCGAAACGTCCAACCTCTATTCTGAGGACGAGAGCAGTATGGACACGCTCGATATGAACTGGACACCACAGGACACAACCGGTTTTATCGCGATCCAGGGCATTAGGATCCAGAAGTACGGCGAGCGCAAGATCAAGGATGGCGAGCCCCTCGCCCGTGTCTAGGTGCAGACTTACGATGCTGGCCTTGTGAGGGCGTCTGGCGCCCGGGGCGGGGGAGCCTGTGGCTTGACTGTATGCCTAAGCGCAGGTATAGAGTGTACTCCATGTTGCTGATAAGTCCCCTTACCGATGGAACAACGGCCGGCCGTGGCAGTGGAGCCTGATGTTCCGCAAATGATTTGAGCACAAATAACGTATTAGCCTCAATGCTATTGCTGCCTACATCGATGAATGGGAGCGGTATAAGGAGGAGCTACCGGAGTTTTCGAGGAAATATCTTTAAGCGCAAGTAGAGAAGAATCCAGGATGGGAAGAGATGAAAGCTCCGAAGAACCCGATTTTGAGAGGCTACACAGCTCCGAAGGAAGACTCATGTACGCTGTCAGCGATCATGGAGCACGAATACGGTGAGAAGTTGCCTGAAATGTTTGCTTTTGGGAGAGTGCAAGGGAGGAATCTGGTTCTATGGGCGACTACTTCTATGTATCTCCCTTTCTTGATACTATAAAAAGGTCATTTCAGCTTTGGATGAGATAAGCTTAGGAAATTATGTTTGAATTTCTTAGTACGTGAGGGAGGGTATTAGAAATCTAGGTGCTACCAGCTGTGAGAAGAGGCGAGTGCTGATTGTGCCTATAATTACATCCACCCCAGGAAGGTAGCTATACAGATTAGCTGTGCAATACTACCTTTGTAAACATCGAAAAACATGTCCCCTCATCAACGCAGGTGTAAGGGATGGAACCATGAAGGATATGCAGATGCCTGCCAAAATAAGCAGCCGGAACAGTCACTTGCCTACCCTTTTTCTTCAAACGCTATCAAAACTGTTGCATGTCATATGATTTTTTTTGTACTAGGATGGAATGAATCCAAAAGAAAATTAACTTTCGTATCAATATACTAGAAGGGTTCGATAGTAAACTATGTAGATTAGTATGTGAGGATCAAATATCAAATATGGTAGTGCTTTCTCTAGAGTAGTGTGTTTTCCTTAATGTTTGCGAATGATAGGACTCAGGGATTTATCAATCCTATCCCTTTCCTCCTAGTTCAAACATAGTCCTAGTATTACGGCTCCCTTGGTGCTATCGAAATGTGACTTGTAATCATCCTTGTTGACAAAGGACTTGTGTCTATATAACGAAGCAGCCCACGAAGGAGATTGACTTACGCAACAACGACAGTCCTCACCCACTTTCTGCTCTTACGATATATATCAAGCCAACCCATTCGAATCCCACATTTCAGCAAACGGAAAATGAATCAATTCACAATAAGCACCAACTCATCTGCGAGGCTATTGTTCAATAAGGCCGACTTGGAATGCGTCACACAGATTTTGTGCCTTGAAGCGGTTAATATTGTAAACGTTCCCCAGGGTGCCATCCATCGTGAGTGGAATTACATTTGGGAAGATGTGATATTATGGATTGACGGGGGCCTTGGCGAGGGTCTTGACGAAGATCTTGACGAAGACCTTCCGCATTACAAAAATCTCTACCCGGACATAGGCCACGGGGCACTCCTCATCGCCGATCTATGGAAACGCTCAGAAGATATGGCTATTACAGGATTATCACCTATATTCATCTTTCTAACAATACCAGATTCTATCACAGATCTCAGAAAGGCATGGAGGTGCCTTCTATGTACCCTAATCTGCGAGATATCGAGTCACATCAAACACATCTGCTCCACAAAAGTAGGAGAATGCAGAGTTCTTGGGGGTCAATATATTTACAGATATTTCTCTGGTGCTGACATAAATCGCGGCGGAGAAGATGATGTCGGTTCGCTCATTGAGCTCTTGTCTGCTTTTCAACACTGCGACTACGATATGGACCACTCCTACGTAGTGGTCATCGACAGAATGACAAGACTCTTTGCTGGTTGCAGTTCGGACTATTCTGAGGCGTTCTTTTCCGCTCTTAAAGAGACATTGGTTAAGAAAATGAGGGCATATATTCTCTTCGTTGATGAAATGTAGCCCGCGGGAGAAATACATGTTCAGATGATGAGTGTCCGGAATGAAGAGACCTGTCTGCAGCCAGAGGGCCATAGTTGGGACTCGATAGAGTACCACCCAAATCAATGAGAGCCCAGTCCCTCATATACACAGAATCTACTAGTTCTACACCCTGGGGCCGTGAATCGGGCAGTTCTGCGATAGCCTGGTATATGCGCTATATATCTCTCCTATTATATATACAGCCAAAACCTAGCATATTAAAGGTATTCAGATCCTTCTCTTCGCACAGAAACGGCATTCTGTGGATACCCATGTGCTTAACCCCCTATGGGATCCCCACTTTGGGAGTAGAAATGACAATTCATCTTTTTATCTATGTGAAATTGTGAAATTTTAGGTCAATTTATGTTAATGCTAAAGATAGGCGCTATTTGAATTTGGTCATTTTGCGATAATTTCTTATATGCCAGTTATGCTAACCAGAAAAACGTTTTGGCCACAAGTAGTGCCGTTCGAGACAGCATCATCAGTGATTTAATAATACGGATCAGAACAAGACCAATACGATACTCATAAGACATGGACGAGCACTCGTAGGGGTTTTAATGCACGAAACCAACTATCAAAATCCTGTCATAAGCCGATCTATGATATGCGCAGAAGCTCTTTGTTCTGGAGTTTCAAGTGTGTAGTTGAGGCTTGCGACACCGGCTCCTGGAGTCTTGACTGTGACTCCAATATGATTCAAAAGCTTTTGCTCGAATTCAGCGATAATACGCTTTTTGTAGTGTCCTACTGTCAAATACTAACAATGGAGACTATATCAGCGCACGAAGTACTATGCGCGACTAGAAAACACAATACTCGAACCCTTCACCTCATTTTTAACCTTCACTCAAAGTCGGCTATTTCAGAAGAGCACAATATCCTGATTGCTGATATTTTTCAAGTTGTCATTCATCAATTCTTTGACACTGATAGCCATATCCTCGAGGAGTCAGATCTAAGGACGAACAGCTACAATAACGAAAAGGGGTCGACTTGATTGTGTGCTACTACAACAACATCATCGACGACAATCAGATGAGAACTGCAGTCAATGCCTTCGAGGGGAACATATTCTTTATATGCGACAAAAACGAGTCGTTGACGATTTCAGCAGTCGGCTCACTACTGCCATGTCTCTCTAGCTCAGTCCAGAAAACGGCTATGTTTGACATTAGCTCTTCTATAACACCAAATAGACACGGTTATGTAGTAAAGAAAGACCTAGGTAGCGTGCCAACAAGCCTCAAGAAATCGTGGCTTATAATCCTTAGTCTTGGTGCTGATGAGTTCATAATTAGTGACAATTCCTTCTCAAAAGGTGGCGACTCGATTCGTGCCATGGAACTTGTCGCCACCGCTCGGCATTCCGGAGTTCATGTATCGGTTGCTAAGATCTTCAAAAATCCAGTTTTCAAGGAAAGAGAAGAGATCGTCCCAACAACGCCATTGCAGGTCGAGTTCATGGTCTCGTCCCAGATAAAGTCTGGCATAAACATGCTCCCAAGGGCATTTCTAAAAATCAATTCCGGGAATTGTTAAAGTCAGACCGCGACACTGCCATGACAATCCTCTAATGAGATACCTAATGAACAACGTCTCGCCTCGGGTTCAGGTCATAGTAGCCATGCATCACGCCACGTACGACGGATTCACTCGTGCGCGGAAGCCCTTTCTTTCCGGCGCCTTCGTTCGTTATATATAGGATTATCTTTCCGACTACTCCGAGTAGATACCACGACAGAAATGTCGATCAAGGCTGAGCATCACATTGCCGACAATCCTACACGCCGCGTGGGTCAAGCTCATTAACTAGCACACGGGCGAGACTGACATTGTCTTCGGCACGAGGGTTTCGGGGAGGAGCGGCCCTGGTGGACGGGATCATGAACATGCTCGAGCCCACGATCGCTCACGTACTTATGAGGGTGAGACTTACCGACGATGATATCCCTACCGGTGGCCTCTCTAGGATTGCGGAGTGGCTATTTAAAGTGCAAGAGGAAGTGCAGGACTACATTTATTTCAACGACTGGGCTCTTCTGCTAGACGTCTTTCCCTCTGAAGCGGCTGACTCGGCATATTATGTTACGATTCACGTGTCTTAACCGATGCGCAAGTGGCCGACGTACCTAAGTGAGGGATTTCGATTAGGGGGTGGCTCGATGCTCTAGCCGTTGGTCACGATGCAACTAGGTATAGGTCGCTTGCAGTTGGACAGTGACTCGGCTAAGGGTGCATAGATAGCCGACCGGATCGTCCAGGGTATAAAATGACGCCCACGTGCACTTATATAATCGTGTGTGTGTCTTGTGGTGGCATGACTTGCCTATTTGATCAACTGAGTTATTGATGTGGTTTTCAGCTGCTAGAATTAATCGCCTGCAGCCACTATCTATATCGCCCTATGGCTGCCAGGTCATAAGCGATTACTTTAGAATGCCGGTTATGGGGCCCCACTAAGGGGCGGCGGGCGTATAGTAGCCGACCCGCCGCTCGCCAGTTCACTTCTTGGCAGATCAATCTTTTAGGTAGTCTAGATCCCATGTTCGCGGTCTTATTCTAAGTTGACCACTCAGTTTAGCGTACTGGACTAACCTAGCGTGTGTACCTGGCAGGCGTATACCCAGATTAAGCACGTCCACGGTAATCCACTATTGGCGCTGCCTTCATTTCCAACTTTCTCCCATTTAACTAACTCCTCCTCGTTCGCTAATTGCCAATCGTGCTGACGAAACAGCACTCCTTCAAAACACCAACACGTGCAATCGCCGTAATCGTCGTCGTATACTCCCGAGCCGTTCTGCCGTACGAACCGAGTACTAAAGGACATCCACCCTCCCTTCCCCTCCACCGATTCACCTTAATTCCCGCCGGATCTAAAACACGACCATTCCACCCCTTTTCGCAAACTTCCCAGAACAGAACAAGAACCGAACATAACCAACGTTCCGCAAAATGCCGCTCTGTGGATTAGGAGGATCGAAGACAGTACAGCGCAAGCTGGTGCTTCTGTAGGTTGCAGCCGCATCTGCCCATCTGCCCCCCCCGCGATGCACAGGGTCCTCGGCTTACAACTTGTGATTCTAGTGGAGATGGTGCTTGCGGAAAGACATCTCTGTTGAACGTCTTCACAAGAGGATATTTCCCGACAGTCTATGAGCCTACGGTCTTTGAAAACTACGTTCATGGTGAGTCAACAGTCCAAACTCTACCGTTTCCAAAGCAACCCTCGCGCTGCCAATGATACACTAGACTGCTAGATCATGTGCAATGATTGGATTATAGACAACTAATAAGATGATGGCATCTAGATATTTTTGTGGACAACGTGCACATCGAGCTGTCGCTATGGGACACAGCAGGACAAGAAGAATTCGATCGTCTGCGAAGTCTCTCCTACGATAACACGGACGTCGTCGTGCTCTGCTTCAGCGTCGATAGCAAAGACTCACTAGAGAACGTCGAGAGCAAGTGGATCGGCGAGATCCAGGAGAACTGCCCCGGCGTGAAGCTCGTCCTCGTCGCCCTGAAGTGCGATCTCCGCGAAAACGGCGAAGAGGAGGAAGAGGGCGCTGCTCCCGCCGCCGCCGCCCCCACCACTGACGGTGCGCAGCGCGAAAAGAAGCCCATGATCGAGTACAACCAGGGTCTCGATGTCGCGCGACGGATCAAGGCTATGCGCTATCTCGAGTGCTCGGCCATGAGGAATCGGGGCGTCAATGAGGCGTTCACCGAGGCTGCCCGCGTCGCGCTGAGCGTGAAGCCCAGCGGCGAGCAGGAATCTAAGTGCGTCATGATGTAAACCAACGACTACCACCAAATCCCTCTCCCAGTTATCAGCGACAGACTCGCCATATTGTCGAGCCGTACGAAACCGACCGGGACTTGTGTACTTTCCACCAGTTCAACTTCTTTTTTCACGCGCGAGTCATTCCGCCACGCAACCTTCGCCCGCAACGAAGGTGCATGTTTAGACGCCAAAGAGCGCCAGCCCATGCCTGTTTTCGAGCCAATCACGCATTCAAACCGCCCTTCTTGTACATATTACCTACCCGCTCGGTGTTTTCGCATATACACCCCCCTGCACTTTTGTGTGTTGATGCCCTTTTTTATGTTTTTTTAAATCTTTTTTAATCAGTTCAGAACTGGGATCGGCGGGCCTCGGATTTGTTTGGTACGGGATCTTTTGTCATCGTGCGCAACGCTTTATAAGCTAGACAGACCTTTTTTCAAAACCTTGAAATGACGAAGTCAAGGGGGAAATTAGCTGTTAGAATGCAAATGGCGAGTTTCGCCATCGTCGATCGCATTCTTCCTTCACTTACTGCGCTTTCCTTTGTACATGCGTATATGCGCGTGCTGGCCGAGCAAGCAAGTCAGTTAGGATTGGGAAGCTAAAGACAGGAATGTACAGAAATGTCAAAAACTAATGTTATTACGCAATCTTTTTGCCGCGCTCTAACTTCTTTTCTTTTGCAAGGGATATGCTTGGTTCTTTTAGCTTGTGAACTGAGTTCATCTAACCGCGCGCCCGCGCGAGATTGGTGAGGAAATTGCCATGTGGTTTTCGAACCCCACCCCTCATCAAAAACGTATAGTACTTTCTTAGCAGGGAATGAATAAACGGGGTGCATTGACAGACCGGGATATCGGGGCGAGCCGGCGCCGGCGGCTAAGAAGTTGCCGGAACCCTACCTATAGTTCAGGAACTTCGTCCTTATTAACGCTTCTAAACTTTTTAGATATCCTTTCCAAGACTCTACCATCAATGGTAGGCAAGGTACTCAAATGTAACATATACGGGTAGCAGATGCAACCGTACCATTGCACTTTGACGATCACTGAGGGATCGGCCCTGGTTGTACTTCAGCCGCACGAGGCGCCCGCATGAGTCCCCAATAGTTAAGAGCTTCTGGGATGAGTATCGAGGGTCTAGATCACATAGTTCTCTTGCTATGGATAGCTCTGTCGGCTCCACGCTTCGCTATACTCGATGCTTTGCCGCGAAGATTTGATTTCGATTTTGAATGAGATGAAGTTACCAAGGTTAGCGTATATAGTTTTGTGGCGGAGAAAACGATGCCCTTGGCTATTAACGGAATCGACGGTTTATATAGGCTTTCTATCACATAACCACTATTAGCGGATTCTTGAACCAGGAATCTTTCTGGCTCTGGGTTTACTCATTCCTGTCGTTGTGAACAAGGTGGTGCGATTCTCGGAGCTATTCTTCCGCGTTCATTCTTGTTACCACTTGCATGTTTATTAGTGGCTTGTAAACATGCCTGCGACTGGAATTGTGTGAGATTGCTTCCGCTTTCAATTTGTGTTTAAATACGGACTCACATTCGGCAAAACAATTCCGAATTTTTGTTGTCAGATTATTCTCGGGGCTATCTTACAGGCATGGTAAGTATTACCGTACTTTCGAACATTGGCTGACGGATTATCCACAGACGTGTAACCGCAGCAAGACACATCCGATCGTATCGATACTATCCGATTACTCTACACATGTAAGTTCGTACGTATCTACCCAAACTTTCCATTAAATAAACAATAATAAAAGGGACCTGCCTATCATGGCATTGGAAAAGAACGATGGCCAAAAGTGGCGAAACAGGAGGGATAGGATTCGAGAGAAGTTTATCCTGGCCATCATTGTTCCCGCTTGATTGTCCGAATATGTAACTATGTATATTAAGATTGACGACTATCATACGTGACCCACGTGAATGGGGTGAAAAGCTTCACCACCACGTCCTCTTTGCTTGTGTGGCGGTCAGTGACTTTTTGATCTATGGGTATAGTACTCTAGAAGCTGTGCGGGAAGGAAAGTGCGGTGCCAAAACCGAGCCAGGCTACCAGGCGAGGAAGCGATCAGACACATTGATCAGTTATGTAATCAGATAGACACAAAATCAAAAACCACTATCGATCTGATCAAGGACAACCTTCTTCGTAAAGGCGTCCCAATCCTGACACGTCTGCGAGACGCTGCGCGGGACAAAGGGTCCGTTGGCGGCGGACCCAACGGAACCGCGCATGATCTCGTCGGGCTGGAAGATCATCTGCGAGAAGAAGCCCGCTGAAGCATGCCACGCAATGTGGCAGTGGAAAGGCCACACCCCAGGGTTCGTGCTGTCGATCTGCACCACGACGTGGCCGAAGGGCTCGACCATCTGCACGTCGCGGCGCACGGGGTTCTCGGGTCGCACGAAGGGTGTCCCCGTGTAGTTTCCTGGCCCGGCGGATAGGATGTACATGTTTACTCCGTGGGCGTGCATTGGATGGGGGCTGGAGATGGGTGTTAGTGGAATAGTTTCTCTGGAAAGGAGATAGGGGAGGGTGGGAGAGGAAGAAAGCTTACGCTGGCGTGGGGTTGTTCACGATGAATCGGATAGATGAGTTGCTCCCGAAGTTCATGACGTTCATTTCTGGCTCGAAGTCGAAGTTGTTGTTCTTCACTTGGAGCAGCGTCGGGTTATTGTAGTCTACTCTTGCCGCTACGCCCTGAACCAAGTACCGTGTTAGCTTATCTGCTGTTTGTTTATGAGTAAGGGGATAGGAAATGCTTACGCCGAACTGCCAGAGCAAGACCCCCGATTCATTCCTAGTTACGCTAATGTCCATGTTCTGCGTCCAGGACGGCTCGGGGAGCTTTATGGGATAAGACGGCTTCGTGAGCGCCAGGTCATCGTTGGCGCAGGTGCCGGGATCAGGAACGTCCCAGGGCGTGCTCGCGGGTTTGGCCTGCGTGTCGGCCTTGTCGTAGTATATGACAGCGAGGGCGGAGGGCTGCTTAGCATTGGAGCACGAAGTGAGGTTAGACCGTAGCCAGTAGGCGCCTGTAGACTCGCCGTCGGCCTTGACGATAACGTCGACGCGCTGGCCGATGCCGAGCGTTACAACCGTGGTGTCGTACGGCTCCATCTCGACAAAATCGTTCGCAATCACGGTCATCGTGTGCTCGTCGATCGAGATGCGCTGGACGCCCTCGGCGCCTGAATTGATGAAGCGTAGACGGTGCGTTTTACCTGATTGGAACTTGAACTTTGATAGCTCGGCATCGTTGGTGCACTTTGTTGTGTCGCCGGCGTCCACCGTCGAGCAATCGAAGTTCATCCGTCCGTTGATCAGGTTGTTATCGGAATATGCGCGGCCTTCGAAACCGGGTGCCATGACTTTCTTCACGGTTGAATAGTACTCTTCGTGCCACCAATCTAGATGTGTGTCAGCGATGCCATTAATAAAATTTCCATTTGAGTGCTTCAACTTACCACCGACAATAATTGGACCAAGGTCGATATCTTGTGCGGCATTTCGTGGGCCATAGACGACAATGGGGCCGAAGAGACCACTAGCATATTGAGCCGAATAATGAGAGTGATACCAAGAGGTGCCATATAGCTCAGCGCGGAACTTGTATGTGAAGCTCTTGCCAGGAGCTATGGGACACTGCGACACGCCAGGGGTTCCATCTTCCCACGCGTTCGCAGTCTGTAGGAAACCATGCCAGTGTATACCCGTGCCCTCTTGGGGCTGGTCTAAGATGTTGTTGTGAACATTGACCTCGATGCAGTCACCCCAATTGGCTTCTATCAAGGGGCCCGGGAATTGTCCATTGACGAGGATCACTCTCTTCTCGTATCCGTCTGGCGCTATAACACCACGACTGATGTTGAAGTCGTATCTTCGGGTGCGTTGGGTTACAGGCGCCTCAGTATAGGGGTTATTGTCATGAGATGTCCTATGACCCCAAGGCACTGTGAATGAGTCCATTAAACTATCGCTGGACATCCAGGAGGGGAGCGTGGGCGCATTGAATGTCCCCCATAATGATGTACTGCTGGGATTGTTAAACCACAAGGGCCAGAACACATCAGGGAATAGCTTACCCATTCTGCGTAGGGGGTGACACTGCTGCAGCGAAACTAAAAAATTTCGACAAGTACATCTTTAAGTGAGCAAACGAAGGGACGGCCGCAAAATCAGCACGTGCGGTTCAAACGAAAACAGAACGAAGTATAGACTGGCACTTGGTATACTAAATACTTAAACGAGTGGCATGAAGACGCATGAAGACCCCTATTCAGACACGCGGATGGATGAGGAATGCAACGAGTGGCTTTATGAATTTGTCCTGGGTCGAGACCGCGGAAGATATGCGGTTCACGGCCGGCTATAAGGGGTTTAAGTCTACCTATACTGATCTAAGACATTTTATTATTTTCGGCAACAGCCATGTGACGTGGTGTATTCTGAGTCCTTATGCAGCTGAGCCCGAAAGCGGTCAGCTAGGCGGAATTTTGTACGTCGATGCTGCTCAGACAGATCACAACACACACGACATTGCCAAGATAGGCACCATCACAGGAGGTTATTGGAGTGATTGGGATGTTCTCGACCGCCACCAAACAGCCACGAGGCGCTCTTGGGTCTGGAGCTACTATGTCTATTGAGAATCAACACACACGCCTTTTAGTCCATTTACAAGCTTTGGCCTTGAGTTCAATAGTGCTACTTGGGTTTAACGAGTCATAACGTAAGAAAAAAGATCTCTCTGTCTGGCGCGTTAAGCGATTGCCATCGTTAATAAGGAGGTCGTAGCGACTTGGCCGTGAGGTTGCCGGCCGCCTTATATCTGAAGCAAAGGCGAGCGGCTATCAAGTAGTTTATAGGACTATTCTCTGAAGTTACACCAAATACTATAAAAGCTATCAGCTAGTAAGCAGGGCGGCGTTCATCTTTATGCGGTCAATATACTCAGTAAGCATCACCCCACGCTAAGACAACGCCGGACAACAAATACGAGAAATGAATAGATGACAGGTATTGGCACACGGACCTTGCAGTTGGAGAAGGGGATCTTCGCATGGTTCATTGCTTTTCTGCAAGCCACTCGATCGGGCATGATATCATCGTGCCACAAGCTCGTGGCTTGCTCTAGATCTTGAGACCGGAGATTTGATGGATGAGGTAAGAAACTTGGGCGGCTGAAATAGCGGCAAGGAAAGAATCGAGTCACTCTAGGCGCAAAAGACTCGTCGTGTAGTGGATTGTCGGCGAATGATTCTCGGTGAGGTTATCTCATGTATATAGGTTGGAAGTTATGTAACCCAGGGGCGTTTGTCGCCTTGCATCTGCATAGAGTAAACACAGAGGAAAAAGAATTTGCCTAGTTGTACATAGAGTGCACAAATTTCACCGGATAGTGTCGAATTGACCGCTTCTGCAGATGTCTTAGAATCTGATCCGACAATGTAACCCCTAAACCGGAACAGACTTGCCCCCTCTTTCTGCATACCTTCCCAATTGGAAAATGTTTTATAATCTCTGTAGTTTATTCGATTATGATGAGTGGACTAGGCTTGTTGCGATCTCGATGCGATTTACTACAGTACGCAGATCTACCATCTCCATAGTCGTGATAAGTGAAACAAATGATTACCTTATATATACAGCGGTGAAATTTTTAGAATATTGTCTTCAACCGGACGGAATAAAAACCTCGACGGTCTTATGAGATCAAGACTGGCGTCGACTGTAAAAAGCTGTATTTGTTACACAAATAGTACAGGGGCCCGATGGGCTGCACAACTGCCATATTGGGCCTACTTGTGTAGATATCAGCCTTCAACTAGGCCGGCAGAGTGCGAATTGATAGTGGCCTGTGCATAGTCTTATTTCTCGCGGGGTCGGTAGGCTTGCTGGGCCGCCATTATGAAAGGTCGTCGCTGTGCTCGAGCAAAGGCCTCGACTGCGATCGGTGAGGCATCGGTTCTTATAACACTACCTATTCCCATGAAGAATCTTTTTCGTCGTTACGATTAGCCGGGAATTTCGGATACTATCGCTCGCTCTGTCCCTTGCACTCACCCAAATGTAGCGCCCGAGCCCGCCATATACTGTCCAAGTGTTCGCATGATGCCGTTGGTGCCCGCCCCGTACCGGAATATGTTGACGGTTCCTGCACGACAAAGTCTTGTTAGAACAGGCGGCGCAGTAAAGAGAGGAATCGGGAGTCGAACCGAATATGAAGCCGATAATCACACCCACAGCTATGGAACTGTCAATTGCGTGCTTTGTGTGCTAGTCGGTAAACGTACTGCCTCCCATCATGGCACCCATTTTTACTGGAGATGCCGTCAGTGAAAGTCCTATCATATTGCGTCCATGGAAAGAGATCGAGAGACCGAGGCATGATCACATACACTTCTCGGTGGTGGAAGGGCCTTGCGGTCCGCGGTTTGATGGCATAGGCGGCATTTTGGCTGGTTATCTGCTTGTCGCAGTGGCAAAAGGTGAGGAAAAGAGCCTCGGTCGGGGACGGTTTCTCGAAGATTGGCTTATGAGGGCGGCGGAAGTGCCGGAATCGGGGATTGTCCGTAGCTTGAGTACCGAGATGGTTCGATGGCTATTGAGTTGGGTGATGTGATGCGATGCCGATTTTATGCATCTGACGATTTAGAGCCTCCCCAGATCTTGGCGCGGCTCTCCCTAGGCCGGTTTGGCCGACCTACCCTGTAAAAGCAGCAACTAACTTCTCTGACTCTGAATTGATTGAACAAGGTGGCTGTGCGCTGCGACCCCACATCCGGCTATCACTTAATCCCTGATCCCATGTGTTCTGTCTAAGTATTGTGTCACGTGTCACTTTCCAGACTTGCACTTTGCATCTTGACATATATTTACTCTTCGTTTGGTCGAAAATGAGATATATAATGGCATGTGTCATTGACCTTTTCTCTCAGCGAAAAATCACAATGATAGCGCATTCAAGGGGTATTATGGTGTTGAAAAAGGAAGTCAAGGTCGACCATGTGTTGTATTCGCATAACTTCATATTATCCGGGTAGTCGCATACAGTCCAATAGGGAATTCAGCGCAGAAGGACGCACGGACATCAACTGGCTGCGACAATGTCCTGGTCACTTGTACACTAATCCGTTCCTAGTAAGGGCGCTTAGCGACGTCGTCGGATTGATTTCTGAACAACCGAACAACCTCCTCTCAGAGGCCTACCGCACTTGCCACAGCCCTAACATCGCGACGCGACGGCACAACCACGACGTCCATAGAGCCACTTGGCCCTGTACACCCTCCGTACCAATTGCCCGGTGTGTAGGCCCCCTTTTCCGACGACGGCAGTCGCGTCTTTGATGCGTCGTGCGCTCAGCAATCGGTGGCATCGGCGATCTCTCCTTACCTACCGTCATTGCTGTTGGGTGCATCGTACATCCGCCTCGAGTCCTTTTCGCTAATACATCAGTTGGAATCAGGCGTGCTCGCGCGACCGACCGTGGCCCTGACGTTCGACCGCCTCCGCTGGCGATCTACACGTCCTGCATGTTGCACGTCGATTTTTCATCGTCGCTGAATAATAGAGCAGAGACGGCCACATAGAAATAATAGACAGACACTTACTTACACGACCCGGGCCCGACTTGCCGGCCTCCGACGCCAACGCACGCTCCCGTAGCCGAGCCTCTGCGCCCGTCTCACCCATTGATCCGATTCACCACGCTCCCCGCCACCGTCTTACCGGCTCCTGCGCCCGCTTTCCCCCATGACGGCCGTCGCGAGCCCACCCACCTTCACCCAGCACAACCGGCCAGCCTGGGGCGTGAACGGGATGAACGGTGGTCACGCCGGCCAGGTCATGAGCCCCGATGAGCTCAACCGCGTGCTCATGCCGCGGAAGAGTCTGCAGAGAAACAACTCGTCCTCATCGATATCATCCACTTCCTCTACCACTTCCACTTCGACCGTTGCGACCTCCACTTCTAACGGCGCCCCCGTTGCGCCCCCCTCTGGAGATGGAAACTCATGGCCAAACTCCGCAACTGCCGCGCAGCGCAAGCGACCCCAGCCTAAAGCTCCCTGGCCAAACCCCAAACCTGACGCTCAGGGTGATTTTGTTCGGATGGCAGCTGGCCGGCCGCAGCTGATGAATGGCTTGAATGGATCCGGTCCTCTGCATGCAGCCCCGTCTATTGTTCCCTCCCAAGGCCAGATGGCCAACCAACAGCCCATGGCCCGGCCGATGGTCGAATCCCTGCCCACCGGCAACTCGCCGGTTCTCTATCTCCTATCCCTGAATGGCACCTTCGAACGCAAGACCATATCCGTTCCATTCTCCCCTGATACCCTTAGGATCGGTCGTCAAACGAATGCGAAAACAGTACCAACTCCAATCAATGGCTTTTTCGATAGCAAAGTGCTTTCCCGTCAACACGCCGAGATCTGGGCCGATCGCCAGGGCAAGATATGGATTCGAGACGTCAAGTCGTCCAACGGAACATTCGTAAACGGTACACGGCTGTCCCAGGAGAATCGAGAATCTGAGCCACATGAGCTACAGACGGGAGACCATTTGGAACTCGGTATCGACATCGTGAGCGAAGACCAGAAGACTGTCGTTCATCATAAGGTTGCCGCTAAAGTCGAGCATGCCGGATACTTCAACGCTTCAAACAATCTGCTTGATGTCAACTTCGGAGATCTTGATCCTACAAATGGCCCCATCATGATGATGGGCCCCCAAAACGCCGCACCTCTACGACAACGGACCGGGAGCCAGTCATCCATGTCTAACAATGGACGCATGGTTCAAGGAGGACCCATGGTGGGGCCTCAGGCCAACGGCATGCCACACCAACGCGGCTTCTTTTTCTCTCCCATAAGTACTGAACAAATTGTTAAAAAATTGCAGGTATGTCCTATCTAATTTTCCTGCAAGATCCCCTACGGTATTTAACATGCTATATAGAATGAGATGCGAAACGCACGTCTCCAGTCTCAGGATCTAGGAAGGACTGATCATTTTGTTCATGCCTTGCTCAGTAAAGAGGACGTCAAGGACATTGAAAAGCCTGAAGCTGCCGAACCTACAAAGCCTGTCGTTAATGGAGGTGGTTTGTCATTCAGGTCAGACGGCGGCAAGACAAGGTTCTCTGATCCACCAGCCCCTCCACCACAGCAACCTCTGCCAGAAAAGCCAGATATTCCGTCTTTAAAGCGAGGCATTACCGAACGCGCAAAGCCACATCCCCAAAATATGTCACCTATTCGCCATGAGGGGAATGGCAGTCAAATATTGCAATTAACGGAGGCTTTAAATAATGCAAAGAAGGAGATAGAGTCTCAAACCTCGCGTATGCGGGATTTGGAAGAAAAGCTTCACCAAGAGCGACACGCCCGAGAGCTAGCAGAGGATTTGGCTAGGAGATTAGAAAAGCATCTAGAAGAAGCTTCTTCTAACGCAGTCCCGCCGTCCGGGGAGCCAGAAACCCAAGAAACGTCACTTGACGCAGCCTTTGAGCCGCCCAGTGACGAAAGTAACCCGGCGGGACCTACTGATACCACTATACCCGACGCTGATAAACCTACGCCGCCTGATGCTGAGGTCATCGAAGCATCCGCCACTCAGTTGCATGCGCAAATAGAGTCATTGGTGCTGGAAATCAAGGATCTCCGGCAAGAGCTCGATGTCTTCAAGCAGCGAGCAGAGCTGGCGGAATCTGAGAGAGATAGCCAACGCAAGACTCTGACGGAAATGGCATTGCAAATTAGGCGAGATGCCGAAGCCAGAGAACTTACTGAAAAGGAAAGTTTTTCGAAAAACGAGGACGAAGATGTTGCAAGCGATGGTGAAGCCAATGATTTCGCGGAAGCAATGAGTAGACCATCATCAAGTCCAAAACAAGGTCGGGAGACGTCGGGTGACTCGCTCGATCCTCCTCTCTTGTCACAATCCGCGACAATAACGCCGAACACAATACCCTCTGGAGTAGTTTTACCCAATCAAGCGTTGGCGAACAGCATCCCGTACGCCTCAATGATAGGCGTCGTTTTAATCGGAATGGGTTTAATGGCATATATAAACGGGTGGCAACCTCAACCCCGGCTAGAGAGGTGATGGACACTTTTTTTCTTCCTCCGGGAATATCATTATTCGTTCGACTCTCCACGCCGTCTTTGGTCGGCGTTGCCTTCTTGCATCAACGCATAGTAAAGCGACAAATCTTTTCCCCTTTGTATCTATTCTATATGGCCAAAAAAGCCTCGAGTACCAGCTCGATGGCCGGGTTTTGACCACTGTAACATGATGAGTTGAAAGAGCTCGATAGATTCTAGCAAAGATGACATCGAACGCGTTGGTTTTTCTTGTATGATGGATGGGGACTGGGATCCCAGGTGGAGATACTCCTAGGCACAGCATCGCACACGGTCTTTTTTTCATTTTTCTTTTAAATGTTCATGGTTGTCACTATTCAGAAGCGTGTAAGCCGTTTTTTTGTTATTATTCACGAGAAGAAAGATGCGAACGAATTCTAAAGGCCGGGTCACGTTATGATCACACAAATCGGTTTTTTTGTGCTCCCTGAAAATGATCGTTTGTGGCACATTAGCTCTCTCTCAGGGGTCATCGCCCCTTGTCTATAATTATATTACAAGGGACATACCAGAGACCCTCTGTGCGCACTTTGTTTGTTTGTTCTTTCGGGAGGTTAATATCTCTCGTACTCCATGAGTGAAATATCGTGATCCCTTAGGGCTTATAGTGTGATGTTTGCTATGGGCCCCTGGCACGCGTCGACGTTTGCTAGGATATACATGCCGGGGACTGCCATATCAACTACTCCATTTCAGAGCTAACAACGAGGCGTACATATCAATTTTCGAAAACAATTGGCCATCGTAGCGCCCTTGTATTCCCACGCGAGCGATACAGGTTATTGCTTTCATGTCACAAGATACTATTATTAGCCCTTTGACACCAAGAACTATCGATATACAGCGTCGGGTAAGGGTACACAATCAATCCCTTGAGTAAGTGAGTTGTTGCTTGGTTACTAGACCGCGCTTCCTGATGATAGTTGTCGCCACTATCACGATTAAGCGAATACGTAGCTCGAGCGGAAGAGAACTTCTACTATATCATTGCATCTCGATGATGTCGGTAGTGACTTAACGAGTTGCTCTCCTTGAGACGCTTCGATACCTGCAACGCTGGTTGGTATCCCATTTCGTCGCGTATAAATACTTCCTGGCCATACTTTCTCAGGCCTGCAATACCACTTTCTCCCAGCTTTGTCCCAAATTACATGCCATTCCACCCACCCAAGCACAATGGATTTTGCTTCTTTTGAGAAAGAGAATTGGCCTTTCGTTAACGAGTCGGCAGAGGAGATATATCTAGACACCATCATCAAAGCACACCAGGATGTCTATGAAACCTACGACTTCGCTGCAGATCAAAACATGCTCGGGGATCTGCGGCCATTCTGGGACGAGCAAGCGGAGTTCGAGGAATTCCTAGCTGAGCCCCAATCGAATGGCCCGCATTTATGCGTTCTCTCTGTGGAAGACGAGAAGACGAGGGACCTGGCCTACCGAACGGACAGGACGGCCCGCGTAACCTATCGACTCGCAGCCCATCAAATTTTCCTCCAAGAAGAGTCTCTGCGGAACGAAGTCCATTACCCCATTATCTTCATCGCGCCTCAAAGTCAACCGTACAACTTCCGGGATTACTGGCACCGCCTCGTAAAAGACGTAGTAAAGAAGCTCCGGCCCCTCGCCGGAGGGGCACTAACAGTCAGCGAGAACGACGACACCGACACCTGTCTAGAAGCCATCGAGCGCATCTCGCAACTAACTTCACCTAAAAAACCTCTGCACCACATCTGCTTCGTCGCGGGTGTCGACACCGCGTACGATAAGACGATCGGCTGCGAATTCACCTACCATTATCACCTCAAGAGCGAAACCGAGGCAGGCTGCGCCGCGTTGGAGGCTGAATACAGCCGTCTGACGCCCGAGGATGTGGCGCAGAGGGAGAAGGTGGTGCGCTTGGTGAAGGCGCTCGTGCGGCTCTTCGGGAAGTTTGGGAAGCTTGTGTTTTCCGTCTCGGCTGAGTTTACGGATCATATGAAAGCTTTGGTTAAGGGCACGTCGCATGAGGTGTTCACGTACTGGGAGCCGCGGAGAATGACGCCCGTCGTGTCTCCTTATTTTGCGGCTGGGGGGAATCTAACTATCAGTCTACGGTCAACACAAAAGTAGTAATCGCGCTGCTTTTATACACACCGGCTTTGGGGGATCACTTGAATTTTATCGTCTATCTTCACAATTCCATGTTACGCGTTGAGGTGCATTAGACGTAGACAATTAGAGGCACGATCTATGCCCCTGGACGTGTAAAGGTTCTTTGAATTTTTAGCCGCCCTGCGCCGGTCATATTCTATTCCTTATATGTAATTCAATAGATACCTCCTACGCAACTTAATTCAATCCTACTAATGTGATAGTACGCTCCTTTATGAATATTCTAGCGCCTACTGGGGAAGAAATTAACAATGCAAGGAAGACTACGGCTTACGAATTACTACCTGCTACTGAGTCAAAATGTCACAAGAACAATATTATCTCGTACAGTTTATCGGATGAATACTCTTATTTTCTTATACATTTCAAATATTGTTTTTTTGGTTTATATCCCCCTACTTTCCTAACTGGCTTGGTGGAATAAAGGTAAATACATCATGTTGGTTGACCCAGCAATATGGGCGAATCATGTCCTACCACCATGGGACTTGGCTACATGGCTGACGCCTTCGGCTTTCACTAATGGCTATTCTAAACTTGAAACAACAGCGCCTTATATGCACGTCCACATATTCATCCCTTAAATGAATGCTTTGGTAGTGCGACGGGAAATTTCCCCGCACAACTACTTCTCGTCGATTTCAGGCCCTCGTGCTTTCTCATACCCTTACCTCATCAAAATTGTTCAAAGCAGACGACCTATGGACTTGCCCTTGGTTTTTGGCGATTTCATAACGCCGCTTTTCTCGTCACTTGAGCACTCAAGCACTATCTATCACAGCCGGACCTGTCCAGCCTTGATAGTTTCAAGGTCCTTCTGCTCAAATGGCACGTACGCTTCGGTTCCTGGGGGCAGCCAATACATCTGGTCATCACCCGACTTCTTGATGGCAGTGAGGTCAATGCCCTGGGAGCGGAGCTTTTCCTTCTGGCGCTTGAATGTGCCCGTGTGATCCATACTCTTCGTGATCCTCAAGAAGAGCGGCACGGCATATCGCGGAAGCCTCGCAAGACAGTGTGCAGCAAGCGCGGCGAGGTCCATCTTCTCTGCGCCCTCCTTGAATATGACAGCAGCGCAGCCAGCTCGTCCCTCTGCGTTCGGCACCAACACGCCGTACACGTTGGCTTCTTCTATTTGCGGCAGCTCGCCGATCACGTCGCTCACCTCGTTCGTAGACACATTCTCCGAGTGCCAGCGGAAGGTATCGCCCAATCGGTCAATGAAGTACAGACGATGATCACTATCTTCTTTGAACAGATCGCCGGACCGGAACCAGAGGTCTCCCTTGCGAAACACGTCTTTTATGCGCCTTTTCACCGTTGCGGAATGATTGTTGAAGTACTGCGGCGTGCCCTTGTCGGGATCGCCAACGTCCATTCGACTGATGATCTCGCCGACTTCGTTTGCCTTTGCCTCGATGGCCCAGCCGTTCTTGTCCCGGATCACTTCTTGCGTGGCGGGGTCCACAAGAATGCGGCGTTCATCCCGGTTCATCAGATGCCAGAGGGGACCATGCACGGAAATAGCGTCGCGCGAGAAATCGCCTCTATTCGCATTCATCGTGATGGACATGCCATCACTGGCCCCATACAACTCGTTGATGCACTCAATGCCGAAGCGTTCCCGGAAACGCTCCCACACATCGGGTCTCATGCCGTTGCCCCAGGCCATGCGCACGTTATGGCCGCGGTCGAGTGGGCTCGGAGGTTGATTGATGAGGTATCGACACAGCTCCCCGACGTACTGGATATGCGTGGCCTTGGACCGATGAACGTCTGGCCAGAACGTGGAGTGGCTGAACTTTCTTCCCAAGACGATGGTGGCGCCAGTGAAAAGGCACGGAAAAGTACATAGCATCAATGCTGAGGCGTGGTATAGCGGCAAGCAGGTATACATGCGTGCGCCTGGTTTGAGCCCGAGGTATCCTCCAACGGCTTTGCCCAATAACAAGGGTCGTGCCCGGGTCATAATGGTGCCTTTCGGCAACCCGGTTGTGCCAGAAGTGAATAGGAGATTCGCCGTTGCCGCGGGGTCCAGGCCTGTCTGGCGGTCTTTGGGTAGCGGCTCGGTGTCCTTGAGCGTTTCGACGAAACTGGGGGAGTAGTAGAGTGTCTGGATGCCCGCATCCTTGAGCTCCGACTCGACAGGAGAAACCAGCTTTTCAACGTCCCTATCAGCAAGGACGTAGCGGGACGTCGAGAGCTTCACGCAATGAACTAGTGAATTCCCCGTGAGATTACAGTTAAGCAGTGCGCCCGCGGCACCGATGGCCTCCAGGGCGAGCATGATCAGAAGGAATTCGGGCGTGTTGCCTCCATTTAGCGCCACGACCTCGCCCTTCTTGATACCCAGGTCTTTACGAAGCCAGTTCGCAATCGGATGGAGAGCATGGAACAATTCCTTATAAGTCCATTGACGATCCTCGAATATGAGGGCCACGTTGTCGCCCGCCTTAGTACCTGCCCTATCCTCCAATATGTGATAATACAGCATTTTGTTCTCGCGCATTTTCTGGGCGACAAATCGCAGGCCCAGCAGCGCGCCAAGCTTCCTTGGACCTTGACGAAGGTCATTGCGGATCATGAACTTGGCATCGAGGTACATGCTAGCTGCCAGTGCGCCCACGGCGGCACCCGCGATGCTTGCCATTTCTGAGATGATGTCAGCTTGCATTCCCTCTTCCTAGACTACCATCTATCATCAGGCGGAAAGCTGAAACTTACGCGACATATTTAAGAAAGAGACGTGCTAATTACTACTATTGACGTGGATATTTTCAGACAAAAAAGACGCTGGCCAGCACGCTGATCTCAAGGCAATTCATTCATCACACGATGGGTTAATGATTACTCGTACCACTGGGCAGGTAAGAAAGATGTCAGCCTATAAGAATTGTAGAATTGCGCGAACAAAGAAAGACGAAGAGTAATTGTAAATTGTAAATTGGAGTCCTACCGATCTTGCCGAGGTAGGTTGGACAGTGAGCAACGGAGGACCGTTTACCCCATCCTTTATCGAATCATACAGGGGTTCTCCCCACAATCGGCGGTGGTAGTAAGCTACGCGAAACCCGCGTCCGTCCGTAACAAGCTGGTGACATCAAAGCTACGCCGATCCCTTGTTTGTCAACGTGAATGGAATTGGCTACGAACTTTTAATTTGATTATTCCCATATAAGCAAATCAAGTTATCATTATCGAGCGTAAATACCAATGATAATGCGTCGGGCTTTAGGGGAAACAGTGTAGAGGTACTATAATCCTTGTCGAGTACTGATGCATTCTTCCCTGGAAGCTTAGCTGCACCTTGTCGAAACCAGCTTCCTACGGTGCCATTAGGTAGAACTAGTAAGCTGGGTTGAGGTATATAAGGTATGCTCCCTACCTAGTTTATGCATCAATATGATATAGCATGACCAGGAAACATAAACTCTACCCAACCTTTCTGGCCCCATTATTAACTCCGCATTTTAAACCCATAAGTTCTAACTTAGCTCGCGGACCATCCCGTCGCTCTAGAACTAGGGGTGGGGTTGGAGCACCCATAGCGAATCCACTAAGTTGATTATTGCCGTTGTATGCCTATTTCGCTGTGAAATCGCACAACATTAGCCAAGAACATTTGATATAAGTCCACCACCCGTAGACAATAAGGCGGCCCTACTACGAGTAACTAGATGTGCCCTTCTGTCGAAATAAAAGCTGTACCTTTTCTATCGCTTAGAGAACTCAGTAATACGCCCCGTGGCTGATCGATCACTTGGTAGACACTGACTCACAGCTAGTAGTTTTGGAGATTGTGTATCGGTGTGTATTTCCTGTTAGTGATCCTTGGTGAGGAGATAACTACAACCCAGATTGAGGTCCACGGCTCTTATCCCCGACTATCAATTGCTCGAAATGCGTCGATTAGAACAAAGCAGGATGCCTCATCTTGGCAACTGTATACTGGATATTATCTATAGCAGCTGCTTAGTCTATTTCTACTTTATCACATTTATTTAAACCTTGAGCTTGAAGATAAGGAAGCAATATTAAACATTCTGTGATAGTGGTAACGCATCGTATCAAGAACGTCTTTCTATTGGTGTTACGGAAGAGAACATGCAGCACTACACCACGAAGCTATCAAAAAGATAGTACGTTAAGCGACTTGACCGTCCGCGACCATTGTGTGCGTATTGTAACACATTGCATATAAAGCTAGCACGGCAACCGATATATGGACTGGCGGGGAATCTCATTTGAATCTAATCGTATGTCTCATATATGCATGGTGTATTTATTTCTGTTCTACTTCGCTCGATTTCTTATCGTGGCTTAATAATTGATTTTCTTAAGGTGCACGTGTACGTTTAGATAAAGCAATTCGACCATGGCCTTTCGGATACTATGCTACATATTCGACTGCGTCTAGCATGTTGTATCTTGTGGCTGTGTTTGAGGGGCGCGACTACCGAGTGAAATTTTTGATATTGTGCTACAAGCCGCCTTAACACATATCACCAATTGGATGTTGTTACGTTGCAAGGACATGACGCAAGAGATCATTTCTGTAGCGGCTTTGAATCCCCTACCTCATAAATTAAGTAGGCAGACAAGAGATCTTCAAGCCGAGACGTAGCCTACCAGCTTAAAACTTTGAACTTTTACTCAAGCAGCAAACGCAGGAACCAAGTATCATTTTCTTTGTTCAACTTTTTATTCTGTCGGAGCAAATTTTGCGAGGCTTTTTTCTTATCGTTCCTGCTCAAATTTCGGCATCATTCTTCGGAGCATGCTGCATAACCATGGCCGAGCTGTTGGGTGTAACTGCAGCAAGCTTGCAAATTGGCGGCATGCTTGTTAAGCTCATTAGTAGCTGCACAAAGCTGGCCAAACGACTAAAAGACGCGCCTCAAGAAGTTCGACCGATGCGGAGATCTGTGTATGATTTTCAGTACCTTTGTGATTCTTGTCGTGCTGTACTTGAGAAGAACGCCGCTGAGGTCAATACCGTGATCCAACCTACGGATGTTGATCAGATCTGCGCATGGCTAGATCATGCTTATCAGAAACTCCAGTCTCTCGAGAAGATCATCCCTATCATTGAGCCACAATCGAACGATAACCGCCGCCAGAAATTGCTTAAGGCAATCAGGACCGTTGTTAAGCGAGATAGTGTCGTAGCTGATCTACAAGAGCTAGACAAAGTACGAAACAACATTGACTCGTTCTTCATCCGTCATAATTTCAGTTTGTCAGTTGTTCAAAGGTATGTACCGGTCAAATTTAATCGTCAGCTGGTGGCTAACGCTTGAACCAGCGTTAAGATTGAAGGGCAGCTGCATCAGGACCATGATATCTTAGTTGATACTAAGACGACGATTACCGAGATCAGTGAAACCCAGAAATTGGTTCTGCAAAATGTTGAGCATATGTACACAGGGTTACAGGCAAGCATCAGCACGGCGCATCAGACAACTTTGGCGACTTTGGATTCCAGACTGCAAGACACCAAGGATTATATTGACCGTGGTTTGGCAGCTGTTAACCGTTCTTCCTCGGATACGGAAATTTCTCAAGAGGTAGGATTAAATTCTCAGAACCATGTCTTGCCGACCTGTATTTCTCGTGGTTCTTACCAAGAAGTAGGTGGTTGAGTTTACGATGGCACAGCTGCACAGAAAAGATACGCACGCTGCCACTTCCACTTCCAGTTCCCTCAGTCCGCCTATGTTCTGCCCATGCCAACGAATAGGACGAGTGGAGCGTCTTTGCACTCTTGGGCCTATCACACTTGTCAGACTGACATATGGTACCCACTATCCGGGATGCCAATATTATGGTCAAGGTAACGAAGAGAGAGTTGCCAGGCAACTCTCTGTTGAGTTATCTACGAACTACGAACACAGATCCTCCTCATTTTTAAACTACGCAATAGCTTGCACGT
Organism: Xylaria curta; assembly: GCA_022495235.1. Classification (NCBI taxonomy): domain Eukaryota; kingdom Fungi; phylum Ascomycota; class Sordariomycetes; order Xylariales; family Xylariaceae; genus Xylaria; species Xylaria curta. The sequence continues at coordinate 249,841 of MU375905.1, read as the reverse complement.
CTTTCTTACTGGGAAATTTCATCTTCCCACGGATTATAAACGACGAGAAAAATGCACCGGGTTTCAAACATTTATCGGCGGCTGCGTTCAATATTAAGACGATACTTGGGCTTCATAAGCATAACTGCCCCGCGTTGCCCCGAAGCAGGAAACAGACGGAGGGGCAAGTTCTACAGTGCCGAGGCACCCTGAGATCACTTTACAATGATCTCCTCGGGGACTTCAATGCTTCAAGAGAGTGGGAAGGGATTCAAACGGCAGGCGGCAAAACTCTTCTCCATGTATGTGGCATATATTTCCTAGCCATTTCTCAAAACATCAAATCGTGATCTTACCAATTAGCATTGCAGGCATTTGTATACATCCTATGGGATCTTTTCACTCTACAAGACGAGCTTTCCGGAGATGTGGCCAGAATCCTCAGTCTACTTATCAAAGGCGGAACCTGCGTCAACGCCATCACGAGAATGCCTTCGTAAGTGATTCATCCTTATAGGACTCACAATTAGGCTGCTTTAAGTCATAGAATTCAAAAGCCCATATATTTGCTAACGATAACTACTGTTATATACATACCAAAACATCACTAACAATAAAACAGTGCATTTATATTTACATTCAATAACGTGTATACCGAGTGCGGTACTGCCCTATCATTATTCATGGCTCGTATAGGGGATTTCGACCTCATAACAGCAGATAAGATGATATTCTTGAGGCTTCTTTCTTATCATGACATCCCGTCTTTTTCTTATTGCCCCCCACAACTTGAACCACACCTAATAGTTCGGCTTTTTATCGCTGTCCCCGAGTTAGCAATTGGTAACTATAATCTAGGATATGCTCTTTTTAATCGCCGGGTTACTTACATATTATCCTAGAATACGGCTGCTCCCGTCTGGCCTTGGCCGTGATTACGCGAAACGAATCAGAAGTCAAGCATCTGATTGAATTACACCGCCGAGGGCAATTAAAAGGCGACATCGACGATTCATCTGACGGGCTATCTCCTTTATGTTTCGCTATTGGATGGCCAGCTGGCATCAAAATGCTGCTCGAAGAAGGAGCAGATCCTTCTCAGGCGATCCGCATCGCAATTGTTTGTCAAGAAGTCCGCTCGCTAGACATTCTACTGAGCAGCAATGACTACTTTCTGTTCAGACCAAAAGAATTCAAAGAAACGAAGACACAGAACCTCTGGAAATACTCTCTTCCATGTTGCTCCTTGCTTGAATTTGCTCTTGTTTGGCGGTTAAGGTTTTTCGCAAACGTCAAGGAATATAACCTTCCGTCCAATCGAATTGTTGAGTCAGTCCTTAAAGCAATCTCGGATTCCCGTAAAGGTCTTATGCATTTAGCTATAAAGGTGTTTTCAGAATCACAGCTCGCTAGCTTTGGAATTGTACCCGGATCCTTAGTAGACTCAAATGCTGGCTCAATGTTCACAAAGCTACAGCAGGTACGAGCTGAAATGCCCCCTAAACTCTATCCAGGGGCAAGGAAGACGATTTACCACAATGCCAGGATGACCATGGATGTCGCCGACAAACTCTGGCATCTCGGTTTTCATGAGATTGACGAGACTGATGATAGAGGTGTAACGCCGCTTATGGTGAGCATGGATATATTCAGTTGGTCCCTTGGCCACGACGGACTTCAATGGTATATTCCACGTGGCGCGCGGCTTGCGTTCCCTAAGCTGAAAAACAAAACTGTAGTGCACATCCTAGCTCGGCATTTTACGTGGAACCTCTGGCATATTATGCGTCGGCACGAATTTGAGCAAGAGCCGGCGAAGCGAACTATACAATGTTTGCAGTCGGCTTTAAAGAGTTGCTTCAAGCGTGTCTCTAGCGACCCGAAGGACTCGTGCATCTGCTCCTGCTCAGTTGAAGGATGCTCAATGATCCATTCTCTACTGCGTGGCAGAATGCTAGACAAATGGTTCGAAAGGCAACAAGCAGTCGACCGCTGGATAGAGCATCTGCCCAAAGATGAATCTGGTCTTGAAGCTCTCGACATCACTAATAACGAAAACACCTTTCTAGCCGGCTGCTACGCTAATTTATGTCGCGTTGAGATTTTCCAGCGCCTCAATATGAGACATACTTGTTGCCGTTGCAGAGATGTCTGGATAGACCCTTCTGAGAACGTGAGCTATGAATTTCAACCGGAGAACCCGGTAGCTCGTGGACATTGCGTAGACGATCAAATTACCATTGCCGAGGGGGAGAAGTCTGGCAATATGTCTGAACCTCTAAAGACTGAAATACTGAATAGGCTTACAGGTCTATACGGAGAATTCTCGTGTGGTCATCAGGGGAACGTGGATGCATTCAAGCAGTTTTGGAATATTTGGTGGGACGTACTCGGAGAGCTTGCTCTACCTGAGGAGGTTCCATACTATCATGATCGAGAGGTTGGGGTGACTCATTGCGGAAGCAAGTTGACACTTGAAAATCTGGATGAAATTATAGGATTGATCAAGGGGCGTATTACGAAGTTGATGGCAACAAAGTCTCCGGTCACTGATAGAGAAGCTGTCGAGCGACGCCGAGCCGGGTAATGAAGGTTGCAGTAACCTGGGCCTGGAAGGTCTGGACTGAAAAGTAGAACTTTCCGGTATTACAAGCACACAAGGAATTGTTACCTTTTGATTGGTACAGCTGAACAATTTGATCTCAAGTAAATCGCGGATGATCTAAAGTTCCTATGATTGGCGAGGCATTGCTAATCTCGGGCACTATGAGACTATCTAATAAACTAGCAGAGCGACTCAGGCAATGGCCGAAAAGTAACGTTGGGTAGGAATTTTGTCCAGAGAAATGACGACATCTGCTGGGATTGATGTGAACTGCTGCAACATATGCATCGAGCAGGTTAAGTCGTTATTTGACAATAAATAATTCACTCAAGTCTGAATCTTTCACGAGATGATACGCGAGTACCCAAGACTTAAGTTTTCTTTCTAGTCTAGTTGCTATCAAGAAAGCAATACAGATGTATTGAACATTCGGTACGACGCCGTCTGCTGACTCATTGTAGCGATACTACCCCGGTTAGCCACTACGTTCCGTTTTGAACTCATTCTTAGCCCCCACGAACCGTAAAAGACATTCCGTTTTTGAGGAAACAGGGGAACATAAGGCCGAAATCTGCCACTCCTCTTCCAACAAGGCCGTCTTCACTCAGCCCACCCCACCAGTCATTTCTTGAGTTATGCCGCCAAGACAATGCGGTAAGAAACAACAATTCCTGCCCAAAGCCTCGACAATTGCCCGGCGCGGTAGACTCCGCTGATGGTAAAAAAGACTCTAAACGCCAATAGCCACTGTATTGACGGCAAGTTGGAAGGTGTCGGTAGGCAAGACGAAGTCCTCACCGGTCACGATCGTAACGGTCGAGGGGTCGATTTGGACGTGGTTGAGTTTGAATTGGACCTTCGGATACGACTCTTGATAGGATACGCTGGTCTCGAGGCGGAACGTCGCGTCAGACGCGCACACAGTATCATGATCAAGCCCGTACGGGACCCTCTCGCACTGTTACGTTGGTGTAAGAATTTACGCTGAGATTGTATTCATACACATGCATATAGCAGGTGAGGAGGAGAGAATAACTTACAAGAACGTCAAGACCTCGAACACCCGTCACGTAATTGTCAGGTGCTGTCACCCGGAACGTTGCCGTTTCCTGGCCATCTGGACCTGACACCGTGTACTCTGTCACGGTCCATGGCTGGTTGATAGAGTGGTCCGACGGTGGACTAGGTAGGCAAGAGGCGGTGGCCAAGAGGGATGACCCGATCGAGATCAATGTTGAAGCGCGCATTCTGAAGAGAAAGGGGGTTTGCGTTGAGAGTTAGAAGCTTGTCGGCGATTATGGTGATGGTAAGCGCAAGTCACTATGGTAGTCTTTATTCATTCGAGGACTCTCTTTATATATACAAGAAAAGTGTACAGGTCTCCCATAATATTGTTCTAGAATCGAGTGGTTCGATGACGATGTGTCATCTGCTATGAATACGGGCCTGGGCATGATGTTTATAGTTGGATTTGGACAAGGTATGTAAGGCGCATCGTATTTAGCTCTCGTCTAAAGAGGAGTGTTCTCATTTCCCAGGATCATGCCTCTGTACCTGCATGCTGTCTTACAACCACCGGCTCGCACCGGCATCTCTAATGATACGCAGGATTGAGGCATGGATGGCAGAAGGATTCCCGATACGCCGTATGTGTCGAGCCAAGCGCCCCATTGTAGTTTGCCTAGGAGTGATTATCCGTAAAATATGGATAATGCAACCGATCAGACCGTCATTCTCCGTTTCGTTACCACATTTTGCGCCACAGTCATAGTCAAGTATGGCATTTATATGCGCACTTTTTATTACCTTGACTTCCACGAAAGCGATCCTAATCAATATTGACTATATTTCGTGGGAAAAGGTTACGTGAAGATCTTTCAGGGCTCGAATGACGCATAACGCTGCTCCGTAGTCTCGCTGCCCCGTTACGTAGAATTATGAAGGGAACCCGTCAAATTACCGTTTTTAACCTCCTGATTCGCACTCAAGCAGTGTTATGAAAGACCGAATTTAGGCGTCGAGGCCGGTAGGCGGCAGCCCTCGTGGAGATTCGGAAAGCCGCGTCCTGGGGGTATCAATGCTGCCAGAACAGATTCTATCAACGGTAGCCAATGCTGCTGGCAAGGGAACCCATCGGGAGACAGTAAGATGTTCTCAGCAATCCCTCTCCTGTCAAGGGGATGCTGGGACATGCACAATCTCTTTAGAGCATTAGCGGGCTCGTTACTTCAAAAGAAATAAGAATAGAGATAACTGGGGACGACATTAAGTATCGTTTGCATTTTTCAAACAGCTCTCTGCTGAGACAGGTCACGAGTAGACTGGATTGTTTATTAGTTTCAAGCGGAGGCTAATAGGATTGAGATTCCTGTAACGAAAAATGACCTGGATGCATAACGAAAGGACGAGGAAGAATAGGATGAAAAGACAAATCAGAAGAGACCAGTAGATCTAATAAAGACTGACATAATCGATAGCGTCAGGGCTTCTAAGAAGGATAGAGTAAAGACGCTTCGTCGAATAGGATTACTTGGGGGTACAGAACTCTCAAAACCATTCTCTTTCTATTTTTAGCAACTTTCAGAATATCAGGTTTTCTTCTGAGGCTAATACGATGCTTACAAACGGCAATAATTAACCCTCGACGTTTAAGCACTCCAGGATTTCATAAACATTCACTCGAAAGAAGAGAACCCTGAGTTTCACTGATGTTGGGGATCTGCTCGTATCCCTAAACCACGCTCTAGGTAGTGACAAGGTCAGGGTCTGTGTCGACGATAAAATTGTGAGGAAGGCGAAAGGAGAGTCGCGCATGATGATTCGGTAGGTTTGAATACTTGGGCAGGGATTTTCAATTTTCGACAAAGGAGTAAGATACCGGAAGATTTGCGGTAATTATTGAAGACTGTTGCATGAGATGGGACTTGTTGGCATAGGAGTGAAGCAGAGCTCAATTCAAATGCTGAGTCATTCGATAATATGTTTTCTTGAGGGATATCGGACTAACTAAGACATGTTCAAAATAATTCCATTCTGTTGAGATAGTAACCGTGCAGATCTTAATGGCGAAGTAACCACCCTCTAGCAGGTTAAATGAGACCTTCAAACATTAAAAGGAGAAAAACTCGTAATTATGCTAGTATATCAAGATGTAATGTGAGTAGGTCTTTTATAGTATTCCTGGGGCACTCGCAGAGCCACTGGGCGTGGAAGTAACTTGCGAGAGTAAGTCCTGCATGCGTCTCTGGGCAGGGAAATACTCGAAAGCCGGATGTGTTGCAGCCAAGATGGCTACCAGGGCCATAAGCAACGCGATGACCACATATGCAACGTTTAGTTCGGCCGTCGCCGAGCTGCCGTTCTTAGGTGCGAATTTCCCGACCATTTTCTTCACTGGCACGACAGAGAACTCCTTTCCTGCCTTCAACCCTCTGCGCATGCCGGGGAGTCCGTCCATGCTCCAAGCGTTCTTGAGTGCCCAGTAACGATCCATACTTTCTTTTTCATTCCCTCGCTCGAATTTCGAGACCTTAGTTTCGAAGTACTTCTCAAGCACGCGGCGGTGCTCAACGAAGTTGAAGAATGGGACCTGGTACCCGCAAGATGTACCAACTTGGTGGATATCCACAACGATCACGGACCGGGTACCTGGCAATGTTGTGATATTTTCCCGCTCTACGATCTCATCGAACTCGGGCGAACCATACTCTAGAACCCTGCCTTTACCCCAGAGTCTAAGGATACGGGGTGGCCCTTCAAACGCATTGAATACTATGATGAGTCCAAGTCAGTATCGTCGATTAAGACGCTAAAGGCGCCAGTTGAGGGCCTTGTAATGTGGATACGCTATTAGCACTCACGAATGGTAACACGGCCATTACCGGGCTCCAATAGATGCGATATTGTTTCGTTCCCCGATCCCGTCCTATAGCAATTAGAATCATGGTACCTAGTGTGACTTTTAAAGAGTATTGCTCACATATCCATATACCAAAAAGTCCTTCTATCCGGGACACCGAAACAGTCACCTCCTTTTGGAGATACGTTGACATGACCACTAATCAAAGTTAGTTGCCTCTCTGCTATGAATGACCGTCAAGGTTCCAAGAGTATGTAGCAGCTAAGATAGGTAGCACTTCGCCCATTGTGGGGTGAGGACCGGATTCTTAGCAGTAGTTCGTAAAAAGATAAAGGAACCAGACTCAGTAATTTGATAGGTTACTTACTGCCTAGAAAGCGGAGCAGTTGAGATCCAAAAGACCTTCTGCTTCACGATCCAGTCCATAACATTTTCGGGGATCTCTTCGAAGAACGCGCCCATGATGAATGTAAGTACCCCGCTAATTGATCTGCCTCGGTAAAGCATATACTGAAAATTACTTATGAAGAAGTTCGTGCGGCGACTCAAAACAAAAGCATGCACTTTCGAGAGCCTTGGTGATATAATTGAAGTTTGATCTATTCTAGAGAGGAGGTTCGTATGTAATTGTATCTAAAGGGCGTGTTGGAGACAAATGACTGTGCCATGGAAATAGCACACACAGTATATACAACTGTGAGGGTAGCACTAATGACGTGACTAAGGTAGGCCGTCTATCCTTACGGGTTATTGCCGGGCTAGCAGTCACTAGTATTTCGTTTCGGTAGATTCGGAATCATACAGCAGACCATCTCCAACCAGTGAATATCGGTTGTGTTATCCGTCGTTCTCTGCTGTCATGAACAAGCTACCAAAAGCATTTCCCAAAAGAGGTAGGTAGGGTTACAATACCGCTTCCCAAGACGGGGGCCATGGACTAAGCTGAATATGACGTGTCTAGTAGTCCGGCATTCGAGCTTCACCGATCTCATACTTAGACGCATGCTAGAGTTCAGCTGAGTTCATATTAGGAGCGGAACCTATTATATTGGTATGATACTTTGTTGCTTTTTAGCTAGTGAGATGAAAATAATCTAGTTAGAGATGAACTACCTGTTTGTGTGTCAATATGAAGCAACATAATATGCTTTATGTACGATTTAGGAAGTTCAGTTGCTTCTGCATTTCTTAATCGATGTCAATTCGGCTGTTCGTTACGATCATGATGTAGTACCGAGGGCGATCCGCTTCACTGTGCTTCTTAGCCACTTTAAACACTGTACGTTTGCGACTACGGGTATATCTTGACTAGGCGGGGGATAATAAGATTACCGATGTCGGATTAGGTACACGCGAGCTTCTCCGTTACGGCCATGCTCTAGACATTTCTCGAGCATGGCATGCGGTCTTCAGGTTATATCAGCAAGATATTTATATCTATAATGACTACTTCTGTGAGCTACGCTGAATGTGGTCGAACTGTGGATTTTATGGTCGCCTCGATAGTTTCAACTTCGAGTCCCTAGAGGTCTAGCAGTGGGCTGGGAAGCGTGCGTCTCGTATACGTAGCGCTCGGGATATTGAAATGGGTTAGCACAAGAATGAATAGTCTCAAAATGAGCTTGTAGATTCTGAAGCCCGCCAACCACGACTTTCTGATTGCTAAACACCTGACTCATATTTTTCAACCGAAAATATCCAACACATGTTTCAATGGCATATATCTCATCCAGGTGAAATGAGGACTTGATAACCGCGTGAGATGTTGATCCGCGAGTATTCCAGCTAAATTGCTTATCAATTATGTCTGCCGTAGCACTTTATAATCCATGAGGCTCAAGTATAATCAACCCAACGATCCTCAATATCACACACTAGCAACCCAGGCAAGCTTTACGGTCTACATTATCAGAATAACTTGAGAGACTTGAGCTGAGTGTTGGGATTGACCGGACCCAAGACCAAAAAGATCGCGGCTTGTGGTACCACTTGCAATATCATCATGGACAAGCAACCAAAATCTACCATATGCATCAAAAGCGCTTTGAGAATAACGGTTGATTCCTAATCTGTGGTAGTTAGTACATCCAATTATCACGGGTAGCTAATATAATAGGTTGTCTATCTCAGCTTATTGAAATGATGGAGTTCAGTCGCTGCTATGCTATGTGCCACGGAACATTCTATGTAGCACATTTAGTTGCATGTTTCAAAACAAATCAGCTTTGTCCTGTCCTCTTTGCAAACAAAGTGCATGTTAATAGATAGTGAATATTCACTCACAAAGCCTAAGAATCAAAACAGCCATGGTGTTTGTGAAATTATATACGACTCTCTACAAATCTCATTACAACTAGCATGCTGTTTAATGAACAATAGGTTAGATATCACACAAGGTCACATCACATCCCGCGTATATAAACGTCAGATGTCATAGCCGATAAATGTGTGCGATTTTCAGACACTGAATCAAAATAAAACTTCTATTCATTCTATCACTCTCCTCTTATATTAAGAAGCCAAGTTCGTGACGATTATACCGTGCATCACTAAAAAAGAGACCAATATTATATTTGACGTATTGCCGATCCGAAGACTTGAAGAATGCTCTCGAAAATTTACAATCTTAAGCACAGCCTATTCACACAACCCCCCGCCATGGGAAATCTCGAGGAGTTGCTAAGGGAGGTACCATTGGCCTTGAACCTAACACCTATGAAGGAAGCAACCGAGGACACCCTTGGCTACGACGCTGAGGACTTTGCTCCGTTACTTAGCATCGTCCCAATCCAAAAAATACTATCGTTGCCTTGGCGAGCGGGAGAATATTATGTTGAAACTGTTTCTCGCCCGCCAGATGACGACTTGTCAGATGATAGCTCACGTAAGATCACGTCACAATGTACTGGAAATCCGCGCTGGGAATGCGAGCGATTAGCAGCGTTTCTTCGCGCGAAGAACAAGGACTACGAGAAGAACAACACAAGTGTAGTGGTGCTAGCCCGATCTCATGACCCCTGGGAGCTCGATAAAGAGAGTATCGACTGCATGGCGTTGATACAGATTGTAGGTTCTTTGATTACAGCACTTGCAAAATATGTCCCAGAAGAGGTTCCCCTTAGCATGTTCTCCAGACGCGTCGCTTCAGAAATTTCTCGGCTCAGTGCGCACAATGACCTTGATGCTGGCCTTGCTCTCCTTTCAGCGTTCCCGCCACTTGACCTGGAGGGTAAGCCTCTATTCCTTATTGTTGACATGAGTGATATTGATCTAACCGAAGAAAGGGCTTCAAAGGGCCATCGGAACCTGATAGAGGCCCTTTTCAAGGTCGCAGAGTTGAACAGCGTGACTCTAATACGGGTGGAAGCTACAAGAACTGGACTGGGTTGTTTCATAGATGGGCCGGGAGGAACTTACCAAAAAGGGCTGAAGGGTCCACAAGTCATATATGATTCAACTAAGGATATGGAGGAGGTCATGTGCTATCCCTTCGGTCATGATAGAGGACGTTGAAAAAGTAGTTAAGGGTCAAAAGTAACACCTAGTATAGCCCATGGTATCATAGTAATGGAGGAATCATCGTGTAACTCTCGAAGGTTTAGTCTCCTTACGTAGTGCTTGTGAAATTCTATAAATATAGAAGCTATCGTAGGCATTTTGGCTGTGATAGAGACTCTTTCGCTCGGACGGCTTGATATTTTAGACATTATTGGACGCATGCATATGTCAAAGGTACACCAAGTGAATAATAGACAGTCTCTATCCAAAAGGAGGGTTGTAGTGAGGGCTCAATAATGTACTTTATTGATCCCTAAACCTCTCAACTATCCAAAGGGGTCCACTTGACTCAGATTCGCTTGTTGTGCCAATACTCTTGCTATACCCTCTATATTGTCAGGTAAATAATGACTAATCACCTAGGGGTAGCTGTACAGCATATATAAGGCCCTAGGACGCGGGTCACACGTGTCAGGACTCCAAACCTAAGGTAGGCAATAGACACTTGCTGTTGCGCGAAGGGCTCTAAACACCTTCGTAGACGCTATCTCGCTATACACAGCAATCTCTTTGTTTTGTGCTTACGCCTCGTGACAACACGGGCCAACCCAAGGTATTATGATTACATTGCATACGAAACTGCAGGTAGGGGCTACCGATAATATCGGTAGCTCAATATCATTTCGACTATCCCTTCATTGCCTATGCTGCCATCCGCAACGCCATTTTCTCTTCGAGGTCCACATCAACGGCACCCGCTGAGATTCCCAGGAGCGCTGGAGCAAAACGCAACGGAACAACCTGCCACCATACTCGCGGCGTTCATGAGGTTTACGCAACTTCGAAGATCGGGCCGATATGTCTAAACACCCAATTCGTAATGCTGCCGTAAATAACTGGAAAGTCCTCGGCCCGAGGACTGAGCACCGTTGCGGACTAAAAGGGGCGATAAATGTTATCAGTCTACGTCTTCCAGGAGAATAAAACAAAACAAAACAAAAAGAAGTGTCTTTCAGTCCCGTGAAACTAGGGAAGTGAAACCAATTGTGACTTACCTCGCCAACCATACTTGCAGGGTTGGGCATGGCGTGAACGAAATGATACTGGAGGCTATTTTGTTGCCCGTCAGGTGTACTATGTTGAGTATTCTTTGTATTCGTGCGCTGTACACTCTCCATCTGTTCTCGGAATAGCTTCTCCGAGCTCCCAGCACAGATGTTGAGAATCAACTTTCCTTCCAACGCATCCACCATCCCGTCTTCTGCTAAGATCTCCGGCACTTGACCTGATTGACATGCTATCAGGATGACCTTAGCCTGCATCGCAGCTTCTGTATTACACCCACGCCATATCTCTACTTTGCTGCGGCGAGGTCGACTACCACCGATGGCATCCTTGGTATTGGCAGTTCCGGTCTGTTTCAGGCCTGCATTATACTCGCTCAGTCGATCTACTAGTGCCTCGACACTTTCGGCAGAGTTTACGCAGGCTAAGAAGCGTGTTGGGAGAATACCAAGATCTATCTGGTCATCTTCCGTCGCATCCGAAGTTCTCGCGAGCTTATCGACGGACTTCAGAAGACGAAACAAAATGGCGCTGCCGAGCTTGCCTTTATTGGAGTACTGGTGAGCTCTTCCGAATCATTCGATACGAGACGAGAAAATATATTTATATATTTATGTCAACTTACCGCAACCAAGAATAGCCATCGTGACTGGACCAGGAGCATTTGCAGTTTTAGCATGTGAGGTTTCCGACATGGTCAGGCAACTCGCCAATTTCTATTCCAGGTGTGAAATTGTAATTATTTTCGGTTCTTAGAAGAGCAACTGTCACATGATTAATTGGTATTTTGTATAGGAGCGTGAATGATATGACGTTGTGAGTGTTTTTATGTTTTACGAATCACTTGACGCATAGCGAGCTTTTCAATGTACAATTGGATATCGCCGTATTGCGATTACAGTAATCGGGTGAACACGAAAACCGCCCCGAACGCCTAATTTCGGGTATGCAATGCAATCACATTATCTTGGGTTACATAGTCCTAGTGACACAGAGCCAAGATTTGACCGTCGTATACAGTGAATGAAGTATAAAGACACTGGCTACATAGGCAGACAGGGAGAGCAGCCCTATTTCTATGGGGGCAAGTTTTTGAAACGAGGTTTAGGTGCTGTGTTTGCTTTGTAGTAAAATGGTACGGTGTTCGTGTGACGAACATACTTTACAACAGCGGTGGGTGGTCGATATTGTCTCATCTTTTAGACTCTATAATCTCACATAATCGGATCAAACAGTGCTCTATAAGTTCTTTCATACGTCTTCATGGTGTTCATACTTAACTGTCTTCAAACTAACCTAACTACCGACTTATCTGACATAATTGAAAACCTTGAATTCTCACGATCTATTACTTATTTTCGATATCCGGAGCTCTTTGCCTTTCCGAACCTGATCTAACTTCATTTTATCGCGTTAGTGGCCTCCCGTTGCCTTCTATCTATATAATCTCATATTTGGGGACACATCCCCCACACCATTCAACATCCTTACACAGGTTATCATATCGCGGTCTTGGGACATAATTACGGAAGGAAAAAATGGTACATTCCTTGATAGTGAACACAACCTCCACTACGCCATCAGCCGATTACTTATAAGTGTAATCAGATAGTCATATTGAATTCATTCGGCCAAACACTTTGTACAAATGTGAAAATCTTAAAGCCAACGATATTACACCAATTCTCTAATTAGCTGAGCATGAGTACATAGTGTCTAGCAATCAATTTCCGAGCTGGGTAGAGCGTTATTCCACTAACTATCTGGAGCCTAGCTGATTTGCTATGCCGGTAATTGCTGCATTCTTTATACAAGGTCCTAAGGCTATTAAGGGGTAGAGAGTATATATTCTAGTCTCGTAGTGTTGGCGAGTCATACGCAGGTCGACCATCGAGGGCTTCAAAGGTTGGCAGCTGAGCTACCGGAACGGGCAACTCAACTAAAGGATCGTCCGGCTTCTCAGCTGGGGGAACATACATCTCTCTTAACTGATCATCTGGCTTCTCCCTCACGATTCCCGCTCCGCTAGTTTCGTACAAACCACTTGCATCAGGATTTAAGCCCTCTGTCATCGCCTCGCCGGTAGACTGTTGCGGTTGCTGGGCAAGTTCCAACTTGTCAATGCGGCGCTTGAAGCGAACGAAGAACCACAGTACGGCCGCGATGAGCCCGATACCTACAAGACCGGAGCTTACGCCGATCCCAGCTAACGCACCCGGCGATAGTCCCGTAGACTTCGATGCAGAAGGATTCGACGCGGCAGGACTCGGCACGGAAGCGCTTGTTCCATTATCCGTTCCGTTGCAAGCGAGACTATTGATCAGGAAGCGATCCTTTTGAGATACCAGCGCCGAGCAGTTGAAATCTGCATTCCAAGCTTCGATCACTACATTCCCCTTCACATGTATTAATGATGGGAATATATTTGGGCCAACAGACCTTTCCTGGAAGTTAGCGCAGTCCTGAGATGCGACCATAGCATAATGCTTACGTATCAATATTTCCCCTGATATGTATATTATCTGCCATTTGTAGCTGAGGAAATAAAGGAAGTGTAGTATCTACATTGTCTAGCAGAGTGAGGTTTCCAAGGCTTGAGACTCGACTAAAGCCGAAGGTGCAGTTGGTGTTGTTGATGGCCGAAAGAGTTGCTCCAATCGTTGTGAGGGCGCTAAAGGTAACGTTTAAGTTCGAGTAGGCGGTGATGTTTAAGTCGGCTCCAACTGTACCAATTCGTCCAAGTCCAGCCTGATTGAAGTTGCCATCGCCGAACGCGGTGTTAAGAGTAAGTGATTTATTCACTTGAATTGGTGGGAGGGGCTCGTTCCTGTCTGTGAGGCCCAAACTAGTAAAAGGCTCAGGGGCGGCGTTCAATAAGGTGAGGCTGCCGACGGACGTCAATCGACTATATCCGAGACTTCCGGACCCAACAAGTTGAATGTCTTGAGCAGATTCCAGGCTCGAGAGATCGATTCTAGAGTCCGTACTTATGGACGAAGCAGAGGATATATTGTATAGCCCAGCCACACCAAGATCTCCGTGGGGACCAAAGATACCGAGGCCGTAGACGGAATTCAAGCTCGACAGGTTAAACACACTCAGATTTGGTGCATTAGTGATACTGAAGCTGATGAAAGGTATTGAATTAAAGGTGCTTTCAATAGAATCTGCGCTTATCTTTGACATTATGAGAGTTGTCAAAGAGGTTGAATTGCTTATTTCGAGACTTTGCAGACTCAACATCTCCGGGAAACTCAGCACCTCTAATTCAGGGCTATTATCGACATTGATTGAGCCTGTCTGGTTGAGAGTGGTGAAGTTGAGTGTTCCTGTCGCCCCTGTGATATTGACAACGGTGAAGCAAGCGGGCCACCTTCCTTGGATTTCACCCTGAAGATTGTCAATATCATCTTGAGTCGCGATTGTGTATGTGCAATTGTCCATACTGTGGCCTCAAATAGAAGCTAACGATACGATCAAAAGCGTTTCTGTAACGATCGTCTCAAAAACCGAATAGAGTAGCAAATGAGTATTAAGTCTTATTGCAGACGCAGCATGAGTATAGGAAAGAAAACTTAAAACAGCCCACATTAAGTCCGTAGTCCGAACTCCTATCTCATCCATCCCCGATATTACCTTGTGTGTTTGAACCCGGCTTGGGAATCTCAATACTACCGTACCCTTAGCGACGCTGATCGTTTTAAATGGACCAATGAGTTTTCCTGAGTCCTCGGCAAAGATAGTCGAAAGAGCAGGCTATGCGATCCTTCGCCTTATCGAAAAGGAAGGTTACACGGCCATCAGTCATTTGGTGTTGATAGTCGAAAAGTTGTCTACACGTCTATAGCAGGCGTAACTAACACAAGCCTTGACAAGGTTAGGGCCACTCATATAAAGACTACCGAGACTACGATAGTATCGGGAGTAGACTCGATACCGTACTAAGCTTAATCAATGGATAAGTAGACAAGGGGTAAGCATCCTTCGACGGTAAAATACAGCGGTAACATCTCGTTAAACCAAATGCGACTTCTACGTTCCATCGCCACGCCTAGCGCCACAGTCGTCTCTTTCTATCAATAGAAACAGCTATGAAGGATTCGCTCTAATCCAAGTTGCATATAAGTACAACCTCGCCAGACTTGCATCATGATATATTATCTTGACGTGTGGGACTTTCTTGATGATCCTTGTCTTTTGAAGTATGACTTTCATCATGTTATGAATGAAGAAGGCAAGAGTCCTCCTATAATAGCCCTATTAATAACGCTTAAATACAGATGTCCGTACCAAAAGAAACCATCACCAACTTCGACCCCCTGACTTTACGCTAGTCTATATTAGTACATGCCTACGTCTGCCACTCTTTTTGCTGGAGGTGTTACTAATTTCCCATTTATACGGTTAACTTACGCTACTTCAGCTATTTATAATTAGATTTAAAGCAAAAGCAATACTTTTACGTGGCTTTAACGTTGGGCATTTAATAACTTAGAATTTTACAGCATTGTTTTTGTTTTCTACATTATAAATGTCACGGAATACAGGGCGCTTAGGAAGGCACGAAATATAGGGCACTTGGGAAGGCATTTGGACAGAATGCTTCGGCTGCTTGTATGTATATTATTACAGGTACAAGTGAGAAATTGGTGGTATCTCCAGCTAAAAGGGTGGCAGACGTAGGCATGTACTAATATAGACTAGCGTAAAGTCAGGGGGTCAAAGTTGGTGATGGTTTCTTTTGGTACGGACATCTGTACTTGCAGCGTAACTGTTGCTTTGCTGTCATGCTATTCTACCACTTAATCAGAACCTCCAGGTAACCTTTCTATCAGTAATCCTATTGACTTTAATATTTCGATAACGACAACTCGACGCGAATGCGCATATAGCGTAAGTTCTGGCCACGCGAGAGCGAAATATGAGATACTGTTAAAAAACGTCTATTAAGTTGAGCATTCAATTCTACTGTTAGAAATGGAGGCTTTCTACAGCTTCATCTAGAAACAGGGGTATCTCAAAAAAATATTCCAATATGCATTAAATAATGGTGGCCCAGGATCTCAAGCTCGGGTGAGATTTCTAAACGTAAATGTTCTCAATTTGAACCGCCTCATAGAATTCATGCCAGCTGATACGTATGTATCTAGTTGATCAGCTTTCTTCGTAATCCGTTGACAAACTCCTGATCCGCGTATTTCCCAGCACGGGTTCTTGCCTTGTCGTCTGCCTCCCTGGCCTGCCGTTCCTGTTCGTCTAAAATCGCCAGCCGTTTCTCCCGGTCTTTGTCTAGGTCTGAGGCTGCTTCTTGCATCGCTGCCAGTTTCCGGGCACGCTCCTCATCTGCTGCTGTATTTGACGCAGCCCCTGGACCATTCGCGCCGGCCCCGCGACCGTTGCTTGGGCCATTCCTATAACCGGATCCTCGGCGATAATCTCGACTATCCCGGCGTTCATCGTCTCCAGAGTAATTCCTCCGGCGCTCTCTCGGTGGCTCGGGAGAAGGGTCCCGACGCCGTCTATAATCCTCCTCATTGCGGTTGCTACGACGTGGACTTCTCGATCGATCCCTGTAAGATCTGTCGTTGTCACCCCTCTCCTCTTTGTAGTTATCTCGTGAAGTAGATCGTCTCTTGTTATGGCGCTCTCTCCGTGATTCATGTCTTTCTCTCGAATCCGCATCATCATCAGAATCACGCCTGTGGTGTCGATGCCTTCTATCCCTCGAGTCGTCACGCTCTCGGGAATCCGACCTCCGATGTCTTCTATGGCGATGCTCTCGGGAACGTGATCTATGTCGGTGTTTGTGGCGCCTCGAATTCTTCTCATCTCTACCGCGAGAAGACTGCTTGTCATCATTCTGGCCCATAGATGCCAGCAATTGCCTTCGTTTGATGGGATCGTTCATCATAGCCTCATATGCCTCCTGTTCGCGGCGTTTGATGGCCAACAGGGGATCTTCTCGGATCTTGGCTGCTACATCCCTCGCGTTGACGGCCGATGTCTGAGGAGCGGCAAGAGCATCATATGATGCTTGTTTTTTGAGACTGTCGTGATCTGACCCGCGGGTGAGAATGGTGTCGATCCTCCTCTTGCCCAGAAGAAAACCTTCTAGTTCTTCAGTTGTCCCTCCCTGGCCATCACTGGGGCCTTGGTACATCCAATCCACGCGGTCGATACGTTTCCGGCCACCTGCTGCCTCGAGTTTCTCTTGTATCTCCTTCTTGGCACGTTCCTCCTTGATCTCTTGAATGCGCGCCTCGGTCTTCTTCCTCTCGGCTAGCGCAGCCTGCTCTGCTTCGTAGACTTTGGCCTGGTTCTTCAAGAGAGCCGGGTGGTACGACTTCTTGAGCTGCAGATCTCCACCCATGTTGACGACTTATTTTCTTTCGACGGGCGAGCGGGTTAGGCTAGATTTAATAAGGGTAGTCGCGACGCGATGCGTCGCTGTCTTTCGCAGTCGAACTATAGAGCTGTAGCGATTAGACTCGGCGTGGTGGCGATAGCCCTGATGGAATGGTGATGATTGCTGTCGCGAAAGGGTCTTGCGTGCGTAGATGTTGTCGGTAGGTAGAAATAATGGTCTGGGCCGAGTCTTGGGTCGTCGCCACCTGAATATCGCCCAGCCTCGCTACTGCCCAATCCTGCCTAGCAAGCCAGTAGCGGCTTAAATAGTGGGACGGCACTAGCTCAAGCTGCCCCGCACTAACCTCTTTCGTGCTCTGTTGTCTGGTTGGCTCAGATACCTATCACTAGCAGATCCCTACCTAGCAACAGCATATCGCGGGGATGATGTTTGCCTGCATGCGGCCTTGATCTGTCAACTTTACAACTACAAAACATCCGCCAACGAAGCTTACTTAATATTCAAAATAGTGCTGTGGCATTCATATTTATTTCTCATATCAATCTGCTCAATTGAATTACCTCAATCGTGCCACTGGTAATACCGTCATTTCCGAGTTACAGACAGCTCCCGACCGGAGTGGCTCCCTCCCGTCAACATGTCGGACGATGATTTCATGCAAGAGTCTGACGAGGAGTACGAACGCACCGCCTTCCAACAACTACATGCTGCTAACTATCCAATACAGCTATGACTTCGAGTACGAAGAAGAAGATGAGGATGATTCCGCCGACGTCGATACCGAAAACAAGTACTATAAGGCCAAGCAGATTAAGGGTACCAATCCCGAAGAGGCCATCGATGTGTTTCTCGAAATACCCGCTTTGGAGCAGGAAAAGGGCGAATGGGGATTCAAGGGATTGAAGCAAGCCATCAAACTCGAGTATCGGCTCGGGAAGTACGACAAGGTCAGCTCCAGAGAGTCCAGGCATGGTGGTCGCATTCTCGCTGACCATCAGAGCAGGCCGTGGAGCATTACACCGAACTTCTTACCTACGTGAGGTCTGCTGTGACCCGCAACTACTCCGAGAAGTCTATTAATAATATGCTTGACTTTATCGAGAAGGAGTCCGAGAATGAGAGAGCCCAACGATGCATGGAACAGTTCTACTCCCTGACTCTCACGTGTTTCCAAAGCACAAACAACGAGAGATTATGGCTCAAGACAAACATCAAGCTTGCGAAACTCCTCCTAGACCGCAAGGAATACTTGTCTGTGGCTAGAAAGCTGCGTGAGCTTCAAAGGGCTTGTCAGCGAGAAGACGGCAGCGATGACCCAAGCAAAGGCACTTATTCCCTCGAGATATATGCTTTAGAGATACAGATGTATGCTGAGACACGAAATAACAAGCAGCTCAAGGTACTGTATCAAAAGGCACTCCGGGTGCGGTCGGCAGTACCACATCCCAAGATTATGGGTATTATCCGCGAATGCGGCGGCAAGATGCATATGAGCGAGGAGAACTGGAAGGATGCCCAGAGTGACTTTTTCGAATCGTTCCGAAACTACGACGAGGCTGGCTCGCTCCAGCGGATTCAGGTCCTCAAGTACCTACTGCTTACTACTATGCTCATGAAGTCTGATATTAACCCTTTTGACTCACAAGAAACGAAACCATACCGAAACGATCCTCGTATCGCAGCTATGACTGAGCTGGTAGACGCGTATCAAAGAGACGATATGCACCGATACGTCAACGTGCTACAGAAGAATCAGGACATTCTGGCTGATCCCTTTATTGCGGAGAATATCGACGAGGTGACCCGGAATATGAGAACTAAGGCAGTTGTCAAGCTCATTGCTCCCTACACAAGAATGAAGATGGGCTGGATCGCACAGCAGCTTAAAATAACGGATGCTGAGGTCCAAGATATCCTCGGATACCTGATTATCGACTGCAGGATCAGCGGCAAACTTGACCAGCAATCCGGCATTCTAGAGATAGAATCAGGCGGAGATACCGCGCGGGTCCAAGCGCTTCAGGGCTGGAACGAGGCACTCCGTGGAATGACCTCGGCCATTTTCAAAGATAGTGAAGGATTCCGTATGACAGATTCATCACAAAATGAGGAGTCATATGTGCTTGCCGGGCAGAGCTCGGGAAGCCGGGTGCCGCCCGTCAGAAGCAGTAGGAAGGGGCCAAAATTCTGGGGTCCCGGAACATAGGAGGTCGACGAAACTGACGGCAAGCATTACTTCTACGCAACGTAATAGCGTGGGTAGAGATATCACGAATACCGCTGTTGAACGTCTTTATCTATAGACACCGCGATTCATAGAGAATTGATATGCCCAAAGACAATAAGCGACGATTCAAGCCGCGACACCTATAGAGTTCACATTGATTCGTGGTATTACCCTATAGGGGAGTGTGGGATGATTTCCAATAATCACATCATATGTGTTTCATACGTGCAGCATAATATTGCTACTGCGCATTTAGTTGTTGTCTCCCTTATCAAGGAGATTAGCAGGAGCTAATAAACAACTATTGTCAAGCTGAGTTTGTTTTCTAACTTCAAGTCTACATGCGGTGAAGGGTTCAGATAAAAACGTGTTCAGCCCTTAGGGGCTCCTGCACCAGCTGGAGGCATTAATCTCCACTACGGACGGCCAACAAACACCATTCGCGCACTGTAAGACAAAACTTAGTGACGCCATCCGCTGTAGCTAGCTGTAAAACACCAACCACCGTGAACAACAAACAGCACCCGATAAAAAAAAAATTAAAATCATTCGATTGCCAACTTGTCGTCGAGGTATAACTGACCGCAAATTTTCACGTTCATTTTTTCCTCAACATGCAATTATCACAAGATTGTATGCCCAAGATGTCACTCACGAACGGAAAGGTTATAAGCTCTGAACCTCTGGTAAGCACTGCCAGCCTGAAGCTCTTTAGCTCATGGTACCCAACTCATCCATAAATTTGATATCGTGAGATAAGCGGTGTAATACTCTGTACAAAGCTTTCACAAACCTCAAATACTAGACACCGAGTCACCAAGACATTCAAGAATTAATCTTCTTGCCAGCTAGCTGACAATTTCTCACCTTAGGCTTCAACAGATGGGAAATGGATCAAGCTCGTCAAGTAAGGCAGCCAGCTCTCCCTTCATTATACTGCATACATTGCCATCCAGGGGCCCAACCCAACTACCTCACCTACCTTCAATATGAAAAATAAGAAATGCCATCAAAGCATGCCAAGCCAATATCAATATGTTACCCTGCGTAATAGACAGACACATGCACACGACAGATATCTATTGCACACACTGTAGCCACGCCCAAGAAGCTCGTTGCGCATTACCTCGAGCAGCTACAAAACCGGATCTCTTCACTGCATTTTTAGCACCGTCCGGGGCAAGAGTGAGAAGCTCGACTTCATAATAGTGATAACTATTATTTAGATCGAAACATCGAAACACCTTGCTCCTTCCCTTCCCACTTCCATCTCACCAAAAACGCAGCCAGCACCACTAACAACCCTTATCAGGTTAACATACAACGACTATAAGAACCAAACACGCACATGGGAGTCAGCAGAGCGGACGACGCGTGCGCAGGGCAGCGGGGTTGATGGCGTAGGGATCCTCGCGATTCTCGAGAAGCCTTCTGGCCCAGAGATCCTCCTACAGAAGCAGTTCCGCCCCCCGCTGAACCAGATCGCCATTGAGTTGCCTGCTGGTCTTGTCGATGAGGGAGAGAGTGTCCAAGAGGCTGCTGTCCGTGAGCTGAAGGAGGAGACGGGTTACGTGGGAACAGTCTCGGAGATGTCCCCTATTATGTTCAATGGTGAGTACGAGGACCTACTTATCAAAAGGAACTTCTGTCAGGCTGTTAGGCATAATGTCGTATTTGTTGTTCTTCGGGTTTTGAAAGGGCGGTGTGCACAAGTCGTGAATCACCATCGATCATGTGCTGCTTCTGTTCGTCGATGGCACCTCGTGTTGGGAGAAGTTGGTTCATGCCAAATATCTTCGTCCTCCTATCTCTTCCCGCTTATCCCCGTCAACTGTTCCCAATCATGAGATGTTCGTATTCGACAGGGGCGCTTACGCAGAAGCAGATCCTGGAATGACAAACACCAACACGGCAATCTGCTCTGTCCAGATAGACACGACATTGCCCGAGAACCAGAACCCAACACCGAGTCTCGAGGAAGACGAATTTATCGAGACCTTCACGACGCCATTAGCCACTCTATACGCCGAGTGCAAGCGTCTAGAAGCCGAAGGCTACGCCATCGATGCGCGAGTCGGGACTTTCGCACAAGGCATCGAACTGACGAAGCGCATGAATTTGTGATTATCTCAACGCATTCTCAGCGTGTTGCATCAATGTCAGCAACATTGGTTAACCGAGTGCAACCGAATTTTTTGAGTCCTAGATTATGTATCGGCGATGAAAAGGTGTGAAAAAAAGGCGAGTCATGGTTGGGTGAAGGGAGAAGAGTGAACGGCGATTTGATTATGTGATTAGTGATCATGTTCGTTCATACCCCCTTGCTTCCCATTTTTAGGCTTACTGATCGAATGCTACGATGGGCTTTTACGAGAACTACTAGATAGACGGCACTAGAATGATGAATAATAGATATGATTATAGACTTTCATGGCGATTTTCAATTGCGGTCGGTTCGTATTCATGTGTTGCCTATATTGTGATGGGTGGTGGTCAAGAGTATATAAGCTGGAGTTTCCCTCTTGCAATATTATCTCAGAAACACAAAAAGAGCACAGCTTCACAAAGCACAACTACAATCTCAAACCCCAAAGACATTTGATATAATTACATACCTAGCTAATCAGTTAACATGTCGAGCCCCCGCCTCATAGCCATCATCGGTGGAACCGGCGCCCAAGGCGCCCCTGTCGTCCAGGAGCTACTCAAGTCCGGACAATACTCCGTCCGCATCCTTACGCGCGATACGAACAATGCGCGCTTCAAGCAGCTCGAGACTTACGGCCCTGTCGAGAGTGTCGTCGGCACTTTTGCTTCCGAGGAGTCCCTCCGCGCTACCTTCCGCGGCGCCTGGGGTGCCTTTGTCAATATTGATGGGTTTAACAGTGGTGAGAAGGCAGAGATCTTTTGGACTATTCGGGGTGAGTCCTTTTCTATCTTTTCTACTCTTTTACAGGTCGCGCGTTGGGTCTGGAGGGATCATGACTTTACCTCGCCTGAACCTGAGAATTTCTAAATACCACGTGCAATGCTAACGATCTCACAGTTAGTACAATGCTTCCATCAGAGAGATTTCCCAAGGCTATGACCTAGCAATCTCAGAAAACACAATGTCAAGTATCTAACCACTAACACATCTCACAGGCCTGGGAGCTCGCCCTCGAAGAAGGCGTGAAGTTCTACGTGCACGGTAACCTCGACTACGCATACAAGAAGAGCGGGTTCCGACCCGAGTTCCACGCAGGCCACTACGACGCCAAGGGCCGCGTGGGAGAATTTATCCTACTCCAGAACCGCGACGCCAGGGTGCGTCAGCGCATGCGCAGCGCTCTATTCACGACAGGACCGTACATCGAGATGACGATCGGACAAGGCACGCCATTCCAACCTAGCGTCGAAGACGGCGTCGCCATATGGCGAGTACCGCTAGCAAATGGCGCCGTCCCCTTCACACCCCTAGATGACGTGGGCGTATACGTGAAGTGGCTGTTCGACAACGCAGACGGCGAGGCAGATGGGCTGGACCTCGAGATCGCGCTCGAGCACGTCACCTTCGAGGCGTACGTGCGCGCTTTTGAGAAGGTGACCGGAAAGCCTGCGCGCTGGATCGATAGTGACCTGGACGGACACTTGGATTTGCTCTGGGGGCCTGGCGCCGATCGGCCAGCTGGGTATAATGCGGACCTCAACGACCCTGCGACTATGACGCTGCGCAGGAACTTCACCGCGTTCTTTAATTTGTGGAGGGGCTCGGGAGGTAATAAGGGGGTTATTACGCGCGATTATGCACTCCTGGATAGGATTCATCCCAAGAGGATTAGGAGTGTTGAGGAGTGGATGCGTAGGGAGAATGAGAAGGGGAGTCTTTGGGAGAGGATTCAGCCGGAGAACTTGGGTCATGTGCTCAAGATTACGGAGGATGGGCGAAAGGGGACTCTATGAGTGCCTTTTTTGGGACGTGTTACTGCCCGTCCTTAGGACATGATGATGCAGGCTGATGGATTGCTGGGGGGTTGGATTGTTACGGACTTACGAAGTATTTGTTTCCTTGATGACATATTTGAAATTTATAGACATAGAGATTGACTCTTCTATCCTCAGAACACGGAGTTCATCCTCGTCTCGTCTAGGTTACATTCTATAAGCACCACTCGATCGCCCTTAGGCCAGAAAAGCGTCCCATCTTCTGCCAACACGCATTGATCTAAGCTATCTTGCGTTACCCAGTTGCGAGGGATGAAGTAGAACCGGTTGTAGATTGCCCCGGTAGTTGAGCGGAAACTCTTCCCTAGGGGATATGAACACAACCAGAGGTCCCGATCAATGAACACCAGCCTGTGTCCCGGAATGATGCCAAGGGGTATTAACATGTGCGCGACAACGTCTTGGGGAACGTCCAGATGGTCAGGATAAGAGTTTTCCAATCCTTTCTCAGTGGTTCCTTGTAACGCCGTCACCGGTATAATGTTCAGGTTGTTTGTAGATCCTTGACCGTATATAGATTCGGTAGTGTATACAAGGATATAACGTGAGTCGTGGGTTATTAATGCTTTCTTCACGACTTGTTTAGCTGTCGTCTTGTTCTCAAGGCTCATCTGAACTAGTGCTTGCGATTCAACGCTCAATATTTCTGGATTCCTGTTTAACTGATTTTCGGAGTAGGCCAGGGACCAGCACATTTCCAACGTGTCCAATCTGTAGGCATCAATATGGTGGAAACCGCACCGAAGAACAATATCTGATTGAGTTGGGTGATATAGCCATTTCTCATGTCCGGTCGCAATGTCAGATTTCGTAACAAGTTTGCCATCTTCGGTAGTGTATACAAAGACCCTTTCCATCGTCGATACGATAAGAATGTATTTGTTATCGAGACTAAACATTATTTCATCGATGTTACGATTGTCTTGAAGCTTCGGCGAAGGCAATGCTGATGATGACGCGTTCTCTTCAAAACCTTGTCCAATTTTCCATACCTGTATCGTACCAGCGAGGTCAGCAAGAGCCACTAGCTGTCCATCACGGCTCCATCGAATGTGAGTGACGGGCATGTAGTTGTTAAATCGGGCGAGCTTTTTCCCCTGCGTCGCTTCCCTCTGATAATGTTCCACATTACCATCTTCGTATCCGACACAATATGAACCACCATCAGTCGCAAGAGAGAAAGCAACAACGCCCTCAAACTGCTCAACATATTCTTCAGTAAGTTTAGATGCAGCCGTGAGGGCTTTCTCTTCGATTTCTCCCTCGTCGGTAGGTTTATCGGCATCGAGGAATTGAGCCAAGCTGTTGGGTTCCCACGTGTTAATGGAGCCGTCACGGATATCATAGAACCGGCGACTATCAGGGCTAAATACTATTTCTGTTACCAAGCTCTCAGATGACAGCTGGTAAATAGCAACGAAATTTTGGAAGTCCCATATACGAATAGAACCATCGACACGACTAGTCGCGAAAATTCTCCCATTAGGACTCGCCGCAATCCCATCAGCTACCCAACTCGTTTCGACATGCTCATCTATCATGGGGTGCCACTTGAATATGGAGTGAGCTCGATATATACCCAGGATATGGCCAGTGACGGGGTTCCAGGTAAAACGATCAACGGCAAACCAGGGCCTGCGTTGGTCAATTCGCATGCTGTTTGCTCTTTTGCACCTATTGATGCATCGCCCGTCGCGGAGACCCCAGACCGAAAGTGGTGCACCCCTGTATGACACCGCGACTTGAGTTCTGTCTCCGTTGAAGACTACATCAACTGGCGAGCTCACAATAGCCCCATCGATCTGAGCCCTGTCGTCTAAAAGATCGCGGTTCAGAATCTGCCAACCTTGCCGAAATCTGTCGCAGGGGATATGCCTAATAGCGTTATCGTCTCCACCCATAAGTAGTTTTCGATCGCTGTCCGCGAATACTACAGTCTTTGCCCTGATTTTCGGAGGATTTGCAGCTGATGAGAGAAGTTCCCCTGAAAGGGTCGACCATAACTTCGTACGTTTCAAACCGTAGGTGCATAGCTTTCCACCATTGCCATTCAATGCAAAAGCTTCAACGGGCTCTCCATGATGGATGACGGATAACTCAGCATAGCTTGACGCGTCCCAAATGTAGACCGACCCTTTCCTGTCAAGAACCGCGAGATATTTGCCTACGCATGCCATTCCCCAGGCCTGCACCTCGCTTGGCAGATAAAGCCGGCAGAGATTGTCGTTCCAACTGGCATCTGCCAATCTAGAAACTCTGATATTCGCGGTACCGTAAAATTGCTTGTGCATTATAGCTTTTGGGGGGCACACAGGTGGGATTGTGTAGTACAGTACCCCTGGGCTGGTTACGATATAACTGGCGAATCTGCCCACTAGCTTCTTAATATCAACTGCCCACTCATTCAGAAGCTCAAGGTCCGCAGAACGATGTGTGATAGGATCTGTTAACGTTTTGCACCGCTTCACACTGTCGATAAACGTTGCTAAGACCTTCGACGCCTCAACTATGATTTCCAGCCGCCGAAGCAATGCTAACGCGTGGATCCAGATTAGAACTCCGGGGCCACGAAATACTCTTACAAGAGCATCTAGGCATTCGGACGACGAAGCGCTCCGGCTGAGATGGAAGGGCCAATTGACAGCAGAGTAGAATAAAAATGGCTCGCTCGACTGCATGTCGTGTTGATCCTGTAGCAATCTCCATTGCAAATCTTTGTTTTCGAATAACGACAGGGTTCTTGTAAATAAATGCTCATGGGTTCTTTGCGAGTCAATGCGAAGCCCGCCCTCCGATGATTGAACAAAGTATTCCCTGGTAGTATGATGCAGTAATGTAACTTTGTCGTATTCGTCGACTTGTACAAATTGTCCGCAAGTTTCCTGTATAGTTCGTTTAAGGTCAAGAAAACCGGAAAACTCGGGTTGAAGCGCTTGGGACAGCTCTTTCAAACTAAGGGGTCGCTGGGCGCAAGTAGACCATTCAAGCAACGCTTTGATGAGAGTCATGTCAGACTTTCGGGTGGATTTGAGCATGTGCTTTTCCATACGCCGAAACATTAGTGTCATATCACTTGGAATGTCGTCGAGGACTTCCCGAATCTTCTCTTCGGTATGGCAACCCATCAACTCTTCGAGGACGAGCTTGACCCAAAGAAAATTGCCTTCCGACCGCTTCATGATGTCCTCTAAAAGTTGTTGTCGGAATTCAGTGCTCCCACGCATGTTATCGAGCTCCATCTGAGCCAAGCGCTCGATATCTCTCTGATTATGTCCTGTCGATTTCTCGATTCTCGATGTGGAGATGCTCCGAGAAAGCCGATTGAAGCTCGTAGAGATAGAATCAGTATCCCTACTGAAAATCAAGATTCGAATAGGCAGCCTGTGTGCAAAAGACTGAATACAGTCGAGGAATACCTTTGGCGAGTCGCACTCGTCAAGCGCGTCTATCACCCAGTATATTGGCTCTGTGAGATTCAATTCCAATAGCATCCCTTCTATGACTCTCTTCCAAATCAAGAAAGGATCTGAGGAGTTAAAACCTAAGCTCTCTTGCGAGTAACTAGCTAGGAGCCTCCTGAATTCGGGCTGACTCCTTGAAAGCTGAAAGGTTAGAGACTTAATACAATTCGTTACCATGCTCTTGGTAATGTCGGAGTATTTAAATAAGAAAAATTGGCATGGCAAGTCTTTGCTTCGTAGGTGATCGATAACAAATGTAGATAAAACAGACTTCCCAGTAGCTGGAGGGGCAGTGTACCACAATACAGCAGGGTCAAGTGATGATAAATCAAGCCATGAGATAAACTCTTTCTCATCTAAAAGCCACTCACATGTATCCGGAATCCAAGAGCGTCGAATCGCATCGTAGTCAGTTTCAGTCGATGGAATATTGCGAAATAAATCCTTGATATCTGGAGACTCGTCTGCCAACGTCGTGGAATTGGGTACTTGAGTTTGAGTTTCTGGTTTCCGGTCTCGAAGCTGTGTTACTAAAGACTGAATCGCATTTCTCACGGCGACATAGTTTGGGTCTACTGGGCTCGAGAATTTGCAGACGTCATGGTGATCCGCTTGCAATGGTCTAGAGATCTCTGCGGGATATCCCAGAACTGAGGAATCCTTTTCCAGCACCATTATCTTCCATGGTCCGATTGAAGTCGCCAGTGTCTCATAGAACGACCAAATTGATAAATTTGGCGCGACATGACGAAACTGCTCGTTGAGTTCCTCAATCGCAGATGAGCTCTTGCTGAGATCTGAGATGAAATGCTTCGCTGACTGGAACGATGCAGCTAAAACTCTGTTGAGAATCTTAGCCAAGTTAGTACCGCGATGAGGTGTTGATAGAAATATGATGGCTGACACCCCTTTGGTAACTTGTTGGTAATTTGCGTCATGTAAGCCAAGTAGGTATGCTTTCTTCACAACCAAACCGCCCATGCTGTGTACCACGAAGATTATTGGGTTCGCACCGAAATTTAGGTCTCTTCCAGAACCATCCTTCCCAAATCGCATTTCAAACAAAATCTCTTTAGCAAAGTCGGTCACGTTTGAAATTGATTTAGCTGCGCCGCGCCAGTCCGCATTATATCCAAACGTGGATATACGGGCAGTTCCGATATCAGTCTCAGACGGTAGCCATAGCCCGGGCCAGAAGAAAGAAGGGTCATGATCTTTTGACCACGTCTTTCGACTATGGCCACCTAAGCCATGGACGAAGATTATATCAAGAACAGCATGTTCCGGTTGATGGATTATGTGAAGGCCAAACCCAGATGTCGAAGGTGAGGGGCTGCGATGTTGAGAAACCGAATTGACTGCCGTCGAAGACACGCTGAGTAATTCGGAAGACCGACCCCGTGAAATATCAGATCTAGACGATCCGGACACTTCTTTGTCAAAATCACTTGTTGATTCCTTCTGCTGTGCTCTCTTAGAGCGCCAACGTTTCAACTTTGCAATGTCAGGTCCATATCAGCTAATGAGATAAGAACAGATAGATATGCTGACCATTTTAGGATCCTAGTCCCACTACAATAATATTGATCACCTTAAATGAAGATCAAATCATTCTATTCCGAGATGGGACGAATTCGAATAGCAAAGCTCTCTGATGAGCGAGCTCATACCGTCCGACGCGGAACATGCATGTCTCCTAGTCTGGGACAGTTGAAAAAGGAGGGTACAATCTGTTCTCGGTCTCATTGAACGTTGCGTCTCAGCAATGCATTCTTCGGAGTAATCGTCCTATATACTATAGAACTTTCCAAAGGAAATCTGAATTGGATTCTTAGTAACCCCTCCTACTCACTTTGTCAATCAGTCGGAAAAGATTCGACAGGGGTGGGGTCATTATCTGCCTACCCATACGTGTTTCGGTACGTGTACGTCTTGCCTATCTATTCTTTGGTACGCCGCAGCCACTGCACTTCCTGTTGGTATAGGGTCGTATTAGCATCTCAATATAGTAACGTGCCGGTGGAGAAGGTTCTCTGGCTTCAAATGGTGGGTAGCCACCCCTGTTGACAATCTTAGGGCAGCTCTAGCCAATAACTACTATCGTCATAAATACATCTCTCTGGTCAATCTTAACTTTTTTTTTCATTTCTTTAAGATGAGGCAGCTCTCGAATCTCATAATATTTTACCTAAGGTCACTCATTAGATCATTTATCCTCATTGTTGTTGATATTTTTCTTTAAATTCAATAACAACTAAGCCAAAGCTAGTGTACCTCCGCAGAGGTAGGAAGGTGAACTTGTCAATGCTGAGCTGAGCTGATACGGTTACAAGAGATACAGTATCAGACTGTAATGGTCAGAGCACGGAGCTTTAATAACCAGTATTCATATAATACGGCTATTCTTCTTCAATACCTATCCGATTCAAGGACAAATCCTAGGAGAGGGGGGAATAGTTGTTATGCTACATGTGTGCTTATAACAGGGTCGTAGTAAGCACTCGGATGTGGCATATACGTACGGAGCCTTAGATACTCTATTCTAGGTAGTTAATTACTAGATCTTCTGATTTGTTAGTATGGTGGTTAACAGGGCGACCGCCATGACAAAGTGGGTGACGAAAAGGAGGTCTGTGCGGTGTGCACTCGTAGCTCATAACTAAAATCTAGGCAGTCTAGCAACATACTAAAGCAGCGGTCTTGTGTTTCCCTTTTCTTACTGTAGAAATAAAAGACTAAATGAAACTATTATCCAGAACCCCAAACTTATCTCTCTTTCATGCAACACCCAGATTGTCTCTAGATCTATTGTGGCGATGATGTTTGCTCAAGCCTCCACCGAGTTGACCAGGTGTTCACTTGGTCATCTTTAGTGGGACTTCCGCCACTCTGCTTGTATGGGATTAACTTCAGCGCTTTCGCCGATGTTTGTCCTTCAACGTGCAACGGAATCAATTTGAACAAGATGTCAATTGTGTCGGAATGCTTGGAGTTCGTGTAGTCGGTGGTCCGATGTATACCATCGGGTCTGCCGTCGTAGAACTTGACTCTAGTGAGGCCCCTGTCCTCCCAGTAGGCATGCATCTCGAGCGGTCCTAGTGGCTTCGTTCCATTAGATGCCACGAACCGAAATGACCGCACCTTCACTGAGTTATCGCCTGCTGGCGTGTGAAGCCCGACCACTCGAACATAGTAGGGGTGAATACTGAGGAAGTTCTTGTTTGAACTTTGAGACTGGTCGTAGAGGTTGAACCAGCGACCGTCAGTGAGGTAGTTTCCAGGGTCTCCGTACGAACTTTTAAATTGGCGGAGGACTGGCGCGTATAGTTCGTCGTACAGTTTGTTGCGGAAGGTGTTAACTTGGTCTTCAGCATTCTTTCGGAACTCTTCGGCATCGTTTTCAGCTGTTTTATAATGTTAGCTAATTGTTTGCATTCTACAGTCTGTACCCGCACACGAAATAAAACAAGTGTTTGAGACAGAAAACGGGAAGGGTCCGCTAAAGGACATTAATAAAAAATCACGCAGAAGAAGTGAGAAATACATGTTGGCATTTGCTGGTTAAATATAAAGCCCAGGAAGGCCTTGGAAAAGAGCAACACGGACTCACTTGACGCGATGTACATAGATAATTCCATTCCATGGTGCAGCAGAGCTGCGACAGCGGCAATATTGGTATCAAGCTCATTGATATAGTCTTCGATGTGGTATGAGGTGTTCTTCTGGTCCGACAGCTTCTTGTACGCCTCGCTCTCCCAGTACTTCAGCAGCCCTTCTGACGCTATTGGCGATTTATCCTTCATGAGTACATTGAAGAGCAAGAAGGTCTGATAGCGGATACCATCAGATTCGCTCTTTAGAGCAAGAATGACATTATTGTACGCCTCACGGTGTGCTTCGTTGTCCTCGCTACAACAGAACAGGATCAAAAACATGTCAGCATAATCTTAATAGAGTATCCAGTATAACTGACGAGATTATGTCTTCAATAAGGGTCTTTCTTCTATATATTCATCTTTTTTTCTTGAGGACTTACGCGTTCAGATCATCTATAGTCTTTTGAATTCGGCTGACCCAGTAGTAGATCTTATTCATTGGGCCCCATAACTTGTCTTGGTAGTCGAGCGTCTTGATTAGATTCTCAAGTCTGTCATAACCGCCGATAATTGCATCGATGACAGTTGTATCAGGCTTGTAAAATAAGCCCTTTATTTGCTTGAATATTTGACCAGCGGCAAATTTGAGGATTGAGTTAATGATAGCGGTTGACATCTTCTCGTCTTGTTTCCTTCTATCATAACCCTCAAAATGTGCGTGTGTGTGTGTATGCCTGTCTGTCTGGTGACAGAGAGAGGAGAGATGGAAAGAGTCTCGAGGAGGGGAAATATAGTATAATTTTGTAACACAGTTATCGACGCGGAGTAGCAAGTTGCGTGGCAGTGTAATTCATTGCGTCATAACTACTCACTTAAGAGGGGTTGAACTTGTTGCATCGCAACACATGTAAATCCAAGCAGGCTGCGCCAGGGGCTCATGTTGTGTAACAGTAAGTTCGGATAGATATTGAACCAGTCGTCGGAGTTGAGCAAGCTGAGCAAAGGGTAGTATATTGCCAATGGAGGAATGCGCTTAGATAACTGCACTACTTAAAACTTAAATCAATACACAATGTATGAAAACCTCTGGTTGCCTCTGGTCCTATTCGCCTTAATTTATAGATCTCACGCCACCTCCAATATGTATTAGAGCCAAGGGTTTTCGAAAATACCGAGGAATTCGACGTCCGCGACAGACCTGCACCCCTGACTCCAGTCCGAATTCTGTCTCTCCTTTACATTGTCTTGATTTATACCAGAATGTCCCATCTTCGAGGAGTCAAGGGGGGTTGTACTATTCCATGCATGATGGAGGTCGACCGTCTTGGTAATGTCCAAGCCTAACTGGGCTTGTCCGCCCCGGCTTTCCCATGATGCCACATTCTCGCCCATGCTGTAAATAGATACAGGTTCCGTTCCAAACCTATCGCAGATATCCATCGTTTGAACGCTCTCATCCCAATTCCCGTTGAGTCTCATAGAGTAGCATGATGGTGCGTCTGGCGGCCAAGGTCCATCATTCCAGTAAGGGCATTGGTTTTCTCTCCCTTTCCAGATAGTCTCGAAATCCTGCCGCGTATAACTGTCCGTGTAATTAGCGCGTCGCTGATTATCTCGACGAAATTCAGCAACATCATAACCACAGCTACATAAGACAGCATCCCAGAGGTCACCCACGTAACTACCACGCCTCCCATACGAAAGGTCCTTCTGAGAGTAAGCAACCTCACAGACGCTTTGGCCACGATTATCCAGTGCATACACATCAGCACCACGCGTCACTAGGAGCTGCATTACATCGAAATGCTTCCCGATCCATTTGCTCTGCAAGGGAGCCCAGAAATGTCGAAGGCATCTATGCAAGCAAGACTGGCCTTGGTCATCGCGTATGTTGATATCTGCACCTGCATCTAGGAGTTTGCAGAGACCCTCTACGGCTCGATCGCCCGCAAAGCTGGTGCAGCAATAAAGAAGAGGCGGGATGCCGGTAGGCAACGGCTCGTTTATATCTACGTATAGTCCAACGCCCCAAATGAGATGCATTGTTTCCTAGCGAACAATTAGTGGTCGCTAAATCAATGCTAGGAAGACTCTACGAACAGGGTGACCCGATGCGGCAGCCCATTCAAGGAAACTAGGTGTTATTTTATAGCTTGTCAGGGTCGTCGCACTCGGATCTGCCCCGGCTTCCATGATGAGTCTGCGACAAGAATCGGCTTTATAGCTCCCAGATGTCTTATGTCCTATCTCCCCGAACATCATATCAAGTTCTAGGACGAATCTTTCAAACGTTAAAATCAATAATTCTAGTCGTTTGGCTCAGTTTGTATAAGTATAAAATACCTTGGTCTCGTATCATTGTATAACCACCCCCCTAAGCCATGGGCACTCGAGACGTGATCGACGTCTGCCCCATTTTCGAGCAAGAATTTGCACATTTCCACTTGGCGACTGTATGCTGCATAGAAGAGGAGGCTGGCACCGTATTCATCGTGATCCCGCAGTGTTGCTTTGCCCTCTTGAAGCATAGCCTGAAGCTCCTGTAAAAGACCGTTTCTTACGACAGTGAAAATGCGAGACCCAACTGGCAAGACCCTGTTCACAGTAAGTCGAGAGATTGGCGTTATAGATTCCTTTGCCGTCCTTCTCTGAGTTGCAGAAGCTACGATCATTGCGAATTGCCGAGGGTCCTGGGGTATAAATGAAAGGACCGTGGTACAATATGTGTGGTTAATTCCCGTTGATTTTCCTTCTCCTGTGGTCAATGCTTGTATACACTTAGTTACCACGAGCGAGACCGTTCCTATGTCTCCGAGTAGAACTCTTGTATATTTCCGCTCTTGTCTTTCAGCATTTGAGGGCATGCCATTTAGTTCCCCGGCTATATGAATATTAGTAACTGGACGTCTGCTAGGATATTCTTCGGCCTTGACTCACTTTCTTGATTGAGAAGGATTTTGCAGTGGCCAAAAGATTGGCGAAAGCGCATGAGATTACTGCGAAGGGCTTTCCGGTTAAGAGAACTATGCGTTCCTGTTGATGGGACTTCATGAGTTGGAGAGGCCGTAGCATTTCCATGTTTTTGCACAGAATCTACTAGTATCCAGAGGTCTTCAGTGATGTCCTCCGCTTGCGTATCTTCTTCCGCATCCCTATCAAAAGTCGTGCTTTTCTCTTTGACCAAACCGCATAACCTCTTAATACTTCGTATCAAGCCTGGATCCGGGCCCGTGTGGTCGTTTACATTGGCCCATGCTGTATGATCAATCTTTCCGAACGCGTCGTCATTTGGTGTTCCTGACTTAAGTGCGCCTCGATTAGGGTTGTTCATATTGGCTTTTATTTCGGTGAGGAGATCGAGTATAGCATTTGCCTTTCCCTGCGAGACAGATGACATATCGTCAACACTGTTCTTTAGAGAAACCAAACCATTTTGCAATTTTTTGTCACGCGAATGGAAAATGCTGTCGAAGTCAGCGAATTTAGTAGCAATAATCTCCGCCTGCTCCTCAACGTTGTAACTCAAGTCATCGATTGATTGATTGACTGTGCGTGTGCTAGATAGGAGTTCGCAGGTGGCATTGCTAAATCAGTCAGATCACTCAGGCTTCGTGAAATCGTAGTCACCGTTTCACTGACCTGTGGAGTATACTCAGTCTAAAATTGAGTGTACTAACGTGTGTAACGATCTGCTCACGAATACAATCTAACTTGTCCTCGTTAAGGAAAGATTTAAATCGCTTCCACATCCTGTCTGGTTTGCTTTCATCTTTAGTAAACTGGAGTCTCTGCACTGAACTAAACAAAGACTCGAGATCGGAGACACATGATTCAACATGTCTAGTCAACTCGGTATCATGGAAGGCGAGTGGGGAGTGTCTGATTTGCTCCAGAACGGCATGTAGTTGTAGCAAGTGGTTAGAAACTCTTCGGACGTTGTTTGGTCCATCCTTTATAGAGGATAATGTGACGTAGAGCTTTTTGGAAAGCTGTGATGCGAGGACAACGAACGCTACCACATTTGCGCCGAGACCAATCGCTTCCATGATGTGCTCGTCTGGTCAGGAACAATTAATAGCCTCTAAGATTCGCTCCTCGGGACGTATAGTGGATAAAGGCCCATGACTGTAACCGTATTAGAATACTAGCGTTGAGCCCCAAATAGTACGACGTCAAGGTATGTTAAAACTCGTGACTGGAGTATACAACATTGTAAACGGTAGAAGGTTGTTGGACTGGGTAGATGATCATATTGACCCAAAGTTGTCAGTTGAGTCAGACATGATTGATCTGCGATACCGCACGGGATAAAGAGTTAAGCGACACACATTTGTACTCTCTTACACCTCATTTTGCCGCAGTGCTAGCCAATCGAAAGCTATCAATACTTATCTAAGGGCGGTGTCATGGGTTGGTGGGATTTATGCAGCGACGCCACGATGGTTCAGCTCTGCTCTGAAGCAGCCAGTGAAGGAAAGGACTGAAGGACTAGCGTCGTCGGCAAGAAAACTCCAAAAATATGCTATTTCTACTCTCCCTTCTCGATGGCACTTGCTTCTATCATAAAAACAAAAGCCTCGCTAGATTTGCTGAGCGAAAAATAGATGATTTCATGAATTAGGACGAAATGCTCTACCACGCTGGCTTACTTAGTAACTTAAGCCTATGGTATTGCCACACCTCCTTCAGTAACGGCTCATTGTGGGTTTATATTGATATTGGCTCTAGTCGCACCATCAAACTTGTTTTGGTTGGATAGTTATGATGTTGACTCTTTCAAGTCGCATGTAAGTATGACTTAGGTGAAATGAGCGCCCCAAGTCCAGGAGCTCGGGACTCAGAGTTTATTACATGAGTCTCTCAGTAAAATTATCACTCACCATCCAGAGCTTAGCGGGAGAATATGTCTAATACTTCTCGATTCTGCGTGCACATCACCGATCGAGTAGTATTTATACTATTATTTTCAAGCCGAAGGCATGGAATGCGTGCTATTGCGAATTACTTACGCACCATACCTTCAGGGCACCGGCGCTTCCGGAGGAAGAAGTTCGGAGCCGATAGATGAGGTCCCAATAATACATAGCTGAGATTTCTCATAGGCTGGAATGCGTTCTGCGTTGGTATGTATTGTCCACTTTACATCTCACAGCTTCTTGATCTAGTCTTCTTTCAATATAACAAATCTGACAGTGTCCGGAGATGTAAGGCATCCCGTTGTGTACATGAGCGGGTCTGCCCACGTCATTAAGTAAGCTGTATATTTCTACTAGATACGTTGTATTTCACTGTAATGATGAATAATGGTGAGAGTGATGTTGATAGGGTACTTGGTGATGAGCCAGCAGGTAGGAATTGTAATGAGCCTTAGACTTGGCTTGATGCAACAAGCCTCGGCCAATAACTGGATACAATAACCTTCTTTCGTAGCATCCTGAAATGTCTGAGAGTCTACAGACTGTAAAGAGGTTCTCTTCGTAATGAATCTGCACGCCATCTAAATAATTATGCCAGCAGTCTAGGTTCTAGAATAAGTAGAAGCCGTTGAGATGGGCAGAGCTTGCCGGATGTGGCGCCCGCTAATGTTTCACTTTACGGCACCCATGGCAAGTCCGAGTAGCGACTGAGTAGCGGGAAGATAGTTCTCTAGAATGAATAGCCCTGGTCCATGTTATCTGCAATGATATATCAACACTTTGGCACGATTTTGTTGAGTGCGAGTAAGTCAGGAGAGCCGTAACGGTGCAATTGTCAAACAAAGGTAAGTTTACCCGGAGATACGTTTGACGGCGTCAGCACCAATTACGCACAAGGGTAATTCTAACCGTCTTTCTCAATTTTACTATTTGACGCTAGCATGCGACGGTTCTCTCCTAGCATCTTCGCATCTTCGCTTCGAGTAGCTATATGTACGTCCTTATAAGGTCTCTCCATCCACGTTCGAGAGGGAGATGCGGGTTTTAAGGCTGCCTAAAGTTCTACAACATCCCAGATTAAGACCTCTCCCTCTTCCTGATTGAGCCTCGCCAAGCTTCCTTCATCGAGAGCAGCGCGCTCAATTCCCAGCCGCCAAGTCAACAGAAGATCGAAATACTGGCATCTACGAACTAGACTAGGTTAGTCCTAACACGATGCCTTGGCGGAGATTAAAGTACGAAAAATATCCCGTATAGGGCAGTGATGTCCTTGCACACCGTAAAAGCCACAACAGACTAGACAATGCGTTGCGGCAGATACCGAGGTATGCAAGTAGTGAAGATTCGTGAAGGGGGCAAGCTTTCAAGACCCTGGGAATCGCGCGGTTGGATTGTTGGTGTCTCCGAAGTGGCAATCTTGCAGTTCGTTTCGTTTTAGTGTAGACACCAACAAGCAAGCGATGCCATGGATGCGGATCTGGCCCGTTATTCTCAAAGCGGTAGGTCATAAGGTCCCATCGTCGTCATCCCCACGCAGTTATGCGCCCCGGAGCTAACAATTTAGTAAGTTCAAGACCCAGTTCCCAAGCTGGATTTTTATCTCCCCAGATCCAGTTCTATTCTCCTTTACCTTTCCTTGAGTCCCATTTCGATTTTTCCAGATTTTATTAGATTTGTGATGTTTTGGCGCCTGTTTGAGACGTAGCGTTCGGGGAACGATTTCTTTCACCACGTACATCTTCTTACTTTCGACGTAACGAACGGAGCTGGGTCGAAACTAAAGCGTCTTTTTTCTACCTATCTTCGACCTATTCATTCATTTTATCTACTTTTAAAGATAATGCGATAAACGACTAGCAGAGTCTTTGTCGCGATCATGATTACAAGGAATTTATGTACCGGCATTCTTACTCTGGGTCTACTTGTAGACCAAGTATTAAGCCATCCTACAACCGCGACCTCCTCAGCGCTCACGAATTCCGCTTCAATATCCACACATGTATCGCCATTATCAAGCCGAATATTTGCGAGAACTTTGACCGAAGACGATAAAATTGGCGTCTCAATCGGTGTCACCTTTGCCGCCATAATTCTAGTTGGATCCACTGCGATTTTATGTGTTATCAGGCGACGGCGTACGGCTTTATCGAAGCCGCAGACACGGGGGCTTGGCCCGGGCGAGATCGACGATGACAGTGTGGTTGTTGGGGATGACCTCGGAAAGGGAAAACAGGTTTATCACATGAGCCCTCCTCAGGCTTCTCATCAAGTTTTGATTCAGCAAGCTCCAAATGGGACTGTGTATCAAACAGGGGGGTATCCGACGATACCAGAACAGACATATGTGCCGCAACAGCAAGCACATCTGGCGATGAATCCTGGAGATATAAGTCCCTATTCCGGAACGGCGTATTCCGGACTCGAGCCATTGGATCCGAGTCAGCAGGTTGGGTTCGCGGGACCATCAAATGCGCAATATCTGACCGAAGCGCGGCTGCAAGCCCGGCAGCAGCAAGGAGATAACATAAGTTGGAGGCATCCGTCGACAGCAACATCTCCAATCGACGGCTTCGCCGCCCCAGATATGGAGGAAAGATATCTTCAAGATTATGCACAACAAGAGGCTGCGTACTACGTTCCGCCACCGCGCCCGGATACTGTCGAGCTTCCAGAACAAAGGAAACCTCTCGAATTAATGGGTGAGGGGCACCTTAGGGAAGCACCTTAACGGAAAACTCACGCCTTTTTTATTTCGGAAATTCTATATCAATTAGATCGTTACCCTCATCTTGAGGGTCATTGTTCACGCATTATCAACGGCGCATCGATTATCGGGATGGTTACAAGATTTCAGCTCAGGCGAGGATGCCGAGTTTCATACACATGTCCAGCGGCGACAAATCATCATCAGCATCGACCACGCATAGAAGTCAAAAGGTCGCAATCATTGCATAAAGATATACATACACATTCAAATAAAGTAGTGTAATAAGAACTGAATCTTCAATTGTAGATCTGCTTCATTTCATAATTGGAATTTTGTCAAAGCGTGTTGGCTAAGATCGCCATAGAAATATGTAATAAGACATCTAAAAATAGTTCCGTTCCTGACCCAAGATGTCAACGACAAGCAAGGAGATTGCCCATCCCCTGAGCTCTCCACAATAGCTCTTCGCCACCGCTCACCTTGTCCCTGAACTGCATATAACTTACTATATTACACTTTATTACACGACAATGCGACATCGTCCCCGGGAATATGGAAGCGACAAGTAACAAGAGCATTGAGCCCTTTCAACGCTCTCGAGTTTTATACTTCATAACAGCAACATGAAACAACCCCAGCTCCTCAACAATTCCCCTAGCCCGGGATAAAAAGTTCCAATCACAAATCTCCGCCTACCGCAATCTCGGGACCGACCGAGGTTGATCGAATGCCGATGGTGCCGTAGAGACCTCGGCATCCCAGCACAATAGTCCACTCAGCCCTACAACTGCCATTAACTAGTTTCATTAATCAAAACAGATCCATCAAACTATACAAACTAGATGATTGAGTATAGAATAATCAGATATTCTAACTAATGTTTACTTATGTTCTACTTCGATGCCAAATAATCTGGGATGACAATTGACAATTACCTAATAGCAAGCTCCGCACATTATCGTCTACTCTTAGTGTACTTACTAAGTAGCTACGCGTGGCTATGCAAAGCCGGGTTCGCGCCGCACGTATTCCGTCAACCGCTACGGGACGGCCAGTGGCATCTAGCTTGGTCTTAGCAGTCTTTTAAGTCAGAGCCAGATGATCCTTTATCAGCAATGGTTCACGAATGACGTCAATCAACAATGAGAGTATGAGGCACAGCAGATCGGATGTGAATATGTAGGGTAACATTGAAGTTTGTATAAGCGAATCGGCTAACTCAGCGCATGTGATCGACGGTGCATCTTGAACCTCCGCCCCCAAACTATCTTCAAGTATCTCTGGTTTCGTCGCAAGGCATTCTGAACTGCTTGCATGAATCATATCGCAGCTTCTAAGGAAATTTATAAAATCTGTCGAGTCTAACAAATACTATAAGTTTAATGAGCAGAGCAAACCCTCCCCAAACACCAAAAGCAATACTATCCTATCCCATCCCAATTTCACTCTTTTACCGCCTAGACCGATACCACCTTTGACCTCCGACTCCGAAATAATGCTTTCTCGCTCTATCTATCTCCTTCACTTAACAAGGAGCCCTCGCTTCGCGTCCTTGGCCGCCATCC
The DNA here is from genome assembly GCA_022495235.1 of Xylaria curta. Lineage (NCBI taxonomy): Eukaryota > Fungi > Ascomycota > Sordariomycetes > Xylariales > Xylariaceae > Xylaria > Xylaria curta. Next base: position 210,012 of record MU375905.1, on the reverse strand, counting down.
CCTCCAAAGACTGTACGGGCGCCGGGTAATCTGGGCGTCCGCCCAGGATGTCCACAATAGACTTCATACCCATCCAGTGAGCGGCAGTCGGCCGACGGTTCTTCCAATCTGTCTCGTTCTCTTCTAGGTCTTGCATGGAGGAGAAGATGACGTCCGCGCCCTTGATGCCGATGACCGAGGCGCTAAAGGAATCCTGGGAAATCTTCTCGGGCCTCTCGTAGCCCTTCGGCCCGAACTTCTCCAGGTGCTGTATGCACTTGATGGCAAGTCTCACAGCGCGGCATCTATCCATGGGCGAGGGAACGCCTCCCTGTTGGACGTGCCCCGGGATGCTGTCCCGGGATTCAAACCGGTTGTGGGCTTCCTCGCGCATGATGTCGGCAATAAGTTTGGCATTGTAAGTCTTGCTGGCTTTCTCGTTGATGAGCACCAGTCTTCCTGCTCTTGTTTGGCCTTTATCCTTGGCAAAGACATCCTTCAGATGCATGACGTCTGCGGTCAACATCTGCAAGCTGATGCCCTCTTCAGGGATATAAACAGCACTCGCTCCCACGCTCAGGCCTGCTAGGAGTGCGATGTATCCTGACCGTCCACCTTGCGTTTCAATAACAAATACTCGTCGTCGGGTAGCAGAGGCCGACTGTTTGATCTTGTCGCAATATGCCACGAGCTCGTTCAGGCATGTGTCAGACCCCAGCGAGTATTCAGTGCCAGGTACGTTGTTGGAAATGGTTGCTGGCAATAAAGTGAATGGAATGCAGAGTGAAGGGTACTGACTCCTAGCTTTGCGTAGTTGCGAGATTGCGTGGAAAGCTTCGAAGCCACCGATCAAAAAGAGCGCATCAAATTTGAACTTCTTGATGAGTTCGGCGATGAGCTCCATGCCTGACTCCTCGGGCAATTCACGGTTTGTGCCAATCTCCGAGCCACCTTTGCTGGCCCATCCATCTACTTCCAACCAGTCAAAAGGTCGAACAGCACCAAGAGGTGCGTCGCCATAATGTCGAGCAAATCCAGCAAAACCGTTATGGATGGCGAGGGGCTCATGTCCCCGGGCTCGGCAGTAAGCCACACCAGCGCGGATAGCAGCGTTCATACCGCCCGCTGGCGCGCCAACATTGATGAACCCAATTCTCATTTTCTAAGAAATGTCAACAGATGCCACGAATATTCTGCGGGTTTATCAACTTACTTCATTCTCTTTGACCTCCTCAACATCACCCCACCCCATATTCGCCGACATGGCGTAGGACTTGTACTGGTCTGAAAACTCGGTATCACGAAGCGCCATAGCTTCGTTAAAACGCTGCGCGTCAATCAGCTTGGCAACTTCTTTAGTTTCTGCCACAGCAGCCATTAGAGGCTTCCTTGCGATCTTGTTCTCGGTAATAGCGATGAAACAAGTTTCGGTCTCAGGGGTAGCTTCGAGCACTGCTTTGACGGCCTCGACACCTTGCAAGGTACCGAGCATTCTATCGTAGGCGACAGCCGATCCTCCTCTCTGGACGTGACCCAGTGTCGTGATGCGAGTATCGAGACCTAGGCCATTCTTGTCCGCGAGTAGATCCTTCACCATGGAAGGGGAGATCTTGTTTCCATGTTTGTCTAGAGCGCCTTCGGCAATAATCACGATGGTCTTACGTTTTCCCATGCTTCGATGCTAGATACGTATTAATAGGTTGGTACGGGGTTGGGATTCGAGAGGAACAGCTTACCCCTTTTATAACTTGGCACATTTCCTCTTTCCAGTTATCTTCTCTAGGTTTTTCTGGGATGAAAAGAAAGTCTGCACCGGTAGCGACTGCTGCCATCAACGCAAGCCAACCGCAATGGCGGCCCATGACCTCAATAACAAAAGCACGGGAGTGCGATGAAGCGGTGGCCTCGATGTAGTCGACCATCTCGCAGATACGAGACAAGGCAGAGTAAGCACCAATAGTCGCGTCTGTTCCGGACAGATCATTATCGATTGAGCCAACCAATCCAACAATGTTTAGGTGCTTGAATGGTTCGACCTGTTCTTTTTTAAGGTCTCCTTTTTGGACAAGTTCCTCCAGAAGCGATGGCCATTCTGCACGGAATCTGTCGGCACCAGTAAGTGAGCCATCACCACCGCAGATGATGAGTGCGTCTATGCCATTGAGGACCATGTTCTTTGCGGCCTGGAGGCGACCTTCGCGTTCAAAAAATGCCATACATCTCGCCGTGCCGATAAGAGTACCGCCTTCGGAGAGGTAGCCCCGTACATCCTCCCAGCCCATTTGTTTGATGTAGTTGCCACCACGGACAAGACCTTCATATCCTTCGTAGACGCAATAAGCATTGCAATCCAGGTGGATAGCTGTTCGGACGACGGCTCGGACGACGGCGTTCATGCCGGGGGAGTCACCCCCTGATGTCATGACGGCGATATTCTTTTTGTGTTGCGCCATGGCGGAGGGAACTTGAATTGAGTGATATAAATGATGAATCTTAGGTGACGAGGAAGTGGAATAGCAAAGGAAGCAGAATAAAAGATGTTTAGAATGTTTAGAATGTCTCTAGGCTCTATGATGTATCGGCAATATCGATGATTGCGACTGTAGGTAGAGATGTTGAGGAGGTAAATAGGAAATAACAATCTTCTAGGTCGGCAACTCGTGGTTTAAGTGTAATGCAAAGGAGCGAGAAGTCGAGTGGCACAAAGGAGGAAGAGGAAGAGGATCGCAGCGTGATTCTAGGTAGTGAGACCGTATGCAGCGGCTGAGGTGATGCTGGATCGTGTTATGTCATGTAATTGGGTATCGCAACGACAAGAAAGCACTCACTCAACCAAACCAGAGTTGGTGGGATGGTGGGATGGGACGATGGTGGGAGCTCTTATCGGGCTTATCCAGTGGCCGTGGTGCGGGGAGCTACCCTTCTGCAGGTGAGGTCACAGTGGAAATCCCTGACGGAGCCCGGCCTAGCAGGGGTGCTAGCGCGCCGAATGCCGGCCCAGCCCTGAACACCCCTCCGGCGGAGCTGAGCGCTGTGCGTCATTTTGGTGGGGTGACAGACACGAACCAGCTCGGTTCGAGGTTGTACATATTTAATTGCAGGCCAAGTGTTTCTTCATCGTACGATTAGTTTAAGCGACGTTTGGCAAACGAGTCCAGATTCATTTGTTTGGCTATGTATTCTATAAAAACAACCAGATCTAGCCGCTGTGGGTTGATTGCAAGGGGTCCATCTTATTCCCCAACTATGTGTTCCGGATCACCGTAGCGACGCCAACTATAACTGCAACTAGGTTGAATGAGCGACTTTTTTTTAAAGAAATTCGAGCCAACCATTGATAAAGTAGGTATAACAGCATTTGCCGTCCATGCCGCCAATCGATAGCACCATTTCATCCACATGTGCCTTGGAATTCCCGCAACATTTTGTACACGGGCACGCTTCTGCTACAACATGGTCCATTCAATGTCATCCCACAACAATAACCACCCTGCCGCATCATGTGATGCCCCTGGTTCTAGATCCCTGGGACCAAGTGCGGACTTGACGTATAACAGTCTCTACTATTGCATCCTACATATCACAGAGTCCTCACATTAACTACCTAGGCATCTTCTTAGCTGACTGTTGGAACCACGTATTGAGCAATTTAACAACTGTCAGCTCAGCACTGGCACGGCTAACTGAAAACGAAAGTCAGATATGGCACAAACAACAAGTTCATTTCGAAAATCCCCGGTAGGAAACATGTGCGACACAAATCCAAATAATCCTGAAATAGCCCGTCTCCTAAGTGGGTAGGTTAGAGGTAAACGAGGCAAGGGTACCTGCCTTAACTTGCCATGGCGACTATTCACTTCCAAGGTTTTTCTACAACAACAATACTTTTAAATCTAACAACGTTCAGCTCGGTAGGTACTTACGTAGAGGTTAGTTACACCACTTAAGTGTACGGCTACACTAAGCCTTTATAGGATTAGCGCATTTTAACCGACAGCCATCTCGAATTGCAGCTACCGACGAGTATTCGAAGCAATCCTTTCAGCATGCAAACTTGCAAACACCAGGCCGAGGGCATCATCGAATCGACCACGCCCATGAATACCGCTCTACAAATAGCTATTTCAATTTACGAGTCATGATTATCTAGAATTTCCACTGTCGAAACCAGCGCCACGATGATTTCCAACAGTCAGACCCCCTTCTCGCTACGCCCATGGCCGACCGGCGACAAGAAACCCCAGAACCTTGCTGAGTTTATCTCGCGCGTCAATGCGCAGCCTGGCGGTTTCCGCGACGTAGATGAGGCGCGCCTGCGCCGAGAGATCCAAGAGAAACAGCAAGAGAGCCTCGAGGATGACGGCATGGACACTTCAGAGGGCGAAGACGACGACGAGGAGGCCGAGGAAGCGAAAGGCAAGACCGCTTTGGTCGCGCGTGAGGAGTTTCTAAAGAAAGTTGAGTTAGTTTTGTCCAATACGAGGAAAAGCGGATTCGTCAGCGAGCAGGCGCTAATTCAGTATGCTACAGCTTCGCGCACCAGTCGGCCATGTTAGCCCTCGATTCCATTTCCCTACTGCTCTCGAAGGAGATTCCAGTCCAGGCTGGGACTACGCTCTCTCCAGCACTGCGCGACCTTGTAGGCATTGGAACTCTCGGAGCTTCTAAACTCAAAGAACCCAATGTCACAGAAGACCAAATCCGGAATGACCTGTCTGTTGCGACCGGATGGCGGGTTATGGGCACCAACAATATGGTGGATTCGGTCTTAGCTGCAGCCGAGCGCCTAGAGAAAGAGATCGAACTCGAAACCAAGTACTGGGCCGATGTACTGGCTGTGAGCGATGATGGCTGGACAGTTTGTGCGCTACCTCAAGAACAATATACTTTGGGTGTGCGCTTTGGATTTTCCGAGTCAGCACCCGAGTTCAGAAACAGCAGCATTGCGCCTTTAATTCGGAACGATGACGGTACTATAAAACTAGGCATAGGCAAGATTGGGGGAGGCACCCAGAGAATACGTGTCACCGTTAAAAAGGGTGGTATAGTCACAGACCGGTCACCGCTCCCCGGGCGTATACCGGATGACGCGCCTTTGAAGGACCGGGTTCGCGAAGCGAGGAACACTGTCTTCCATCAGGAGCTCTGGTACGAGCTCAACCGAGAAGCTCGTGTTCTGCTCGCTCACGATGTCTACTACGAAGGGGCAGCCATCACTTGGAGGCAAAGTCCAGATACCGAATTCATTTTTACGATAGAAGATCTCGAAGAGCAAGATGACACAAGTTCGAACTTCTCAGACGGCATCCGATCTTCGACGGTCGCATACTGTTTACTACAATTCCTCCTTTTCCAAAGCCACCGGCAAAATTATCACAAACGGACATCTCTATCGCCTTCGGCGCGACAAACTGATTCCAACAATTCAACATATAACATCCTACGTAGTTTCATATCCCGTTTCGAATATTTCAGAAATTCGGCAGATTTCGACGGCCATCTTGACAAGCTGGTCCATGTGTTGCGACATGCTGGCATCTCAACATCATTCTATTCAGTGCTCCCTCCCCCAAACCCTCCGGCCACTGGGGGTGTCCAGGTCCGCCACACACCCACCACCGAATTGCTATGGGTCCAGCAACTCGTTTACAACCTAGTATCCCTCTACACGTTTACTATAACACCAGAGGTGCGGATTTGGTGCTACAGCCGAGGCTTCGTCCCATCTCTTGAGACATATTTCACTATGAGCTTAAAGCCCCCGTTTACCGACAACAAAGACCAGCCGCCGAATCTGCTGGAAACCTCATATCCACCAGCGGACTACTGCACCAGCGTCCAAGAAGCCGTATACTATATTTGCCAAGCAACTGTTCGAGTTCTGGCGCAGGTGATCGCCCGGACAGTAGCTGGAAAGCTCACGGACAACGATATTCAGTGGTCGGAAAGCATCTCGGGGATTGGGATTAAAAGTAATGACGGGAAAAATGCGAGAATTGACATTGAGGTCGTGGACGGTAAGGTGGTGCTTACTTTGAAGGCCAGCTGGCAAGATGGGAAAGCGAACCGTTCTCGTACCTGGACTTGGGCATCAGATGATCAGAAGGTTGAAGATCAGAGTATGGAGGATATAGTGCTCAAACTCATGAATGGGGATTTGTAGATCGCAGAACATGGAAGATGGAACAAAGGATATAGAAAAGTAACTACACATATATAGCGACCCTAAGAACATGCATTTGAACTCATTGCTTCGCGTCCTCCTTGTGAAGCTCTATAGAAACTTAATTATTATGTTCGATTTTACCTCACGGATATTTATCTTCATGCAGACAGGTCAGTTCGTTCAATCAAGAGCGCATCATCCTTTGTCAGGTCTGCCTAAAATTGTGACAAGTCAAAACCTAGCCTTTGGGCCTTGTACCGCGATCCTGCTAAGAGCACTAAGGTATAGAGATTGGAATCACTAGGTCAACAAATTTACCCAAAGAAGTGTATGGTTAAAGATTCAAATGGAGATAGGTGGTTGGTAGGACTAAGGGCGGGTGACTCGGACCATTCTATATATAGAAGACGCGTAATCCCGAGAGCTCCGGTAAACCCGTGGTTGGCACCGGTGAAGAAGGCATCTCTACTTAACACTAGGACTTAGCAAATAAACATACGGATTTTCAACAGTTTATAGAAACTAACTCTGGGCATCAGTTTTGTACTAGATTAGGCATGTGATAGCGAGCAAGGTTATGTGTGATGGATGGATGGACCTATGCTCTAAGTTATCTCTATTGTATACTCTGGTAGGCCTTAGAGACTTATTTTTGAATCCTCCACGACCTAATCTGGCAACATACGGAAGACTGTTTCAAGTATCCCCACGGTTGTGACGCGTGATTCCCCCCTCTATTATTTAGTAGTGTGATGGATGGGTTGAATAGTGGAGGGAATTCGCCTCTCCTACAAGCAAACCAAAACTTCATTCGACATGACCAAGCAATTTGTATATTTTGCTTATTGTATCCTTGTGTATTATATAATATATAGAGTCCAATACCGAGTTGCTCATGACTCACATATCTCAGTGTATAGATTTCTCTATGACGTTCGTGATATCTTTTCTCATAATTCTTTGCCACAGTAGTTAACGATATAACAGCCACGTTGTTTTCAGAAGTCTAGGCCCATGTCCTACTTAGAAGAGAGTAGCTACGGATAATGGTGCTTGAAGGAAAGTTCGTTTTGATTTCTCCCGTCTCGCATCCAGGTATAGCCAACCCGCAGCACATTGTTTGCTATAGTAATTAAAGATGCAATAGGTACTCTTTTTAAACCTGTGCTCTACCTAGATAACGGTAGAAATCAGTGATAATTTGCGAAGGGTGTCGTATTCTCAAACACATGATTGTGTGGTGTCTGGCGGTATTTCTTACAGACTCAAGTCATACCATTCATTCGGCCACGATTCTACGTGTTTATTCATAAACTGGGGGTATGTTAAGTCAATTAAGTATAAATATTAGCTAAACCACTGCTACTACATGAACTCACGGAAACCTAGTAATAGCTTCTACCCCAAGCATCGTTATCTCGTACGACCTTTCAGAATCCACTCATTATCTGCCTTTTCGACTGACCATCATGAATGTAAGTATTTGAGGTTTCTCAATGACCGATCCAATATTGTCAGAAACTAACCAAAACATCATAGTCTATTTGCATCCTGATAGGATTTCTCGTCGCCATGGCAGGCGCATCCACCAATTACGTCCTAAAGTGCACTACAGATCGCAGATATACGATGTGCACCACGGACGGTCACAACACTTATTGTGAATATGACGGAACTCTGAAGACCAATGATAAGGAAAACTGTGGTGATGATTGGTGTGAATGCAAAGACTATCAGTATATTTCCCCTCCTTTCATACTTAGTACGGAAACATAGGCAAAGCTAACAATACGAGGCAGAGAAGATAGCGTCTTGAATTCGTTCCAGGATATCAATATGGTCAAAGGCCAACTTTTTCCGGGCGATGTTGGACATGTGTTCTTCAAACAGGGATTTTAATAGAGCTGAACACAGGCTTGTAGCTCACGAGAGGAGCAAGATGATTTATAGTATGTTGCTTGTCAGTATTAGCTAAAGACCCATGGGCTATACGTAGCCGGCCAGATAGAGTTCATAGATGAATGAGTATCGTCTAGAAATTACCGCCTAACTTAGTAAATGGTGAAGCTAGTGCTATGCGCATAAGACACTCAGCCATAATTAAATCCTAAGCCAGAGCTCTGAGTTCAATTTCAATTCAAATGTCACGTCTGGATACAGCTGTCTGAGCCAAAAGGTAGCAGAAGTACGCGCGGGTATGTGAGACTATTCAGCCTTATGAAACTAAACTCTTCCCAGGAGTCGAGAGGAGTGGCTAGTCACCCTGAGATCCCCCTGGCACTCCAGAACATTATTGCAGAGATCGAAGCTATCCCAAACGAGCATGACAGGCACCCACCACAAGGGCACAACGCATATGCTTCAAAAATAATGGGGATGAGGCTAGTCCAAGTACCCGGGTAGGGGGTTAGCCCCCGTCTACTTATTTGCTTGCTGATATCTCTCAAATATATTGTGATCTCCCTCGACTTGTATCTACCGCCATACGGTCATTGAATGACCTGTAATTACATCCATCCACGCGTTACCCCACGTGCTTACTTATTCACTGTCCTGGCAACCATGATTATTCCACTCTGTTTATTCGGGAAAGACCCCCCCGCACAACCACCCCTAGCACCACGTTTGCCTACCTTACCACTATATAAACCAAAACAACAGCTGGATCTTTCACAGTACCTGCAGTTCAAGGGCTCCGAGTGGTTAGAGGCCTGGCCAACCTCAATGACACTACCCCAAGGACTCAGGTTCAGATACGGTCCTTGGCGCACACGTTGTGAGCAAAAACAACAGCCAAGACACGATCGCAACAGAATACCCGTACAAAACTGAAAAGTGGGCGCGCTGTAGCTTAGACACTGTAACGGAGATCTAAGGCAGGGCGAGGAGGAGGGAAATTTCTCTTTTTTTCCTTTTTTGTTTCTTCCTTTATATGTCTAACTGCAGGGTGCCATGTTGAGGATTGATAACTTCATCGATCATTGGCCACCCGGGAATATGCAACTGTCTCAATGATTATTTGGAACGCAATTGAGCTATCCAGTAGCCGCATTGAGGAGCTGGTGACCTTTGGTTGTTCCTCGGATAGAACTCGGCTACTACCCAAGTTGAAGCTTGCGAAGGAGCTGGTTAGAAAGTTTCGGCAATTTGTTACGCTCTGTAAACAAACCGCTTAGCCGTTTTAACTAGGTGGGACAACTCCCAGAGTGATTGAAGTTCTTTTGATGGATAACGACCAGCTGATAAGTGCCGCACGTTGTAACAAAGGCCTGGATCCAAGGGCTTGGAGCAACTTCATGTTTAGCAATGATCTGTTATAGGATCAAAGGCCTTTGAAAATTAGCTAATAACTTCAGCCAGAGATTTCCCCTTATCTTCTAGACTCGAACCCCGTTACTCAGAGTCACACACATTTGCGATCTATTACCTTCCTTCATATTCGTTTTGCAATCAACCGAGGCCTATTAAATACGACGCCTCTTAACTCAGCTATATTCATATATCGAAACCGTCGACCCCAACTCTAGCCAGTAGCCATGCACGGTCCGATGGTGCGTAGGCTGGAGAGGGTGTCGATCCGAACATCTCTCCTGTTTCCTTATCTACTCGATTTCATCGGACATCCCACTCATTGTGATTCTTTGCTATTCGCGATAGCTAGGTTCAAGCCACTCATTGCTCCCGAACAACTTACTAGTACGTATCAAATAAGCCCACGATTCACAACGTATCAGGAACACTGTAACGCAAGGCAGGTGGAAAATAATGACTAGTCACACGAGGAGCTTTGAAACCACATTCGTGGCCTACTCTAACTATATACAGAAATCCCTTTGTTCTCTGTGACCCTCGTAACACAACGCTATCTTGAGTGTGCAAGGTATATCCTGCGCATTCTACCCAGCACCCCTACTAATCAGAAGCGGAGTTAGATACTTAGCTGTTGAAGAATGTAAATGATTTTTAAACAATAATCGCCTCAATTTTCTAGTCTTGCTATTCAGACCCTATTTTGAGAAGCTCATGAGTGAATGACAGTACATTCAGAAACTAAGAAAATTATAGCTGAGCAATTATGATATATAACCTACCGTCCTCATTAAAAATATTAGTCCATGGCTAGAACACACCTAATCCAAGCCGTCTGGATTGACATACTTATCCCATTATAGTAAAGCGAACCACATTCGCTCTCTCTTTCATTGTTTACCCTAATAATAATAAATCTAACATTGTTAGCAGATTTTCTACTTACTACATCAGGGCTCTTCGTAGTATGTTACGAGAAGATCTCACAGCTTGCTACGATTCATTATAAAAGCTTAAACAAACCGGAACACTCTGATGTATATCAGGACATTTTTGTCACTGCTTTACAGCACATGTCAGATTACAGGGACAAGGGTTCCAAGGGCATCAAAATCTATCAATACTACGACATAACGTTTGATCCGAAATAAAGGTTTCAGACGCCTAACACCTCCCTCCCAACTCATACGCAACTAACCGACTGAATGAGCCTCTTTGAATTACTTGATTCTACCATCTCCTTCTTAGACGTAATAAAATTCCATCGAAGCCTGTAAATAATTCTGTTCATTGACAATTGCTTTCAGCATATGTTAAACAATAGCATAGTTGTAATGTCCCGCGTGCTTTCATTATGAATATTAAACAAGATCATTATTAAGAAATTTTTACAAAGGAAAGGATATAAAAGAAAGTGTACGTTTAAAGAAAAAAAGCGATTACAGTATAACGAACTTGGCAAAATCTTCGAATATAAATACCTAACGACGTTATGTGATTGCAAATTTCTTTTCTCGAACCAGAACCAACAATCAAACCAACAATTCTATCAACTATCAAAACCAACAACAACCTTATTCCATTAACTTACTTACCAGATCAACAAAAACCAACAGCAATGTCTTCCACACCTGATAACCACCCTGCTCCCAAGCCTCGAGTCATCGACTATATTGAGGGCGGAGACCTTACAAAGCCTGAATTTCTTGAACTCATGTCTCCAACCGGGGCGTGGGACGACGATTCCCTAGAGATACTTCTAGAGTTCATTGAGCAATCTATTCCGACACGTCCAGAATATGTTGAAATGCGGTACTTTGAACCACTCCGAGAGCAGCTTTTTGCCGAAGGCAAGATTTCGAATGAGCAGAATGAAATTCTCAAAACTGTCCAGAAGAAGATACATGCTACTGCTGATATTGCCCGTGTGGCGAAATACACAATTGAGAAATTCCTAGAGAATGAAGCTAATAGTCAGACTCATATATCTACTCTTCATGACGAGTTAAGACGCCGGGCCATCTTGTTTCTAGAGCAGCAATCCATTCAACGAGCTCATGAGGAGTGGTTGGAGAACTTTGCTTGCGTCGACCCTCTTAATATTCCAGAGATGATCAAAGACGCCCAGGAATTCCCTATGCCCCCATGGCATGTTGAGGTGGATGAAGCAATTGCCGCACGAAGTGAGATTTCTATGGCAAATATCCCATCCGACGCAGCTGAACCAGCCAAGCAAGCTGAACAGGCTGAGCAAGGCGAGCAGATTGAGTAAATCGCCTACCGTAAACCCACAAAGTAGCATTCAACGACCAAACCCAACCAAACCCAACCCAGCCCCCAGCCCCCATGAATTTTCCTTGAATTTTCCTTAAATTTCCTTGAGTTTTCTTCAGCAATAGTCACTACATCCTCTCTTATTTTTAAAACCTAGAACTTCAATAACAATAGACTTCCATTCTACTTATTAAACATGAAAATCTTATGTGACAGTTTAAATATGCTTTCGCAATTTATAATTCTCCCAGTCTAGCGAATTTTCAGCAAACTAAGAATAAAGACTAAGGGGCAACCAGCAATCTTCCTTTCTTGTAAGTAACACTTAATAAATTTATTCCTGAGAGCATTTATAATACAAGCTAGCCTTAGTCACAATCGAGGTGAATAGGCTTATTGCTCGCGCAGCTTATTATAATGGTATGATACAATATAGTAGTCAGAGGTTCTCCAGGGCTTCTTCGAAACCTCGCTAAACGCTCTATAATTTTTGTTCTTTACAGGACAAAGAAAACACTCGTTGCTAAATATTAAGTAGAAATTTGGAACCAAATTTTGGTTAAAATGGCAGCCATACTTCTACGACCCAGGCAGCTTCTGAGAGGGTAATAAGGTCCTCATGAAAAAGGATCATGGTCGAGAACCCTTACGCCCAAATCCGACTTATCACTTGTGTCTACGCGGATCTGCCCCCCTTAATAATCATCGAATATGATTAGGACACGTCACCTGAAACAAACACAGAACAAAGAAGCACAGTACGACTACAAGACACGCCTGAAACTACGCAGTAAAAAGCACTCTGGGCACAGCTATATTAGCCCATTAATCGTGCTTTAAAGACCTTCGCGTGTCCATGACTAACCTGACTTCCTAATTGAAACTGCGTTGAGACCCATACACGAAGGTAGAGGTATGGATGAAGCCATTATTCACTTGCACCTGAGGCTATAATTTCAACGAAGATCCTTATCATGTAATGACATGATCCCCGTCGTTGTAGGTGAACAGCTGCTGAGGGTATAATAGTTGTGACACCGTAGGACAAAGAACACTCAGTTTAGCTTATCTTATCATTCGTAAAACACAAAGCATTCTAGTAAGCCCAAATCGAAGGATTGATTTCTATTTCAACCGATTTCATTACGAAACAGAAATATCCTATTTCTTAAAGTCGTTCAGACTTTCCGTCGGTGCTTAACCGCTTCTCCAACAACCCACACTCCCCCTCCCATCCCACGAAAGCAACACAATAACACACAAAGCCAAGAGCTCAAGAATTATAGACAAAGTTATATATAAAGGTAGTAACAAATCATCGAGTCATCAGTCATAAACACACTCGCGTCTAGATACAATCAATCAATCATTCAAATCAATCAAATCCATCGTCTTCCGAATTAACCGCCGTCCCGTCCCATCCATTGACACATTCCCCATCATCATCAATCATTCATCCTCTTCACCCCTCTTATGCCAAAAATGCCGCCGCCACGGTTTCATAAATAAGATGTATGTCATATTGAAAATCCCTTAAAAAAATCCTTACTAATTATGATTGTAGTCGCGCAACTTAGTATGAATCCTTCCGCTCACTCACTCGCTCGCTCGCTCTCTTCATTTGGCGATTAAATGATCTGTGGCAAATGAGCACCCCCAGCATACCAGCCTAGCCTATAACTTCAAGATCTTTAATATGGGTGTGGTAGTAGTTAATGCTTTAACGATGATAACGAGGCGCCGAATCATAGATAACCTCGCGCTCGTAAATGCGTTCGTCATCGGTCTTGTCCCATGGCACATGTCTGTGGTGGTGTTGTCGTCGGTGGTATCCATAGTGATCGTCTTCATACTCGCGAGCACGGCGCTTTCGAGCTCGTCGGATATCCTCCGTAACGTCGACAAGTTCAAGGACGTCCTCCTATATTGTTGTTAGCTCTTATTCTATAACGTTTTTAGGCAAGTTCGTTACTCACGTAGCGAAGGTATTGCATGACGTAGAAAAACCACTCCGTCTCCTCATATTCATAACCTAGGCGTTCGATAGCTTCGCGATTCACGAGGTCCTTAGTAATCTCGGTCCACATGCCGTCACGCTTCCGGGCCGGCAACCGATCAGCCTCGCGAATTGAGATGCGACGGTCTCGCACTTCGTCAACTTCGACTTCACGACCCCCACGTTTCGAGTCGTAAATTTGTACGCTCAGTCGCTCGCGCGATGAGTCTCTCTGCGGTTCGGGCAAAGCTGGGGCTGGGGCCGGGGCAGGAGATTCCTCTCGGTCGGGGATAAACTTAGAGCGTCGAACACCATTGTAACGCTGCCAGGTCACCTCAGCGCCGCCACCGCCTACACCATCCATCTTCACGCGCTCAGTTCCCGGTGGGACGTCAACGATAGTCCAATCTTTGGTGGCACCATGCCAGGCCTCGCCCATGCGGCCCCGTGAATCGATTTTGCTGGTGATATACTCGGCCTCATCATCCCATTCTGGCCGTGGAGCTGCGGAATGAGCGCGACGTCTTGTCTCGGAGACTTTTAGCTTGTCATTCTTCCTCACGATGACCAAGTCATCATCGTCGTAGGAAGGTCGAGGCATCGGGCGGGGTCGCTCACGGGGGCGGGATTGAGACCGAGGGCGAGAACGAGAACGGGTGCGTTGACGAATGTCAATGTCAGTCTCATGACGCCCAATATCGATGTCAATATCGGTCTCGCGCTCCCGGGTTCGGGACGGTGCGCGACGGGGTGGTGGCGGGGGAGGAGTTGGTGGTTTCGCTCGAACCATGCCTACGCTGGGCGTTAGTAAAGATGCACGCGACGACGCATAAAGATGAAGCTTACCATGGTCAATATCACGGTAATGAGTAATGACTTCTCGTTCAATGGTAGGCCCACGAATGACCTGAGGCTGTGGGGGTGGAGATGGTGAAGGGCTCGGCGATGGTGTTCGCTCCTTTTGCCTCTCACGCTCAATACGAAGACGAATGAGTTCGCGATCTCTGTCTGGTGTTGGTGATCTTTCTCGTTCTCGGCGCTCAATACGCTCAACAACCTGTACACGAGCAGGTGGTGGAGAGGGTGAGCGCTCGATGAAGCGAACAGGCCGTCGTGGCGAAGGGGCCCTCTCGCGCTCACGCTCTATGAAACGCTCTCGGTAACGGACCTGGGGGCTGGGGCTGCGGGGTCGCCGTCTGTCGACAGTCTCAACCTCTCGCGATCGCAGCACCAGAGGTCCAGCTTCTGTGCGTCGAACATCCTCACGAAGGAAGGCAGGTGTCCTGTCTACACGATCGCTGATGTCATCATCATATTCGCGAACGGGTGCTCTGCGATGAGCATAGTCCCGTTCACTGATGTCGCTTCGGCTACTCCTGTAAGCCATCGCGACAAGCGCAGATCTAGCAGATGACTTTCTGTGCTAATCGTAGTAGAATAACAAGGTAGGCAGACAGAAAGAAGGGGAGAAGGTCTGTTGGTTGCGTGTACAAGTAAGCTTGGTCGGCACCGTCCTACAACAGATAGATGATGGTTGTTGCGGCGGGGTGTAAGAAGAAGTGGGTGGGCGCTGAGCTGAGGGGAAGTTTGTAACAAGTTGGAATGGTGACGCTACTCCAATAGCGCCGTGCGGCCCGCTGATCTGATCACTGTCGCTGCGCTTAGAATCTCGTAGTAGTAGTTTTGGATTCCTGGGATTTTCTCTAGGGTATCACAGAAAGAAAGCGATATTAAAACCGAGAAGTAGGTTGTTTACAACGGAGAGAGATGAGAGATGACAGATGTAAGATGGTTCTGTGGTTATTTTGGCCTGAGGGCGGGTCATAAGGTTTAAACAGTCAGGTACACAGCAGCAGAGACAAGACGGAGGGCGCCTACAGGCAGAGGCAGGGTCAAGTGGGTGTTTGACAAGATGGACACGGGTGACAGATCTGGCTGTGTACTATGTAAAGTCAATTGCGAACAGGAAAGAACACTGACGGGCACTAGCAGCAACCAACGTCGTCATCCCACATGTTTAGAAGCCTGATGATACGACCGTGCAGTGCGAAAAAGGTCGCGCTAAGCCTAATAATGCTCCAGAGCCAGACCCGGCGGCGCCGTATCAAAGGCCTTATAATTCATGCGAAGTGGGGTGCTTGGTGCAATCAGGTATAGTTACCGCCTTCTGTGCCAATGTACGAACTGCACACAAAGTAGAGCTACGTATGGAGGGGTTGGGCTATCCAGGCATTTGGGTATTCTAACAAGAACTGCCAAATTCCACTTTCGTCAACCAACTTCTCTACCAGGGTAAACTGCGGCAGATGCACCCAGCATGAACAATATGGAGAATGAGGGATGGTTCTCCCTATCATCAGTGTTAAATCGTTAGGCAGCGGCCAGAGACGTGATGCGAGAAGGGTATCTTTGCATGCTGACTCTTTTTGTGCCCCTCCCACATTCGGTGAAAGCGCTGGCCCAAACGGTTCTGATGATTCTTACGCATCACGAGCAAGCAGGCTGTCTCATCAGCGTCAACACCGGAGCGCTATCCACTGAGCCCCGTGGACCCCGCAGCTTGCTCAGCAGCCAGCTTTGGGGCTGAGCCATGACAGGTTGGGTGTTCTCGTGGGCCAACTCTCTATAGTTGGCTAGCCCGTTGGGGGCCAGTTCTAACGACAGGGTTGGGCGTTGCTCGTTGGGCAACGTGTACAGCGTTCTGAACAGTGGTTTAAATGAGATAGCCACCAAACCAAGGTACTTCCCAGCCTCCGTCGCATTAAAAGAAGCTGCTGGAACACAATATGCGGTGTGTGGAGCTGCTATGATGGATTAAATATTGGCATTGTAAATCCCAAACTGCCCAGCTGCTGGACCAGGATTTCGGTAAAAAGTCGAATACATCATGTATGCACGCAGCGCCCGTTGGTGGGTTTTGCGGTTTCATCGGCCGAGCTCGGTACAAGTCGAGAGTCGAGAAAAGCGCTTGGTCTAGAAATGCTGTGAAGCTCTTGGGTAGATAGCCGAGTTGAACGCTGACGCAATTATGCATGGCCCGTGAATACTAAGGGATCGTCAACCGGTTCCTGCGCCCACTCGGCATTAGGTACCGGCTCAAAATGCTACTCCCGTTCGTCGATACCATAGGCCCAGGAAACGACACAGGATGAAGCCGATGCTATTCGTTTGGACGGAAGGTAAGCTCCCAGCCCAAACCCGCACCCAATAAGCTGCACATTCTGCTCTGCACTGCTGCAATTTTGTCGCTTGAGGCGGGGTGTGTCCCTACTAGGTAATCAGTAACAGGTCGAGCGGCTTCTTCAATGAAACACATAGGTACTTAGCTTCAATATTCTCGATAAGATATAATGAACTTCTTATTTGAAGCCTTCATTTAGTCTAAGGTGTTCTTGTGTGAAGTTTTGAAATGCCTTCAAAGTAAACGCCTGTACGTCGAAACAGAAAGAGTAGAGTGTCACAGTCCAGCCGCAAATGATATGAAAGGCAATGTCACTTCGTTCAGAAGTTGACTTATTTATGATAGATCCGAATTCCAATACAAGATCAAGAGGAGGCATCAACTTCAGTTGCCCGCCCCTGAAAGACCATCAAGAAACGCCGTTACTGGTATCCGTCTTTCTACGACCCAACGCCAACCAATGCATCATCGACCGTCGCCAGGTCTTCCAAATCGTAATTCCCATCCGGTCCATGGATCCGTTTGGTGATGTTTCCCTACATCTATAGCCGCAGAAGTCAAGCCAATATGACAGAACGAGATTTAAGCCTCACCACTCTGTTTCTTTTTGGCCTCCTCGAATTCCTTCTGCTGGAGTTCGAATAGTTCCTCCATTGTCATACCGCTATCCTCGAACTTATTGCCCCTCTTCTCACGCACCTGTCGCTTGTTAGTATTTTAAGTAGCAATGAGGGAGCGAGTAGGAAAATGAACGTACCCTTTGCGTTTCTTTATGCTGCGCGGCTGCTTCTAGCACAGCGGGGACATAGTCGCCGAATCCAAGAGTGTCGAGAGCCTTGGTGATATGGTCACACGCAATCGTTTTCTTAGCCTCCTTTTCGGAAATCTCATTCGCCTCAGAGGACACAAGTGTAATGAACTCCACGCAACACTCTATCAGGAGATCACGTGCTTCCTTAGAGAAAGATACCCCTGTTGCAGGCGGGAGGATCTCGCTAACAATCTTCTGTACGGTTGCTAAAGGAGAAATTAGTCGATATGAGCTGAGGTGGTCCCATATTTGAAACAAAGGAATGACAAAAGCCATATACGTAAGGCATGAGGGTCGTGTTAGGCAAGTACGTACCTTTGGGTAGAGATAAATCATCATTACCTAATCAGACTCGACGTTAGCAAAATTATGAGGATGGGGATGAATGAAAGACAGGGGCAGGGACGGAATGGCCCGCCTCGAGTGCATTCCACATGTTGTAAGACAGGGCGTGTCTGACAAAGGAGTTGTGCAGGTGGCGGTTTGAAAGCGGCTAAGTAACATGACAATGCGAGGTCGATAAGAGGTGATGACAGAAAACCAGTAACTCATTTGGCTTCAAGTTGGTTCAACGGGCATACCAATATGAGATGAGTATGCGCAGTATGAAGACGTCGTTGAAAACTAAATGCCAAATATCGTCGATTCGAGATCACCGCCATCGGCGATTTCGTAGCTCAACCAAAGCATAAAGAAAGCTCTCTCACGTTTGGAGTCGTGTCATGCACGGGACTTTCCAGTTGAGCCGATTATAAGTAAGACCAGTTTCCCACATCGCGTGAATCGATGACATGTTGCTGCTTTCGTGATGCACCGCGCTTCCGACCGCCTCAAGAGAGCCCGCAAATGAAATGAAGAGAAAATGCCAGGCCATATATTTGAGAAACACCCGAATTCTCACTTACCACCATATTCGTGGTCCGACATGGCGAACTAGATAGCGTTTGATAGAGTTGATTGATACACTCTATATCTTGTTATGATAAGTCGACTTCTGAGTACCGCTGATAACGATGAAGCCACTGGAACGGCTCTCGTGGCAGATATTAATAAAGACAACCCGCAGGGGTGTTTCAAAGATTCAAACTTTGTTTATGTATCTGCGAAGGATAAGGAATGGGCGTTTTTGTTGTGAGCGGGCTGTGAAGGCAAACCTTCCCAAAGGTAGTGAGGTTACCGTGCCTTCTTAAATACTGAATCAAGGTACGACCTACATTCCGGACCTTCTATTGGTGGTAGGGCGTGATAAGGTGGAGAATGGGTAGGCATCCGCCTCCTGCTTGTAGGTACCTTCAGGCTAGCTTGAGCCACACAAATAACTATGTGGCGCAGTAGCGCAAAAATTCCGCGAATAAAGCCGTCGAGTTTTTTTCTGGTTCAATTCTGCTTTGTTACTCCCACAAAGTCAACAAAGCAGCAAAAGCTTCCCTTTGGCCATGCGCTCGACACGCCTTTCCGCCAGGGCATTGTCGTCCCTTCTTCCTTCAACTACATGAAATCTTATTGTCACTTATAGAAGAGTCAAAGCAATCAGCAGCTCGGCGCATCGGAAAGCTTTTTACCCATCCTAGCTACAATACCTGGCGCAAATGCCTGTTTGGAGATTGGCTCGATGATGACAACATGTGGTGTTGTAGCTGCGCAAGCAGGTGCTTACCGCGTTGTTAACAGGTTTCTCATGATATGGTATGTATTTCTTGTTCCGTCTTTATTCCTTCAATGATGAGTCCATTGTCGCCCCAGTCTTACTTTGCCAAATGGCAACATGGTGATCGACACGTCAAGCCAAACAGACACACTGATTGAAGTTCATATACACGTTCTTTTTGAAAATAGATGAGGTGTTCCTTTGCTAATGCAAACTTACTAGTTCTGTTCAACCGTACGTGATGACGAATTTCGAGCAACACTTGTCGAGTGCCATGATGCCCAATACCTAAGCGTGTTGTGAAATACCGACTATACGTGATGGATTATATTCCCTGATCCGTACTGCAAGATAGCGCGAGGTGTAGCGACTTCGAAGGCAGAGCTTGGTAGAAGATACCATGACCTGCGCCATCTATATAGCGATCGCTTCGTAGTAAGGTACAGTTAGCATTTCTTTCTTAACCAGTCTATTGCTTATGATGATCGTGCTATACCCGAATCTTTATGTAGAAATCTATAAACGTCTTTTCATCTTTCGACTGAAGCATCAGCCCTCATAAACATTAGTTTGATTTGACTTGTGACAAGGGCTAACATTCTCGTTAGTCTTACTTGTAGTTATGATCTCGTTGACCGTCTACTTTGACTGGAAATCAGCAAGCTCTGCTGCATTCCACCTATCCAATCGTTAGTTGGAGGTAATGAATCTGGGAAGGTTTTGGTCACACCTAAAGTGTTTGCCAGTTAAGGTGTTGGTGGCACCAATAGCCAGTTTGGCTATAACATTTCCCGGCTGTTCTGGCTTGAGTAAACGGCCACTCTCATGTTCAGCCACGAAACTGGCATGAACGTCAGGTGACATGCCAGCGTGTCCCTCTTCTCGGATCTGCTTTTGCATGGCCGTGTCAACCTTGCCCGGTGAAACCGTGACAGCGGTGATAGAGGGTTCCTCGACAGCTAAATGAGCGCAGAGGTGATCTAAGGCCGCCTTAGATGTCCCGTAAGCTCCCCAGCCTATGTAAGCATTGCTGGAAGCTCCTGATGAGACGAATATGACTCGACCATGTGATTTTCGTAGTTCCGGAATAGACTCTTTCACCTATAGACTAGTCAGAATAAAACACAATTCCCATATAATTCCCATAATCAGATCCCGAAATCCCGAAACTTACCAAACCCACTGCGCTGAAGACATTGATATCAAACGCCCGCCTCCACTCTTCGGGATCTGACTCGAAGATCTTGGCAATTGGCGACAGCGTGCTATGGTTGACCACCAGCCCATCAATCTTACCAAAGGCTTTTAGAGCCGAAGCCACGACCTTTGGTGCCACCTGGAAACGAGTCAGGTTAGCAGACCGTTCGAGCACGGCACACGGCAGTGGCTTCCCCGATCTAAATTTACACATACCTTCAAATCGGATAAATCGGCGCTGGCATAGTCGACGGCATCGCCGTGCTCCGTCTTGAGCTTTCGCAACTCGTCCTCGGACCGCGCGACGAGAAATACCTTGTGCGATTCTCTCAGCAGGGCCTGCGCGATTGCTAGGCCCAGGCCGCGGCTTGCGCCGGTCACGATGAAGACTTTGGACATTTTTGCTGCTCTTGATCGTCAATTGTTAATTAGTTAAAGACCGAGGTTAGATAAAGTCTGTATGGCGCGAAAGAATCTTGTTCGGGAGTCTCTAACTTTGAGTTTATTTTGCCGGCATTTGAGAAGCTATGGTGGGGTTGAATTTTGAGCGCGATGAGGGGCACGACGACATCATCGCCGGAGCCGCATTGTGCTTGGCTCCACCGGCTCGTTGTGCCGGTGAACTTTGATATATCGGCATTTGTGGTGTTTGAAGTCAAATTTAGGGCGTGGGGATTGAGTTTAGCAATCTAAGATCACTTCTACTATCTAGGCAGATAGTGTAGGCGAGAAGTAGACAAATGATATATCAGTTTATAAGATTGCGCTTAATCACCTCCTCTTTTCTCATTCAATAAGTTATATGACGTACAAATAGTCTTCTCATACTTGTACTACTCCATCTAGAAGCCAAGAAAAACTTACTCATTTTCGTACCGTAGATGCTACCACTCGGTCCGGGGAACCTAGTCGTCGCTCTTTCGGATCTTCGCGACTAACTAACTCGTGGAGACTTCTCCAAAACCACGTTTGCCGATTTCCGCGGCACGGGAACGTAGATGCTAGGGCGAACATGTCGGGCCGAGGACATGACATGACAAGTGATGTTGTTCAAGTAAGGTAGTATAGGTAACAGTCTGTTACCGCCCTCGTCACGGCAGGGTACAACGTTGCTCGGCCAAATCTATCTCCGTAGTGTACGACGCCACGGTTAACGGCAAGGCAATGAATGACAAACGCACTTCCTCTTGACCGCCTAATTTTGTTATGAGTAAGTAGCTCACGAGATCTAGAGGCGGTGATGTTGACTCAAGGTGAGGGATAACGGGACGAACAACGCAGCAAAGTAAACCCCGAGTTGATAATCACGGGGTCTAATGGGAAATTGCGCCGTTTATCGCCGACCTCATACAAAAATGTTTCAGAAGTCTAATTAATAGTGCTTATCTACCCGCACTTAAAGTTGTCAAACTAACTACCTAATGAGGCTGACAGATTTGTTTACGTGCTAGTGATGTCTCGGAGAGAAAAGTCTTGTCGGGCACGTGTTAATTGATAATTTCAAACGAATTCGGCGATAATATGGTAGCTTGGCAATAGATAACCCATCAATCAGGCCGAGAAGCCTTCCCCTCTATTTGTTGTTATTGTTTTACAATCATTTATTGATTTGACAAATTGAATGCAGCCACTGTACGAAGTAGTTAGCTTATAGTCGATATCAAGAAGTCGTTTGGACGAGTTGCCAGGCAGGAATGCGACCGCCGCCGGAACGGGAAAGCTTGGCCAGACAATTGCAAGCCCGTCAGCCGGAGGTGGCTCTCATTCGGCCGGACCCGTATGGCCAACGCATAGAGTTGTCAAACGTAGCAAAAAGGCGGCGTTGATGTTTATCGATCGATATCGCAAGCAGGAGATTGCGTGAATCGGAGTGAAACAAGACAAGTCGGGGCGCGTAATCAATCAAGAAAACAGATCGACGCTTCTGCCTAGTAAAGGAGGGAGGGTTGGAGGATGAGTCAACGATTCGCAGGCACGAATTTGATGCCTACCTCTTGGAGGAACTGACTGTGCATCGCTGAAACAGATCGCTGCGGACTTATGAGGTGCTGTGATGTCAAATTATCGCCGATCGTACCTGGTTGCTGCAATAATAGGCGCTGTTGTGTACCTACAACTAAGTGCCTGGCCAATCAAAACTTACGGATGGTCACGCAGCCCTATGAATGAACAGGAATGTTCAGACCCCCCAATTAATCTTGATGATAATATCTAAGGGGGTTGTTTGCGTCAATGACATCAAATGTGACGCATCAGGGAGGCATTCTAGAAGGTGACGTTCGACGAAAACATGACGGTTTGTAGAGGTTATGATTTGCGAGAAAGGTGAAATCATGGGGTTGCTGATCGGATTACTAGTAGCTTGGAAGATGAGTGATGTTTGGTGTTTGGTGTTTCACGACTGCTTTCCGCCACAATCCTGCGAAGATCTCTCAATTCATGACGGAAGCGGCATGCACTTTCATGTTGGCACATCACGACAATAGACAGCAACCATAGTTGTAAGTAAGTGTAATTAATTTGTATGTAGTAAATAAAGTTCAAATTGGTATCTTTGGTCCAAGTCCCTGTCCCGTCCGCGCCGGCTGAATGCGAACCCTAATAGATTACAAAAGAATATAGTAGTAAAATATCCCCGGTGGTGGTACAGAGATTGTCTCCAAAATGCCCCGAGCCCATCCTTTCCTTTCCTTTCCTTTGTGTGACGCCTAACCTGGGAGTCTCTCCCATGCGCCTTGAAAAAAGCATAACCGCCTGACTGAAGGAAATACGTGACTCGTCATATGTTGTGGTGAGGTGATACAGATTATTTGAACGGATTGTTGTAGTAAAGAGATTATGAAATGCTTTTCAGTGATTGTGTGTTGGTCGGTGAGATGTATGTATCTCTCTGTCGGATGTGTAAGAATGTTCTGAGTATTATAAATGAAATAGTTGATGAGTGATTGACGTGGTGTATGATGTAGATAATGTCGACTGTCGATTACTCGGGTAGCTCGAAGTGTTGCTCTTGCCATCCCTCGTACTTGTCTTCAAGATGGAAGACGATGCCCTGACGCTTCCACGTCCCGCGCTTGACGAAAACGTCGGCATCGTTCATCCAGTCCACATTTCGTCGCCGGGGAGTGTCAAGTCGGGTTGGCGATGATGCTGTGGAAGAGCTTGGTGAATCAGGCTCCGAAAATCCAGGTGGGATAGTCTGCCAGTCTTTCAATGGCCATTGGGAGTCCTGATCGTATTGGTATGGTCGTGTCTTGGGGCCTTCAAAGTAGCAGTTCTTGCCCTTGACGGGCGAGTACTCTGCTAGGTCCTGGATGTGATCTTCGGCATAGCGAGTCTGGTTGAAGAAACGATCCTCACGTTCTTCGTCTTCCTGGTACCGGGCCATATCGTATTCTGGTACGTGGGGTGAAGTGTTGAAGCTAAGTGGAGGATGTAGAGAGAGAGGGTTGAACCGGTCGATTCGACGTGGAGAGCTCTCGGAAGAGGAGTGAGAGATTGTGCTGGATGTGCTCCATTTGCGAATATGGGTGGGCTCATCCGGGATAATTGGAGCGGAGATGGAGAGGCTGCTCTTCTTCCGGTGAAAGAGAGACGGCTTGGTCATGTGTGCCATTGTGATGAGTGGACCTAGTCAACGAGAGGAACCAGATGTATCTGTATATCTTGCTGTAGGGACATATATGGCGTGGCTAAGTCTCGCTAGAGCCAGAGGCCAAGTGCTGAAAGTTGTTCTCGATAAAGTGTCGAGTTGTGTAGAGTGTGAGTCTAGATGTTTGAGGCCAAGAGACCAGAGGCAACAGGATGTGGATGGTTTATTAATATGCCAGTAGAGTAGATTCGAATCGGTTGGTACCTGCAGCTAAATCCTTGCGTATACGATAGACTAGTAATAGTAGTTGGGTGAGACTGGTGCCTTGCAGCAGATAGCTCCGGCCGGTCGTCTCCGAGGTTCGTGATGGTTGTGAGGGGAACGGGAGAAAGAGGTGGTGTCAGGCAGGGTAAAGTTCTACTAATGAAGTATATATTCACACCACAAAAGTAAGATATGTGAATCCCGGTTCTTGATGTATCCACTATACGTCTTCGCCGCTGAATCCTTGATGGAGACCGGATGCGTCATTGTTAATTGAGCTAGTGGCTTGTGGCACTCCATATTTGGACTGCCAATCAGCTGCGGCTGGCTATAGTCGGGCACCAAGAACAGCTTTATTAGAGTTGGACCGCGTGTCTCAAGGGCATGGCTCACCCCAGTCTATGATTTTTCTGGCTTGGTAAGCCGGTAAGGTTTAAATTGTGGTTTGAAGACACACTAACTACAGATTACCGCCCAATAGTATATGGATATTGCAATACCCGAGCGATGGGACGACTTTATGGGGACCTTGCAGCCGTACATCCGAGCGCCGGTTCCGAACACGCCGGAGACATGAAGACTTTCTCTCGGTCGAGGTCGAGCGTTTCGTTTCTTGTCCACTATTTTGTAACTCGCTGAGGTGAGTTGGCGTGCTTACCTCTTCATTGTTCAAAAGTACAAAATTCATGTCTCTCTTCCTCCACCGTATCTAGCCGTGATTTCGTTACCAAGGCAGCAGGCCTTATTTCTTTTGCAAATTGCGTGTTGTGTTTGTGGCTTGCATTTGCTTGGCAGGTCCGACGACTTGGGAACACCCCAGTCTCTCTGCCCTGATCACGATGACCGCATGACCCCGAAAAACAAGCAGGCTAGGTCACATTCACTATAGCATTATCCCAAGCGTGTGGTAGAGTCGATCCTGCGGATCCCTGCTCAGGCCCTGCTGATGGGTCATCATGGTTGAGTGATGTGGGGATGATCCGTACCTGTTCTGGGCCTTGTCTGGCATTTCGGCCGTGACCTCGACACGACGTATGTATTTGGTTGTGACAAAAGGACCTACTCAGGTATTCTTGGCTCTGTTCTTGGCACGCTTTTACACGAAAAAACTTATCTGTACAGCCTTCTCCGAAAGCCTTGTCTAGCGTAGATACTTGACACGGCATCTTTTACAGGGGATTATACCAATACGTAGTATTCTCTGCCGGCTGTCAAAAATCAATCAAATGGGGTGGGCGTCGTGGAAAAAGGCTTGTGTCAGCCACCCCACGATGACCTTCCCTTTGGAAACACGTCGCAATGAGCGATCTTCGTGATCTTCGTGATGATGATAAACTAACGAATTCCACGCTGCGACGTAGCACTCATTCTGACAGCAGATGCAGAGTGCGGAACGATGCATATGTCTGCAGCATTGCAGTCATAAATGCAAACCTATCTATCATGCTTACCCCTCCACGTCAACGAGCTGAAACGCCCGACTACATAGACATTCTCTCATGCATTTACACGTAGGAACTTTCGACAAAGAAATAGCGCATAAGGCTGATGTCAGAAAAATGTCACTGAAGACCGGTGGTCGGAATTCGCCATGAACATAAGCTTCGACATAATCAATAGGTCATACCAAGAATAGATAGCTTCAGGACTATAGTCCACTCAGAGTTTTTCAAAAGGCCAAAGGCTGATAGGTACGGGACCGGAGTCATTTCACCTGAGTTCGACTTGCTTATCTAGAAGGTTCACAAGCGCAGCTGTAACAAAGTTAAAAATACTTCAGACTAAGTTCTACGCTAGACCAGGTAAATTGTGTTGGCGAGATTCTGGGGTGCAGGAGTCTGCCAACAGGCGGGGAACGCTGATCAACGGACTTCTCGGACTTCGCACAACAGCATGCTTCAGATAAGATGCCCCTGCCCTGTTCAAAACGTGGGCATATTGAATAGTAGAAAGCGCATGAAATACCCTGGTCCAGAAGCCCGGTCGTCGTCGTTAGCTGAAGAATAGCTGTGATATGGATCGACAGGTTGTCAATCTGCTGGGACAGCACTAGAGTGTCAGCCCACGATGAAGCAGGCATAAGAATCCTATCTATCTCGTCTATTAGTTAGCGTTACTGCTTTGGACGCGTTGCGCTGGTTATGGTTATCGTCGCCATTTCGATGTCATGATTGACGAATGTACAAGACGGTCACAGCAATTGAACATGAGTCAAGGTAAGTGTGCCTCGGATTAATAATTCAAAGGCGACAGCGCGGCTCCATCGGCAGGGCAAGCAGATTGCTCAATATAGAATGTGCATGAATCAGAAGAGGTATCTACGTTTTCCTAATATTCCTGGGATGTGCATATAGTACCCGTAACCTCGGGTTGACGGCAAGGCTGCAGAGGAAAAGCATCTATATTAAAAAAGCTAATCCAATTTATCATGCTGTTGGTGGACGGTGCATAACGAACGATTATGCGACCACTCAAGTCAACCACCATATTGAAGTCGCTCGCATCGTCATCGTTCGCGACGCGACTGATGATTAGCTGACGTGAGCCCTAACATCCATATTGGAATAGTCGAGTGCTCCACCACGTGCCTGCCGGAGACCATATCGGAAGGAACGGAAGAGGTCTGAACCTTTGAAAGCTCTGTCGTCCGTATTGGCGTATTCTACACGTAGGTATATAGGGCTGCTGGCTCCTTGCCCGACAACTCGGGCTTGCTACTAGGAGCTTTTCACGGCGTGTAGTTAGTGCTCATAAGAACTACTGGTCCAAGTAGTATTTGAGCTATAGTCCGTAGCCCTTCGTACGATCGGTTCGTATTAGCGAGCAATAATCGATATGATGCTCGTGCGCTCGTGCGCTCGTAAGGTGCGACGTGTTTCGAACCGTTGTGATATGTGATGCCAAGCAATCATGGTGCTCGTGACCACTACCGCAGGACTTGAAGCCGGCCGATCTCTACTCTGTTTGCCAAGAAGAAACGGCCTCTCGGATATACGATAGGGCATTGGCCGAGATCGCCACGGATGATTAGGGACTATAGTATGCCGTCGTTTTCTCCCGGAAGCCTTTTGACACGTTTCTGTTCCCAGTCGTCAAGGTCCTTTGCAGCTAGCCTCTGAAAGCGCACATCCTATCAGCGATCTACTCCTCAGACGGGACGCGCCAAATGAGAATCTTACGTAGTATTCGTCCTTGATGTTGACTTTTCTTCCGCCCTTGCCAACTCCTAGTTCCTCGTCCCGGGTGAGCTGCCGGACTTTCCTATCATGGCGTTCGTATCTGATGGCAGTCGCGGGTGTGAGGACAAAGGATCCTGCGACGATGACGGACACAAAAGGCAGACCGAAGAGAAGAAAAGGGTGTTTGGCCAACAAGGTGCGATACTTGGCGGCAAAAGAGCTGGCATCGGCAGCACCTCGATACTTTTTTGACTGAAAAACAGCCATCGTTGAGTAATTGAGCGATTAGAGTAATTAGAAGGTATTGAGGGGTTTCCGAGTTGTAGGAGTTATCGTGGCTTATAGCACGAAGTCTGTTATAACTCTATGTGTGACGGTGCGACACAATAATAACTAGATCGTCATTCATCATACGATTAGACAGCGGGTGCTTGCATTGTGGGGAACCTACCTAGACTGGCTGGCTGTCGAAGTTGTAAAGTGCTGCTTGGCAAATCTGGCAGCCGGTGGCAGCTGCTGACACTTTTTGCTATTTGACCAAAATGGATTAATTGTTTCTCACGTGGTTCCGTGACAACCTCGCTCGCGCCTCGACGCGTCTTATTATCCGCACCCCGGTCTCCACTAGCTTCACGGATCTTTTTCTGGCTATCTGTCGCAGGTGCTTGACTAGGTGTCCTGTCGCTGTGAGGAGATCGATCATGCCATGAACATGCCGCCCACATCTCATGGCAGAAACATGACTAACGGCCGCGAGGCCATCAACAACGGCGCCATGGATAACAACGCTCCTCCACCTTCAACCTTGGCCGCCCAGCTGGTGGAGAATATCTCGACATCTGCTCGGTCCTCTCGCCCGGATGAGACCGCCGAGCTCCAGAGGCTTTTCGCCGCTATTGAGAAGGTCAAGAATGAGCCTGGTCTTCTCCGCTCGTACCAGGATAGGATCGAGCACAATCATATGCTTATATACGTCTACGCTCGTGTTGTGCTCGAGGGCCTCAAGTGGGATGAACTCTTTGCCAACACGTCCCAGCTACGGGCTGATGCTATGAGGGCCATCAACTTTCTTAAAGTTACTGTCAATGAGACCCCTGAGGTTTTACTTTTCACCGCCGATAACGGTGCTTTCCTTTTTCGGGGGCCCGAGCCACTGTGGATATGGATATTTCCCAAGGTTCTCAAGATGCTCGGGAATGGCCTATGTGCAGACTTGACGGCCCCTATTGAGGCCTTCTTCAGTGAGCTGTACTTGGCAGCAGTTCGCACAAATAGCCTGTGGTCGCATATTCCTCAATTTTTGGCATATCTTCGTAGCAACTTTGACGGTTCGTCTAATTACTCTTTGCTATCTTCCTGATTGACTGACCATTCTGAAAGCTGTTGAGAATCGCCTGAAAGAGTTGCCGTCTTCTACTAACCGAGACCCTCTCCTTAAACTGCAATTGCCGCAAGACAGCTTTCTCGACTCTCTCTATGGCGGCCAGACTCGTCCTCTCCAAGAGCAGTGCACATATACTTTAAACCTAGTATCTCATGCTCTGCGACATGCTTCCGATCTCTTATCGCTTCTGACCATTCCTCTGGTGGGACATCAGCTGGTCTTTAACGTCCAACCATCGTTTCAAGAGATTGTTCCATGGCTAACAGATGCAGCTGCGCGTATGAATGTAATACAAAACAAGTGGCAAGACTTATCCTGTTCCTGCTTGCCTCAACTTCTGCGAAATACAATTAAGATTCTCGATACCACAAAGCGCTTGGTGAACGCTGATATGCTGATCGAGGAGAAAATCTACGTATTACTGGTCCACCTCTGTGTCGACGTGCTCATGCGACGGCAAGCAGCCTTTGGGCTTGAGAATGCAGCTGGTGTTGATGACAAGTTGCTGACTGTGGCCGTCGTGAAGATATCGGAAGCATGTCTGTCCTTCACGACGGTATCGCGCCTTGCCTCATCACAGATTACCCCAATGCTAGAAAAGCCAATAAGCTACGAAAATATCACACCAAATGGATCTGATTTATGGGTAAGTCTGGCGAAAAGTTTGAGTGTGCTTCAAGAGCTAAAGTAGCATAGAGGAGCTTAGAATTATTACGTTGGATGACTCGCGACCCGCTCCCGGAGTCGTTGGACCCCATTGTTCAATCAGACCAGTTTCTCGATCCTGAGATTCGACGTTATGTAAAGGCAATCGCGATGGGCTCTACGGAGAACGTGGACATAGAACCTCAGTCAAAACGCAGGAAGACGGGTCTGCCTCAAACACTACCTAGAGTAACTAGCCTCTTGTGGATGCTTGTCAGGATGGAACCACGCGATACTCTAGCCGATTACTCCAATGCTATTCGGTAAGCCATTGATTTGGCCACTTATAAGACCTTCAGCCTTACACAGCTCGCAGGTCGACTTACCCCGAACTTTCTGATCCGGACAAGATTCGTGTCATTCACTTGATTGCTGACGTATGTTGTGCTGCCGACGAAACTCTCACTATGAATACCTGTGATGAAGAAGAACCATCCAAATTCGATTGTTCCCATTGTCGTACTTCACAGAACCTTCCTAGCGCGCCAGTATGTATCGACATGACAGCAAAGAAGTTAGCGATCGAGATATTTGCCTGCTTATTGCAAACTGCTACCTTTCCCGAGTCGCGGAAGCCACGAGTAGCAGCGATGGTGGCTCTAAGACGTATAGCCAAACATTGCAACTATTCAGAATTCATTGATATGGAGGTCTCTCTCGCAGCACAGTGGTGCTTGAAGTCACTTCATAGTTCGCAGAGAGAGTTGCGTATTGCGGCAGGGTAAGAAACTTCGTTAGTCAACAAGATCATAACTAACTACCACTAGACGAACACTCGCTGTCTTTCTTGCGCTTCCTAGTCATTCCAGTATTAAGTATACTGTGATTCAGAAGAACAGGGGGATTGCGCTCGGTGTCCTGAGAAATCTCTCTGATCAAAATCAACCTAAATTCATGGAGTCATGCATCCTAGCTTGGTCTCAGGTATCATTGTAAGTAGAAATTTTTGCAGTCGAACGGGTCTTTGCTTACAAGCTGAAGTGTGCTCCCCGATGATGAACTAATCCTTGTTCTTGTTAAGCTTGTGGAATACTTGGGCCACCAAAGCACTGTCGCTTCTGCCGCTGCGTTCACCGAGGTAAGTCATGTGAGATGCTTGTCCTCATTATAGCTTGTTGATGCCATAACCAGATTATTCAAATTGCACGACAGCGTTCCATCACTATTAGACAGTTATTTGAACTTGACTGGAACTCGTTGGCCTATTTGGCTGTCAGGGATATAGTGGCCCAGCCAAAGCTCGCCCGACTACTCGCGGAGCTACAGGACTTGAGTCTTCCTCAATTAATTCTTCATATCCAAGAATACGCCCTTCCGTATCTTGTTTTAAACAAGAAAAAAGATGTTATCCAAATGATAGCGATAGTTCGCGACGAAACTGAACCATGGCAGCCATGTCTTGACAATGCTAATCTTGGTCGCATATTAGCCCTCTTGCTCGCTCAAGAAACGGCAGATATTCAAGAATACACGATGTCCCTACTTAGACATATTTCTCCCCATTTTGATGAGTTTAGTCTTGTGGACTTGCTCCAAATCGAGCCATTGACAACTACGCTTCATCTTTTGAAAGCCGCGGCTGATGCGGATGAAAGTCACAAGCTACATGTAAGGACCAGCAGTGTTTATTGGTTTGTGCTATGGCGTTCTAACTCGGGTTTGTTACAGATTCGTAACGCACTAAATCAGATGGCTAGCATGATCCTTATTGCTAACGGGGAGTCCAAGAAGAAGAACCATGCGACTGGCCATTTCTTACATCACCACGCACTTGGTCTAATGGCTCATCTTACGGACGTGATCAACGATACGATAGTTATACGCCCATTTCACGAACGGAGGCGTTGCATCACAGCAATGGAAGAGATGATACGGACAGGAAAGAATAACGTCCGCATCGCGCGCCCACAGGTCAGAGATTGTGTCCAGATGACATTCTATGACTATGCACTAACGTCTGATTAGATCTCTGCATGTATAATTGCGGCCATGTCGCATGACGAACTTCGTGTAGCAGCGTTCTCATGCTGGGCTTCCATGCTCTTCTTCTTCGAAGAATCTGAAGTTGATATTTTGATTGAGACGACGTTCTTCATCATTAACCATTACTGGTCTAGCTTTCAAGACTCCTCACGGCAACTTTCGAAAGACTTAATCAACTTTCTTCTAGAGAAGCAAAAACCCACCATTGAAAAGTACATTGGCAAACTTCCGTCCTTTAGCCATATTAAAGAGCTATCTGATATAGAGCTCAAACTTAGCAAACTCCGATCTCCACTAGATAACCATACCGCCTTCTTTCTGTTGGCGCAACGGATATATCATGAGACTTCAGGTGTTGTTCTACATGCTTTGCGAGAACTTGCCGAGTACCTACAGAGGCACCAAGGTTATCTGCAAGCATCGGCTATCAGTGAACAACCGGATTTCATCGTTTCTGAACTGGTCAAGGCACTCCTGCACTGTGCCTCAAGATTTAATGGCTTCCACGGTGAGATTAGTGATTTATGCACTCAATGTCTTGGATTAATCGGGTGTCTCGATCCAAATCGTATCGAAGTTGTTCGAAAACAGAGCCAGATCATTGTCACGAGCAACTTTGAAGACTCTCGTCAGGTCACGGAATTTGTTTTCTTCCTACTGGAGAAAGTGTTGGTTCTGTCTTTCGTTTCTACAACCGACACCAAACTCCAGGGATTCTTGGCGTACGCAATTCAGGAACTTCTTGACAGAGGCAACATTGCAGAAGCGGTTAAGATGGAAGGGCTCATGGAGGGTGAAGAGGTATATAGGAGATGGTGTGCGCTTTCGCAAAGCGCACAGGAGATCTTGACGCCTTTCATAACCTCAAGATTCACAATCACTCCTATGCCCCACCAGAAAATCGAATATCCCATATTTACGAAGGGAAAGTCTTATGGGAACTGGATGAGGAATCTTACGCTTGATTGTCTTCGGAGACCCCAAAATCCTTTTGCCATGCTTATATTTGAGCCTTTGTGTCGATTAATTCGCATTAAGGACTTATCAATTGCCGAGTTTCTTTTTCCATTTTTGGTTGTTCACATCATTATTGGCGAGGAGATATCAGAGCGAGAGCGGATGGTAGTACTTCATGAGTTGTTTGAGGTTCTACAATATGAGCTCCCAGCTGATGCGTCTTATGCTGAAAAGGAGGATAGGAAGCTTTACTGCGAGGTAAATAACGAAATCTCCAACGCCAGGGAAATTTAATACTGAACTTGTATTTTACAGGCAATCTTCCGGTTTCTCGACTACGCTATGCGCTGGGTTTATCTCAGACGATTGAACCCCAATCCGTCTACTAAAGAGACTGCTGATACCGAGAAAGTAGCTACGTTTTTAGCTTCTTTCCCCGCTGAATTGATTTCTCAACGAGCGATAGAATGCTCCGCATATTCTCGTGCCTTGTTTCATCTGGAACAACACATCCGTGAAGTTGATGAAGCTAAAGATAGCATTTACGATAGGAACCGGCTAGTTCAACGAGTGCAGGATATCTATACTCAAATCGATGAACCAGATGGGCTTGAAGGTATATCAGCACATCTTCCTGTGCTTGATATTGAGCAACAAGTTTTGAGTCACCGAAAAGCAGGGAGATGGACCGCAGCTCAGACTTGGTACGAAATCAAACTCGCCAAAGAACCGGATAAAACCGATGTGCAGATAGATTTACTTACCTGTCTGAAGGAATCTGGACAGCATGGTATGCTTAGATGAAACCCGCCTTGTGTACCTTATATACTAATATCATTAGATGTGCTACTGAATTACGTTGAGGGAATCGAAAAACATACAGCTGCTAACACTATCAACCGCATAGTACCATATGCGGTCGAGGCTGCTTGGGCTACTGGCAGATGGAAAACGATGGAAAAATTTCTCAGCAGCTACCAAGGAGATCCTTCGGAAGACTTCAACACATCTATAGCCCAGGCACTCCTTTATCTTCAGAGAGGATGGACAAAGGACTTCTTTGGGACCATGAAGGCCATGCGAGAGAGAGTCGGTTCGTCCTTAACGTCTTCAACGACTGCGTCTTTGCGAGCTTGCCATGAGTCCATACTCAGGGCTCATGTCTTGACTGATCTTGAACTCATTGCTGGCATGAACAATGACGGGGATCAACATCCCCAGGATATTTTAAAGTCGCTCAGCAGGCGACTAGAAGTGCTCGGCTCTTATGTAAATGACAAGCAGTATGTGCTGAGCATTCGCCGGGCAGCCATGGAAGTGTTGCGGTAAGCCTTGTCAATTCCTAAAATTATGAACTTTTTACTAACTTTCAAAGACCGCGCTTTAGTAATACCGACATATCGGCACTTTGGCTATCTACCGCTCGTCTTGCTCGGAAAACTAATACTATGCACCAATCTTTTAATGCTGTCCTTCGTGCTTCACAACTTGGCGACGAGTCGGCTACGATAGAGAATGCCCGTCTTCTATGGAAGGGGGGACACAACAGACAAGCTATACAGACTCTTCAGGGTGCAATCGATAGCAAAGTTTTCTCTCAACATAGTTTCAGCGAGCACGATGCTTCTGGCAGGGATATCGGGGCTCAGCAGAACATGTTGACTGCTCGTGCCAAACTGCTGCTTGCAAAGTGGCTCGACAATGCGGGTCAAACAAGTGCTTCAGCCTTGAGGGAACAATACCGAGCCATCCCCCTGATTTTCGGTCAATGGGAAAAGGGCCATTACTATATCGGCCGACATTACAAAAAGGTCCTCGAGTCCGAAAAGGCTCTAAAGCCGGATGATCAAAGTGATGAGTATCTCACAGGAGAGATAGCGAAACTAGTGATTGAAAACTACCTAAGGTCTCTTAGTTACGGAACCAAATATTTATATCAGACTCTTCCCCGAGTCTTGACTCTGTGGCTTGAACTTGGTGCCCAAATAGACAAGGCACCTGAGGGAAAAGTGTCCCTTTCTCGAGAGCTTCATCATCGCCGAAAGACCCAGCTCGAAGCGCTCCACGACATTTTACGCAAGAATCTCGCTCGTTTGCCTGCATACGTATTCTATACGGCACTCCCTCAGCTTGTTGCACGAATTGCCCATCCCAATCAAGATGTCTTCAGAGTACTACAGGTTATCATTCTGAAGGTTGTTGAAGCATATCCCAGGCAGGCTTTGTGGAGCCTCTTTGCAATTATGACTAATAAACAGGCTGCCTCTGACCGTAGAGCGAGGGGTCAACAGATATTGCTACACGTCAAGGATCGCAACGTTAAAGTCGAAGGCGGTGGTTTGAGCCTTCCCTCATTGTTACGAAAAGGTGAGAGACTAGCAGAGCAACTCCTCTTGGCTTGCAACAACGGCGATTTCCAAAGTAATCGAACAACAACGGCTAGTATCACCCGGGATCTGCGCTTCAATCATAGATGCACACCTTGTCCTTTAGTCGTCCCCATTGAAGCGTGTCTTACGGCGACGCTTCCCACGTTAACCGACAATTTGAAACGGCACAAGGCGTTCTCCGGAGACGTTATCACTATCTCGTCGTTTCTAGACGAGGTTTTAGTCTTGGGTTCCCTTGCAAAACCTCGGAGGCTTACGGCTCGCGGCTCAAATGGCGTCAATTATGGACTCTTAATTAAGCCCAAGGATGACCTCCGAACTGATCAACGACTTATGGAATTCAATGGAATGATCAATCGATCACTCAAACGGGACGCAGAGTCGAGCCGACGGCAACTGTACATCCGAACATACGCAGTTACGCCGCTCAATGAGGAATGTGGCATTATTGAATGGGTTGAGGGTCTGAAGACACTTCGTGACATACTCTTGAATACTTACCGTTCACGTGGGATAGTTCCCAACTATAATAGCCTTCAGCAAATGATGAGGGATGCCGCAGTGGGTGACAAAAACACTAAGATATTTACAGAGGACGTGTTAGGCATGTTCCCGCCGGTGCTGCCAAGTTGGTTCATATCACAATTCCCCAACCCTTCGATTTGGTTCACAGCCAGGCTAAGATACACGCGATCTTGCGCTGTCATGTCCATGGTGGGGACGATATTGGGTCTTGGTGATCGTCACGGCGAGAACGTACTCTTCGAAGAAGGAAATGGTGGTATTTTCCATGTCGACTTCAACTGTCTATTCGACAAAGGCCTTACCTTCGCGCAACCCGAGCGAGTCCCGTTCCGACTCACACATAACATGGTGGCTGCGATGGGTATATATGGATACGAAGGGCCTTTTAGAAAGTGTTCGGAACTGACGTTGAGCATCCTTCGGCAACAAGAGGAGACGCTGATGACGATTCTCGAGGCATTCATATATGACCCTACTCTGGATCTCCAGAAAGACAAGCGCGACAAGCGCGATGTGGTGAAATTGAATCCACAGAGCGTGGTGCAGAGCATCAAGAGGAAAGTCCAAGGTCTGCTCCCCAATGAGAGCATCCCCCTGAGTGTGGAGGGACAGGTCGATGAGCTTATCAAGCAGGCTGTTAACCCGAAGAACCTGGCAGCTATGTATATCGGCTGGTGTCCTTTCCTCTAAATGGTCTTAGAATGAGGCCTCGTGACGTGCTTGATGTTGAGAACGACTGCGGCCGAGAAATTGGGTTTGTGCGGCGTAGCAGGGTGGATCAGACATGAGAGATGGCACTCATGATTATAATTGCATATCTATCGGGTTATGTTAGGGTGGTATAATCTTGAGTTGAATGACACAAAAGCTTTTTAAATCAGAGCATCTGCGATAAATTCCATTCTAATGTAAAGACGGGCGATTTTGCATCCGTCCCATCTTCTCGTGACGCGCTGTAACCTTGGAATGGGGTCTCCTGCCGGGCACTGAATTATAGCGGCTGTAACGGGTTATAGCGAGCGCTTCAATAATCCAGTTTTCCTTGCCACAGCTTGAAGACCGTTATCTCTCTTGGTTAATCTATGTAACTAATGATGAAATAATGGAATAATAGGAATAAGAATAATTAGAAATTCCTTTGTGCTGTCAATCGATTCACTGCCAGTACTACCTACCAGGTGCCTAACATTTGGATCTTATCAGGCAGGCACCTACGTCTGTCTGCTTTAGGTAGTGTAGCCCATTTTCGCACCGGACGCGTCTCGTCTGACCGTTACCTCGTCTCTACGTAGCAGTGGCACTTCCACTTCCACCTTTCTATCGAGATCGAGCAGCACAGCACACAATTTCTCAGGCAACACTTCCCCCCATTCTCTTTAGCACCCAAGAACTCCAGGTTGACAAAGCCATTCTGTTGCCTGTCCTATTGCAGCCTGCTTTCATTTATTGTTTGTTAATTCATGTTTGATTGATCTGTTCCCTCTGTTCATATTTCCCGACCGCCTACGCTGAATCTTGTCTTCCTCTATTAATCTCCCAGTCTCAAGCACTCGAGTGCCACACTAAAATCTCTGTGCCGACTCGTTCCATCTTCTATCACATCACGAATCCATCGTCAACCAACCTGTTGACGTCAGACAGTTTCAACTGCGTCACGTCTTCCACTTTGCATCTCACCTTGTAGCTCTGCTGTCTGAGCTCGGGACAAGATGTCTTATCGTATCGGTATGTTTACTTTTCCCTGATCCAATTTCTCCATGCCCAGATGTCGCGTCTCGGCAGTTGCATATATTAGCTCTCTGCTAGTTTAGCCCAGCAATATGTAACAGAACGCGGGCCTTCCTCGCTCTGTTTCAAA
Source organism: Xylaria curta (assembly GCA_022495235.1). Taxonomy (NCBI): domain Eukaryota; kingdom Fungi; phylum Ascomycota; class Sordariomycetes; order Xylariales; family Xylariaceae; genus Xylaria; species Xylaria curta. The sequence goes on along the minus strand of MU375905.1, from coordinate 172,614 downwards.
TAGTTTGGATGAAACATATCATATATATACCTACAGAATCAAATTACTGATACGCGTCGTATAGAGATTTCTCCCAACAACCGCGCCGGCTGCCAGGACAAGGTATGCAAGGATACCGGGCACAAGATCACCAAGGGTGAGCTACGCTTCGGTGTCTGGTTCGTCCCGCCCGGTATTGAGCACGGATCCTGGAAATGGCGTCACTGGTATGATATACCTACCTAATCGCGATGTGCACTTTCGCGTCCTCGCAGTCTCTTGTGCTGACTCTAGTTATGTAGGGGTTGCGTCTCAGGCAAGACCATTTCAAATGTCCAGGAGTCTATTAGGAAGGACGACGGCTATGATTGGGACCTGTTGGATGGTTTTGACGAGATTTCGTACGAGACGCTTCTTTTCCTCTCATATTTGTCTCATGCTAACTGTGTGATAGCGACTCTGACCTCCAGGCTAAAATCAAACGCGTCGTAGAGCAAGGTCATATTGATGCCGAGGATTTCAATGGCGTAGGTCTTCCGTGAAATGATCACTAGGCATCCTTGATGCTCCAATATACGGCTGTCTAACCGTAGTATTAGGATCCCGAGTTCAACGTACCTGGCAAGACCGCGATTCGTGGTCGCGCTAAGAAGCCTAAAGCCAATGAGGAAGAGGTGAGACTATATACGCCAATTCTGCTGACTATGCGTTTTGCTGACCTCTTGACTTAGGCCGACGAAGATGCTGAGACTCCTAAGAAAAAGGCCCCAAAGAAGACCGCTGGCGCTAAGCGCGGCCGCAAGAAGGTTGAGGAAGATGATGAGGAGGAGGAAGAAGAAGCTAGACCAGTGAAGAAGGCTCGCGGTCGTAAGGCTAAGAAAGATGATGAGGGCGAAGAGGCTACCGAGGAGGTAGCAAAGCCGAAGAAGGCCAAAGCTGGTCGTAAGGCTAAGAAAGATGACGAGGGTGAGGACACTAAAGAGGAGGTGGCTGAGCCAAGCGAGAAGGTTGAGGAAAATGAAAAGGAAGAGGAACCTGAGCCTGAGCCCGAGCCAGTAAAGAAGAAGGCTCGAGCTAGTCGCAAATCCATGAAGGCTGAGAACGACGTTGAGGAGGAGGAAGTTCAACCAGTGAAGAAGACTCGCGGCCGTAAGGCTAAGAAGGATGACGAGGGCGAAGAGGCTATCGAGGAGGCGGCAAAGCCGACCAAGAAGGCCAAAGGTGGTCGTAAGTCTAAAGCGCCTGAACCGACTGCCGACGAAGACGGAGATGAAGCTGCTCAGGAACCCGAGGAACCTGCCCCTGCCCCTGCTAAGAAAGGCCGAGGCAGAAAGGCAGCGAAGAAGGCAGCATCCCCTCCCCCTGCGGACGAAGAGGAGGAAGACCAAGAGCCCGTCGTCAAGACTGTTGCGATTGGTCGCAAACGCCGCGCTCCCCGAGCATAGGCTTGGGACGAAATGGATTTCGTTTGACTGTCGTTTCCTATACCATGCCGAGGCTTTATGACGCGTAATCGTGTCGACCACACCTTGTAATTTGTTGTCACATTCATTGCCCAGTTTATTTCCTTCATGTCATGTTCGACTGTTCGGGCGGTTCTATCTTATCCCATCGGCTTCCGGTGGAATTTGTCTGGAGGCAATGATGAAGAAAAATGGTATAGTCTGTGTGAGCAGGTTTCTCAGAGTGAGTAAGTTAGCAGAGGATATGTTTGTGTGTATACTAGTAATTCACCGCTGAGAACCTTGCTGGGATATAAGACTTGGTCTCTGAGTTAATAACCTCGCCACGACGAGGATTCGGTCTGCTTGATCATTCTACCATTTTTATGAATCGTAATGTGAGTTTCAAGTGATTACTTATAATATTCGGAAGAATATGTATTTCATATCTGGCACTTATTAGTTGGTTACATATATGGTAGTGTAACAGCTTCACACCCGTATACTGAGCAGAAGCCAACTAGACCAGAATTTCACTAGATTTAGACTTATCTCATAGCTGTCTACGTTATATCAACCATGCTTACAGCAGTCAGAAAATTAAAATAATGACCCAGACATGATTACATTCTTTTATTATTATACATGCGTCCATCGTGTTTCTACAAGTAAAGACATCTACTTGGGCATGGCAACTGGCATCAGCCGATCACAACTGTAGTCGCAAAAGACAGACCCCACTCATTCACAAGCCTAACAAACGTCACTGATAACATCTACACTGCTGGCTGTTTAATGTCACTAATCAGGGCCAATGTTCGGGTATCTTGGACAGCTCTTTTCTCTTCCCCTGCTTCCATACATAGTGCCTGCGCCTTGCACATGAGGCCGGCCTAGCAAGATGTATTTACCCTTTCAGGCGCTGTCGCTGTCTGTTCTCCTGGCCCTGCCCGCCACCGTTCGCGCCGTTTTCCAAGACGAAGTCGGCCATATCGACTACCACCACGAGCTTCTCGGCGTCCCACAACGCGAAACCACATTTTTCCACCGCCCCCGAACAGAAGAGAAGGCGAGCCTACTATACACTCTTAGCGATCTAGGCGTGCTAGGTGCTGTCAATCCCAGTAATGGCGCCGTTGTATGGCGACAGTTGCTAACTGGCAATGTCACCGATGGCGGGGGTTTTTTGCGCGCTGCTGAACACCAGACATGGCTAGCCAGCGCATATGGCAGCTCTGTCAGCGCGTGGGATGCTCTGACCGGCCGCAATGTATGGGCCTTGGATTTCAATGGCGAAACTAAAGACCTCGAGGTCATGGAGATAACTGAGGGTGGGAGGAAGGATGTATTAACTCTCCACCAAGAGTCAGGCGTAACGGTCACGAGGAGAATACATGGCGCCGAAGGACACGTTGTCTGGGAACATAGGGACGTGAACAAAGATGTCCCGTTGCAAGTGAGCACCAGCTCAGAAAAAGTATTCGTCGTTGCTTTGCATGGGTCGCTCCTCTCGTACAGTTTGAATGTCATAGTGCTGGACACCTTGACCGGTAAGAAGCTGGATGAAATTCCACTTGGCACGAAGAACGAGGTCCAGAAACCTGAAGACGTCATGTTCGTGGGCGCCAATTCGGCTGCCCCTATTGTCGCATGGACAAACACCGGGATGACCAAGCTAAACGTCAATGTTCTTGGTCTCAAGACCAAGCAGGAGTTTCCGCTTGCTGCGGATACGGTATATGTGGAGATTCACGCACCGCACACTCTTCAATCATCACCCCATTTCCTAGTGCATAGCCGAACGAAGTCCGGCAACAGAGCTGACGTCTTCCACATTGACTTGAAGAGCAACGCCATCACGAAGGCATACGAGCTTCCCCTGCTTGAGGGTGGAAGCGCGTTCTCAACAAGCTCATCCGGTGCGAATGTGTACTTCACTAGAGTCACGGATGACGAGGTCATTGTAACTTCGTCTACTTCACATGGTATTCTCGGCCGATGGCCCCTGAGAGCTGGGGCTGAGAAGCTTGACGCATTACACGGTGTGTCTGAAGTTATCAAGAAATCCGGGGATAGCTACGCGGTGAGGGCCGTTGTCGTAAGGGACTCGGACGATTGGACACAGATCGTCAACGGCGAAATTGCCTGGACGCGCCTCGAGGGCTTGAGTGGTGCCGTGGCAGCCACTTGGGCTGAGATTCCCGAGTCTGAGGACTTGGCAAGGACTCTAGAGGCCGAAGCTCACAGCAACCCCTGGACCGCATATGTGAATCGCGTGAGCCGTCACATCAATGATCTACAATACCTCCCTGCCTACCTACAGTCTATCCCCGCACGCTTTCTCGGCGGCATTGTCGGCTCTGAGCGCACCGAGACTACGGATGAAGTCAAAAGGGACAGTTTTGGGTTCAACAAACTCGTCGTTCTGGCCACCAAGCGTGGAAAGCTGTATGGTCTTAATGCCGGTAATCACGGAAAGATCGTATGGTCGAAGAATGCCAATGAGACACCGTCAGGAAAACATTGGGATGTGAAAGCCATTCACGCTGACAATGCCAATGGTCTCGTCACCGTTCGCGCCTCGGAAGGCCAGTTCATCATCGTGAAGTCTGATACGGGTAAAACCGTCGAGGCGATGCCGACTGGTCTCTTCCCGCCCGTCGAGGGCGCTGTTATCGTTGACAGCGACGCTGGCCCCTGGCTTCTACCTATTGAACGAGATGGCAAACTTGCCGATGTTCAGATCGGATGGGCTCCCAAGCAGACTGTTGTCACTCGCACAAGTGAGAATGAAATCCAGGGCTTCCGTTTCCTAGAGAAAGACACTCTGGCTTCGCCGGTCTCCGTCTGGAGTTTTTCGCCTTTGGCTGGACAGGATATTGTCGATATTGCGACTCGTCCTCAACATGATCCCATTGCTTCTATTGGGAGAGTCCTTGGTGACAGGACAGTCAAATACAAGTACCTCAACCCCAATACGGTAGTGGTTGCTGCCATCGACAAGACGACCTCCGTGCTATCCACCTATCTCCTAGATACCGTATCCGGACAAGTTCTGGCCTCCTCATCCTACGAAGGCGTCGACCCCAACAAGGATATCTCCTGCACCATCTCCGAGAATTGGTTCCTATGCACATTCTACGGCCAATACCAGCTCCGCGAGTCAGAGGCTCAGAACCTGAAAGGCTACCAGGTCGTCATCTCGGACCTCTACGAATCCGAAGTCTCCAATGACCGCGGCCCGCTAGGCGACGCAGCTAACTTCTCCTCCCTCGACCCCGTCGACTTCCCCACCGGTCCAGCCTTACCCTCCGTAGTCTCCAAGACCTTCATCTTATCCGCACCCATCACCTCCCTGGCCGTGACGCAGACGCGACAGGGAATCACGGTCCGTCACGTCCTGGCCTACATGCCGTGGTCGCACAGCATCATCGGGATCCCGCGGATGTTGCTAGAGCCCCGCCGCCCCGTGGGCCGCGACCCACTCCCCGCCGAACTCGAGGAGGGACTCGTCCGCTACGCGCCTGCCGTCGAGCTCGATCCCCGCATGACGGTTACCCATGCGCGCGAGGTCCTCGGTGTCAAGAATGTCATTGCTGCTCCTGCTATTCTGGAAAGTACCTCGCTTGTTTTCGCCTATGGTGTTGATGTCTATGGTTCGAGAGTGCACCCTTCGGCTGCGTTTGATATTCTGGGAAAGGGGTTTAGTAAAGTCACGCTCTTGGGAACTGTTGCGGCGCTTTTGGTTGGGGTGCTTGGGTTGGGTCCTATGGTGAGTTTGTTTTTCTCTCTCGCTTCGGAGAATTTTGATCCCGGTGTGTACTAACGGTTCAACCACGGGTTCGGAAAAAGCAGATTAATATGCGATGGCAGGCTCCTATGTAGAAAAAGAGTCAATAGCTTAAACGTGTTAGAAATCGTTGTACCTATGAATGAGTGTACCAGAGAGATGAATGTACAGGGTACTTGCTTGAATATATCCGAGTATATCCACCTACTATGTACAAACTTTGTGCTGCGGCTGAAAGGTAGGCGCAGGCGCAGGCGCAGGTAAAACATGCGAGTGCTATCAGTTACTGTAGGTGCGTTGTCATTTCGGCCTTTCTGAGCTTCTTGTGCAAGCAGTTGCATCTCACTGCCTCGCTGCACATTGCGGGTTGGGCAGCGATTTGGTGGCCAGCACCAGCGGCAGCAGATCATACCTAACACCCATCCGGTTTACTATCCTCGCCCTCATAGGTCAATGTAAGATTTACGGCGTCTGTACTGCCGTCTTGCGGCTGGTTGGCTAACAGAGTCGCATCAGTGGCGGTGCCAATGGTGCGCGGATGTGGACCTACACATTACCCAGGCATCTTTTCGACTGCAGGCAGCATAATTTTCCCTACCATCATCATTGCTTTCTGCCCTCAGCCAGTGCCAACAATCTTAGCCGTCATCAAATTCTGACTCAGGATTTAGATTCAAATCATCAGTATCACTTGCTCTACCATTCATGATGATAAAGATAACGTAACGTCATCGGAGTTACGCATGCTCTCTCTCTATCACCTGAACTCCCAGCAACTAAACAGTGTAGGGGTGGTTGACCCGTTCAATGAATTCCGTCGTGAGGCATAAAAGACGTCTAAGCGACGTCGACTCGGCGCCGTACTCACTGAAGCAGCCGAGATGCATCCCCGAAAGCAACGACGCCACTTTAGGTATTACAAACACCACAGCCCAGAAAAAACTCACCAACGGCGATTACACAGTCGGCTGGGTTGCTGCACTTGCTATCGAGAGAGCCGCCGCTGAGGCGATGCTGGATGGCCACCACCAGAAACTACCCAAAGCACCGGGTGATACCAATAACTATACTTTTGGTGAAATCGGAGGTCACAATGTTGTTATTGCAAGCCTACCGCACGATGGATACGGCACCGTCAACGCTGCCACAGTGGCAGGCAACATGCATCGGACTTTCCCCTCTCTAGAGGTGTTTTTGATGGTCGGCATCGCCGGCGGAGCCCCAGCTGTGGATGATGTGCGCTTAGGTGATGTTGTGGTAAGCACGAAATTAATCCAATATGATCTGGGGAGAGCGTTAGGCGAAGATCGGTTCGAAACAACAGCCATACCGCTTCGACCGTCGCAAGAACTTAGAATGACTGTCGCGGCATTGCAGGCACGGCATGAAGTCGAGCCATCGAGGATTCCGGATATTCTCCGTCGGATTGCAAAACAGAACCCGTACATGGAGAGATACACAAGTCGGGAATCACTTCAAGACTTGTTATTCGAAGGCACATACGAACATCCTGTCTCAGAAAGCACCTGTAACCGGTGCGATCAATCGAGACTGGTGAAACGAATACCGCGATGTGGCAATGACCCGATGATCCATTACGGTGTCATTGCATCCGGTGATCAAGTCATTAAATCTGCAACGATAAGGGATAAGTTAGCTCGACGGTTTGAAGCATTATGTTTCGAGATGGAAGGTGCTGGTTTCATAGAAAGTCTTCAATGCTTGGTCATTCGCTCTATATGTGATTACGCGGATAGCCATAAGAACAAGCAATGGCAACGATATGCAGCTGCTACAGCTGCGGCGTATACTAAGGAGCTGCTTAGTGAGATGCCTATTTTAGAGAGTCAAGCGTCCAAGATCGGTGAGTGAACCCTTTCACAGTAAGATTGTATTTAGCTTATGATTACATTTAGTTTTATCAAAGGAGCAGAAGAAAGACATAATGAATTGGTTGTCGTTTCCAAGCATGTACTCCCGAACGTGGAATATTGAAAACGCTCAAAACAAGACTTGCAAGTGGATTTTACAACATCCCACTTATTCAGCGTGGCTAGATCCTGAAGAATACGATCAAACCCATGGCTTTTTATGGATTCGAGGAAAGCCCGGAGCTGGCAAATCGACGTTGATGAAATTCATCTCTACACACGCATCAATGAAAGATCACACAGTCGTCTCATTCTTTTTCAACGCAAGAGGAGATGGTTTAGAAAAATCTGTGGAAGGAATGTACCGATCCTTGTTATACCAGTTGTTAGATAAGATCCCAGATCTTCAGTTGCTTCATTATCTCTATCCCCAGTATTTAGCATATAAGGACCGTTTCGAGTGGACTATTGGCTTTCTTCGGGAGCTTTTTTCAAAAGCAATAGTTGAGCTCGGCCAGCAGGAACTAATATGCTTCATTGACGCTCTTGACGAGTGCGATGTGTCTCAAGTACGGGGGATGGTCAAGCACTTTCAAAATCTGGGGATTCTTGCGTCAGAAACGAAGTTAAGGCTCTTCATATGCTTTTCAAGTCGGCATTATCCAACAATTTCAGTCACTACTGGTCTAACATTTGTGCTAGAAGACCAGTACGGCCATGGCAAAGATCTTGAAGAGTACGTAGACCAGGAGCTTAACGTCGTCGGGGAAGAAGACGCGTTAGAGATCAAAACTGCACTCCTCAAGAAGGCAGCTGGTGTCTTTTTATGGGTTGTTCTCGTCGTTCGAATTTTGAACGAGGACTGCTTAGGGGGTCGTATGTTCGGATTGAAAGCAAGACTCAACGAGATTCCTTCCGAACTGCATGCTCTATTCAGAGATATATTGCTGAAAGATGATAAGAACGGGGCTGATCTCTTGCTCTCTATACAATGGATACTTTACGCCAAAAGGCCCTTGGAACCAGAAGAGTATTACTGGGCAATGGTCGCTGGGCTCAACCCAGATAAAGGTTCTATGATCGAATGGAATCGCGAAAAGACCACGATAGACAAGATCAATCAATTTGTTCTGAGCTCTTCCAAAGGACTTGCCGAGGTTATCGAATCAACTAGACCTATAGTTCAGTTTATTCACGAATCAGTACGAGATTTCCTCATCAAAGATGGCGGTATCTATGAGCTTTGGCCTGATCTTAAACTCGATTTCGAAACTTTGAGTCACGACAGGTTAAAGAACTGTTGCTACACTCGTGTTAAAGCGGCATCATCAGATATAGGGAATAATAACCATGTTGGGCGCCGTTATTTCGGCAAGCACCCCTTCCTTCAGTATGCCATAAAAGGTGTTTTATATCATGCCGACTTAGCAGCAGCTAGGGCGTCACAGCAAGACTTTCTCCGGACATTTGATCTTAGGGCTTGGATTTTGCTACATAATATACCTAATTATATCAAGAAGGGTAGTTACACGCTCTCGGCAAACATCTTCTACGTGCTTGCCGACCAAGGTTGTGCTCGGCTTATCGACATCGCTGTTGCTCTCTGTGGGCCCATGGTGCATGTCTATGGAGAGGAGCATAAGTATCCTCTGTTCGCTGCTTTGGAAAAAGGTCATAATGAAGCGGCCAATGCAATTCTGCGAGCAGGGACCTCTCGCATAAGTGGCGATAATTTTCTTCAACAGCTTCCATCTAATTGCGAGACCCTCGTTATTGACAATCATACGCCTTTGACTCTAGCTATAAAGGCTGGAAACATGAAGGCGGTGCAGTTTTTGCTTGATCATGGTATTACGCCCAATACCGCGGATCCTAATGGTCGGGTTCCGTTAATCCTTGCTCTGAGCAAAGGGCTTGATCAGATAGCCCGGTTGCTGATTAAGGAAGGCGCCGAGAATAACTCAAAAGATGAAAATGACGAAACCCCTTTGCAGATTGCGTCTACATCTGAGTCCTTAGAAACAATACAGCTATTACTCGACAAAGGCGCCAAACCTAACCCGAGAAACAAAGCCGGCGACACACCTTTACATATCATATTATCTAAATCTGGGTCCCAAGAAATAGTACAGCTGCTACTAGATAAAGGCGCTGACCCCAACATACAAAACAATAATGGTGACACACCTTTACATATTGCATCTAGATCCAGGCCCTCAGAAACAATACAGCTGCTACTCGATAAAGGCGCCGACCCTAACTTGAAAGATAAGAACGGCGACGCACCTTTACATACTGCATCTAGATTTGGGTCCTTGAAAAAGGTACAGCAACTGCTCGATAAAGGTGCCGAACCGAACCCAAGGACCAAAGACGACGAAACACCTTTGCATATTGCGTCTCAACACGGTTTTTTGAAGATAGTACAGCTGCTACTTGATAAAGGTGCCAAGGTTGACTCAAAAAATAAATATGGCGAAACACCTTTGCATATTGCGTCCAGAAATGGATTCTTAGAAATAATACTACTGTTATTGGAAAACGGCGCCGAGCCTAACCCGAGAAACAAAGCCAACGTAACGCCTTTACATATTACGTCTCAACACGGTTTTTTGAAGATAGTACAGCTGCTGCTTAATAAAGGTGCCAAGGTTGACTCAAAAAATAAATATGGCGAAACACCTTTGCATATTGCATCTCGATCCAGGTCATTAGCACTGATACAGCTGCTACTTGATAAGGGCGCCGAGCTTGAACCAAAAGACAACGACGGCAACACACCTTTACATATTGCATGTATATTCAGGTCTTTAAAAACAATACAGCTGCTACTTGATCAAGGCGCCGAGGTTAACTCAAGGAATAAAGTTAGCGAAACGCCCTTAAACTTTGCGTCTAAACGCGGGCATTGGGAGACAGTACAGTTACTACTCGATAAAGGCGCTGATGCTATTACAACCTGCAATGATGGCATAACACCCTTGCACTCAGCTGTTGATTTGGGATGCAGTAGGGTAGTAAAATTACTTCTGGAAAGAGGTGCTGATGTCAACATGATCAAAATCAATGACATGGCGCGGCTGCGGCATGTTGATAAAGAAAGATACAAGAAATTAGTGGAGCTTTTACAAACCAATTCTACAACAAAGGCTAAGAGCCTAGAGCTTGGAAGGATATTCGAATCGTAACAATAATGAGGTCATACAAGTCTAGTCCTCCCTTTCAGCTTTGGCTGTGTTCTAGGTCCATACATGCGCTTTTGCTCCTCGCTTGATCTTGCCCGACTTGCCTGCAGTGCCTGTTTTCGTGATTAAATAAACATGCATAGCTGAGTCTGCGATCCGCCGCTCATATGATTATTTGCTAATATCGGCGGCCCGGACCTGTGATCTCTGGTATGAAATACAGTCTCAGTACCTTGAGTTAGCCCGTATGACACATCCAACGAGGTTCCAGATGTTGCAAACGAAACGGAAGTGTAGGGAATATTCTTGATGACGGAAGTCTAGCATGGGAAGTAGAGACGTAAACCAGATCTTGGGTTCACAGATACGGTAGAGAGACGCATGGAATGCGATAAGATCTTTGGGGGTGAGGGGACTTGAGTAGCTAGTAGTCGACGACTTCCGTGTATATGACGTGCTCTATGAGTATTCGAAGGTAATCAACTACGTAGATAAACAAAGGTAATTGTTGCGCAAGAACTTTATATTATAATGAACCTTTCTTTTGCTCTAAAGACAACGAGCCACGACGCTACACAAAAGATCCCGGAGGCCATTTTGGCTGATCTTTGGGTGATGCCGAGACACTATACTGTCGAAGGTAATGCCAAGCAACCGCCGTTAATATAGTTATTGGCACAGCGAATGCCCAGTACAGCCAGAACTTGTCGGATATCACCCACCCCGAGTCAGCGCTATAATTAAAGAACGACATGCTAAATATGGCAGAAACAAATGTTGGCGGCAGAAATGTGAGTGTGACGAAGGCGATTGATTTCATGGTGACGCTGTCCGACTGCGTCGCACGCCCGATCTCGACAGATGTGCCCGCGTCATGTTGGGCAACTATGTTGAAAGCAAGCTGAATCTCGTTAAGCATTCGTGTTTCATTAGAAGCTGAGCGGCACCGCAGACTACTGATAAAACTCTCGTAGAACTGCAGCTGGGAATGGATTTCTTGTGAGCCTTCCTCATCTTTTAGTAATCGCATAAGGTCTTCGTGGCGAGCTAACATGCGTTTGATGGTCTGTGTGGCCACGTCTAGTGTTTCGGAGACGTGAATAGCATGACGAGCAATGTCGTGGAGATGCCTATAGTCGGGGTCTGGTCTGCCCTTGGGAATGGTCTGTTTCTCGACGGCCCTGACCTGATCGCGAATAGCCCAGACAGCAGACTCCTGGATTCGGGCCACCTCACTCAATAAATGAGGATAAAACCAGAATGGGTGTCGGAGACTATCACAATCTGGAACCGCGAGTAGTTCCATGAACTGCGATGCGATGATTGGGGTAGTATCGAATGCGAGCACAATGGTTCGATGAGTTGACCTGTCCCATCGTAGGAATACGTTCAGCTTATACCAACGATACTGAGCTCCCTGTTCCAGCTGCTTAATCTCAAAATATGCCCATGTATCTGTGATTCATGTTTAGTATGTTGGCAACGAACCTGGCTATGGTAATCTCCTAAGCGAGGACATACTTATGTGATGGGTGGTGACACGACAACCAAAGTATCCATTAGATTTTCGGCTGAAATCGGACCACCAAGACTCTGGCATCTGAAATCGATTAATGAAATACGCCTTACACGATTCGCATCTGCGAATCACATTGGCACTCGTAAAGCTTCATCGAGGCTGTCAGTAAGCTATCTTATCTCGGCTCTATGGCTAGTATGACTGACATAACGCAGATATCTGCCTCTGAAGATATTGGGGATATCTTCTCATCTGTATTGATTTTTACAGACTCATGGAAATCAACTTGTCTGCGCTGCCAGCCTTGGGCTGCACACTTTGTTAGTGAATAATCATAGCTGTAAGTACAAGTAGCATTTACCAGCATGCCACTCCGATATATCTAGAACTGTACAATACCGCCGACATTCTTTCGACATTATGGCAAGGGAGCGATAAGTAAGATAGATTTTAAAAGAAAAGTTTCGACTCAGAGAGCACTTTACATGGCAGGCTTGCGGCTTCACAGGCTGTATTTATGGTCGGCTCGTTAGGAGGCGGTGCATGCGCGGGGTTATCTACAGTTGCCTAGTTTGGTCTTACCAGCAGAAGCAGCGAATAGCGCACCGCTCAATCAACGGCGAACTATACATTGCACTTATAAGGCTCACAGCGTGGATCTTCGTGGCTTTGTACGTTGCAAAAAGTCATTGGAGTTAATGACGACGATGTGTGAACAGAGCCATGGAGCTTAAAGAAAGAAAAGGGGAGTGCTATTAGCCTCGTGTCACGCACAGCTCTATCTATTGACACGAATATTAAATTACATAGGTTCTTTCATAGCCGCTGTTAACAAGACGCTTGTGGATCTAACTCGACTCGCTGAAATGAACGACCATCGGCGCATAGGTGCTATTTCCATACACATCGCCTCCATAAGTCAAGTACCCTTGGACTTCGGGGATATCGACTTTTACGATATCCTTGGTGTCACCAAAGATAAAGGGAGTCTGCATCCCTTGTACCATGTGCTGTAAAATGTGGCAATGTGCCATCCAGACGCCTGCAGCCTCGACTCTTACTCGCCAAGCACGCCACCCGCGAACCTCATTCGCGGCCGTCGTCGCATTGTATCTGAACAACATGGTTGTGTCTCGTTGAACGGGAGTTGTGCCCTTTAGCTTCGCCTCTGCAACACTAGGGTCATATTTGCCTTCGCCAGCCCCGGCATCGTAGTAGTGCTTCCCGTGCATGTGCCAGGGATGCGTATCTAGGGCTCCAGCAGGTGAACCATCGTAAGTAATTGACCCGACGTTCTGAAGTACGATTTCGAGAACTTCGCCCAGCTTCGCGGGGTACGTCTTCGTCTTGGGATCAAGACCGCCATTAGCGACCGCGGCTGCGTAGTCTGGGAGATAGGCCGACTGGTTCTGGTAGAGAGCCACGAGATATGGCTTGTAGGGTGTGGTGTGGTTCAACGGATCGGATCCGTCCTCGGTCCATGCCACGCCGTTGTCTTCCCAGAGGTAAAACCTATCAACAACTTGTTGGACATTGATGACGATGCGCCGAGTGACCTCCGCGGCAGTCGGGAAGTCGTTCGGTTCCAGGGGCTGCAGCTTGTAGTCGAGATAACCATTAACAGTGGGCGGGAGGGTGATAGGTTTAGTTGGCGGGTTGGCATTGGTGGGAACATGGGCTTTCGAGCTGTTGATGGCGGGACTGCATTTGCTTCCGTCATATCTGATAATCGCGTAGTTGGTCACTACTGAGCTCCGATCACGGCTCTCGAGCTGCATATAATAATCCAACTTCCCCAGAGCCTGCAGCTGGGCGCATGTTTTCGTTGCCAGGAGCGTGCTGAATCGCTGACCGGTCCCCATCTGCAAGAAGTCTACGGGATACTGCTTTGTGTAGTGTCCATCGGCCTCGATGACCTGGAGATTGGTGTGGTTCTCGAACCCGAACGACGCATATGATAGAGCAGTGCCCGCCACGAAGCGAAATCGATACGTCTTCTGAGGCTCGACATTGATGATACTCAATGCTGCCGTGGAAGGATCAACGATGCCATAGCTGGAGATGCCTTTGCCGTTAATCAACCAGCTTTGAGGCTCACCGGTCCAGATTAGCGGCGTAGCCTCTAGACCCTTTTCAACCTCCGTGTCCGACTTGTTGAAGAGCTCCTGGAGGAAAACGACGCGCTCGTCGTCGTATTTGTATGGAGGCGGGTCGGCGCTCTCCACGATCAATGGTCCGGTTGCCGTGAGGGCCTGGAACCCTACATGAGCATGATAGAAATAGGTGCCGGCTGTTCCGTTCGCCGTCTTCAACTCGTAGTCGAAGAAGTGATGCGGTGGGATCGGCCATTGACTTGCGAGCGGCGTGCCGTCTGAAAACGGATAAGCATATTGGGTTAATCCGTGCCAGTGCTATAAATCAAGTTAGTTTTGAGACACTATGCGAGTTGTAATGAACCGACTTACCATTGTGACGTTGGCATCGTTCATGTCATTATGCACCCGAATCCATATGACCTTGTTTTCCGGAATCCTCAACTCCGGTGCTGGCGTTGAGTTGTTGACCAGAGTGCTGTACCGCTCGATGCCGGCGACACTGATAGTCTGTCTGGTCACGCTGAGCACTGAGGCAGATCAGTTAGCTTCACTTCATTCGTGATGTGTAAGGGTTTTAGAAGCGTTAAGGAGGAAATGGTTCGATTTACTTACCGATGTCTGGTGTGAAAGTGCTATCATGAACATAGGCCTTCATGGCAGTGATGCCGGCGACCAGGGTCGACATCACCGCCGCGAGTCTCGGAAGAGAAGGCATTGTCGCGACCGACTTCTTGTCCAGTTTGAGGTGTAGTCAGAGTGCATCTTGAAATTCGAAATCATACCGCTACAGAATATTTATAAATAATGTTCTCTGACCCAACATCATACGAGCCTTTCAGCTTACCCCCTAGGTCTCGGAGGATGTAGATAACGATACTCTCGGAGACGAGAATCTGCTTCAATTTCTGTGGTCATATCGGTATGAGGATTAACGATGAGCATTAGCGTCGCAGGACGCCGTGTATTCCGCATCCTCGGGTCATCCCTCGATTGGGCGAGTCGCGCTTGTCGCGTAGACTTTCTTTTCCGACCTTCTCCAGTTATTCTAGGTCTGACAATACCCATCTTGCATTAGACAAGGGGTAGCGGCCCCGAGAAAGCCGTTCGCTGGTACAAGGCGCCCCTATTTTTCGATCGCGGAGCGCCGAACGGTAATGCAGCCGCCCGTCTTGCTTCGGATCGGGTTCTGCTGATGGAATCCAATCAAAAGGCTCGAACGTAACAAGGGTATATTTCTACTAACTAACCCTGGCTTGGTCCTTAGCTAAGCTACTCGGTGTTAAGAATTTTGGCCCAATGGTTTACTCCGCTCGGAAACCGAGATTGAAGTTTTCAGCAACTTATTATCATCGTATGGACGCTTATATCCGCTAGGATCTCTTTGCCTTCTACATAGTATCTATCGGCCAATTTGGTGCATCCTCGATTGCAATTAAGGAAAATTTGATCTGTCACCACAACTAGTGAATCATGCGTGTCTAAAATGGGCGTCGAGGGTTTTCGAAATAGCAAGCCCCCTAGCCTGTGGCGACACGACAGCCCTTCGCAGACGCCACCACCTCAATGTCTTTGAATCCGCAGAAGCAAATCACCTTTATATTAAGACCACATGCAGTTCCCACTTCTTGCTTATTCCGACTAACGAGAGCACAGTGTCAGCCAATACGATTTGTAGTTTGTTTATCTCAGGGGCGGCGTGCTGCACATCGCTATCAAACTCATTCGTGTTGCCATGGTCTGACTGCTACCTCCTTATCGATACTTAGCGGAGAAAAGAAACAAGATCAGATCTCACGTAACTTGATATAATCCGAGCCCTATTTTCTGGGCTTAGTGTCAACATTTAAAAGTAGTCAATACTTTTAATACTATCACCCAGTGGCTGATCTGCCTCTATTTCCATTCATAACGACGTTACGAAAGAAGGGGTTCGTAAAGGTTCAATGTTTTCCTACCGTAACTACGTGGCCCTCGTCATAATCGGGTATCACAGTGAAGTTGTGTCACATGGAACCAAGGGCTAGGAATCTAGCTTGGAAGGATGTTCGAATTGTAGCAATCTACTAGGGCACCAGTCGAGTGCCGAGTCGTATCCTTCAGTCCTAGCGATGATGTCGGTCCATATCTGCAAAAGCGAAGCTTACGCTCGTTTTCGTTCGCTTGACCTTTCCCTCTCGCTCTGTATTGCCCGTTCTTGTAACCAGGTGGACACGGGCAGCTGAGTCTGCGATCTGCCGCTCATTTAATTATTTACATGATACCGGTGATTTTCGACCCGCGGTCTCCGATATGCAATGCAGTGCCAGTACCTTGGGTCAGCCCGTGTGACAAGGAGACTATGACTACATCCGAAACCCTTTGACCCACAACTATAATTTCATGTATGTAGTCATGCCGGGGGCTAGACTTGCGGCCTAGCTATCTGTTTATGCCTGACCGAATGAGATCAGCTATAAGGGAGTAAGGCGCGAAAGGAGGCTTTCACATATATAGATCTCAGTTCGTCGCCTAGGACTCTACGGTCCTCTTGAAACTACAGAGAATTTTGCTATTTTAACACTCTTCGGAGTCCTTGGTCTCAAGTACTTGTTACAAGTTGGTATACCAGCCCTCGCTCGTAGTGATGGTGTCTGAGAGCGTTGTCAAATGGTTAAGATTATACATTCAGTTGTGTCAAGAGGTGGGTAATAACTCCGATGCATACGTTAACAAGCAAGATTGTATGTATGAGACTTTGGTATGAGTAAGTATACCTGTGTTGAGACTTTACATTTTAGACCTGCGTTTACTTCAAACAGCCTATCTTTGCTTCGCATAGGGTACACCTAGACATTGAACTACTACGGATATATCCACCAGAGTGGCTCATGCCCCGATTTATAGGTAGAGGCCTTACCCAGGTTTTTGAATCAACTTTGTCGTGATTATCTAGATTTACCTCAGCATGCCAGATCACATTACCTAGAGTTGTTTAAGGTAAGGTAATTCATGAGTCGTGAATCACATTATCAGTCACCCATGGTCTGGTGGATGGGGAGGCATGATCCCGGAACGAGGTGTCCGGGAGCCAAGCCGGAACTCCATACTATGTACCGTATTCTGCTAAGTCCACCTATCGCAAGTAACCCAAACCCAAACTAACAAGATCTAGTGACATCATTAATTTAGAAAGTTTGGCGATGCTACGGAGGCTGGCACAAGTTGAGTGAAGCTTTAGATAAATATTTGAATGGCCTAGAATCCAAGGTTTAAACGTGGCGCTGTGATGAGAAGCCCTTATATACATCGTTGAGTTGGCCCCTCCCGGCTCCCCGAATCTTCGGAGCGGCAATCCTCCGCTACCGGATAATATCACGGAGCCCAGCATAGTCAATATCCAAAACTCTCCTTACCTAAAGTCTGGCACGCTTAACCTCAAGCCAAAGCAGCGCGACAGTGAATCGACGGACCGGATAACCGAATGACTATGTCTCTCTTCTCCGAGTTAGGGCCGGACTACCAATCATCAAATACCTCTATTATAGACGTAGGAGTGAATATGTAGATAAAGCTTTCTAAATATATTAAGTTAAAAGTCGAGCGTATTCGTGACTAGCCGAGTGTCAACCCTTCTCCCCTTGACCGTGAACCTTAACGCATCAAATCTCAATCGGCACCATGCACTTCCTATTATCCGTCTGGGCATTAGCCCTAACAACCAATGCCCATTGCATCTTTCAAGTAAGCGCCTGGCGACATTACGGTGCCTTCTCTCGGTCCTAGTCGAGTTAACTAACCATAATATCAGAAAGTTACTGTCAATGGAGCTGACCAGGGTCTATTGACCGGTCTTCGAGCGCCGAGTAACAACAACCCAGTGCAAGATGCCACTAGCAGTTCCATCACTTGTGGTGCTGCGGGATCTACATCAAGCGCTGTTATCAATGTCAAGGCAGGCGATGAGATAGGAGCATGGTACCAACACATCATTGGCGGCGCCCAAGGGTCCAACGATGCAGACAACCCCATTGCGAGTTCCCACAAAGGTCCCATTACGGCGTATCTTGCGTCCGTGAGCAATGCTGCGACAGCAACTGCGGCATCTGCCAACTGGTTCAAGATTTACGAAGACACTTTCAACCCATCCAGCAAGGTTTGGGGCGTAGACAATATGATATCCGCCAACGGATGGGTCAAGTTCAAGCTGCCGACTTGCATTGCCAATGGTGATTACCTACTGCGAGTCGAGACACTGGCGCTCCACTCGGCGTATTCCCAAGGTGGTGCACAGTTCTATACCTCGTGCGCACAGCTTAGAGTCTCTGGAGGAGGTTCGACCAAGCCCAGCTCGACAGTCCGCTTCCCTGGGTACTACTCCCCCACTGGCCCCGATATCATGATCAACATCTACGGCACTTCGGGACAGCCAGATAACAACGGCAAAGCGTATCCCGCTCACGGTCCGGCCAAGTTCACTTGCTAGAGATGGCAGAGGGGATTCCAGAGCCTCCACACGAGGTTGAAAACCTTGCTTGAATTCTATTAAGTATATATTTATCAGAATATTCGCGTCTTAGCGCTTTTTCCAGAATACAACGTATATAGTACAATTATCGACTCCATTGACAAATTCACCGCCCTTAAAGTTCAAAGGCATCTCATACTCCATGTCTGCGCAGGAAATCAAACATCATCTGGAAAGCCTTCGGGGCGACCTTGTGAAGATTCAGATTGTGGCTAAAACTCAAGTTAGCATTGAACCGTGGATAACGGTGAAGTTTGCGCAGGAATGGCATACCCAGCGGGAAGATCGTCGACAGCTTCGACAGCTTTGGCACCAGTAAATAGCGCCTTGGTATCCTCAAGCAAGCCCACGCAGTTTCCACCGCAGGCCGAAACATCATACTGCCCCTGTAAAAGATAGACGGATCCCGTGATGGCTTCATAGTCAATAGTGGTATTCAACAAAGTTGGTAGCTCTGCTAAAGCAAATGGTTCGCTGCCCACATTGTATGACCACTCTGCGACGCGGTGCTCAAAGTAGGGGCTGGCATAATACACGTATGTCTCTGCATAGAGATCAGAAGAGGTTAGGTACCCGGGGTCCAGCGCGCCCCAACGCACAGGGTTTTGCATTCGAGCGACGCGGAACCCGGCGCCCGCGACGAACGGCCCGAAGTAGCTGAAGTTGCCGCTGAAACCAGTGAGGATGATGGCGTCGACTTTACTCTGGCTCGCTGACGCGACTGTGATGTAAGAGCCGTAGCTGTGGCCTATGAGCCCGACTTTCGTGGCGTTCATGGTGGTGTGGGCGTAGTCGACGAGGGAATTCAGCACAGCCGTTTCTACTTGGAACTGAGCATCATTGAGTGCATTGACTCTGTCAGTCACATAGAGATGTTAGAAATGCTCTGAATTTGAGATTTTAGGAGACTCGGGTGTTTATTTCTTGCTTACTTGGATGACGAGCCAACACCAATGCGGTCATAGCTAATGACCGAGTAACCTGCGGCTACTGCAGCGTCGACGAAACTGTATTCTTGAGAATCTTCGAGTGTAGGACGCCAGTATCTGGCGAACAAAAGTTAACAGATATAATCACCAAGTGCTTTTCAGCTAGGACTTACAGCTTCGACTCGATAATACCGTGTGTTAGAATGAGCGTTGGACCTCCAGTACCGCACACCGTAGCTCCGATCTGATAAATGCTATCGACAGCATCGGACGTGAGACCAGAGATAGGTAACGGGTCAGCTGGTTTTGTCGAGTCTCTTCGTGTTAAGTTAAAAGTGAGGGATGCAGCATCCCAGTCGTCCGTCACTGTCGTATTAATGATGAACCGCGGTACCGATACGCTGACTGGGAGCTGTAGCTCACGACAAGCTGAATTGGTTGGATATGGGAGCGCCAAGACGCTTGTAAACAAGATACTGGCCAGAAATTGGGCGTACATGTTGGACTATGTTTAAGTGGAATCGCACGCTCACATTGCCTGGAGTGTTTTCATGAGAACTGCTCTCCCAGCTCTTTATATAATGCGTTTCCATAGTCAAACGCATCCGGGTCTTATTAATTCCACTATCTAACTTCTACGGTGAATTGAAGACTTTGTTCGTATTCATCAGCATTAATATCACAGAGGAAGATCGTCGACTAGGTATTGAGGTGGTGCTAAGGCAGGTTTTGGGGACCATTTGCCTAATTGGGAAGTTTTCCATAATCGCTGGCCCATTATTCTGATAATCAGCATTCGGGAATATCAGTCTTGTAAGCATCAACCAAGCATGCCTTCATTCCAGGATTATGTAAAGAAGCATGTAAGCGTTATAGTAAGGCTACAGCTATACCTCCCAAGAGCCTCCACGAGCAAGAAAAGGATTGAGACTGGATCAACCCATGTGACCAGTCAACCTTAAAAAGGTCAACTAGTAATCAGAATAGCCATAGATACCAGTGCATTATAGACTAGCGCGTTTTGTCTCATTAAGGGCATGTATATGCGGCAAATATCTTGGCCCTATGTATGGACTGTAAGGCAGTGAAAAAGAAAACCCGTAGGAGGTTTATGCCATGGTAGGATAATCTTTAACCCTCACCATTAATTTACTTAGAGAGGATCAAGACCCATGGGACATGCTCTTACTATGTGGGAACTGGAAATTACAAGAAATCGCAAATTCAATTACAAGGAGAATAGTCCGCAGTGTGCATCACGAGTGTTGAGAATTGATTCTTAGTAGACTCTGTTGAGAGCCCTACAGCCACCAGAACTCCACCAGCCAGCCACAACGCGCCAAGCTATCTCAGATAACGTCAGAATCGAATGTTCAATGCGGGGTCAATTTTTCCCCTTCAAAGGTTCTCAAAATCGTCGTCGTCGCGATGATATAAACTTAAATTAATGAGAATTGTCTATGATATTGCAAAGAACACTCTTGTATTGTGATATGTAGTAACTTAGTAATGTCGTATCGTCTCATAACAGTAGAATCATCCACGATGCATTCATGGTTCTTAGTTAACTGTATGGAGTTAGTACACTCCGTACATTATGGCTTGAGTTATGATTATAGCTTCATGTGCTCGTCAGCAGTCAGCAATCAACACTTCACATTCAGCGCAGGCTAGAATCAAACCACTATCAGAAGAGCCGAAGCCCGATCTTTATCTTTCAGAGTTCAAGATGCGTCTCCTCAATGTGAAGACCCTCAAGCTCGAGTACTTCCTGTCAATCAAGAAGCGCCCAAAGTATGCGATCTTATCTCATACGTGGCTCGAAGAAGAGGTCTTGTTCCACCATATCGAGAATCTTGAGCGCTCGGCCTTAGAGAAACTCAAAGGGTTCGCAAAGGTCAGGGACAGCTGCGCTCGGGCTCAGGCTGACGGCTATGACTACATCTGGATCGATACATGCTGCATCGATAAGTCAAGTAGCGCGGAACTCTCTGAGGCTATCAACTCAATGTTCGCCTGGTATCGGCAGTCAGCTGTTTGCTATGGGTTCCTTGCTGATGTGAAGGGAAATGATACAAAGGCGCTTTACAAGAGCAGATGGTTTAAACGTGGATGGACATTGCAAGAATTGATCGCGCCCGACAATTTCATATTTGGTAAGTGTTATCACCTCCAGGATGGAGTACTTAGCTTTTTATCAAGGTTATTCCAGCTAACAATTCGTATAGTAAGTAAATCCTATTCAAGGAAATGGGCCACATCGTGACGAATTTCGAGACAGTACGATATGAACTGGCGAGAATTAGGTCGGCGTGAGCGAATGGCAAATTTAGTAAGTAGCATAACTGGTATTGACGAAAACATATTATCACGAAACCTAAAAGTCAACCACGCGCACGACATCCAACCTAGAAATTCACTTTGTGCTGTATGCGGGTTGCCAGAGTCAATTGACGAGATTCTCCGAAATATTTCCGTTGCGTCTAAGATGTCCTGGAGCGCCAAAAGAGAGACAACCCGAGGAGAAGACCGCTCATATAGTCTTCTGGGTCTGTTTGGTGTCAATATGCCACTACTATATGGAGAGGGTGAGGCTGCAGCTTGGAAGAGGCTCTTAGACGAGGTTATCAAGAAGAGTAACGACCAGTCGGTTTTCGCTTTTGACTACTCTGCTGAAGCAGGCTACGAATATACGAATACTGGGATGTCCGTTGTTCCATCCGGAGGTGGAATTTAGTAAGTTTAGCCAAACTCTTCCTCTTTACTTAGTCTTTTATCGATTTCGTACCATCTAGAAAAGCAGCGAAAACACCTCAACGGTCCCCAGTTATCAGAAAATTTCACTTTTAACCTAAATACCATAGTGCCCAGAATTCTAGGCGGTACACGAAGAATATTCAACTTCCCAGTAGTAGGCCATCCAGGACTATGGGGTTTGTTGCCGGCGACCTTGTATTAGAGATCTGGCTTTGTCCTCTGATCCCCAAAGATCCCAGCAAGTGGACTGTAAGAAAGACCTATAGAGATACTTTTGCCGGGCTTCTCGAGTGCAAAGTAATAGGAGATTCTCTCGCTTGGCCAGTCATCCTTGTCAAGCCAATTGCAGGTAGCGATAACAAGTTTATTCGCATGCCGAGTAATTTGTTGAAAGTCGACATGCAAGGACCTCCGACATTCAAGGCTTGCAGAGAACCAAAAAGGGGTGAGACCATTAGACTAGGTGGAATAGCAGACGATTGTGAGTTTGGCCATACTTATTTAACCCTAACGCATGATTTTTAATAATCCAAGGCACATACGACATCACTAAAGCAAAACTACGACGAATTACTATCGTCGATCACGAGCCAGAAGGACACTCAGTGAATACCATCAACCATATCACGAAACCACTTCAAATATTGCCAATCATCCAGCCGGATTCTTTTCATTACAAACTTGACTCAAGCTATCCAGAATCGCAAAACGGCAATATCAGCACCATTCCAGTCTTTTGGGGACAAGACTTTATGGGCATGGCCAGTGAGTATTCCGCGAGTCATGTATACTTATTCCCTGTTAACTAGGACTGGAAATTTTCTGTTTGCGTACTTACGCAAAATGGCAGTCTTCAGCAACAATAACCGGTTTCCGTTCGTGGTAACATGGGGGCCAGGACCATCCCAGGACGATCGGCCCTGGTGCAAACTATTCACTTTGAGTAAAGCCGATCCTTCTAAATATGAAAGTCAAAAGCACTACTTGGCTCGTGCAATTCGACACACCGCTTGGGAAGATCAACAACACAAGAGTCTACGGCTGGAAGACTTCAAGGTAAACTATAAAACGGTTCACGACAAGGACGCAGTTGCCTTTGGAGACGTATATGTTACTATTGGTATTCAAGATGTCAAAGTGCTAGATCGTGAGATATGGCAGCTTCACGTCGATATAAAGCCACTTGCCCGGGATCGGCAGCCGGAAAAGGCCACTAAGGATAGAAGCGACGTTGCTAGGGGCGATACTACACGGGAATCAAGTAGAGCCGGCTCGGAAAGGCAGAAAAAGGAATGAAGTCCGCATTCTCAAGGTTATTCTAGATTCACAATAGACTGGTCGGATAATCTACAATTATTGATCAACGTAGGTAATGACACTTTAATCTCAACTGTGTCTATAATAAAATCTCGAGAGCTCTAAAGCTGCGATAGCTAGCTAGACTAACCGCAAACGCCGCAGCCTCACCGGCGGTCTTAACTACATTTTTCTGTATTGTATTTATCTTTCACCTCCGTTCGTGGCTAATCCTTTTTCATATCGAGAACTAACCGCCCAATTGTATCCTAGCCATAGTAAGCCATGATGTTCTTGAGTCACACACACCCGCGATGCGACCATAAGCGAGCCTGCTGTTACACAAATATAAGCAGCAGGGCAAATGAACTTTCGAACTCTGGCTTTTTGAGAATAGCACTGCCACCAACATAGCCTACTGAAACACTACTAATGCGGCGTAGCCAGCGCCTTTTTAAATGCTCTTGCATATCGTCACCGGGTTGATGATTTTATTTCTTCCTTCACATCCAAGAAAATCGCTAGTTATGAACACGCAATGTTTTTACGTCATTTGTGGTTACATTTGCTCTTAATAGTCGCCGCCACTTGCGTCGCTCTCTACAATGTCTATCATATCAAGGAGTTTTCATTAGAGCGCAATCAAACCGTTAGATTGGGCCGTTGGAGGGAAGAATATAGGCCTTACCCGAGCCCACAAATCGTATGGGAGCGTAGGTGTGAACACCGAAACGGTTACCGCTCTCGCTTCCCAATTTTCTTCTCCACGAATGATTTCGGGTTGAATTGGAGGGACGGGCATCTCGGCGAAGTTGTCAATAGATATAATCGTAGGACTATCGCTTATGGAGTGTCTGCAACTGCACACCGTGCCCGGCAGGATTTCCGCCTCGCTGTTCAAGTCCCCCTCAGAATCCAGAAATCCAGTGAGCAGAACAACAGCGGCACCGCGGGTCTCAACGCCGATGATGTCGGTCGGGAGGATGAGAACGAAAACGATAAATTAAGTCCACAACAGCTGCTTTTGTCGCAGCCCATCAATGGGGCAGGCGGAGAGTCTAGAACGCGAACAAAATTACAAGTGCCAGCTAAATCTAGCCCGAATTTGATCGGCATCTCTTCGCAAATCACCGCTCAGAGCTTCGCTACCCTGATTCACGTCCTCACTTCTATGATTAAGCTTTATCAGCTTTTGAGTCGGCGCCGGGACAACGTTGGCACCGACGAGGTGAACACGACTTTATCTCTCCTTGAAGCGGGTGAGTTCTACAGTCTCTCCCATGTATCTCGGGGTCTGCCCCAGGCTTGGCCCGTCTATCAAGAAGACGCAGGGGGATACGGATCCACTACGTCGCCGGACCGGGGAACCACTTCCAGCATAGCGCAGCCGGACAACCCAACTGCGGCAAGGATATCACCTGTACTGCCACCGCGAAATAAAAGGCCGTGTTACTACCTCCTTGGCGGCCTGAGCACCGGCATCGTGTCGAGCTTCGCCCTCGCATTGTGGTGGGCGCGCAGCCAGGGTGATCTGTCTGCGGGATTTACTCTTGGGAGCTACGTTGTGGGCGTAGATGCCTTGGTGGTGGCCGCTGCAGGGGTATTCCACGCACCGAGCTGCAGATGCTGGACAACTTCGGCCAAGTCTTAGGACTAAGCAGGTGATTTCAGCGTGTGACGTCCCAGTAAAGGTGGTGCTTGTCAAAGCAGCGCAGGATTAGGGCTGCGAGCAGTCCGATCGAACCGTTTATGTAGAAGCGTTGTGACAGTTCTCTTGGCCACAACTACCGGCCCTTCTAGACAAATCTGGGGATCGGATCATGATATATTTATTTCTCAGTCGCGCTATTCCCAAAGCTGTTGACATATCCGGGGAATAGCGGCTGTCAAACGAGAGCTGGGTTACTTTACTATGTTGAATCCTCCAAGAAGTGCTTATTTAAGTTTCATAATGGAAGACTCTATACTTCCTCGTCGGGTTGTTTGATGTGGTAGAATCGCTTTTCATTAGATGTATGGATGAAGAGCTCACGTGCCAACCATTTTTGGCGGCAAGAGCGTTTGTAGAGACAGCCGCCAAAACTAGCGCCTCCTTCTCGTCCGAGCAGTCCTTAGCAAGCCTGCAGGTTAGGTTCTGCAGCGATCAAGGATGAATGTTGGTGTTTTAGGAGTAGCGGAAGTCGTTGACAAAGCATCTACTGTGAGGGGTAATCTTAGTTTATTTACCTCCTCTATCCGAGGAGGGAGGGTAACTGAATGCTTCCTGTCTCTCAATGGACAAACCATCGGATATAGACGGAGTATGTGCCAGTATTATGCAGGTACATAAGCAATAGCGGTAGGTTAGGATTTTTTCTTAGAAACACGGACAGCCGCAGCCGCGTCAGGCCCAAATAGACCGAGGAGATACGCCGTTCGAGTTAGACCAAGAAAAATCTGTAAACTTCTGTATAAGCAAGTATGAGAAGGAAGTAGCCGCAAGAGAGAACTCACGGTGAACCCAACATTGCCCCATGTGACGGCGTTCCACCCGGCCACGTCGACGGCTCTATCGTAGCCCAATCCCCAACATGTGAGGCCTACATGAGTTATATCGGCGATGCTGTTATTCGGTCAGGTTAGTTAAATATGTTGTGGTGTGAGTGAGCGGTTACGTCTTGGGGTAGTATGCAGTCGTTTTACATGCTTTAAGAGTTGACTTAGGTTTTAGAATAAGACGTAATGATTTGCTAAGCAGTCACCGAGACACAAACAATGCATATTGGGTCATAGCGTCGTCATATGGACGTCCGTAGAGGATAAGAATAATTTGGCATGAAAGTAAACACCGCGACTGGGGACGAGCAACCTACAGCAAAGCAACGAGATAGTTGCGGACAACCTTCAACTCGGTCGTCGTGTACAGCACGGCGACACCCACGAGGAAGAGCAGGCCGTAAGCATTGCCGAGTTGCAGGGCCACGAGGCGGGCATTCTCGGACGAGGCTGGGAGCGCGGCATTGTCGATCTGGCTGGCTATGAACCAATCCACATCGATTAGGGGCCCGAGACAGCCGGCAACGCTGGGGATGGTGTTAATGTCAAAACTGGTCAGCAGCGCGAGAGGAGGCGCACGGAACTTACAGGGAGATGGGCTCGACGACGGTGAAGACTGTGCGCGGGAATGAAGGCAGTTGAGAGGCCATGGCTCTGCGTGAGTTTCACTCTGTTGCAGGCTTAAAGGCGCGGATATATGCAACGGGGATCGGTAGGGTAACCTAACCTAGTGCCCAGGTGTCTGATATAGTAATTGCACTCGACTTATACCGTCTCGGTCAAGATCGGCCAAGCAGATTTGCTGAGGAGTCAGATATCAAGTGGTTATAATGAGACGGTATTATGACAGATCACGATTACGAGATTGGCAATGGGCGATGGGCGATGGGCGATGGGTAGGTGTGCAAGTAGTATATTACGGTCGCAGTGAGTGTAGTGGATATGTACTGGTCGCCGAGGCAGGGGTAGCTTCCCAATCTGCATGTGGGCAAGTGAGAGGAAGTCGTGATCGGCTGCTGGGTTCGTGTCCTTGGGTGTCCTTGCTTGTCGTCGCTCCTGCTAGGTCCTGCTGTCTTGGGCGAGCCGCGCTTGATTGGCTCGAGGGCGGTTACCGGAAACCATTACCGGAAAACACCGATGTCACACCGTCACACCCTAGTGGCGAATGAGATCGACAGGCCTGGGAGCTTCTGGACCCTCACGCTAACGTCTGCATCTGCATCTGCTAGCATCTGCATCTCGCTCCAACCAAAGACGACACCACCATCCATCGACCGTTGCAACTGCGCTTACCCAGCAGTAACTACTGCGACTACCACTACCCGGCTACTACTACAGTTCACCCGTCAATCTCTCTCATGTCTCTGTTGTCTGCCTCTCGTCAATACTGTACCTGGACCTCAGCCATTGATTGTTATACGTATCTCTACTACCTAGGCTACTTGCCGCAGCCGCTGCCGCTACCGCGCTAGATACACCACTGCAACTTTACTTTGTGCAGAACTCTGTGACGACGTAGCAAAACGGCCCGGGACGTTCGCTTGTTTCTCCTATTCCAGCAGCAAGCAGCAACCAGCAACCAACAACTTATCTCGGGTCCTACATATGTATCTATGTATGTATGTGCTATTACGACCACTGCCGTGGTTCTCGTCCTAGTCCTGGTCTCTTGGTCTCCTCGTCTCCTGGTCCTGGCTCTGTTTACTCGAGAGTTGCCGCTATCTTGTGTTACGTCAGACATCAGGTATCCCGGGAGGTATACCGTATGCCTGCTCCTCGCTTACTCTACTGCTAGAACAGACAGACGGACTACCTTGACTACTACGAGACGAGACGCTCAGACACATGCTGCTGCAAGCGCACACACACTTCTACTTAACTTACACTTGCGCCTTTCTGCTTCGTACCGTCGTACTGTGAACGCCCTGGAAGGCTGTCTTTCCAGTCTAGCCGCGCCAATTGGCTCGTGAAAACCTCTTCCTGCTGACTTGTAACAACCCATACACTTCCGGCATTGCAGCATTACATGGTCTGCTTAGTTTCCGCATTGACGCATATACACTACCGCATTTCCCGTACCTCTACTTTCCCTACCTAGGTAGCTGCTGCGGCTCCTGCATTCGGGGAGCTCCCATCTTCGTCTATGACGAAGGTCCGGACCTAGATCTACTTGTTATATATCTGTCCGTTTGTCGAGCTGCCTGTCTATCTACAATTTACAATCCCGTTATACTCTACTACCATTATCGTCTTGTCTCAGTTCCGTTCATATTTACTGTGCTCGCCCCTATTCTGTCCCCCATACACAAACAAATAAACAGACTAGCTTGCTTCGATGTTACTTTGAGACAGTGGCGTTGCCAATTTGGCCCAGCTGATATTTGATCCCAACCCAACTCCTCTTGTCTGATTCTACTCTCTCGTTTGAACACACTTCAAATCCATTTCTCCCATGTTTGCTTCTTCCTGGCGGCTGCCAATTCAGCATGGCCACGATCGAGCCGCGATTGATCCACCTCCTGAATGAGTCGACCAGTACCCCGAGACCGTACAATGCCGAACTCCCTCCCATCAAGGTTTTGCCGTATCCTCAGGCCTCATCCAGGCCTTTCCCGCCCATTGAGACAACTCCCGGTCAAAGACCCGATACCCTTGATGCCAACGGAGGACCGATAGCCCCGCAATATATACCGTCGTTGTACAATATCAGCGACGAGGGTGTTGCGGCCCCCTCTAGAAAAGAAATTCCGAGCTACACCCCGACGGATCGTCCGTTCTCGACTCATGTCTCGTCCCAAGACCTGCGTATGATACTCGAAGACACACCAGTAGACAACATCGAAGATGTTTCGACCAAGAAGCGCCCAGTTAAGGAGGACTTTCCTCAACTGCCCCAGCCTCCTAAAAAGCAGAAGGCGACAACGCATATGTTTCCTCCTATCATAGTAGGCTTACTCGAACCACCCTCAAATGCCGCCCTCTTCCCGCCCATCGCATCCGCGTCTTTCGAAAATCATCCAACTTCCGACCCTCCACAGACTCTTAGCCTCTCGAAAACTCCCGAGGTGCAGGGAACCCCCGAAGAGACTGCAGGCCCGAGCCCTCCTCCAGATCCCGAACGAACACCAACCGGCAAGGTGAAGCGGCGAGCTGCAAAGCCACGTCGGAAATGGTCAGAGGAGGAAACCAATCATTTGTTGCTTGGTGTCAGCAAGCATGGCGTCGGTAGATGGACTGACATCCTCGAAGATCCGGGATATAGATTCAATGAACGAACGGCTGGGGACCTGAAGGACAGGTTTCGTACCTGCTGTCCTGAGGAGCTACGTGGTAGTACCGGCGCCAGGGGTGACGGACCGGAACTGACATTGGTATCTCGGGGTGACAGGCGACCCAAAAAGGGACTCATGTCAGAAAATATTTTAAATGATACCGAGGAGGAAAATGACGTCGAGAGGGTATGGCCGGGGCAGAACGACTCAGAATCAGCGCCGAAACAACGAAAGAGCAGGGCACACCGGAAAAAGCTGGAAGACCTGGCAGAACTTGGCATCAAGGGGCCTTTTAAGAAGTCACAACGGAGAGAGAGGCGGCCCTTTTCCGAGCAAGACGACCGGGAAATACTTGAGGGTTTCGAATTATATGGTCCTCATTGGACGAAAATTCAGAGGGATCCCAGATTCAATCTCAACACCCGGCAACCAACAGATCTACGGGATAGGTTACGTAATAAGTACCCCGAGAAGTTTATCAGCACTGAGAAAACTACCATGCAAGTTCGTAACAATGTATTGGAGCCCTCAGTTAACATGGATATCGAAAATTCCCTGAACCTTGCCAAAACATCACGTCTCGAGCCCCAATTGAATAGGACAGGTTCTCGCGAGGACATTCCTAAATGGACATCATCAAGCGGTTACATGGAGACTGGAGAGCAGGCCCAGACACACTCGGGCTTATATTGGAGCGAGAACGGTGGTGGAGAGATGGATATATCGCGTCTTTTGTTGTATGATACGCAGATCATGAGTGAACCGATTTCTACTGATCGGAGAGGCTATGGTTGAGCGTGATGCCCCAATCTCCTTTGGAGATTACCTTTACACAGAGTCATGGCACATCGACCCAATGATGATGGAAAGGCCGAATGATAACCGACTCTTAACGATGATAATCACTCTACTTAATGCTGGCGACGATGTGTCGAAGCGGGCAGGCATGAGGGTCTGCCCGTCCATGGACAATGACGAGTGTGTATGATGGAATTTCTATATGCTATGGCACTGAAGAACGGCAGATGACTGTCAGAAAGAATGGCTATGGGACGGGAAATGGGCGACATAGCCAAATAGACCAATACGAGAGGAGGGTGGTGTTCCCTTTACTCCGGTTGAGTCGGATTTATCTCGAGGATCAAAATTTCTGTCTCTACCGATTTGAGGAAGAAAAGAAAGAAAGAAAGCCGCCTAGTGAGCACACGTGTATGTATGGGGCTGGTGCGTTTTGTCGTTTGGAAACACCATAGAGAGCGAGAGGAAAAGACCAAAAAAAAGGGAAAACAAGTCCGCGAACAACACAATGCATTACAATATAACTAGTCACAATACACAGTGATTGCTGTTAAAAAGATTCAACGAGAGTTTCTCAACATAATGATGCCTTAGTAATGGTGAAAATATTCAGATGCGCGTACTGCTCTCAAATTGAGTATTAGTCTTTCTTTACAAGTACTATGA
Organism: Xylaria curta; assembly: GCA_022495235.1. Taxonomy (NCBI): domain Eukaryota; kingdom Fungi; phylum Ascomycota; class Sordariomycetes; order Xylariales; family Xylariaceae; genus Xylaria; species Xylaria curta. Next base: position 141,975 of record MU375905.1, on the reverse strand, counting down.
GCGTACTATGAGCGTACTATGAGCGTAGGGTTGATTCCATCATTTAACAGTGCAGCTACTTACTGGATTGGGGACTTGGCTCCAAGGTGGAGATTCGAAAAGGCAGTGTTATCCGATTGGCTCGTCTCAGCAGGCTTTGGTTGCAGCCGATAAGCAAGCTCAAGCAGCTGGGAAGAATGAGATCTCAGCTGGCAGGAGCTGACAGGTATCTCGGACCAATCCGTTATCAGCCCTACCTACCCACAACCAGCGCACCTTTTTTTGTCGTGCGTTATTGATAACCTCCAAACCACGGCGAACGACGACCAGACCTTGACGACGCATCCTCACACAACACCGCCAAAATGCCGACTCGTCTATCGAAAACACGCAAGCACCGTGGCCATGTCAGTGCCGGTAAGGGTCGTGTAGGAAAGCACAGGAAGCACCCCGGTGGTCGTGGTATGGCCGGTGGTCAGGTACGGCAATTCAATTGAGCATCCAGTACCTCTGGCTGGTATCACGGGCTAACACAACACTCAACTCACAGCACCACCACCGCACAAACATCGACAAGTACCATCCTGGTTACTTCGGTAAGGTCGGTATGCGCCGCTTCCACCTGTTGAGAAATCACCAGTGGAACCCGACCGTCAACGTCGACAAGGTACGCAATTCACGATGCCACACAGAACCAATCAATTGCCTGTCTACCGAATAATAACAAGATCCAAACTAATGCTGTTTCTCTCACTCACAGCTCGCTTCCCTCCTTCCCGCCGAGGTCCGTGAGAAGTACGTCTCTGGCGAGGCCAAGGACACAGCTCCCGTCATCGACCTGCTCGCTCTCGGCTACTCAAAGCTATTGGGCAAGGGCCGCGCCCCCGATTTCCCTTTCGTCGTCAAGGCCCGATACGTCAGCAGGGACGCCGAGAAGAAGATCACTGAGGCCGGTGGTGTCATCGAGTTGGTGGCATAAAGGAAAAGAGAGAGAAAGCAGGGCTTGGCATGGCATGACATGGCGTGTGGGCAAAATTGGGACGAACGATAGCATGAAATGACAAAAGATCCGATAACACAAAATCTCGGGCGGGTTCAGGTCACAACTGGTCTACACAAACACACATTATCCCTTCATTGTTTTCGATGACGATGATGTATGATGATGATGGCGCAAACAGGCGGAATAATACCCAATACACAACACGCAAAACTGACATGAGGCCGTGCCGTGTTGTGGTGCGCTATCCTGTTCTCGTCTGCTGGCTTTAGTCTCTGTGCGGCGTTATGTACCCATAGTTACAGAGTCAATAGTGGCTCTGAATTATACGAGAGCCTACTTTGAGCCAAACGGGATTTTGCCTACTGACATGTGTTTCGTAACCGGGTACATGTATTTCACTATCGCCCAGTTTCGTTACGGAATTCATTAAGCAGCTATATTAAGGAACGTACTCAAACCTTCGACTTGCATCGGCTGAGCGGCCCAGCAGACTCACCAGAATATACATGCTTTCGCTTATAATTTTGTGCCTTGTTCGCGAAAGTAATTGTGTCTTTTAGCCTTGCATATGTGTGGGCGTTAAATTTAACATTCCTGGCATTCCATGTTAACTTTAATTGCTCGAGTCAATCTACGCTATCAACCTTCAAATCTGGGTTCAGATACATGAACCACGAGGAGTGAAAGTTAATTGTGATACGTAGAACGGCATTACCTGATTGGTCCAAAACAGGAACAAATTGGCTTTGGGTACTAAAATCTAACAGGTGGGGGAAGATATCAGCAGCCGGCAAGATTGACCCACAAGTTGACCTTATCTTATCAATTTCAGCTAGGGCACAACAGCCCTTTTTCGCTTGCGTCCAAAAATCTAGTAAGTCCCCAACTCTTCGCAGGTCCTGAATTGTGAGATCCAGTCGCCCATCGTCCACCAACTTCACGACAACCCATCAACCAGTAAACCGTCAACATGGGTCGCGGACCGTAAGTCAAGCCTCTGATTCTCAGGATCACAGCATTTCCAGTGTTTACCAATGTCGATTCCGCATCGCGATGTTCAATTCCGCAATATGCAGAACAGACACCGCGCAACACAACATCAGACTGCGATGCATGATGGATGATACTGACTGAGACTTACAGGAAGAAGCACCAGAAGCGCCTGAGCGCCCCCTCCCACTGGCTTCTCGACAAGCTTTCGGGTACCTACGCCCCCAAGGCCTCGCCCGGTCCTCACAAGCAGCGAGAGTGCCTGCCCCTCATCATCTTCATCCGCAACCGTCTCAAGTATGCCTTGAACTACCGCGAGACCCGCGCCATCCTCATGCAGCGCCTCGTCAAGGTCGACGGCAAGGTCCGCACCGACACCACCTACCCCGCCGGCTTCATGGACGTCATCACCCTCGAGAAGACGGGCGAGAACTTCCGCCTGATCTACGACACCAAGGGCCGCTACACCGTCCACCGCATCCAGGAGGAGGAGGCTGCCTACAAGCTGGGCAAGGTCAAGCGCGTACAACTGGGCAAGGGCGGCATCCCATTCTTGGTCACGCACGATGCGAGAACGTAAGTGTTCTGTCAGACATCATTCAGCCGTTGGATCAAGCTTTGGTTGAACCACCCTTCGACAACGCCATGACGGCGACAACGACATATATGTGTCGTGTGTTGTACTGTTATGCGCGCCAGTCGAGAGCTTCGAACCCCGATGGCTGGTATGTGTTTCCCTTCAAGTCCGATTGCTAACGTGATACCCTCTACCACAGCATCCGCTACCCTGACCCTCTGATCAAGGTCAACGACACCGTCAAGATTGACCTCGCCACTGGCAAGATCACCGACTTCATCAAGTTCGACACTGGCGCCATTGCCATGATCACTGGTGGTCGTAACATGGGTCGTGTCGGTGTCATCACACACCGTGAGCGTCACGATGGTGGTTTCAACATCGTCCACATCAAGGATGCCATTGACAACACGTTCGCCACGCGCGAGAACAACGTCTTCGTCATCGGCTCTGAGAAGCCCTGGATCTCTCTGCCCAAGGGCAAGGGTGTCAAGCTGACGATCGCTGAGGAGAGAGATCGCCGCCGAGCCCAGGCTCTGGCTGGCCACTAAGTGGTTTGTATTTAATCAACTGCTATAAAGTAAAATTCAAAAGGGGATTTTTGGGCAATAGGTTGACTGACGACGATTTGTCTTTGCGCATGGGAACTGGAGTCTACGGCATATCCACTGTGTGCTTTGCTACACCGCGAACCCGGAACACGCGGTTTAGGTCGATGATGAAATGAGAAATTAATTGACCATGATTCCCTATGAAGACGTGCATTTTGCTGTGATAGTGATGTTGTTGTATTATAATTTTGTGCTACATTTTAACATTGGGCCAAACCCCACATTTAAGCGGCGAGATCTAGATCTGTTCCTGAGCCAAGTGTCAGAATAGCCCACACGCAAATCGGGTCCAGAAGTGCAGCTTTGACGGTTCGGGATTGCAGATATCTTTTCATCATTATGTATTCTATGCAGATGTTTTGACTGCTTGTCTTCTCCCCTATCTCTTCATGAAATTATTGTTGAGAACAGCTTTTCTGTGGGGTTTTTATGTTTGCCCATCTTCTTTTCTTTTCTACTTTCTGAAAGAAGAAAGTATTTAGGTGCAAAAATAGACTTAAGATTATTACGATCCTTATCAACGTATCCGGTTTCTGTGGTATTTGTTTCTCTTTAAATTGAGTTTGAGATTTTTAAACTTGATAAGAATTGTAGAAGTATCAGACTCTCGCAATACCTAGATGCATACCGCTTCCCTATAGTGACAGAACAAAGAAGGCATTTTGTATATACCTACCTAGATCTCTAGCCTGTAGATGCAGTAGTTGGAGCTTCTTGTGCGACAAGAAGTATTCAAGACTTACCCCTACGTTGCTATCAGTATCCAGAGGTCGTGACACTGTGGTATTTGTTTCTCTTTGAATTGGGGTTTAAACTTTTAGACTCAACAATCAATATAGACTTTTGGATACAATTCATGACTTGACGAATCATTTCTTCCAAGTAGGCGAGGATCAAGATAGATACCAATATTTTGTGGGACCACCACCTAGAATACTGCCATCTTTTCTGATCCTCACTTCGGTAGTAGTGCAGGTGGCTTTTCTGATAACCTAGCCAATGGAAAGGACAAGGAGTTTCGCTGGGTCGCGTACATCTTCGCACCTTGTCCACCACTTAGTTTTTCGATGACTTTAACGTTGCCTTTTTTACGAATCTATTCAATTGGCTTGCGTGTTATTTGATCAAGTGGCCCCTACTGGTTTTGCCAATATCCCTGGACGCGTAGCCAGATTATCTCCCCAGGGCTCAGGGGGCACATAAACTACCAGGAAATAAATGATGAGATTTATGGTTATGTTCAGATATATACATCAGTAATTTGTGTGCGTGTCACCCAGGGAACCTTTACAAGATTGGCATACGTGGTAGCTGTTTTTTCATTCTATTTGTGGAATATAGAAAAAGCGACTCCAAACATGGTGAAATATCTTGCCTTTAGCCTACCTCAAGCCAAGGATTCTTGCCGGCAGGTTAGTAGTTTCGATTTATTAACGATCATTTATAGGTAGACTATGGACGCTTAATATTGTTCTTGGCCATTAGTATCATGAGTTGATAATTATTTATACCCGGTTATCATATTACCTAGAGACAAAATCATAAATAGAGTCATATCAGGCCTTCCGATCCCTTGATGTTACGAAATAAGTTTTACTAGGAACGTATCCTGAGAATTTGAAAGAAGGTAAGGCGGAGCGGAGCGGAACAAGGTAGTGAGTGAGAACGAGACACCCTTGGGCGAAAACTCTGCCTAGCCGTCGATCACAAGTCCTTGTTGCATATACGACTTTGCTACACTTGTTGATTCACATGCTGCATCACTAGTCACATTAGTAAGTATACGGTACAGCTTACACTGTCTAACGGACATTTTAATCTAGGTACGTAATTTGGGTGTGGTAGGCAATATAAAAGATATGCTAGGAACAGGTGGTCTGGACATCACTCCAACTCTCTGGGTTAGGTTAAGTTAAGCTGACTGTATTTTCAATCTAAACTACCATTCGGACCAATACCTAGTATTGCAACTAACGATATGTAGCCTTATTACATCTAGGTAAGCAATATACTACGCAAGGATCAAGGGCGGCACCGATATTAACTGTATGATAAGCAACAAAATATTTTACATATAGAGAGAAAAGTATATATGAGTACTACGTAAACATACGAGGGTTGAAGAGCAGTGGTTGGCGCGGCTCAAATTGGAAATTCCCAACAATGCAGCTCGAGCATGGAAGACTTGGCAATCGCAAAGTCGTACAACATACAGTAAGTAGGATTCGACTTTTCTTGGGATGTTCATGTTCATCGACCACTGTATGCATGATCTGATCAATCTAAAATCACGGTCAGGTCACGGAGAAGAGTCGCAACCCAATTCGACGCAGGCCCAGTCGGTCAACACCCAAACCGAGGCATTAATAATACAACCACCTCGTTACTCGGCAGGCAACGGCTAGGCCGGGACGTCATATTAGGTACAGCATACCACCTTGTCGACATTAGTTCGTAAGAGCCTGTAGCATCAGTTGACGCTGCCCACTTGTTGCGACTGGGACCAGGGTGTCGGCAGGTCGATTCTACGCAACACTCAGCATGGGATTGCCTCGGTCGAAAAAGCAGGAAGAGAAAACGAAAAAAAGGAGAATGGAAATAAAAAATCAAAAATTAAAACCAGGCTCGGACGGTGTAACATCAATGTTACAGAGTTTAGATTGTTTAGTCACTTATCTGCATACGCAACGTACGTGCATACTACCCTTACATCGAGAAACCAACAAGCCCGCGCCGTGCCGCGCCAACGTATGCACGAGTCCAGATCGGGCAGCTCTGGAGGACAAGGGAAGAAGAAGAAGACCGTTGAGAGAGAAAAAAACATACTTAACCTAGATCTTTTTCGATCTGGTCGTTGAAACGGTCGGTCCTTTCCTCTCTCACCGGCGCGTGCGAATGTTTCATTCTCCACGGAGGGCGCGGCTCGGCAATTGGTCCGTTCGGACCCCGCTGTTCGATACGGAGCCCTTCACCGGTGTCGTAGCGAAGACTTAACCTTTTCTTGTTTTGGAGCTGGTTATGTTGTTTATTTTTAGGCGAAGCTGGTTTTGTACGCTGATTAGCTGGGATTAGCTACGGAAACAGCAAGCAGTTCGGCGACTAAACTAGCGTCGGCATGTATGTTGGATATCGACGATGAATTCTCCGAGCAAAGCCGACGTCAGCGACTAGAAACTCTCCAACATCGACTCGACCTATTGATGTAGGTGTAGTTATTGAGATTCTAATCTTGTCTGTGAAACATGTTCATTAACTGGAGTCTTGTCTATCTATTTACATACTACCCCTTGATATATGGACGATGGCACCACCCACATCTAAACTTTGGTTACCAATTGTCGTGTCGGGTCACGACGCTATTCGCGGCAGGGCGATATTAGTATATTACATACACATTTAAGCCTCATGTGCGGAAATCGACCCTCATAGAAAGGCAATATATGTAGCCATCTCTCACTCCAGCACGTGGCTGAACCTGACTGACGGGTGTATGGGATGTATGTGCGTTCAGGTAGGTACGTTTGGATGCGTGTGTCTATTGCTCATCACAGATGAAAGATATCTTGGCAATGTAGCGTGTGTAGCTGGAAGAGGCAGAAGCAATACACGGGCTGCATTGGTACCTGACCTGACGACACCATTCTGTCAATAAAAGAGTGATATATCAGACACATATATCATTCTAGGATTACTATACGTACGAATAACCTACTACCTACCTAGTAGGGATATTTCGAAGTTGCCTCCCTCGCCTCCTACGCACGCTCCTGCATCAACATCCCTGCTTTTGCATGCCTATTGCCATGCACGATAATAGGATAGAAAATATATATTCTACGCAATTTAGGAAACGAATTGATAAATGGATCAACGGGTGTCTATATCAATGATTCGGATTGACCTTGCAGAAGAGGCTAAATTAGACTTACAAGGTATCTAATGCTCTATTCCTAAGGTAGACTTAGGGGGTTACAAGCTGCAGGTGTTTTTGCTGAGTTATATACCAAGAGATTTGATATGTTGTGCTAGGTAGTTAGTATAACTCCTTGGCAACCCATTTTCATATCTACCTTGAATGAACGTAGCACAAAAAATTCAGTTCGAAATAATGCGAATACATATATGGATTGCTCCTCATATCTTTAGATTCTAAACAGCTTTCTAAATCTACCTACCTAAGGTATTGAGGTTCGTGATGTATCAAGCGCAATCAAGCGGCAATGGCGATCTTCTTGTGCCCCTCAGTGGGCCCATATAAGGTTTTAGGGTACCTACATTTCTTCCTTCAATTCCCTACAACCCCTCTTTCCTCTTTCAGCGTCTATGGGGAATTGTAGGCCCCTGTCAATTTGTATTGCACAATCTTTCTCTATTTGTACTTCAACATATTTTCAGATTTTCGGATTTTATTCTACAGTAAACAGTCTATGGTTACTGGTCACACTAACGTGTTCTTAGAAAATCAATGTGCTGTCCTGTAAACTCAAATCGGACATTCGTATTGGTCGCATGACGATCAGTCGATATATCATTGTTAAGCACAGCCTTGGTCGTTGGCTTGCGGCCTGACTGGTTGTCTGTTGGCCAATCGTCGAAACCAAGTATGTTACTGTATGTTACTGGGTTGGGGTCAAGTATTCTGTCCTGTCGAAGCCTCTTTTATACTACATTGACAAGCCATGCGAGTCTGACACTTGCCTGGCGCAAGGATCATGCCTCTTCGAGCGGCTTCAGCCCAAATTGAGAAACACAAGGCGCGTTTCGTGCCAATTGAAGCTATCGCCGACGAGCACCTTCTCTTTCTTCCCCTGAATCCCTTCACTAGTCGGTTAAAGACAGAAGGTCATTTTCGTCGTCTCCAAATTCGCAAACATGGGTTAGGATACATATGGAATTCTTCTAGAACCTCACGCGACTCTTTCGTCTCAGCACCTGTTGACCCCCAATGATCGACGACCCCCATGTTTCTTCCCCTTGCATCTTCTTCAGCCTCTCGACAACGGTATGCGGATGGATGACACAATTCTATGAAAAATCTGTTCCCGTCCGTTGGAGAGCAAAAGATGGGACTCATGCAGCATCATGTATCTAGGCTCCAGCGCTTCATCGTCCGACCCGCGTCAGCAAGGATTGGAGACATATTGTAGGAGCCCAAAACAGTGGCTCTGTGACTACGGCAGCTCTATCTTCAGTCACTACACTCTAACCCTTCTAACGGAGCTGTGAATGGCCAGCCTTTGCGCCACACCTAGAGATTGGGCTCAATATACACGTTCTTTCTCGTGAAATATTGGCATGAGATCCCGAAGCCTCATCTCGCGCCGTTCACGTCATTGGCCACAAGATTCCATCTTACACACCCATTCCGAATTTTCAATCTGCAATTTTAACAATATGCAGGCTCAGGATGATGACCCCGTGGGCATCTGCCCCTGTGCCCCATCACGACGATTAGTCGGTCTGCCTGGTCCCACTTCCGGTCACGAGCACCCGCGACTGGCTACATCCCCCACGAGTCTGAAGATGAAAACAGGAAGCCCCGGCACTTGGAGAAGCACGCCATTAGCCTGTCGGTGCTGGAGCGTAGGAAAGAGGATTTCGTTCTATTGCTTATGGCTTGAATATCCTCGGTTGAAGAAGCATGCTATCCAATGAACCACGTCGAATGCTCCTTGTTGGGTTCCCATGGCGTGTAGAGTGCATCTTCCGACTTGGAGTTCCATTGCTTATACGTACCTCGTAGCGTAAATTCCGGTTCCGTCTACCGGATCCCACCTCTTCGGATCTTACTGTTTCGCTTTTTTCTACAACCCGACGAGTAGTTTAAGAGTGCGTTCCCCGCTAAGTGGATCTTAGCCCGTCTCCGGGTATTCTTTTCCTTCGGATTATTGCTGCTCTAGCCCGGCGTTCGTTCGGGTGGTCGTTCCGCGTCCGAGTATTTGTAATCACGTTGTCTTCATTTTTTGGTGTTTATGATACCGGCTGGGAATAATCCTAAACTTCGGAGCCGAAACGTACGTTCAAATCACATGTGAAGACATTGTCTCAGACTAAGTCGGCCTACTTTTTGAGTGCCAGTTTGAGTGCCAGGGTTGCACATAACTTGGTGTAACACACGTTATCTCCAAGTCATGTTGGCGAATAATGCTACTCGGCGCCTCATCGGCGGGTGGCGGCGCACATTCCCTACCAATGCGATTGTGAAGAGACCCTCCTCTACTGGCAAAGCCACCAATACGGTCAATTCAGTGCAGGCTTCGAGATGGACGGGGCGTTCGGTTCTTGCATTGGCAGCTTCCGCTGGCGCCGTAGGTTTTGGTCTGGCTGCTTTTGCGTTGGATGGCTCTCCGAAACGTACCGCGTCTCTGTTCAATGACAAGACGCCAGGACCCAGATATGCCTCTGTCAAGGAATTGGAACTCGTGAGTTATCCGACACCTTACTTAATAGTCATGTGACTAGTACTGTCTTGAAGATGGCGAGTTGACTGTTTTCAAGGCACTGAAAGAGATACGGCAAGAAATAAAAGCCCTTGGAGAGGACGAGGACATCATTAGCACTGACGCAGATGAGCTACATGCACATGGCTATTCGGAATGGTCTACAGTCAACCCAGACGGCCTCCCCGTAGCCGTAGCTTATCCTCGATCGACAGAACAAGTGTCAGTCATTGCGCGGATCTGCCACAAATACCATGTTCCGATCATTGGCTACTCGGGGGGCTCCAGCCTGGAGGGCCACTTCTCGGCGCCATATGGTGGCATCAGTGTCGACTTTGCATATATGGTGAGGATGTCTCGGTGCCCCCTTAACTTGAATGGGAGATGACCTCTGTGCATATGTGTATGGAGGTAGTGCAGCAGGATCTAACCTGGATTGTGTAGAACAAGATCATACAGTTAAATAAAGGCGACATGGATGTCGTCGTGCAGCCAAGCATCGGGTGGCAGGACCTCAATACACAGCTCGCCCAGATGGACAGTGGCCTCTTCTTCCCTATCGACCCTGGTACGTGCATGGCGGACGAAGGAATGCATATCGTCCCACCCGCACGTCATGGTGAGCTCGGACTCATCAGCTAATTGCTGTCAGGACCGAGTGCCAAGATCGGCGGCATGATAGGCACTAATTGCTCAGGCACGAATGCTGTCAGGTATGGCACTATGAAGGTGAGCTAATTTTCCTGATCGTGAGCTATAGGATGCTTGGCTACTATAAGCTGCCTGTGATTATAGTTAGGCCCCGCCCATTGTAGACTACTCACTCCTATCATACCCGAACTCTTAAGTGAGTTATTGGGAAATGAGAGGAAAGGGTATTCGTCTTGTTAGCCAATCAATGGTTCCTTACTCTAAGAAAAGGGGGAGTGCTGGAACTGACAAGACACCAGGACTGGGTCATCAATCTCACCGTAGTGCTGGCTGATGGGACAGTCATCAAGACAAGGCGGCGTCCGAGGAAAAGCTCTGCGGGATACAATCTCAACGGCGTTTTCGTAGGAAGTGAAGGAACGCTCGGTTTGGTCACCGAAGGTACGTGCCGTCTTTCCCGTCAACTCTGATACATGGTCTGATCTAATAGAACACAGCCACTCTCAAGCTTGCCATCGTGCCTGAAGAGACGTCGGTAGCCGTCGTGAGTTTTCCTAGTATACGGGATGCCGCCTCGGCGGCAGCGGGCATTATGCAGGCGGGTATCCCTGTCGCTTCTATGGAGGTCATGGACGACGTTCAGATGAAAGTCATTAACTTGGGCGGTGCGACCGCTCCACGAGTGTGGAAGGAGGCTCCAACGCTGTTTTTCAAGTTTGCTGGGACCAAAACGAGCGTGAAAGACAACATCAGTCGGGTAAACGGTATCACGAAAGCAAACGGGGGAAGCAACTTTGAGTTTGCCCGCGACGAGCGCGAACAGAAACTCCTGTGGTCGGCGCGCAAAGAGGTATTGTGGTCGATGCTAGCACTCAGGAAAGAGGGCGAGGAAGTCTGTACGGCCCCTTTCCCTAATCTACTTATCTATTTGTCACATGAATCAACTAACGTGTCACAGGGAGCACGGATGTCGCCGTGCCATTCAGCAGGCTGGCAGAGCTAATTGAGATAAGTAAGAAGGAGATGGACGACATGGGACTGTTTGCCTCGATCCTGGGCCACATTGGGGACGGCAACTTCCACGAGAGCATTATCTACAACCGGACTGATCCGGCAGAGAGGGCCAAGGTAGAGCGATGTGTCAAGAATATGGTCAACAGAGCCCTGGACATGGACGGTACGTGCACGGGCGAGCACTCTGTCGGCTGGGGAAAGAAGGCCTCACTCCTGCGCGAGGTCGGGCCTGATACATTGGGGGTTATGAAACAGATCAAGGCGGCGCTTGATCCTCTGTGGATCATGAATCCGGGGAAGATCTTTGATGTCCCTTCTGAGAGGTAATGGGATGTGCTAAGAGCTTGCTTGGATACATAGGTATAGATGGATGTTCGTACGCACGGGTAGATACAGGTGGGTAGAGTTGTCGCCTTTGCGAGGAGCGAAATAGAAGTCGGCTACGCACTTGTGTTTGATTAAGATGTTTCGGAGTATGCATAGTTTGAGCTTGGTTTGCATGATATTTGATTTCCTCTCTGGCTCGTTTGACGATGGCTACTATATTGATGTGTCATTGCGCTGTCGGTACCCGTTGGTTTCGGGACCGTAGACCTTCACTTCTAACATTGTGAACAAGCATCGCGCGTATGCCGCATCTGAGTACCCTAAAGATACTGGGTGTGCCTACTGGGATTCGTGTTGCTTTATTGTTCCTAACTCATACTTACAAACAGGTACCTAGTAGTTATTAGGGTTGACCGAAAATTTGAAGCTCAGTAGCTTAGCGGAATATTCAATTACATTCAATTATCTGTGCCTTCCTAAACCTTAATTCATATAGTCGTTTGAGCACTTTACTATTTTGAGCACCTACTTCTACTTATCTAATTTCATCCCAGGCGCTGAACATCACGAAGCGCTTTCCCACCTGTACTTGCTTTGGGTACCTACATGCATCCAGTACCTGCCTACCTTCCTCATTTCCTGCCCATCACACTTAGGTACATTTCTAAGGTTCTATTCACATGACCTATCTTTTATCATCTGTACTCCTTCGCTATTATTACCATACAACGCATGCTGCAAACAACGCACTTTCAACCCAACAATTCTGATCTATCATCTACCTGGTTGCTTTTCTCCGCGCACTTGCGTAATTGGATGCAACCAACTTGTTTGCAGTGGCAACAGTGCTGCCTGCATGTGCCTACTCACCTCCGGTGCTTGATCACTACAGAATCAATCCAACTCCAACAAACCAACGTGGCCAGCACGGAATATCTACGCAACGATGGCTCTGAGATCATGGCCTTCTGTCCCGTCTAATCGATCTACTCTTAGGCCATCGTCTAACAGCACAGAAAACCGCAGAGATCCATATACCATGTCCCGCTCCGGCATCAGACCGGACTGGAAGGACTGGGAGGATCTGGCCATCCGCATCGAGCCTCTGCCGCCACCTCTAACCACAACACTCCAGCTATACACGCACTTCGAGAAATGCGGCAAGGTGGTCTATATAGAGATTTTCCGAACCTGGCAGGAGTACGCCATTGTTCGATTTTCTCCCCCTCCGTTTACCGAATGCTGGCATGAACCGGAATTCATCGATCTCATGGGGCATAAATACAAATTCGGAGTCAAATTTCTGGGGCCGAGGAGGAAACCCATGGACATTCGCACTCCCGGAGGGCATGAATATCCCCCACAATTAACTATCAAGCCTGAGAGACTGCAGTTTGGCCTGCTATCACAGCCTGACGAATTCATGTCAATGAGGACGGTCAAAAACACAGCAAGCGGTAACGATATCACCTTCCTTGCTGATATTAAGTCTCGAAAGCTTGAGATTGCCTTTTCTTGCACAATGGAGGACCCTTGCGGAATTGGTTCCGAAGTCACGAAATGGTATAAAGCACACGTTTTCTTCTCACACCTCACGAACCTTGTGGTACTCGAGAGCAAATCAGAATTTTCTGTGCTTATTCCACTGCAAAGTCCACCGATATATTTCAAGAAAGACGACCACGATGAGCACTCCCACTCCGAGGAAAAGAGTTCGTGGGCCGAGTCTGATACCTGGAACCGGGTCGTGGATATTGTCTATAATACGACCCGATTGAAGCATGACAAGATCACCCTACGGAGAGAGGATCTCTTCGTGGAGATTGGACGATGGACAACATACAAATTCACCTTCACGAAGTCCAATATTGCAGACTGGGAAAAGATAGAAAGAGCCATTCAAGACTTCAACATATCAGTACGGCACTTTGCGGCCGATCAAATTAAAACAGTCCCAAGAGCTAAGACATACTTATGGAAACTCTTAGAGCCGGAAGCAACTGGTGGAAATCTCGCACTTCTTGCTGCCAGTGAAGAAGTGAATCTTCCATTTGACGTGAGATACCAGCTAGAAGTATGCATATCACAGGGACGTTTCCATGAGATCAATCTCAGTGGCGAGTTCCTCCGCAAACTCACGGAATTATCCAACACGCGTAAGAGGAACAGGAACCGCGCGAAGGACCTGCTCACTTACGTTGCCGAGTCAGGAGGCCGGGACACGGGGCGTGGACTTGAGCTTTATCCCAACAGGTTCTACAACCCGATGGAACTATTCACGGACAGGAAGGCTTTGAGTTACTACCCGGAGCTTGGGGCACCCTCACATTGCGTTTGGGTCAGAAAAGTGGTAGTCACACCTTCTACCGTGTACCTTAGTACCCCCACACCAGAAGCCTCGAATCGAGTTTTGCGCCATTTCGCTCAATACCCTGATCGCTTTTTGCGAGTTCAATTCACCGATGAGCTTATAAAAGGCAGAATCTACTCGTCACCCAAGAGCAAGCAGCAACATGCCGTGTATAACAGAATACATCGTACCCTAGTGAACGGCATCAGGATAGCTGGCCGCCATTTCGAGTTTCTGGCTTTCGGAAATTCCCAATTTAGAGAGAATGGGGCCTATTTTTTCTCACCTATCGATAATATCGACTGTGACTATATACGGAATTGGATGGGTGATGTCGCGCATATCAGGGTTGTAGCCAAGTACGCGGCTAGGTTGGGTCAGTGTTTTTCCACAACCCGAGCGTTCACGAATAGTCCAATCAGTCAAAGTGTCCACGAAATCGCAGACATTTCTCGAAATAATTGGTGTTTTACAGATGGCGTAGGAAAGATCTCACCAAAGCTGGCCGAATATGTCGCAAAACGGCACAAACTGACAGGAAAGACTGTCCCTTCGGCGTTCCAATTTCGACTTGGAGGTAGTAAAGGCCTGCTAGTCGTCTGGCGTGATCTGAACTTCAATCAAATCTGTCTGCGACCATCGCAGAAGAAATTCCAGGCGCAGTCCACGCTTTTGGAGATCATAAAACCATCCCGTTTCTCGGTGGCCACGCTGAATAGGCAAATAATCACCATTCTGAGTTGCCTAGGCGTACCAGATGATGCATTCCTGAATTTGCAACGAAACCAACTGTTCGGTTACGATAAGGCTATAGAGGATCCCGCGACAGCCATGCGACTACTGAGCCAGTTTATCGATCAAAATGGTATTACTACGATGGTAGCACAGATGATAAGCGACGGCTTCATGCGAGTCAAAGAGCCTTTCTTCATGTGCATCCTCCAGGTGTGGCGGGCTTGGTCGTTGCGACTGCTTCGCGAAAAGGCGCGTATCGTGGTTGAACAGGGTGCTTTTGTATTTGGCTGTATCGATGAGACGTGTACACTTCGCGGTTACCACGAGCCCAAAGATCGCAGTTCTTCTAAGCAGGAGTTCCCACAGATATTTCTTCAAGTACCGAGACCGGGGGCTTCACCAGATGATCAGAATAACTACATGATCGTCACGGGGCTCTGCGTTGTGGGACGCAATCCATCTTTGCACCCGGGTGATTTGCGTGTTGTCGAAGCTGTGGATGTGCCTGCACTTCAACACCTGCGTGATGTTGTGGTGTTCCCAGCGAATGGCGACCGCGATATTCCGTCGATGTGCTCGGGTGGTGACCTCGACGGCGATGACTTCTTCGTCATTTGGGACCAAAATCTCATTCCGCCGCCGGAAGAGAGGAACTACCCACCGATGATCCATGAGCCAGTGCAGCCAGTAGAACTGAATCGAGATGTCCGGCCCAGTGACCTAGTTGCGTTTTTCGTCATGTACATAAAGAACGACGCCCTCAGCACTATAGCCCACGCACACTTAGCACAATCAGATTGGCTTATGAGCCAAGGAGGACCCAAACATGAGACCTGTGTAGGACTGGCCCATCTGCACTCTAAAGCTGTCGACTACCCGAAATCTGGCCAACCCGCGTACCTCAAGAATTCGTTGCGCCCCAGGCAGTATCCGCACTTCATGGAAAAGCCAAACAAGTCGTATCATTCTGAGACTGTACTAGGGCAACTTTACGATGTAGTCAGGAAAGTCGAGTTTCGTCCTGATTACAATGACGCCTTTGACGAACGCATCCTCCGTCGATTCGAATTGACAGACGACGTCTTGACAAAGGCGAGGATAATTAAGAGGCAACACGACAGAGCACTTAAAAAGATCATGAACCAGCGCGAAATCGGTACTGAGTTTGAGGTCTGGAGCACTTTTGTCCTGACCAAACCGCGCGTCGGCAGCGAGTACCAAATGCAGGAGACGATGGGCCCCATCATAGCAAATCACCGCGACCGTTTCCGGAAGGCGTGCATCCGCGTGGCAGGGTCGCGCGAGCCTGAGGTCCTGTATCCCTTCGTCGCGGCTGCTTACCGCGTCACATGGGAAGCGGTCCAGGTAGGCCGCATGGAGAGGACCGCAGACCGGTGCGTGCCGTTCATTAGCTTTCCTTGGGTCTTTGAGCAGGAGCTCGGCCGTATCGCCAACCTCCAGGTGGACTACCAGTTGAATAATCTTCCGGGTGTCTCATTGGGTGCTCTCAAGGACGAGGATGAAGAGGACGAGACGGAGTATGACCGGCTGCTTGGCCTTGGTCTATTCGATCCCACTTTGGAGGAGGTCGAGGTTGAAGATGAAGAGTTCGGGGTTGTTGAGAGAAATGTTGCCACTGCCTCTGAGCCTACTCAACCTACGGAGGAACTGGTCGTTTTGGAAGAAGACGTTGAGACGGGTATGGATGAGTTGGAGAAGTTGACGTGCGTGGGAAGCAATGCCGATATACCGATACCGGTCTATAACTGGGAATCGGACTCTGAGGAGCCAGGCATTGCGGACAATCCTCGCATGTCTCAAGACACCCTACCGCTGCTCCCACCTCAACGGGAAGTGGAAGAAGAGTTGATCGAGCTAGAGATACTGCCGTCTTATGGGCATGAACCGAACCATGAGGACTCGGGTGCTGCGGTCAATCCTCGTATGTCTCAAGACACCGCACCGCTGCTCACGGAAGAAAAGTTGAATGAGCTAGAGATACGACCGGTTTATAACTGGGAATCGGACTCTGAGGAGTCAGGTGTTGCGGATAATCCTCGCATGTCTCAAGACCCCCTGCCGCTGCTCCCGCTTAAACGGGAAGTGGAAGAAGAGTTGATCGAGCTGGATGAAGTTGAGACGGGCATGGATGAATTGGAGAGATTAATGATGGACGGATGATACAATTATCTTTTTATACCGGACGGCTCGGGAGCAGATCGCCACTGTAACATAACTAGCTGAAGGCCGCGACTTCTATCCAATTTGGGTTCTGGGGGGAGTTTGTTAAATATTATGGCAACTGGTGGAAGTGATAAATACCTAGAGACTTTTCCTTTGGTTGATTCAAGTATCTATCTAAGTCTTAAAGGGGGATATTCAAACTTGCTGAAAGCATGCTAGTTAACTAGTTTCTAGGTAGTTGATTAGTTGAAGGGAGTCAGTCCCCAATTCATAGCAAAATAGAATATATGAAATCTCAAGGACTTATGCTCTATTGGCCGATGATCCTTCATCGCGGCTTTGAACTACATCCTTCCCGTGAGGGCTAAAAATGCAGTGCTGTCCATAATTAGGGAGGTACCTATTGCTGCCCACCTGAGTACCGAACCTTACGCACATGCAATGCGCGCACTTAATGAATTAATGAAGCAAAGTGGGGAGCTGACAAAGGCGGGGTCGAAACCTACCTGGTAGTGAGCTAGAGCTACGGGCTGCTTCTGCCCATTGCACTGTCCTGGCAGCGGGAGAGCTTGTCACTAAGCACAATAGTAGGTGGGCGGAAGAGGGTTTCTCCTTTGGCGAGTGCCTGAAAAAGTCTTGGCGACGCACATCCAATTTTCTGCCGCGGCCAGCCCAACATTAGATGCACCCACTGCGGATTGATCGATACTATTGAACAATCCCAGACAACCGACGACGACGCAGGTAGGTGTATTGCAGCCTCCTTCTCATTTGTCCATATTCGAAGCATGTCGGATAGCTTATAACCTGGCTTGCTGTTGTTGTGTGCATCGCTAATAAGTGTCTCCCACTATCCAGCCACCTCGACTCGACCCCCTCCCCCTCACTCATCGCACTACCGAAATCGCATCGTCTCCAACACCATGGCCGACGTCCAGGAGCTGCTCAAGAAGAAGTTCGGCGGTGCCGCCCCTGCCAGAACCGGTATGTCCACCGTCCCGAGCTTGTGTGTGCGGGTTACCCCGACACCGGCAAAAATGCGTCATGATGTATCGCGAGGCTGATTGATGATGATGGACAACAGGTGGAAAGGGCACACCCAGACACAAGCAGAAGCGCAATGTCGCTCGCAGTGCCAACGATGACAAGAAGCTGCAGGCCACTCTTAAGAAGCTGAACACGCAGCCCATCCAGGCCATCGAGGAGGTGAACATGTTCAAGAGCGACGGCAATGTCATCCACTTCTCTGCTCCCAAGGGTGAGTACCAGTTCGATCCGACCAAGTCATGCCGATATTTATTATCATTACTGTTGTCGTCTTCTTTGTCTTTGTTTTCGTGTATATCTTATACGTATGCATATGCTTGCATGCTTGTATATATATACGGCGTATGCATGTATAATGCTTACATATACACACAATCACCCACCCCCACTACGTAGACTAAACATTCCTTACTAATGCTATTATCCAGTTCACGCTGCGGTCCCCTCTAACACCTTCGCCATCTACGGAAATGGTGAGGACAAGGAGCTGACCGAGTTGGTTCCCGGCATCCTTAACCAGCTCGGCCCAGACTCCCTCGCCTCCCTCCGCAAGCTCGCCGAGAGCTACCAGAGCATGACCAAGGACAGCAAGGACGGCGATGACGACGACGGAGTCCCCGATCTGGTCGCTGGCGAGAATTTCGAGAGCAAGGTCGAATAAGATGGCTTCCTGCGACGCAGAGCTCCCCAACGCGACACGGAATGACTACCTCCCCGCCGGAATGACTTGACGAGAAACATGGCATGGCATGAACATGGTTATCTGGCATCGTATCGTGATCCTCGACTCGAAAACGAATGGATTAGGGAAAGGGAGCAAACAAAATCAAGGCACTGGGGAAATGGAAAACAATTTTACAAAAATGAATCCTTAATTGGCATTTCATCTTGAGCACTACTGGATGTGTGGGGAATGAATCTCTTCCCCCACTCTTCCTGGTCTCTTCTTTTTCTCGCATTGATGGATGAATTAACGGGGCTACTACAGAGGGAGTTTGGTAAAGCCTTTGTCCTGGCATGTGGGAGTTATTTTTAGTTGTCCGTTCCGTCTTTTCGTACGGGGTAGTCTTCAAGCCGGCCTTTGGTGGTTAGGTTAGATACGTTCGTGTCGTGTCCACGTCATACCATCTACCGCGGATCATTTCAGGAAATGAAAAAAAGATACGATACAAGATATGGTTGACTCTGTCGTTTGCTGCTGTAGTTGCTGTTGCTGGCCCTCTTTGTGGGGGTTACTCGTTCGTATGCTTGCTGGAATGGTGATAATGGGGTGGATAGGTGGCGATGACGTAGTTCTTGAATACCCAAGTATAGAATTAGAGTATCTGCTTAGAAGCTTGGGCTGCCAAGACTTGGACTATACTATTCCCCCTATTCGAAGGTAGGTATGATCTCGTGTTTGTTGCGCGCGACTTAGCGGATGGTAGGCTTTTTTTTGTTACTTGCGGTAGTAGGTGCCAGAGTCGTATGATGAATGGGTATCGACGTACGCAATATCTTGTTTTTCCTGTCTGGCGTTTGGTTTATGTATTGATTCCAGAGTTTCGATTTCCAGCTCTTTTGTCTATTTTTACCTCCCGCGCCCTATCTTCTATCGAGGTATCAGATATACACAAAATCCAAACACTTCCGCTACTTAAAGTCGTGTGTATAGTAAGAATGGGGCCTCAAAGTAAATCCAAGAAATATCTCACAGCACGAAATCCTCATCCCCGACATTCCTTACCCACCCCCTTAACGCCTCCCGTCTCGCGACCTCCTTGACTCGGCGCCGGGGTCCCAGGGCCGCGCAATTCTTAACTTGCGCGTACGTGGGTCCTCCTTTCTCTTCCCCTATTCCCGCCACGCCCAAAACGTCTCGTATATGCAGAACATCTAAGTGATATGGCTGGTCTGGTTGATTTGCAGCGTCTGATTTGAGTAAATCGGCCACCTCAACGGCAAGACTCCATAGCCGTCGCCGGCTCGCGAAACTTGCGCCTCGGATATCGGCTGCTGATGCCTTCCGGCCTTGGAGGACGCCGTTTAGGGTTGTTTCTGTGCGGTGCGAGGATGTGTGTGCTGTTGAGATGTTACTTGGGGTTATCTTGATTCTGGGTGCGGTGGGGTTTAAGTTTGAATTTGTGGGTGAGGGGGGACATGATGGAGGAATAGGGTCGGCTGTAAATCGTCGTGAGAAGACGAATTCGAGATCCGTCGTCTCGACGCTGAAGGGGCGGAAGGCGTAGCCGCTGGCTCCTTGGGTTTGAGTTGTGAGGGGCGCCATGCGGGCTTCTTGTCGTGAGCTGGCATCTTCGTTCTGATGGAGGCCGTCTGAGAATGCTCGTCGACACCCCGACGCGCTGTATTGCGCTGCGGGGAGGATCAGTGTCGATATGTATGCGTGTTCGGGACTCACGAGGAGCGAGGTCACTGAGGAGAGTAGAGAGGTGCATTGGTGCAGGGAGAGCTTGTCTGAGCAGGATTTTGAGAGGGTGGGTGGTGCGTCGCCTCGCGATGGTTTTCGGCGGACGATGCCTAGTTGGGAGAAGTAGGCTCGTCCGGGGAGAAGTGTCTCCGGTTCTACTGTTGTAGGAGTTTCCTGGGATGGGATGGCCCATGGTGTTGCGTCTGCTTGAGATGCCATTGTGAGCTCCATGCTTGCATCTCCGCCTATTAATGGTGTGAGTAATTGTTTTCGCATGAAAAGTTGAAGTAAAATAAACGGTGAGATCTATTCTCTTTCGATGATATGACATACAAGGTGCCTCAGAGCAGTACATATGCAGCAGCACATCTTCTCTCCAAGCAAAGGGCTGGCCATGCCAATTACCCTCTTTTTCGTCCCCGTCGCACTCATTGCCAATATGATCAGTGGACGAGATCATCTCAGCACTTCTCCGAGGCTGTATGAACGGCGAAGAGCTCTTAGAACCACTCACTAGTGCCAGGCACTCGTCCAGCACGAAGCAGTTGAAGGCCCTGATGGTGAGGACTTCGGCATGCCAGTCATGCAATACATTCCCCTGCGCCTGTTGGAGCTTGATTGAGGGGAGGCATTTCATGCCTGTTCTATTCGTGCTTTAGTATTAGTAAAGGTGTACGGGTTGTGTAAGTCGGGTACATAGACGTACGCCAAGGATAGACAGGTTAATTTGCCATCTTTTTCTATGCGACAGATCAGTATTGGTCTGATTAAAAGTGTTCGTCTAATACGAAGAGCCTTTAGGAGTTGAAGATGTTTGAAATAGACTACTTGGCCAAATCGAACATCAAAGAGAATGCTAGATTACAAAATAGATACCTTCAGCAACAATGCCGCTCAGGGGCACCCATTCGCGGAGGCCATTGTCACGAATAACGGGCTTACGCTTAGCGGGCAATTTATCGAATTCCTGCTGCACCAGAGATGCTATGAGGTCTGACTTGACGGTCATATCACGGCAGGCGTGATCATGTTTACCATTGAGTGTTATTTAATGTCGCGCTGTAAGATACGTAATACATGTAGGTTACACAAACCATGATAAAATGGGTATATGTAACAAACGGAGTTTACCTCCTCAGCCACACCGCACTCAGGGCGCAAGCCACAGGTTCGCATAGCGAAGTGAACCGACCCTAAGGCGGGGCGGGTGGCAGGTGTTAATTTTGGCGGGCTTAGTCATTCCAACCCACAATTGCACGCGCACTTTGGACTTTTCGAAATTCGAGCAACGCCGGGTCCTTGTCTTTGAGCCGCCTCCTCCAAAATCCCAACATCA
Organism: Xylaria curta; assembly: GCA_022495235.1. Classification (NCBI taxonomy): domain Eukaryota; kingdom Fungi; phylum Ascomycota; class Sordariomycetes; order Xylariales; family Xylariaceae; genus Xylaria; species Xylaria curta. The sequence continues at coordinate 120,324 of MU375905.1, read as the reverse complement.
CGACTCTACTAACCACCACAGCAGCCGACCTAAGTTCTCACACCCCACCAAACCGTCAACATGAGAACTTACGACGACTCCTTCTCTGGCCAGAGAATCTACCCTGGCAAGGTACATACATATGCGCCCGTCCTCTTTGTCTGGTGAACGACCATCACAACCGATCGCATCCGAGTCTTTCGTCATCGCAACACGGTTTGGGAGTCGGCAGGGTTTGGTAATTTGGATGAAAAGGAAGGAAGATGGAATATTGCAGAGATTGGCATATTGTTAAAGAGACCCGACCGACCGTTGCGATGCGGAGACCGATGTGTTGACGTTGTGATGGTCGCTTCATCTTCTTTTACCTTGTTGCAAGGGCTTGTGCTGATGCGAATTCGGATTCTAGGGTAAGCTCTACGTCAGAGGTGACAGCAAGATCTTCCGTTTCCAGAACGGCAAGGCCGAATCACTCTTCCTCCAGCGCAAGAACCCCCGTCGCATCTCATGGACCGTTCTTTTCCGACGTCAACACCGCAAGGGTATCACTGAGGTACGATATACCGTCCCTGTCTCTCTCCTATCCACACCCCGACAGAATGGAATACAATTATCTATCTGGCCAATTGTGTCCATTTCACAATTGCGTGGAGAATAGAAAAATGCGAATTAGGGAACACAAAATATCACATTACAATCACTAACACCAATTATAGGAAGCTGCCAAGAAGCGCACCCGCCGCACAGTCAAGTCCCAGCGTGCCATCGTTGGTGCCTCTCTCGATGTGATCAAGGAGAAGCGATCAATGCGCCCCGAGGCCCGCTCTGCCGCCCGTGCCCAGGCCATCAAGGAGAGCAAGGAGAAGAAGGCCGAGGCTCAGGCCGCCAAGAAGTCCGAGAAGGCCAAGAAGGCCGCCGGTGCCTCCAAGGGCCAGACCCAGCGCATCGTCGGCAAGCAGAGTGCCAGGGGTGCCCAGCAGAAGGTCCAGGCCAACACCCGATAAATCAACAACAATTATATAATGCGAACGAGTTCCTGATTAGCATTTTGATGATGATGGGATGGCCGGAGGCTAAAGGGAGAGAAACCCCGTGTGTGCGTGCCTGGTTGGTCGACCAGTGGATGACAATGCAATTGATGGTGGAATGGAATGGACATTCTAACAAAAACATGTCTGGCGGCGTCTTGGGTGGGAAATATTAAACCTCAACTTTGTCATTTCGGACCTATACGAATCAACCAAAACATGAATACATCTCTCGGTTTGGGGGGATTTGCATGAAACAACACGTTCTCCTGTCTCTCTCATGGGTATGAGAGAGGGATCCTCCCCTGGTAGCTCATGGAATGCCAGCATTGTTCTCTGACTTGACGACTTGATATTTGGTGTTTATGTGATGTGATGCGGCTTGTCGGTATATTTGCCTCTCTTGCAAGCACTGTAAAGGAAGTTTGGATGGATAACGTGGTTGAGTGACCTTCGCAGTGGCGCTTTATCTATTACTGATCTCCTCTACATCAACTTCTAATTCGCTGAGTTTCTTACGATCTTAAGGTTAGCAATTAGTGATTAACTCTAGGCCGCTGCCTCAACCTACATATGTATGCAAATGGTATAGCAGTTTCTTCCATTGCGTATGAACTTCATTATATTGAGCGTGGAGGAAGACTGTCAGAAGTTCGCAAGCTAAGCAAGTAAATGGGGCATATATTCCAAAATGACTAGTTATTCATATATAATGTCTCGATAACTTGAAACATAACGGCGGTGCGGGCTAAAAATGCAGTGCAAGCGACTTCCTGAGGAAGTCGGTCCCACTAATTTCCTCCACTGGAGCCGTATACCTACAGTTAGATTTAAGGCAAGGGCTATACCTCTATCTAGCTACCTACTTGTTAAGGTACCTGGTAAACAACGTTGTTTCTTTACTTTAATATCTAGGTAGGTTATTAGTATGAGTAATATGCTACCCAGAAGCTCAAAGCTTATACGAGCACTTAAATCTGTAAATAGACACGTTGTCTACGTTGTATAACTTAGGACTATAAAATACAAGACTTAGAAAGGCACTTCGGCTGGCTGCTTCGGCTGCTTGATTGTATGTGTATCATCTATACGGACGGGAAACTGATACCTTAATTTGAAACATAACGGCCGTGTAGACTAAAAATGCAGTGAAGGCAGCTTCCCGTGTCCCATGTAGCTTAGGACCAATAAGATGTAATTCAGAGAGTTGCCTCGTCTTGGAAAGATAACGGCCGTACGGGCTAAAAATGCAGTGCGGCAACGACCCAGCCTGCACTGATCCCCAGCCAAAAAGGGTGGCAGACGCAGGTGGGCTACGACTTCCCGTGTCCCATGTAGTTTGGGACCAATAACATGTAATGCAGAAGGTTGCCTTGTCGTGGAAGGATGCGATAGAATTTAAGCACGGGATAAAGTAACACAGCATCCACTTCCTTGTATCTTACTCAAAACTTCAAGAATCCTGCGCGTCATTATTTGCTGTTACTTGGAACATAGCGGCGGTGCGGGCTAAAAATGCAGTGCAGCGGCTTTAAGGGCTGAATAGAGTAACACACCACCTTATTTGCACGCAGGTTAGGTTGCCTCGTCTAGGAAGGATGCGATAGAGTTTAAGCGCGGGATGGGGTAACACGGCATGCGCTCCCTTATACCTTATCATAAACTTCAAGAATCCTGCCGCGCCGTAATGTGCTGGAAACATAATAGCTGGTAGGAGACTTTGATAGCTTCGTCTCTATCACAATTATCACGGTTATTATGAGCGAGGTGGGAGACTGTGTTGTATCTGTCTGTGCCTACTTATAGTAAATATAAGAGAGATATAAAAGTTAGATCAAGCCATTCTGGAAAGAGGTTTAAGCCATTGCTCCGTATTAACAACGCTCTTCGAATATATCGTAGGATTCTTGCGAGTATATGTCCAGAGAAAGGATTTCGACAAGCTCGAACTATTAGACAATCTTCCAAAGATACCTTGAAACCGTGTATCCAACTTTCAACATTCTCACAACATATCGATCAATAAGCGAGTGTCCATATCCATAAGACCTCAACAAAACATACGAAAGACAAATCCTACCACCTCTCCCTCATGACTCTCATCACCAATGCTTCTCCGAGATATCAACAGTATTAACATCAACGCCCTCCTTAAACCAACGTTCGGCATCCTCAATCTTGACGTCGTTTCCGCTCATCTGACGCTTGCGCATGAGACCGTCGGGAGCAAAAGTCCAGTCCTCGAGCCCGTACGTGCGCCACCATTGTCCACTAGTGTCGTGCCACTCGTACCAGAACTGCACGGCGATCTTGTTGTCTGTGAAGGCGAACAACTCCTTGCGCAGTCTGTATCCTAGCTCGCGCTCCCATTTTTGAGTCAGGAATACCTGGATTGCGTCTCGGCCTTGGAGGAAGGTCGATCGGTTGCGCCAGATGCTGTCGGGCGTGTAGGCTAGTTTTACTTTTTCGGGGTTTCTGGATTTTGGGTTAGTATTGTTGCTGTCGGTTGTGATGAGGTTGAGTTTGGTGAGGGGTTCATGCGATCTGATGAGAGGGTTGGACGGTGGGGAGAACAGAACATACTTGGTATTCCATGCATCTTGGGCTGCTTTCACTTTTATCTGCGCCGTTTCGGCTGTGAAGGGTGGATAAGGTGGTCTTCCCTCGTTTGAAGCCATTGTCAAAGTATCAAACTTAATCACTGAGATTCAATTATAAGACGAGGTGTGAGTCGCAATTGGAAATAGCTAGATCACAATGAGGAAGGTTCATCCGATCTCAATTATAGAGCTTAAGTGGAGTAACGATCTATAGCATCTTATCTACCTGAGTTTTCTAACTGCGCAGCATCTCTTTATATATAAGAAAATCGACTACAAGTCTACGGCGAATGTCAATTAGTTATCATTACGATGAATCCTTCACCTATACTGCCGTAAGTGAATACCGCGCCCTTCCACGATGCTGTTTCGGGGATGGCAGGAATCGGTGAATGAACGAACGAATAAACGGACGGCGTTTGCTCGGTCTAGCTCGGAGCTACACGTTAATGCGATTACGGGATTTGACCTTTACGTATGTAGCTCGTTCATTAAGGCGACGAACTTTTCCTCATTCCCGCGGAGATTGTATGATATATTGGGGGCTGCCCGCGTATATTTTGGGTCGGGTTGGACAAAAGCGATGATCTTCTCGACAGGATGGTCAGTTCAAGTATTCCATGTGAGATTGTGCGGGAGAGGTGCGCAGGACCCTGCAGCTTGCTCCTCCAGGGTAGGCAGACTAAGTGAGGGGGAGGGGAAAATAGCTATGCAGACACAGAACGCGAAAGAAAAAGAAGAAAAGGAAGTATTCTGTTGCACAACGCGCATTCATATCAATTGATTAATATAATTCAGCTCGACAGCGTGACACTAGATAACCTATCTCGACCTCACCAAAAACTCAAATAGTTGCACGTAAAAAAGCCGCAGTATTATGTGATTGCGGATAGCCTACCGCCCGAGGAGGGGTAGCAGTGTATGTGTGTTATATTATATCTTGCATGCGAGTAAGCCGACAAAGGCATTTTTTTTTTTCTTTTTACCGCCTCTTTCGTCTGTCTGGAACAGAGATCGACAACAATGCTAGATAAAACGGTCTGGATTCTACGCGTTTCCATGTCTCGATGATTTGAGTTAGTGGTTTATTGCGCAACGTAACGTACAGAGGACCCTGAACGGTAGAGGGGCAGGCGGTGCGGAAGACTCGGGTTTCGGCTCCGCTGTCCGGGTGCTCTTCTTGACAGTTAACGGAGAACCTTGATGGGCGTTCTTGCTCTCAACAAATACCAGTATGTTACCACCTTACTGTACCTATCTAGGTAGCTGCCAACTAGAAAAGCATGTAGGTCATTCACTGTGCTACTCCTTCCTCCTAAACTCGGCGACCGGGCGACCCCACCAGGCTTTCTTCGTCGAACCCCGCCAATGATGCATTCACCAGCCTTCGAGCACATCACCGGGCCCGCATCTTAGTAGCTGGCTGGCATGTAGCTTCCTGCCTGCCTTGTTCTGATAATACCTAATCTAAGGGTCCTTTGCCTCACTCGCGTAGTCTGACATCCAATCCGTTCCTTCTGCTCGCGGCTACTTGCATATGTAATAGCTTAGTATTTGTATTTTGTCGTGTCACCATCCTTCTTACTGTAAGTAAGTGAAAAAAAATAAAACCCCACTATCCATCCTCCTTTGTCGTTATAATAAGCTCTCTCGGCACTCACTTCTCTCGACTTGGCTCTTCTTCCTCCTCCTCTATTCTAATCCAGACAACACAGAGATACTCAACCCACACAGAGATAACCAACCCACACTCATCATATACCCAAACTGTAAAGATGTCTGCCCTCAAAGCCGGTGATGCTTTCCCCTCCGACGTGAGCTTCCTCTACGTCAAGCCCACCCCCGAGACCAGCGATGTCCTGGCCTGCGGTATGCCCACCAAGTTCGACGCCAGCGCCGGTACGAATCTCCATACTACCTCCTTACTACTGTAGAGATTACTTGCTAATCATGTCTTAATGACAAACAGACTTCGCCAACAAGAAGGCCGTCCTCGTCTCCGTCCCCGGTGCTTTCACCCCCACCTGCCAGGTCACCCACGTCACTGGCTACATCAGCAAGCTGAAGGAGCTCAAGGCCAAGGGCGTCGACACCATCATCGTCATTGCCTTCAACGACCCCTTCGTCCAGGCTGCCTGGGGCAAGGCCAACGGCATCAAGGATGACTCTATCGTATGTTGACCCCCTATCTCCAATTATCCACCCGTCTTCTCTTCTCCCCGGGCATTGGAGAGATATATATCAAGGGATGACCATTAAACTAACCAAAATCAAAAACACAGATCTTCGCTACCGACAACGAGGCCGCCTTCAGCAAGACCCTAGGCTGGACTCTGGGCCCCCGCACCGCCCGCTACGCCATCGTCGTCGACCACGGCAAGGTCGTCTACGCCGAGAAGGAGCCCGCCGGCGACGTCGGTGTCTCCGGCGTTGACGCCGTCCTCGCCGTTCTATGAACTTCTTCTACTACTACTCCTTCTTCTTCTTCTTCTCTCCTCCCGCTCACTAAACTATAAGGTGTTGGTCGGTATGGATGGATGGATTGATGGATTAAGGGCTAGATAGACGTCATAAATTAGAATTAGAAGGACCATAATGAAATAAAAAAAGTTAAATTAATTCAAAAGGAACTATGAAACTATTTCTTGGTGTCGTGACTATGTGCCACAAGTACAAAATTACCTCATAGGCTGCGGTTCATGAAGAGTCGAGGGCTAATGAAGAAATCCATGTAGATGGTCCCCGTGAGGGCTAAGAATGCAGTGCTTACCGATGAGCCTACTTCGAAACCTAAAGTAGCATACCCCTAGCAAGTTAAATATCTTCTTTAGGACTTAGGTGCTTATATCAACCAAAGAGGAAGCATCTCGGTATCATTTACACCAGTCGTCCTGAAAACAAGAACTACGAATTTGAGGTACTTTATGGTGTGAGGTAGGATACTAATATGTATTGCACGATATGACGCTCCTAACAGCACACTTGATCTCTGTATTCGCTAAATGATCTCATATCGCAGGTGTATTCCGGGAGATTCTTTGAGAATTTATCGAGGTAAGCACTTACGTCAATTCCATATTACCTACGAAGAGGTGTGTTAACATGGGAACAAAAGTCAAATTATTTACTCACTCTACTGGTTCAGGTAGATACTACGTAATCTACTACCTCGCTCAAGGCCAAACCGTAATAATCAGTCAGGGCAATGTGAAAGAAACCAAGGTTGTCGAACTCCCCTAAAACTCTATAAAGGTGATGAATTCTTATTGGTCTAGACATATGCATCTATCACTAAACTTGAAATGCTTCGCATTTTAATTTTCACCATATTAAAACGGCAGCTGTACCAACGGTAAAGCTTTCTATTTTAGTAACAGCTTGCCTGGTGCTACCGGGCCTTATAATTGTGACAGAAACCAAGCTATCAAAGTCTTCTACCAGCCATTATGATTCCTACATAATGGCAGGATTCTTGAAGTTATGCTAAGGTACAAGGGGGCGGATGCTGTGTTACTCTAACTTTTTCAGGAACCGACGGTCTCAAACAAGGCAACCATGCAACGGTTCCGCTTCACTGCATTTTTAACCCGCACGGCCGTTATTACTTGAATTATAACACATGACGACTCGCAAGATTCTTGAAGTTTTTAGTAATATTCCCGGATGAGGTAACCTGACCTGCATGCACTGCATTTTTAGCCTCTACGGCCGCCTGAGCTTTAGTTTCCAGATCCTAATGTTGCCTAACAATCAAGGTTGCATGTTTTCATGTATAACTCGCTCATCGTATTTCTCAAGCGAGGGATTTCGCGCGTGTTTTGGTACATGTGACGCCCAAGAGATACTATATCTTCTCGGACTGCGAATTAATGCAACGTCGTGATCAATAATGTTATTAAAAACTGTGCACTGTCTGCTAAGTTTGTCCCATATGCAAGACATCTAGAACATGGGCCTGTCTTGCGGGGGGAAGCCGAAAATAGAGACAACAAATAGGAGAGTTAGAATTGGGTGGTATTCTAACAGTTGTATCGAGAGTTCTTTTTCCTGCAGTTAGTTTCGCCTCGTTCTAGGCAGCATCAAGAGAATCTCACAACGTTTGATATATGTCGATGGTGAGTTTGGGGGAAGGAACTTGCTTGAGTATTCGTTCATGAGCAGCGAATTAAGTACCTAAAGGGGACGAGGAAAAGATTTTGCAACATTTATAAAGATGCAGTTGCCGAATTCTGTATTATGAATTACGAGACATAATATCCCATCTTGAGGAAACACCTTGAAACTATTAAAGGCGTGGGACTAAGGAATCCTCCAATAACTGAACCGTACGCTTCTTTCCTTACGAGACAATGAGTCTGTGACCCCTTTTCAACGTCGCAGAATGTTCTGGATGTTATAAGGCTGCTGTAACTCCGGCGAATTCTAAGCAGCCATGTCTTGTCTTGTCATCACAAGAGACATGACTCAAGTGGCGTGTGACCTGCCTCATCCATCTTCAATATTTACACTTGCGTGTACGCCTCATGCTTACGACTCAAAACCAGCAACAAATACCGGATGGAAGAAGAATTGCTTGCTTGATCATGCTTATGGGATATTTGAAATGGTCAGAGTTGGTAGGTAGGTAGCTACCTGCATGAGTCTAAAGTAAGGGGCAACTCAGCTTGGCGGCGAGGCTTGAGACATGCACACTTTCTTCTTAGACATACCGAACTTGGCTGAATACTTACTACCCAGCCGCCTGCTTATTCTGAGCTTCTCCATGTCTGACTGGCAACGTTTTGAGCGCTCTCTTAGATGAGGCCGCGTACTCTCAAACTCATCCCGGAGGTTCGGCACTCGGCTTTAGCTGAGATGCAGGTACGCCGCATCTGGCTCTCTTGTCCGTATCTCTCATATAATACCCCTTGTAGGATGCGTATCTGGATTCTGTTCTATTGGCTGCTTAGTGAAGTTGCCAGCAGGGTGGAAAGAGATCTGGTTGGCGAATGGCATCGCTTATCTAGTTAAGCCTCCGTTAGGCTCAGCCCTAGTTCAGCTGAAGGTCGTTGCCGCTAACAGAAAACTCGATGCTAGCTTCGATCCATTATCGAGTCATTGGGTCATATATTATCCATTTGGAGTAGTCCGGAAATACGTTTATTGGGCTATGTTATTATCTATTTCTACGTTGGACGGAAATCTCCGTGTGCGCTTTCACCTTACCCATGAAGCGCAGGTATTGACAATTGCCTCCGGATCAATGAACGTCTCTCTCTGGGTACAATCCGCAATTTTTGAGTCTCAAGCATGCTTAGTGTTATGCGTACCTTTCCTAGCCTTTCAAATTTGCTTCTTGGCCGCCCACCGGCGCCATGATGTGAAAGATTGATTCAGACTTCTCGCTACACACGTGAGCTAACTCACATACTATTGGATCGGGGCTCCGTCTCGTCTCAATTCTATGCTTTTTAGTCGTACGCCGCCGTTGCCGCTAATTCTACACTAGTTAGTGATAGGCCTCCATTCGCTGCTGTCTCGGAGTTCTGGGTCAGATCTTGACTGTGGTATCAGCTACTAGCCTTCGTATGCTGGACTTGAAGTATGTTTCACATGGCGGACGGCGCTGTTTTTGGATGATATCGTCCGCACTAGAAGAGCCTTACACGGCAGTTTTGGTGCTCTCGTATATATATGAGAAGACTGCCAGAAAATACTTTAGCCTGGTCTGAAAGGACTCTAGATTGATCGAAATTGCTTCTGGAGGACATAATACTTTGTCAGCCGCGTGGTAGCTCGAGACATCCCTTCAAAACGTGAAGCTACACGTGAGTTGTCTGTGTTGTCTTGAACAGAGAGCTTCTCCGTGGTCGATCGAGGTCTTGGCCTAACCACACGATTAAGAAGCTAGTTTCGTGATTCGATTTCTTGCATATTTAGTACGCCGAACCTCCTGTCCCAGACGTTTGGTTCGCACCAAATCGAATACATCGAATACCCACTCACCTCGACAAATATCCTTCATCTGCAGACTTCTTCCAGTATCTTGAAACATGAGACTGCTTCCGCTAAACTACCGGCGTCCTGCCCACGTCGAGAAGCGGATATCCAGACGGTCCGACAATGGCAGTGAGTTCGACGAGAAGAGCGATGCCTCCCTCAAATCCGGGCGCACTGGCACCGCCTCGGGCATCCCCGAAGCGCTCACATTCGACAAGATCGTCAACGGTGGAACATGTCCTGTAAGTTTGCGTGTGAGAACGTCTTCTGCAGCCCATAGTACTAACGGCACAAAAAGCCTTGCACGCTCCGAGATTTCATGAACTACCTCATCTATATCGAGCATTCCGCCGAGAACCTGCAGTTCTTTCTCTGGTATCGTGACTATGTCAGGCGTTTCCACGATGCACCTGCTTCGGAGATCGCGCTGGCGCCTGAGTGGACGCCGGCGATGGAGGAAGATGCGATAATGAAGATCCAGAAGGACGCTGCCAACAAAGTCAAGAAGGAGTCACCCATGGTCAGGGAGATGTTTAAAGGAACCGACTTCGACAAGAACCCGGATATGCTTCGTGTTGAGAGTAGAGGGGACCCCTTCTCTACTCCGCCTGGATCCTCCGCTGGAGGAGATGATGTATCGTTATCTGGATCCCAGGCCACGACGTACATCGGCCACACGGGGGATGCGTTTTCTGCTGCAGGTGTCAAGAGACCTTGTAAGATATATCCTTCTGATGCTCAGTATCTCAATCCATTCTCATTCTTTTCATAGTCACGATACAGCCTTTCCGAACAGAGATCAACCGAGTTATCGCCACGTACATCGTCGACGGGGCTCCGCGGCAGTTGAACTTATCCGCCCGTGAGCAGAAGGCCGTGGTACAGGCGCTTTCATATACAACGCACCCGTCAGCCTTCAGCACACTCTATCAGACTATCGAGACCACGCTCCGACAACAGGCGCATCCCAACTTTATCAGGTGGACCATCTGCAACGGTAACCCGGCCCGAGTGACTTTCGCGCGCGGTCTCGGGGCAGGAAGCATTCTCCTCGCGCTAGTCGGGTCGATCATCCTGACGCTAAGCAGCGCGGGCCGTGGTTGGCGGGCGCTGTTTGCAATTCTCTGGGTATTTGGTATCGCGACGCTGATAACGGCTGCCAAGGGCATGTGCGTAGTGCTCCACGGCTTGCACCACCGGCATGTTCGGCCGTGGGAGCTTTTTGTCACTGGCGATAACGACTCCGAGATGACGCTGGGCGAGGGAAAGCAGAGCTTCGACTCGTTCGGCTCGACCAACAGCTATGAGGACGAGCCGTGGATCGTCCGCTACCGCCACCGCTTCATCATACGAAAGATCTTCGACCGCGAGGTCTGGATTCAGGAGCCAGCGCTGCGCCAGATCCAGGACACCATCTTCCTGCAGTCGATGCTGTCGGCACTATTAGGCGCCGGGATCCTCACGGCTATCTTTGTGGCAGTCCCAGCTGGCGGCTTCTTCTAATTCAGTGACGATAACGTTCACCTATTATCTGTACGGTTTATATCCCGAGGCCTTCATGGCCAGCTTCTGCCCCAACCAAGAGGAACGTTCGTCTTGGTAATGCATGCACATTGCACGCACATTGCACACACATTGCACCCTGTTCCTTCTCTTCCAGTCTATATATAATAATATTTCTTCTGTTAATATAAGAGGGGACTTGTAGCGAGAGCAGGAGGATACCGGATTCCAGATTGGGATCGGAGTCGGTATTCGGAAACGGGGCTGCCTATTTGATATCCTTGGGCGAGTGGATTCGTATCTATGACAATTGAAGATGGCGCCGATACTATATGTATGGAAGGAATAACTGTGTAAAAATTGACTAGGTTATCCTTACCACTCACTATTGTCTTCGCTCTGTTTTGGAAGTTTCTTTTATTAGCAACCCATTACATGCTATCTCTAGACTGTGCTGGGGAAGCATCCTTCGATGGCTTACATAACAAGACTTATTAAGTAAGGAATTTGGAATGCGAACGTGAGGCTGATATTATGGTATGGTTGCATTGATGCGACACGGCCATCTATCTGCCTTTCCTCGTTGATGTCATCGCCTCAACTCGACATGGGCTATTCGACCTTTCTGCGGTCGAGGCAAGGATTCCGGAGCTGGTTTTCATCGACCCTGCAACACCAAGACTCGGAATGGGGTGTGTGCGTATTCGTATTATCTCGGCCCAAGGCTGGGGGATCGATCTATCAAGGCATGGAGGCTCTTGTGTCGCGACTTTTTCTTGTAGGGGTCTTTCAGATACGCGTGGCTCTGCAGCAAGACAAGCTCCGAATGGTCTCCACTAACTAGCTGTATCCAGGGACATGATTTGTGTAATTGAGTTTTGATTAAGTACCTGCCAACTATTTGACTGACATGGTTTCTTAGTAGGCGTTGTCCAAGATTTCGAGTAATCTCGGCCTTTGCCCAACAGGCACCTTGTTGGGATATTAGTAGTAGAGATGAGATGGGTCGGCGTCGAGTAATGAGGTGACTATAGGTTATCTATCTAGGGGTTTTTAGGGGACGGCAACAGCATGTATGTCAGCTATGTATAGTAGGCAGGGACGAACCCCCCACAAGACCCCTCGGGAATTACCCCACCAAAACCCATCCATCAGATGTCGCCGGACCCTCTTCTCTGCTCACCCTCAATCACCAAGCTTTGCGATCCCCCGACCGATGTCCCTATTACTATCTCCTACCGACCAGATATGTCAGATTGACTCATTTGCCTCGTTTCGACACAGACCTAGAATGACCTTCATGCCGCCCTAAATAACCACCACCCCCTTCGGCTTCTGTGCCGCCTATGTCTTCATTTGCTACTCTTATCCTATCCTGTCTCGTGCCATCTCCTATAGCCTCGTGCCCTTTGTCGACATATTCTATGACTCCGCCAAGAATTATATGAGAAAAAGGACTCAGAACCTTATGAGTCGTGTCGCAGAAGCGGTGCGACTCATCAACCAACCGTCGCAATGCCCCTGTCCCAAGCCGATACAGCCATCGCTGCTGGTGACGATATAGACCATCATGAGGGCAACCCACGGCCGCGCGCCATGACGAATTCCGCGACTACCACTGCCGAAATCGACAGCACTATATCACATCCGGGTTCGGTGCGCATTAACGTCAAAGGCGCCTTCATTGTGGACGGTACCGAGCAGCCGAGCACACCTGCCAATGGCTACACCAACGGGAGCTATCATGAGGGGAAGGACATCAGGTTACCCAACCACACCGCCGTTGTGAGCCATATAGCTGTGGATGTAAGTATGGTTGGTCCTGGTCGGAGACTGACAACTTAAAACATAAACTGATTCTCGTATGGGTAGATCGGTGGCTCTCTCGCCAAACTCGTCTACTTTTCCCGCGAAGCGCATTCGCTTGAGCCCGGAGGGAGACTTAACTTCCATTCATTCGAGACAGACCATATTGATGACTGTATAGAGTTCATGCGCCACCTCAAGGACAACCAATTGGCTCTCAATGGCTCCAAGCCCAACGACCTATGTATTATGGCTACCGGCGGTGGCGCATTCAAGTACCACGATAAGATCAAGAAGGCTTTAGGTGTGGACGTGCTGAGCGAAGATGAAATGACTTGTCTAATAATAGGTGAGGCTCCTGCAGACCCTACTGCCGAACTTGCCGAAAAGGGAGAGTGCTGACAAGATAATAAACGAATAGGGCTTGACTTCTTTATAACCGAGATACCTCGCGAGGTCTTTACATATTCGGAGACCCAGCCCATGGAGTTCGTGGAGCCTGAAGCCGACATTTACCCCTATATGCTCGTCAACATCGGATCTGGCGTCAGTATACTCAAAGTGTCTGGGCCGAGGAAGTATCAACGTGTAGGCGGCACTTCGCTTGGCGGCGGCACACTATGGGGTCTTCTATCTCTCCTCACACCGGCCGAGAGTTTCGACGATATGCTCGACATGGCCGCTCAAGGCGACAACGCCAAGGTCGACATGTTAGTGGGCGACATCTACGGCACGGACTATAATAAGATTGGGCTCAAGAGCACCGCCATCGCGAGCTCCTTCGGAAAGGTTTTCCGTATGAAGCGCGAAGCCGAGAACGACGCCGAAGACAACGGCAACGGCATATCCAACGATCACCAGCACGGCGAGCCAATACATGATCCCTCGAACCATACCACCACCCCATCCTCCTCACAGCGGGCCGACGGGTCGTCCCGGTTTTCCGCCTCCGACATCTCGCGTTCTCTACTCTATGCTATCAGCAACAATATCGGGCAGATTGCATATCTTCATTCTCACATTCACGGCCTATCGCACATATACTTCGGCGGCTCGTTCATCCGTGGCCACCCGCAGACTATGAACACATTAAGCTACGCTATTCGGTTCTGGAGTAAAGGCCAGACACAGGCGTATTTCCTGCGTCACGAGGGCTACCTCGGTGCTGTCGGCGCGTTCCTGAAGCGCCAACCCCGTAATTGGGGCCGTAGGGGCAGTTTCGAGGGGGATGGCGCTGCGCTAGAGGATCGCCTACGGAAACGTAGCGAGGCTGGACTAGGTGCCGAAAGTAACTCGGCTGTCTGAACTCGTCGAATGATTTTGGATAGATCCTAAAAGTTCACTGGCATTCTTTCGGGGATTCTCTTGTGAAATAAGTCTATTGTTTTGCTGGATATGTTGGCATGGCATAGCATGGCGCCGTGAAGCGTTCTTGCACTATTGGATATGGATTGTTGGGGTCGGCAGTTAGAAGGGAAGATCAGGATACCGCGCACGTATATATACTCTAACAATAGGAACAATACCCACTCGATTTATTTCAACAATTAATGCGGAATAGAGACATATATTTATCTACTCTTGCTTCGTGTATCCTGGAAATAGGTAGGGCCCTTTTCATTAGATGTCGGTTGTGAGTTCAAAGTAGGATTGATAGATTAGGCCTTGAATGACGGGGAGTAAATAGGCAGTATGTTGAAACTCTGTACGAGGGCACGCTCCCTAGCTAGCACCAGACGTATGCGTTCTATCTACCTTCTCACTGATCATGAAACCTTCCTGATAAACTATCAAACCCGTTTTCAGCTCTAAAGGAAATTCGTTTTTCATTGCGCATCCAGCTAGTTAACATACCTAGGGTAAGGCCTAAATATTCGAAAATACGAGATTTTATAAAGAAACTGGCGTGTTAATCATCATATACGCCTATGGTGGTTAGTCATGTGCAGTAATGTGAGGTTCTGTAGTATTTATGGAACATAAATACGGGTGTGAAGGTGCTAGGTGACTTGATCAGTCTTTGCGACCATGAAAACCACGATATGTTTCACACTCCGGAAGATGGGAAGGTATCACGCGTCGTATTGAAGAATGCAAAGAGATCAGAGGGGAAAAGATGTAGTCATTATAGATAGTATTCGATCCTTATATTATCCGTCGTTCTGTAAAAGCTCTTTCATTTGCTTGCTTGCAATAGCCTAGCCTAACTAACTAATTGTCAAGATATAACACCCCGTGACTCTCATAGATGTAGACAAGAACATAAGCCGACCTTCGCGGAGGGAAAAATCATCAGATAGTTGATGGGGAAATGGGAAGCGAAAGAAGATGAAGCGACCCTAAAAAATCGAACTCCTACGCTGGAAAATACCAAGAGAAAACAAGGGTAAATCAACGGTGAATATTGAAAAAAGATCACAAGGCTCGAGCTAAGCTCGATATCCTCGATGGCTGGATAGCTGTTGAATCCTTATAGTCTAGCCCGGCTGCTCTGCTGCTTGGCCATTCGGATTGGTTCGTCTGATTGGAATAGGTGCGCGCGATGAAAGGGTTATTATATCTCATCTATCTCTACCACTCCAGTTTGTTTGCGGGGCATTTTATTTATAGCGGGCTTCCTTGTGGTGAGATATGTGTTGATTTCGGTCCGTTATATGAGTAGAGGTGTTCATAAAGGAGACGTGAGATAGAGGCTAAGTTGGTGTGGCTCTGGTTGATTGAAATGAGGATGCGTGCTGACAAGGGGATGGTTCAGAATATGCGAAGCAGTGTCGGCCGTCGAGATTCTACCTCCTGACTTGTATTTCATCTTGAGCTAAAGGTTCATCGGCACATCGCTGGCGGCTCAGGGGTCATGAGGATACTGGGGTTCCACATGATACTCTGAGTCGCACTTGTGTCGAAGACGAAATCAAGTAGGTCGTCCGACATTTCTGAATCATCGTGAGGGTCGAGCAGGAATTCCACACCGGGGCTGATCGGTCTCGATTCTGGGTAGGGCGAGGAGGGGGCGCTCCATGGTTCCATATCCTGGTCCATTATTTCATCGTCGCGGGAGTAGGGTTCGCTAGAGAGAGGTCCGAGTTCATCGGAGAGGGAGTCGAT
The DNA here is from genome assembly GCA_022495235.1 of Xylaria curta. NCBI lineage: Eukaryota > Fungi > Ascomycota > Sordariomycetes > Xylariales > Xylariaceae > Xylaria > Xylaria curta. The sequence continues at coordinate 104,324 of MU375905.1, read as the reverse complement.
TTCGAGGTCTTCGTCATCAGAGTCTATTTCTATTGTTATTACAGCAGTGTTGTCCACTGCAGCACTGACATCTGCTTCTTGATGCTCGGTGCGAGCAGGTACGGAGTCGACGAGACTAGAAGGTGTGCCGTATATGACACAGTGCTCATGATTCTCTCTTGAGCCACTGATTACACAGTGGTCTGGTCTGTGAGCTGCAAATATGCAGTGACGTCGATGACTTGAGCCGAAATTGCAGGCATCGTCTGTGACGTGCCTATGCAATGGGTTCGGGTTTAAGCAAGTTGGTCCGAGGTCAGAGAAGGGACAAGGGCATCGGCAGAAACCCTGTGCAAGGTATAAGCAATAGGATCTTCGTGACAGATTGAAAGAAAATCCAGATTAGCTACCTCAGGTGTTTTTTCCTGGATTCTTTCCATACGCTCCTGAAGAAGAGAACTAGTGCTTTCTTCGTCGCTAGAAAAATCATCTTTGAAGAACCCATAGTTCTCAGAATCCCTGTCTGTTGCCGCATAAAACCGTCGTCGTTTGCTTTCTCGTCTAGACCATGGAACTTGACGAGTGGCCATCCTGGAACGGGCCCTGTGTCGCTCTTGGATGCTCATGTACTGCTTCGTGAAAAGCGCTTCTTGTCTCTCTGGTCCTAGTCTCGTGAATCCCGCCAGACTAGACGGAACAATTTTGAATCTGGCTTGTTCCGGGTGACCGATCTGTTGTGCCACCGTTGGTAGAAACATCTCTTTTGCATAGCCATGTTTTCCGGGGCTACTGATAACAGTGTAAAGGTCTCCATCTGCCGTCTCATGAGTTGGGACCCAGCAAACCTTTGAGACGGGGACTGTCAGATATTCGAAATTCGACAGGTTGAGAACCTGGATTTGACTTTCACGACAGCGTTCATTCCGTTGTAAGCATACCCATAGAGGAAAGTGGTCCTTGTGAGGCTCTGAGGGGATATAGACACCATGTGCAGCATGGCGGTACACGGTTCTATCGATATCATCCCTGAGAAACGTCGTTGTATCCAGGGTACGAGGCTCTCCCATATAGTCTCCGTCGATGGCACGAATGATTATTTGGGGAAAATTCACTCTCAAATCCACGTTGGGTGACTGTACAGGCAGAAGTAAGCCATTCTCTAACAAACGATAATTCCTTACGAGCACCCAAAACTGAGGCCAGAACTGAGGATGGATTGCCATTGGTGCTCGCCGTTAAGGTTTCAGTTGATCAATGATTGCTGACCAGATGTCCAACCAAAGATCTGTGAATGATGATGCAATTATGATAAGTCAGACATATAACAGCACGGGCTGGATCTTCACGCAAATTTAAACATTGCCGACGGCAATAGCATGCGGATACAGAGCAAAATATCATTTACGGGCTTTCAGACGTTTCTTCATCCATGATAGGTTGTATCATGGAATAAGCCGCTCATGGCGAGGTCAGGGTGTACATAGATCATGACCAGGTAGAACTAGTATATGTCGGTATCATTCCTGGACCAAGGACAATGTGCGTAGACAGACTTTAGAGTGAGGATATGTTGGGCCAACCATAGGGGTTTCTGTATAAGATACAACCTCCTTCATTCCACTGGTCTAGTTATCCGGGTTGTGGAAAGGGGATCGGCCTTCTATTGGTCTCAGATGCAGCAGCTTGGTGGCGGCGGCGGGGAATGATACAGAGGTGATTGCGCCACTTGCTTCTGCTTGAGGGTGCATTAGCTCTAATGATACAGGATGCTTTGCCGCTCGGATTTCCGATAATGGTAACTGCTGGGTGTACCATTTTGACAGAAATCGATAATAAGAGCCCGACTGTGGGCTCGTGGGGGTTCGGCCAGCGACGCAGCCGTGGTACGCCACAAGGGTTGATGGTTCCCCAGAGAGTGCTGCCACGGGATCGTCCCAGAGATCAAGGCATGTGTCTCTCGTTGTTAGCCACTCTTTCCCCTGGTTGTTGATGTCTTCGTTGTCGGATCTGCCGCATTTGCTGCTGCTTCTTCATGCTTTTCTTTCCGCAGCAGAACCTTGGCAACCCATTCTTCTACTTCCCGCTCCGCCTCCTCGTCAGTCTTACCCCCCGGTGGGCCGATGTGTTTTCGAGCCATCCTCCTCAGGTCGTCGATGTTGGACACGTCAAACGCCCAAGACAGACCGCCGGTCATCATGATGGCGAAGCCCACAACGTTGAGTGTAGCCAAGTTAAGGGCTTCCAGAGCGATAAGAGAGCTGTCGGAGCCGATCTTGTTGACCGGTCGGTTGCTCTGTGTGTAGAACTTGGGTATTGTTGCTTTCATTTTTTTAGCCACCGATCGCCTCGTTATCAAAGTGGCGAGCGAAAGAAAGCCGGCACCGGCGAAAAACATGCCCAATTGCCTTAGTGAGCGTTGTGACAGAACGGATGGTCGAGTCTCGGGTAGTGGCTGTGTTTGTACTAGGGGTATGGGATCGGGCTGAGGAGGCGGTGAAGGATGTTTCGATGTTGACTCGCTGTCCTTGGGCATCGTCATTGTTGTGCCGAAAGACCACATCTTGCTTCTGGCCCTAGTTGGTGCTGTGCGGGTAGACTTTTGTGAAGCTCTCTCGAAGGAGGGATGACTTGGGTTGATGCGATGGGGATGCAAATTGCTGAACGGCTCTGATTCCCCGGATTTCATTTTCGCACTAGTCCACTATTGGTCTAGTCTATTGTCTAGCTCGCGGAGTGGTTCATGTGGGTCTCACTCTGTATCTTAGTACATACAGACTTACTTCTTAGGAAGTTCTCGATCATTTACGAATCTCATTAATTATTTTTAGCCTAGATTGATTGTACACTACCTTAACATACTCGTATATCGTTTCCCGCTCGTCTTGTCGGCAACACGCCCTATCTCAATTGAGAATCCCGAGCTACCTAAGTATCCATTGAAGACAACCGCATGCTTACATGCAGTCTACCAGAATCACCGGTTAACTTAGATCCGTACTCATCTAGGAGGGAATAACTAACCTGATCAGAACGGATAAAAAGAAAACAAATCATATTCGCAAATAGGCGTCTAGGGCGTCTATTCGATAGGCGACGAGCTTGATGTTGATGGCGTCGAATCCTCTAGTGTGTATCGCCCGACGACGTCCGCTCGTCGTGGCGCGTGGAGGGGGATTCTCCTCCAAGATGACGTCCTCGAATCCAATATGAATTGTTGTAGCCACTCGTCGCTGCATAGGCTGCGTTCCCACTCTTGCCAGGTATGTTCATATGCTGGGAGGAGTAGCCAAAGGATGCGCACCGAGAGCCGTAGCACTGGTAGAAGACTCTCCAGCTTGAACAGCAACCAGTATTCCCCCGGAGGCGTGGTGCGCTCGGCATACTCGGGGTACACTTCACTCCAGTGAACTGGGTGTCTTTCCTCAAAATCTTTGCTCTTTTCCATAATCCTGAGTGCCTTTGTGATATACGTCAAGGAACCCTGAAGATGCCAGACTGACCCTCGTTGTGGCTGGTTTTCCGTGACGGCACGGTGCGCGTGGTATGCCGCGGATGTGAATCGCCTATATGCTATTTTGCGTTCGGGATGAAGCCGGGATTTTTCAACTTCGATGTTGAGACGTGTGTAGAACTCTTCAACTTGGTCTAGTGACGGTATCCCGAGCAGCGGGAACAGGATAGGATCTTCACCACCAAGCTGGCCATGGTCCCGGTACATATCACCGACAGACTCTCCTCCGCGTAGCCGCCTATTGGCATAGGCTAACACGAGGGAGAATTCAGTCAAATGACTCATTCTTGGAGGACTGCGTAGGTGTACCAGCCTTTTTCGAATCGTCCTCGATTAGTCTATTTTAACAGTTCTTACAACCCAACACATAGGCCAAATTGCCGGTAGCAGAAGGGGGCAAACCTTCAAAGTAGTGTGTTATATTCTGCATGAACTCTTTTGGAGAGGACGAATATGGTCTTAGTTCATCCACATCTCCAAGCGGGGTTTGCGTGACAATTGAATATAGTACTCATATTACAAGAGGCAGAGATTATATATAGATGTGTGCAGCAAAGCAAGCGAGCGATGGCTCTTTTCGCAATATTATACTGTATCTACACAGTTAGGATGCCCGAAGGCCCTTTTCTTACTAAGGTGACCCCTGCTTAGTGCCATTGCTACATCGACGTGATCAGGGGTTATACAAAACACGCGATCTTGCATAGATAGATACAATGTTGACAGATCGAACACGTTGCGTTGACAGGACCGGTACATGACTAGTGCATGCCTGGTAGTTCCCTTAAGTGCAGATGTATTGCGTACTGTGTTAATAATAGGTGGAGAACCAACGTTGGCGAATCATTGCCAAATTTCTTTTGGGACCAGATTAGTAAACAACTTCAACATCACCATACCTACTTCTTCACCTGCCAAATGTTTCATAACTTCCTTGGCAATTAACAACGAATTGCAAACCACGGCACGCTTGGACAAGATAAGTAAGACAATGGGCAATAAGAACAAATCTGTTGCAAAACAGTCGTTGAACAAGAGATCTGATCACACAAGCCACCACGCGGATGCACATGCTCCTGCAACGAGCTGGCCACCATTCCGGCCTAGCCTGCCAGTCACTCAGCTCACCTTCGAGGCGCCCATCCCCACACTAGGAGATCAGATTCTCGTACTTAGAAATTTCTGGCCCAAGAGCCTGTGTCGGGAATATCTCACGTTTCTGGCTGGGCTGCCCTTGACGACAACCCCTGGCCGTCCGAAGCGGGGTGAAGCAACCCGAGTTAACGATCGCTTCCAGACGAATGATGCTCGGTTTTCTCAGAGACTATGGCTTGAGACAGGGCTGAAAAACGCAGTGCTAGAACCCTCTGTTAAGCACTTATGGTAACGGGGCTCTCGTCAATCTACTCGACTACAGGTCGGTCAACTGCTGACGCAGATGAGCAGGGGCGGTGAGGTCGTAGGACTTAATCCGAACGTCAGAGTTTATCGGTATTCCAAAAATCAGTTTTTTGACTGTCACTGTAGGTGAAGTATCTCTCATATTCTTTGACACTATTCGACATTGAGTGACTTCCCTCTCCATCCTCTTCTTTGCCCCTATCGGGCTACCTAGGCCATTCATCATATTTTCAATTTTCCGGCGGCATATGCAGTAACGAGATCAGCATATTGTCCTACCTAACCCCGCTACTACGGCGTGCATTCTTTAGCCCTTACAGTTCTTGGTGGCTTGTGCATGCATATTCTCTAGGCTTTAGCGTCCTGTGTAGTAACGATTCACCCCGCGTCGCAGCCGTATGGCTGTGGCGTTGAGCTGATCTAGCTGCCTGTTTTCAATAATATGTGCCGTGTGCTGTGATATTAACCATGAGCTGCTTGCTAGATGACGATTACAACCTAGTCGATGTTCCATCCGATGACGGATCCGAAAGCATTCGGGCCAAAACGACTTGGACGGCATTACTGTACTTGACCTCGGCGGCTGATGGAATGCTAGGAGGGGAAACTGTGTTTTACCCCAATGATCGTAAATCAGCACGAGAAGAGCTTATCGTGCCCCCGGAAACCGGCACGCTGCTTCTTCACAAACATGGCGACAACTGCTTATTGGTAAGCCTATCTGCTATTGTTCGAGAAGATCGTCATGGCACATATCTTTTAGGCGAGTTATTAACCAATCAATCTATCAGCACGAAGGTCGCGAGGTTATGGCTGGCCAAAAATGGATTATCCGTACGGATCTCTGCATACGGAGATGAATTCAAACGCAAGATACATAAGTGACGAGAACATTTTTCATGTGACCTAATACATGGCGATGGCATAAAGACCGCGTATCTCGGGTTTCTCGTCAACAAGGCTCTACCGAGCTGCTTGCATCTGTTGTAAGTGGACGAACCACATCGATGCAAAAACCTACATGCTCCTGGGTTCGCTTCCGCTCCCGTCGCACCACGCACAGGAGCGCCCAATTCTACGTTGATGATAGGGTAACAATGCATCACTTGAATAAGACTCTGGTCTTCCAACCTAACAATACTGCATTGCTAGCGTGTCTGCTGCATGCTTACACGGCGAGGCATCTCTCCATCCTTGGATTTGCTTACTCTCACCTGAGACTATTGCATATGATGAAGTGGTTATTGATCGTCTTTGCGGGTGGGTTGTTATCGGCAATTCGAGAAGAATTATCTTCTACCCGAAATTAAATCGTCGAGAAGCACGTGTTCCATCCCTTAATCCTTAACTGTCACCCTGAACAACGGAAAATTTTCGTGACTATGTAGAATGATGTCGACGCTTCTGCAATAGGGCAACCGGTAAACCAGTCCCGCTATATAACGCACACCGACGCCTGCAGCTAGAACTTCACATCCGTTTTCCATGATGAATGGAAACAGGCAAGGAATATTCTACGATTTTCCCGGCGCTAACAGGGATACTCACAGGTTTAATCAATGAGGCTGTTTGTGAGATTATCTAAACTTTGCCGCTTTTCTAAAGTTACCCATAATAGTTAGGAGAACTGAAGCGAGACGAATCAAACCTTAGAAATCTCTATTCGTCTTAAATCATGAGCGGCACAAGATGTTTCTGAACAAGTGACTCCCTTGCCAATACTATCCCTGATATGCTGTCATCCACATTCCAGAACAACCGACGGCCTCCACAAAGCTGTCAGACATTTCAGTTTCAACAGTCGCTACCAACTGAAACATCAACTGGGGTATTCCCCGAGATACAACTTCAAGTTACAGGTGCCAGATATAGAAGTACTGCCCCCACACTACCTCGACTACGGTGGTAAAATAACCGCGTCATGCAGACGGTGAATATGCACAACCAGGAAACGACGTCAGTAACCGAGCCCCGGCAAATCGCAAAGCCAATGCGGCCCAACGTAACACAATACAATCTACTATCTAACACTTCTGCAATTTTCCGTTGCCCAGTGCATTTCACAATAAGGCGTCGTGACAAACCCCGGACTATATGCAGATATCGACATAAGTATATCGCAGACTGCCAGGTAGATGAGGCATAAGGTAGCTCTGAACTCTACTAACGCCCGCCGTATCCATAAGACTCTATACTTTGCTCTATGATAGATACGTAAGCTCTGTATGATAATATGATAGACGCCGCCAGCATACTTGATAGATATCTTCGAACGAACGGCCAGCGATACGCCACGCCGATATCAGGACAACTGGCATTGCCAAGGCATACACAGGTAGTAACACAGGATGGGTAATCTAGGTTACACTCTTCAAATACTTGAACTCATTGACAACTTGGCGTTCTGGCCCAGATGACTGGGTGCTTTGCGATCATTTGATCCCGTTACATTATCGCGGAGAAGTTGGACAGCTCTGAGTAGATAGGAAACTGGGATGATCCATAGTTGTCTCAAACGAAGATGGTGTCTAGGAAGTGTTGTTCAAAGACAAGCCGAGCCGTTGGTTGTGAGGGAGGCAGAATGCCAACGAGCACTACCACTCTTCGAGCTCTACGAGGCAACTCCTGCCGGAGTGGTCGCAATTTCTTGACGTCATGCCCGCATTAATGGGCCAGTTCACGTATGCGTTCGTCTCGGGACTCACGATGATGATCTTATCTCCCGACTTGATGTTTACGTGGAAGGGACGAAATTGCCCCGACGCGGTTAGCCACAAGGGTTTTCCTAGAAATTGCTGTCGAGAACTCTAGCCTGTCAGGAAAATTCCGAAAACTTGGGTTCCATCTAGATATATCTACGGCCATTAAAGAAGTACGTGCTCTAAGACATGTCATGACGGGCCGTCCACTTAAACGAGAGCACCTGAGCAAACATGTCAGACACTAAGAAAGGGAAGTACTTCCGGTTGACTCAAGTAAGTCGTGATGTAGAATTTCCGAATAGCCGCGTTCTAAAAGCCACGTGAAGCTTCTGTCGGTCTCCGAAAGCGCAAGCCATAGCCGTGAATCCCACCTGGTGGCGGCGCACTCGGGCCGCGCTTTCTCGGAGTCCAAGGAAATTTGTCATTAGGTAGACACTATTGAATGCATAGATGACGACTGGAAGTCGCGAGTCGCATTGCATATAAGAGCAGCACTGGATGGATGGAATGTGCTGTACATCTCCCGCTGCAGATGGCGTACCCTCGTGCATGAGGCTGGCTGCATGGTCCTTTTCTGTGTAGGTACACGCCCCGTGACCGATTTCGTTGAATACGCCTTGCTTTTCGACTATGTAGGTAATTCACAGATGGTAGGGTCGAGTGGAATAATCGCTCAACTCTTTTTGAGAATCGGGCTATTGAAACTGTGGAGAGATCAACTGTAGTTGTTTTCTGGTGAACTATAGGCATGTATTTAGCCTAATTATTGGATTAGTGCTCTGCCTGTCTGCCTGCGGTAACACAATTGTTCAATTAAGACGACTGTACTGCTGTCGAAAATTCGGGTGTCGCACCACGGGGTGGCGTGGGACGCTGACCTCATACTCCATTCATTTAGATATCTTTAGATAGGAGACTATTAATAATAAAATCTCAGCATTATAAATATTATTCAGAATTTGTTTAGCACCTAGGGGATGCTGCTCGGACGGTCAAGCATGAGTAGGACCGCATCTATCACACGTCAGGTCGCGCTTCCCTACAGCCTCTTAATAAGAACACGTATTTGGTAGGTAGGACATGAAGATGTCAAAATTTAGAGAAACGTAGTCAGTCGAGATATTGACAAGACGCCAATTAAAGAACAGACCTTCGATGTCCAAGCAACATAATCAGGAAGGATTTTAATGCAGATGGCATCCTTATCCTAAGAATAGCTGCTAAGTTTTAAAAAGGATCACTGCCTCTGTGCGTTGCATGATCAAAGGCGTTATTACAGGGATTACTTCTGTTGAAAAGTCAAAGTTCCAGGAGATGGCCAGCGTGTCGCTCTAAAATTCAGTAAGTGTCTAACTTTAGCCAAATAGTGGGCATATCTCCAGTAACGCATCAAGTTATAAGGCACCGAGAAAGTTTTCCACTAGGTAATAGCACACAGTCTAGTCATTTAGATCTCTTCGTTCGAAATCGAACAGTGAGGTAGGTATAAGCTGAGGCCTGGTGCTTAATTGTTGGTATTTTGCGTAAGAATCTAGCTAGAATCTATATTTTCGGACTTACTGTCTTTATAATCGATACGATCGAAGTGTCACCGAAGTTATTGGAATCAATTCCACAGTTTGTCTTTGTTATAACTAGGCAGGGTCAAGTCCAATACGTTTCAGAGAAGGAGTTCAGCGAAGCCCTATCACAATCTTTAAGCATCGAATGCTAGAATGTCGACGATCTTCATAGAAAAGCGTCAGAGCAATGTACTTGATTGCCACGTCTATATAACAGCAGACGCTTACCTGAAAATATAATAAACACAAGGACTCGCAGACTAGCATCGCAAGAAAGTTTTATCACAACAGAATCGCAAGACTACAAATATCGCTAAACAATGGACATTGTCTATGATAAAAACAAGCCCAAGAACGGTTATGAACAGAGACTTATTAAGCAAAGCTGGAAATGGGTGAACATCAACACTATCAACCCTACCCAGTTTAGCCATAATGCAGCAGTAATTGATCACAACGGTCGACCGGATCGTCTCAACCGACACTCCCACCACGGTGAAAGCACACATTGTGTCATCTCTGGTGACCTTCGCATCCTGAGAATTAACAAACCACGCTTGCTTTACGAGATATCAGATGAGAAGAATGCGAAAAGGCAGGATCACATGCCGAAAAAAATACTGTACAACGCGACTTCGAAGCGCGGATGCACGTTCGTCGAGGGACACAAGTGCCTGAGTCCAGAATCAGCTGAGCGCTTTATCTCCCGCGGCACTTTGAAGGTGATCGATAAGAGGGCACGCAGATATTTCCCCACAGATAATCAGCTTGGAATGTGGCTACGGCAGGTCAAATTCAACCCCAATGGCAAGGCTTTTCCGAACCTATCGAGGGGCGAGATGCCAATATTGGACGATACAGGGGCGAGACCACCATTGCCGGACGATGTTTATGCTGATCTCTCGCTATGGTTTGAAAATGAGTGGCAGGGATCGAAGCCATTGAGAAGTGACGACGACCAAACTGGTAGTTGGTTCTTGTGGAGCATCGTAATCCTCATATTGTGCGTTAGGATTGCTTGCCGGTTTTGAATGGGAAGATATAAGCCAGGAATTATTTGTGACCGAATAAGTTCATTCTCTGACGACCATAAATCTCAGATTCGCCCCGCCAAAACAGGTATCAATTCGATTTTCGCAAGGCTTAGACAACAATGTTACATTGGATCATTTGTTGAGCATCATGAAAGATGGCTTCGTTACCAACTATGAAAACGTTGGATTCAGGAACAGAGGGAGCTGAAGACAGTTAGATAATAAAGTTCATATCGAATTCATCCTTAGCTACCCCGATATTACTCCCTGAAGCTCATTTAAGGTTAAATCTGATACACTCCCAAGAGCCGATTTAGACTACTAGAATTGGTACGCCATATTTTTCAATTACTACTCCTGATATTTCCAGCATTGACAGCTAGTTGTTATTCAAGTTTAGCTGTGAGTCTCTCATGTGTGAGCGCACATTTGGTGTGGTACAAGGAAGCGTCCTCATTGCTACTAAACTACCCATCAAAAGCTTTCGCCGCGAAGTCATATATCAAGCCCCTGGCTTCAATATAGGATAGAATAAGCTTCGAAAGCTAATCAGAAACTGCCACTGCTAGATAAAAGCAAAAAACTTATAGTAAAACAAATAATAAATGAACAGGTTAAAGGTGGCAGGGTAGGGGAAGGCTGGCGGGATAAGATTGGGCACCTGGTACATGCTGCAACCATCTGCAGTTATTGTATGCGCACGGTAGCATCTACAGCACCTTTCAGTTGACTAATGGTGGTGTAAGCATTTCCCCGCTTTAGCTTTTATCTAATGGTGTGAGGCGACACTGTTTTACAACCGGTAGGGTGATATTGTATGCAGCTACCAGTATACGGTACGAATGACACACTTGATCATATGAACTAAGATAAATTTCTCATTCCCCTGCTTTCCTAGGAATGCTTCGCATGACTGCTCGGAAAGGGCTCATAAATTTGACCCTATATACGCTCAAGGCTGAACCTTCCTGCGTGATGCCGGTGCTAATGATTTCCTTTAGAAGCACCTGTTAATCGTTTTCGCTGAATAACTTTCTGCTTTTCTTAAATAAAACCTTCCAGGAGACTGATAATTGTTAAAAAATAAAAAAGACTACGAATGTGACACACGAGAGAAAAGCGTAGAGCCGCATCACACAAGAGTTTGGCTGCAAGGCCAAAGACATCCGTTCTTATGAAATATCCCTAATATTGAAGCTCTACTGATAGGACTGGGCGGATCCGGCCAGTTCTAGCCAGAGTTGCAATATCCCTCTCATCGCTTAATGTCTAGATTGTCTTTTTAACTTCTTCCCAAGTTCCTGTGCACCTGTTCACTAAAGCGAATATATATGACGTACAAGTTTGTAGGAAGCTTCTTTCATCACCAACCAAATTCTACGTCGCCTTTTCTCCCTTTTAGGCATTTCCTCTCTCCAACGTAGTTATTCCCTTACCTGTAAGCGAAGCATCGTAAACCAACCATTTTGAGTAGGCTGCAGATAAGTGACCTCGAGTACCCTTGTCAGCTAACCTATGTGATTCCCACCGTGGCAAACTTTGAACTATAAGAGGGATATGTCCCGCCCCGTAGTGACTCTCTAGATATTACAACCTAGCTTAATCTTTCTAATGAGTTTCTGGTAGAAAACGTATACTTATAGTAGGTGCTGGGGCATATTATACAATGAGTATCGATTAGGTATATCACTGGCACCCGAACCCCTCTCCCCGTGGTCGTCAACCGCCAAGTCGAAACACATGGGCAAGTATGACCACAGCCGCATAGAGAGCCGTGGTAAGCCATCCATTCCAGATGATTCCCTTTTATATCGAGGAGGATTTAGGATTGATTTATGTCTGATTCTTTAATATCTCATCGCTGCCTATTGTTAGTTCGTCGCCGAACCGAGCCGAAACTTGTGCTTGCTGTGAAAAGAGGAAACCTTTCTGAGCTCGAACGAATCATCCAACATGTCGGACATGTCAGAGATGTCAGCGAGAGCGGACTCGATGGCATGTGTGCACTACACTGGGCTGCTAAATTGGGTCAATTAGAGATGCTAAAGCTACTGATCCCTAAAACACATCTAGATGTAACCGACTACAAGGGCCGAACTGCGCTTTTCTATGCTATTGAGAACGATGTTAAGGGACCAGAGGCTATTGATTTACTTCTGGAGGGCTGCGCCAACGCAGCTCACCATGATCAACAGGGTAAAACTGCCCTGAGGTTAGCCGCAGAGATGGGAAAATTCGATGCTCTAAGGAAGCTTGTGGGATCAGATCAAAAAAGTCTTCTTGAAGCTGTCGATGCTTGCGAAGAGAGCCATGAAGCTGAGAACACAACAGTCAAAGCAGTGAAGGCTTTACTTGATTGCGGTGGGAATATCACTCTGCGGACAGAGCGCGGCGATAGCACTGCCCTACACATTGCCGCTAAAAATGGTTGTATGGCTGTGGTTGATCTCCTCAAACCATTTCGACAATTAATTGAAACGAGGGATAGTGCAGGACGCACTCCACTGCATATCGCGGCTCAAAACGGCAGAGAAAATGTCGCCAAGGTTCTCTTGGAACAACATTCAGCTAAAATCGAAGCAAAGGCAGATCGGAACTGGACTGCCCTCCATTTTGCTGCACGTCAAGGAAACATAAAGTTAGCCTCCTTACTCATAGAAAGAGGCGCAGATGTTACGGCTGAGACCGCCACACGGTACACACCTGTGTATCTTGCCTGTTTCTCTGAGCACGACGAACTGGCGACAATGTTCCTCGACTATATGTCCAAGGAACAGGTCTTAGCAGTACGCAATTACGACGAAGAACATTTGCTTTGGGTTGCAGTGAGTTTTAATTGCTTCGAAGTGGTCAAGAGATTAGTACAATACGCAAGAGAAGACGACATATTCCGCAAGTTATTATCCGAAAGAAGATACGGCTGGACTCTTGTACTGAATGCCCTTGCTTTAAACGAACCCAATATTGCCAGATTTTTGATTGAAAATGGAGCCTCGACTGAAGGCACTGACGTGGACGGAAACACGGTTCTACACCTGGCGAGCCGTCACGGGATGACGGAACTATTATCCGGCCTTTTGAATGGCGGTTCCGAAGCCAATAAACTTTTGACACTTAAAAACCACCAAGGAATGACTCCCTTGGATTGCGCTGCGACTGGCCACAACACAGATGTCTTAAGCTTACTCCTGAAACGCGACAATCCGGAAAGAGTGGCCGGAGAAAAAACCAACGGTTGGAAGGCACTCCACTGGGCTGCGTGGTACGAGAGACTGGATCTCATCAGGCTGCTCATTGCTCACGGTGCCGATTTGTCGGCTACGGACGATGAAAATCGGACGCCATTAAGTGTTGCTCAAGCGCGGGAAACTATTTCTGTGGAAATCTTGGAGTGGTTAACTTTAGCTGACGTCCACAATGAGTTTACGTCGCGTCCTACCTTGGAACGACCGGTTCCAGAGCCCGAAGCGGAAGACCTGTGCAAACGCTATCGCGTGCACCTGATGGATTTTTATCCTCAATCACTGATGGAGAAATCCAAATTTACCGTGTACAACGTTATTTACGAATACGGGCCGAACTCACTAATGAGAATAGTAGCCGATGCTCGAGGTATTCGCGAAAATCTCATATTTAGATGGATTCATCTACCTATGAACAATGTACGATTCTCTACCCCATATCTATTGTTTACTATACTAATAGGTATTCCCAGAAAATATGGATTAAGGTCTGAATGCATAAGTTAGTTCGGAAGTGGAACTAACATTGAGCAGGATCTCCTGCAGTCTATGTACTTTGACCAGCAAGAACGAGCAATGAAAAACGGCCACAAGAATACACCGTCTGGGATCAGGCGCATACCGCTGCATTTTGAGCCTACCCCTGACATTGATGGGTCATCACACAGTAATAGTGATGCAGACAGTGATGTATATACGAATGAGATGGGCACCCGGAAGGTCACTGATAGGAAGAAAAAGGAAGAAGAAGTATCATATCATTTCTTACGAACGTACATTGACAACAGCCTCACACAGAATGTTGGCGGGCCACGATTACCATTCCTAGAATCACACGCCGTGGTATGAGGGGCTTGTTAAGTTCCTTTCGGTTGTATCAATAAACTAATGCGACCTAGTTGACTACCATCGGAACATCAGCTCGAGGAGTCGGGGCTACACTTTCGGTATGCGGCAAGTTTCACTCACAATTTAACGGAATCATTGACTTTATCAGATACCATATTTTTCTTTTAGAAAGATTTCTGATGTCAACCTTCAAAGGCAAACGTCTCACCAGGGTCTCTTTCAAGAATCGGAACATACTGAAGGGGTAGGAACTGAAAAGAAAGCAGAGTCAGAAAGACGGGCTTTTGAAGTTTTTGACGATTGCTCTTTGCAATTATCTTTAACTCTTGACGAATTTTATTACAACTTGCTACCAAGTACTGAGGCTCGAAACCGAGATCAGGTGCTACTACGCTACCAAGATCGAGGGGCCCATACACAAAAGCATCGAAATCGCCTCATTTGCATGGTGGATCATTTATGGCTTTCAATTGCCAGCGATAGTACGGTGTCTGCCTATTTCGGCTTCCGTCGCGGGACTAATGGTGTGATAGAAACGGTCGTGACATCTTGTTCTGAAGAAAGCAACGGCGAGTCTACAACAATACAGGATGCTATTAGAAACCGTTGTAATCTCGATAGAGGCAAAGGACCACGAGTTTCGTTTGCTCTTGGCATGATTCCGTTGGCCATAGCGGTTTGCTGCAAGCAGACTATCGACCTGAAACTCGAGACAGGAACAGGAAAAGAGAACATTCTACAAGTCTTCCGCTCAGAAATAGCAAAAGTGGTGAGTATTTTAGTATAGTATATGATAAAAGCTAAAGAGCTACAGGTAAACCGCGAAGTCGAACTTTTTGACCGATTCAAGGCATGTGTTGACGAAGCCAGCCACTTGCTGCTTAACGACCAAATGTCCCGCAATGGTAGCTTATCAGAAGAGATTGAGCTTCTTAAGGAAGTGAAAGACATTTTAGATGAGCTCAACATCATCTATACCGTCACTAGTCAACAAGAATACATCTTAGATACGGCCTTTGATTCTTTAGACGGTTTCGACGATCAGTCGGAGATCGCCGCATTGCTTGATTACTACAGAACATTTAGCAATATATACCACATAAGGAAAGAAGTAAACAAGCTAATCTACGACGCTAAACAGATTCAAAAGAATGTAAGTCGTCATCCTAGTACCTAGACATCTCACTAAGGGTTGAACCCGTAGATCAATCATCTGTTGGACCTGCGACAGAAGGACGCAAATTTGTCCGAGGCTATCTGGGCCCGTAATTCTGCAGAAAATACAGCCAGGCAAGGCAGAACAATTCTGGTCTTCACAGTTGTTACAATCATATTTGTAAGTTCACCCTAGCTTGAGAAATAGTGCTACTGTTAAAATCTGACACGATAAATAGCTACCAATCACCTTCCTGAGTTCTCTATTTGCGCTCAACATTACAAGCTTTCCACATGATAAAGATGGGTCGCTGTCATATAGCCCGCAATGGGCATATAGCAGGCTCTGTAAGCCGATGTCTCTTATTTATAACCCTAAGAAAACTACTTAACAGTTTTTAATGAGCACCAGTTGGCATTACGGTCGCAGTGTCGGTCCCATTGATTGTTCTCGCCTTCTTCATGGGCCAGATTAGCGACTTCATTTTAGAGTCACTGAGTATGAAAAGACATAAGCATAGAAACCGAGAGATCCCTGATAAAAAGGCGGATGTCGTGACGAAGGCGGCCTTAGGGAGCACAGATCAGGATGAGGCGACTAAAGTAACTTGGCGAGAACGGATTCTAAGGAGGAGGCGGACGGGTCGTCTCATCAAGGAAGACGTGGTTGGTGTCTGAAGGCATTGCCGACTGGCTCCTCAAAGGCTTTTCTCGACGACGTTTTGAGCGTACGTCTCATTGTGAAGATATCTAATCTTGAGTCTAACTTCGACGAGCGCATCGTGTCTACGTTATGGAAAGAAATTGTCACCCCTTTTAGCCCGGAGAGGAATTTTTGAGTCAGGAGCAAGACAACCAGGATCTATGAGAAAAGCTGTCTTGAGGACGAGTGTGCTATTATTAGGGATAGAGAAGCGGGGATGAAATTTATGAAATATGTTTCGCGCGGATCATGAGCAATGATGGAAAATGCGCCAGGAGTTCTGAAATATTGGTGAATTCTCTTTTAGAAAGGCGGGGAGGTTTGGGGTCTGAGGAGTTGAGCATGAATTTCGCTAAATATGATGACGAGGAGGAGTTCAAACACCGCGTTTTGATTAACAAAAAGGTAATTCAAAGCGGAGGTAATAGAAGGGTGCGGTACAAACAACGATAATGACTTTTATTAATTACCCCCAGAGCGTTGTGTTCTCCGTGCCCTATGGTCTAGTCTGTCACAACCAATTCGGCGACGCTTCGCTCATTTGTCACATGCAATTCTACATTAAACAGTTTATTGATCAATGTAGCATGACGACTGCTAGCCTTCGCACGAAAGAATCAAGGAACCGCCCATGGAGGACCGGTGTTAAGACGAGACCTTCGGTGCTACAATGGCCCTGCCGCACCTCGTCTACGAAATCCAAACTCTCCTAGAGCATACGATCTACTTAGACGAGATCGAGGCATCTGACATCGATACCACGTTGTTGCAAGATATCCAACTCAATCTTGAAAGCACTATTTAGATTTTCTTGCAGATCTGTGCGAAATTCGGTGAGATCTATCGGTAGTTCTTTTAGTCGCGGGTCCTCGGGGGATGATTCTCTAGTCTCGTGATCAAGATAACAAGGATGCCATCGTTCCGAGGTCTCCTTCGAGACGTAAGCGACTCGAGTATGTTTCGGCAGAGGTCCAAGAAGGGCCTCGCCCATCGAAAGTCCTTCCACGAAACACTCACCCACCACGAGAAACTCTCCGCTTTCTAGAGGCCGTAGCAGCATAGGCGCATCGCAGCCCAGGAGAACACACATTTTGTCCCCTACCTGGGCTGACGGCGGCGCAATGCCGACATATCCGCCTGCACAGTTAACGAACTGTTTGTTGCTAATGTTCGAGCGCATCTGGATGAGGAACTGTCGACCGGGATTCACTATGTCAAAAAATGTCACGTCATATTCTGAGTTGCATATCATCCGCTCTACAGCTTGTATTGCTGTAGCTAAGTCCAGTCCTCTGTCCGAGGATGGCCTGAAATTATCTTCAACTGCATCGCAAACAAGTGTTCTGGCGAGAGCTTCTACCATGCTGATACCGGTGCAATATTTTGTATCAATCCGTGTCGTGGGTAGGAGTTTTCGAGCTTCTTCATAGACACCTTGCCACATCCTTTCGTAAAAATCGGGAATAGGTCGACAATCTTCGACAACTGTCGCTACTACGCCGGCTACTCTTAAAGTCCCGTTGTCCAGAAAGCTGTACTGAGCCTCTATTGAAGAAGAGGCAAGAAGTGGATTGTTTCTCAAGGAGATCGTGGTTTTTCTTGTCCACGTAGGAATCCAGCTTGGACTGGGATCTCCAGCCGCCAGTTCGCAGTCACGAAGGATGCTAAGATTGCTGGTCCGTGATATCATATTCTCGACTATCTCTTGGTAAAGTTGCGTGCAGGGCTTGGTGTAGTCCGGTCGGGGACATATCTCTCTCTCCGTCTCCCTCAACATAGACCGGAGGGCGTAGATCCGGTCGCGTGGATCGCGACAGAGGCAATTGCCCAAAATGTCCCGAAAGTCAACGAATGAAATAGGGGAAAAATGAAAAATGAAACCTTGTAGCTGCCACATCCTACCGATGCATTGGTCGCCAAGTTCTGAGTCGGAATGGAGCTTAAAGTGTATACATCGAAGAGCGAGATAGAATGCGGACCACAGCACTTCGTGCGGTCCGCATTTGACAACCGCTTCAGGGTTGGCTAGATATATCTCCTGCCTGATCCATAGGCGGTCAAACCATGGCCGGCAGATCAAGTGATAGACCGATCGTAGGTCCCGGTCAGTGAAAGGAAGCTTCACCTGCTGATCAGAGATGTCGGGGTCTGAACAATCTTCTGAAGGAATCATTTGTTGTGTCTCGTCCAAAGTGACTTGGGACCCGATGTAGTGCATCCACTTCATGGCGTTACTACTGTCGTCCTCTTCAGGGCCTAGCCAGGCAATGACTCGGGATGCTAGTCGATAGATCTCGCCCATGCGCTCGACCTGCAGACTCCTTTCATTGTTGTTGGTCTGGTCAATACAAATCGCATCAACCCAAATGTCACGGGGTTGGTCGACTATTCGCAAACTTCGTAGGGCGACGGCTAAGTTTCTTGTTACATGAAGCGTCACATTGGCTTGGTTGGCGATCTGGATTGGCTGCTTGTCATCCTCGGAGCCCCAGACGTATGAAAGAGCTTCATAGGGAGGCGGATCATCGATTAAAAACTGCCTGGCCTCTATTTTAACAACAAGATCGTCTGTGAAGTTTCCTGGGAAAATGGTTGCGAGCCTAAAGTAGCTATGGGTAGGTAAACCATGGTATTGGTATCTGGCCATGTCTTGACCTTGTAGCTAAAGAATGAGGCCGAAGTAAATCGTTTGACAGATCAAGTGAGTTGTTACGAACCACCTGGGGACCACGAGTGGACGCGGCAGGTGCCAACAAAATGAGGAGCACGGGGTTACGTAGTAGGCTTACTTAACCACCCGATTACTCGATCACTATAATTAGATAATTTAGCTATATCAAGAAAAATAAGATGTTAGATCAGGACAGGATTCGAACCTGTGTCTCCCTAGTACACATACCATAGTACAGCGTTCAGGTGTGCTGGGCCACTACACCACCTGATCTAAAGTTTCGATATGCGCCTTGACTACTTAGTATCATATAATCAGCTGATTACCCCGCTTTGACAATTGACCAAACTGACTGGTATCGTGAATACCACGAGGCTTGGAATTCGTATTTAGAACTCTTGATAACACAAGGAACCCTATGGTAGGTACATGACACCGCGAATAATGCTGAGGAGGTGGTGAGGGTTCACTTAATGGATCTGTATGTCGACCTGGCGCCACGGCATATTGGGCGAAAATTCATAACCTAGGGACTTAGATGGTGCGAAGATCCATGTGCAGATCCCTAACCGCCGATAGATGCGATCCTGTAGTTGTTCATTCCCCTCAACCGGCTTCAGGGGAGTGAGTATGATACCGATTTGCGCACGCACAAAGACGCTCTCGAGATTTCTCTGGACACTCCCTAGCCAGAGAACCTGTAGAGCATCATAGCCATATTGTTTGAGGAGTTGGCGTCCATGAATATGCTCTCGTGATAGCGTTGACTGGCTAAATCCAAGATCCTCGATGACATACTCATCGAGATATATCTTCAAGCCAATATCAGTTCGCTGATCCATTTCGTCGATAGGGATAAAGGAACATAAAGGGCCTCGTGCGATCATCACTCCTGATTCGATTACCAGTTCGCCCAGGGGCTTCGGGTCTCGATACATGCATAAGAAGTTTGGCACCCTAGACGCCTCCGTAATGCGCCAGCTCGCGCCATCTGCGGGAACTCGTGTGTGTACGAACATCTGGGACATGATAGGGCACGTATCAACTATAGCCTTCGCGAACTCATCAAGAAGCTCGGGTAGTTGGGGGTTACGCGCAGGGTTTAGCGACTTGCCCACCCGAATATTGTAAACTTGCATAATGGCATACACGCGATCGACGGTTCTCGATGTTTTACGGTATTTCGCGGTACCATACTGGACGTTTGGGTTGTCGCTGAAAGTATAATAGAACCCGGCTTCGAGAATTCTCTGCTTGATGTCGTGTATCTGGGTGTCCATCTGTAGTTGCTCTTCGGATATCGGTTGATTACGTCTCTTGGATTCTTTGATGGAGTCAGCAAGGAATTCAAGATCCCTAAACATGTTCTGGCAGTGATTAATGAACATTGTCATGTACATATACTGATTGGGAAACCATTCAATTGGCTTTGCTTCCTTTGCGAGAACCAGGGCGTCGTTCCGCAGCACGACTTCCTGAAGTGTCCACAACGAAGAAAACCAGGGTTCATTGAAGACGGTGTTACACTCCTTGAGCAGAGAGCTGATGATATCCTGGATCGGTAGTGCGGTCGGGTCATTATCGACATGTTTCCTCAGTTGGATACCATGATCTTGGATGCTGGCTATCGCTGGAACCAGGACACTGAAACTTAGCTCGGAAAGCCAGACAAATACCCTATGGGCATTCTTGAAGATGCTGGCCTGGCGACCAACCTCTTCGGCGTTTTCTGCCTCGTCTTCTTGATGGATGCAAGCAATGTCGATCCACGCCCACTTGATGCCGTCACTCGCAAGGAAAGCGACAACGCTCTTGAACTGGTCAACAGTGAAATGCTCCTTCTTTATAGGCGGAATCTTCCAGTGTGTGTTTTGAACCGGAAGTGCCAGGTTTCCAGCTACATCTTCGGCTCTGAAGCGACCCCAAGTGTAGGTCAGGATGTTGTACTTTGGTCTTACTTCATCTTGGGTACCGGGAGCTCGATAAACGCCATGCTCATCTCTCGCGACGGATGTCATTGACGGAATATGTAGGAGGCGTTGGGGCCAATGGTCAGCCTTGATATACCACTTCCTGGGGAACCATCCTTCGGTGAACGGTTGGTTCTACAGTAGCATAAGCTATCGAAACTGACAACCGAAGCAGTGGGTTTAATACCATCCTGGCCGGACTAGTGAGCATATATCAAATAGGAGGCTTTTCAAGAAGGAAAAGTAAGGCGCTGAGCACTCGAAGTTCGGCACTTGCCGAAAGGCTTGATGTATTGCTCTTCTCTCTCTATGCGAATGATGGGCTACTATAGGGGCGTTTTGAGTTGAATGGTGGTGGAAATGATCGTTGAGAAAAGAGGAAAATGAACTACAATACTTGTGGTAAGCGCTGCGGTCATAATTAAGGGGTAACGATCCGATTGGCTGCTACGGTGGTTATGTGACCAGAATAGGATGTTGGAGCCACTGCCCTATCGCTTATCTTATGAGATTCCGTAGTATCGCATGAAATTAATTCAGGTCTTACGCAGTAAGTTAAAACATACTCTGGTGTTAAAATATGGCTTCACAGGCAATCTGAGTATATGACCCAATGTTCTTCTTAATTGTGTTAAACTTAAATCAAGAATATATCAGTGTATAGAGCTTTCAATGTAGCTATTGCCAGTAACGCTTAAAATTAAATTGTGTGGTTGTAATGACTGTCAGCTGGCTGAGTATCATTGTCATGTAAGCTGACAGACCAGACATGCCATGCCACCTCTCGTCTGAAGGCTCGTCGCATGATTCGTATATAAAGAAATGCATGACCCGAACAATGCAGCTGATGCTGCAATATCATTATCGCCAAGGTCTCTGTTCATTTACTGAACTGTGGAGCCATTTGCTGATCGGGGGTGCCGGTTTCAGTAGGTCTTAATGCGTACAACCCAAATACCTAAGGAGTTAGCACCTAAAATTAGGCCTCCCGCGGAACCTCCGTTTCATCGCCACAGTTCTCCGTAAAGCTCTCCATTCCTTCACTAGACTCCAGCTCCTCTTTGAGGGAGCTTGTTTCAGTGTTTAAGCTCTGTTCCCTATATCTCTAGCGGATAGGTCTGGTAGTGATGACCATGTCCTCAAGTTGCCGAATTTCGACAGCTAGGAATTCTAATATAGGTCTCAATCGTTATGCCAGATGAGTGCGCCAAAAATGCCAGCATCGGCGGGGGGAGATGAGGGTGCCCCCCAATATCAATATCAGCGTCTATCATCACCATCCGAATTTCGCGTATTGGAACTATTTCCTAGTACTGCTGATGAGCCGGTCTCTTATCGCTTACACACCGCAAATTGGAAAGCTCCCCCAGCGTACGAGGCCGTGTCCTACGCATGGGGTGATGGTAGTCATAGATATCCCGTTATCTGCGACGGTCTCCAGCACATGATCTCGCTTAATCTAAGAGATGGGTTGATTGCGATGCGACTGAAAGACCGCTCTAGGATGCTATGGGTGGACTCTATTTGTATCGACCAGAGAAATACCGAGGAGCGAGGACAGCAAGTGAGCCATATGAGGTCGATATATGAGGGTGCATCAAGGGTGCTGGTCTGGTTAGGGCCTGAGGTCGAATTTCAAGGCGAGAAAGCTATTACTGCAATGAAGGAAATAACCAGCGCATGCCTCAAGAGAGAGGACAAGGACATGGACGAGACGTCTTTGAAATCGGTTGACGAATTATGGGATGTGTTGCCGACGAAACGCCTAGATGGACTCCGCTGCGATAACCCGGAAACCTGGAAGGCGTTGGCTTGGCTATTCTCACGGCCGTGGTTTAGTAGGCTTTGGGTCATCCAGGAAGTAAATTCTAATGAGGATGTCCGGTTGCTGTGCGGAGGCTTCCAAGTAAGCTGGGACGCAGCGGTAGTGACCGCATCATACATTCTACGTAATGCCACAATCCATCGGCATTGGGGGTTTCCGGAATCCAACTACTCGAACGCATACTACATGCGGCGGCGTTTTTGGCTCCAACGGGTCAGCTTGCCATCGCTGCTCAACTGGGGAAGGTCTTTCAAGGCTTCTGAACAATTGGATAGGGTTTATGCTCTCATGGGAATGCCTTCCTTTACCAAAATGCGCATCCCGTGGAAGGCAGATTATTCTAAGTCAAAGCAAATGCTTTACGAAGATGTTGCAACAAAGTGCATACGAGAAATGAAGGATCTCCGTGTTCTCACTTATAGTCAGCACTCACAGGAAGATAAGAGTTTTCCATCGTGGGTTCCACAATGGGATCGCGAAGCCCTATATGAGCCAATAAATGACTCGCTGACGAAAGTCCACTGGAATGCTTCGGGCGATAAGGGCTTACCAGCAGACACGGAAATTGCCGCGGGTGTCCTGAGAGTAAATGGTGTTGTCTTTGACGTGGTGGAAAGCGTGCGTCCACTCGGCGACGCAACATGGTCTCACCGCCAACTAGATCACCCTGCCCACCAGTTTTGGGAGCGACAAAGAAGAGAATCAAAAACTTATCCAACAGGGGAAACGAATCTGGAGGCATTTTCCTTCACGATGACAGCAGGACTGGGTCACGATCTCCGCAAAGCTTTGGAAACCCGTGAATCATTTAATGCGGATTTTGCAGCATACCTTAGCCAACTGCTGCGGCAGAGCGCGCATAATCCAACGGCTTATCGCTCAGTTATAGCTGCGGGGAAAGGGGGGAATTGGTCACATTATGACGATCTCGTTCACCGCAAATGCGGTAATCGAGCTCTGTTAGTCACCAAAAGAGGGTATCTAGGACTCGGCCCTGCTTGCCAAGTAGGAGATTACGTGTGCATATTGCGAGGCGGGGAGGTGCCGTTTATTCTACGCCCAACGAATGGACACTTTAGACTTGTTGGAGATGCTTATATACACGGAATCATGGAAGGCGAAGGGATGGTCGACCCCGAGATGTTGAAACAAAAAAGGTTCGAGATTCACTAGGTTAGCGAATTCATCAATATCTTAAGTGGATTAATAGAATATCTAAAAGCTAAAGTTGCATCTCTCCATCAGCATAGCAAATATTTTATAGAACCAATAGATACACTACCCGCACATGTGCGATACCGTACTTAACTCTATTTGCATTATGCAGTGGACGTCGGGGGTGGGCGATACGGAATGCTGGTGGTGCAAGATACATCAAAGGTTGAATGCATGGCTCTTGCGATGATCTGCTGTGACATGCGCTTTGCAGCAAGTAGTCAGTGGCTTGTGCAGGGCAGGGAATTTTCAAATTACTACTTGCTTTGACACTATAGTTCTTGATCTATCATATAAGGTTAGCAAAGAGGCACAAAATGTATCTTTATCTTCCTTTTCATCTCACTGCTTCTCTGTTTATAGAGCTTCTGGGCTTCAGTTCTTAGAAATTCAAACATTAAATGGGGGTTGCCGTCTTGCTCTTTCTCAAGCGAAATTAGAGAGACCTCAGACATGTCGAAAGCTTGAGTACCACGCAGCGATTTTGCAGGTTCCAACTCGTTGATACATTGGCCTGTTGGCTCGAATCTCAGAGCTTGTGATATACTAGAATAGAGACCAATGGTAATGCGATTCGTCAGATCTACTATGAAGAAAATACAAATCAACTTTATGAAACATGTAAAATGTTATTTCTGATTGTTTCTTGAGTTTTCGTCAAGAAATTCTCTGTCATTCACAGTCTCCTATTTCAGGCCCGAGACTACCAAGCCAAGTAATCAAAAATCGCAGCCCTGTCCGACCAAGCACCTTTAATACCAACTCGGTACAAAACGAGTCTACTCATTTCGTAATCTCTCTCATCTCTCGTCGGTCAATTCGCCTTTCTCATTACTTGGAGCTTTCGCTTCCTAGAATCTTCCCGATCAAGGGAGCAAAGCCACACATGTACTCGTCCTCAGGAGCGACATCAAAGTCGAAGCGGCAGAGCGTTTCATAGTCAAGAGGATCTGCGAATGGCAAATTGTCACTGTGAAATAGTCAGCTGAAGAGATTAGAATAGATATAGCTCAATGGCTGATTATTTCCTACCGGGACTTTTCTTTGTCCACCTGGAATTGATCCAGTGCCGCCAGGTTCTCGTGATAGCTCAAGCAGACATATTGGTGTCCCCTGCTATATTCGATGGGATCCGTTAATGAAGGGCCGCCCACGAATAAGCGACCGTCTTTCACGCATGCCAATTTCTTGAGCGACTTGACTTCGCGCACAAATGCCTCCCCTTGTTCTTTGGTCACCTCAGGTTTGAACCTGAAGAGGACTAAAGGCTCAGTACGTTAGCACACAGAGACTACAATTGATGCTATCGAGTCTACTGAAAACCGAGTAAGCAGGATTATACTGACTAACCTATGTGAACAAGAGTCATTTTCGTGTGCCTAGTTGGGGCCTATTTTGATTGTCTGATTTGGCCGTACGTTTGGGCTCTCATATGACGGTTGGAAAGGACTATATGAAGCGGCTCGCCCAGGGATGCCCAATTGATTGAAAATGTTTTGCTAGTTCCTGCTTCTCCGCCGACAGGATCGCCGGCACGTAAGCTGCGCTTGCCGACCTGGGGCCGGGCTGCGTGGTTCCGATTCCAAGACTTCCGACCGGCACTCCGACCAATCCTCCGGCCGACATTCCGACTGCTATTTTCCGAAAAGACATTGGCCCCACAAACACCATTGAACCATCAAAGGCATTCTCGTCCGACCCGATTTGGCGCTTCATTCGGCTCATGAGGAATTTGATATGGGTCTGATCACCCGATAAGGTGTTTTTCGTGGCAAGTAACAATTTCTTAGACCAAAATTCCTAGGACTATATTACGCCGATCACACTACTTAGTCTCAATCACAGTCGTCACTCCTAGCACTCAATGAAAAACCTCAAGCTGCTAGGGTACACTCGGGTTTCTGCTTGGCTTCGCAGACTTGATGACAAACTTCAGCATTAAGTCTTCGATGTATATATCGCCATCCACCGAAGTTATCCGGTGGATTTAAGTTGAGGCGAAAAAATGGCGGGTATCGCAGAAATACTCTTTTCGCCAACAACTCTCATATACATTCCCTTGCTTTATGTTGCCGGTAATGTCGTCGCCTTCTTCCTCAAGACCCTTCGTCCAGAAGCTTTCCCCCCGGGACCGCGTCCATTTCCCGGACTTGGCAACCTTCTCCAACTAAATAGAGCATTCCCTTTCCTCACTTACGGCACCTTAGCAAAGGAATATGGCAGAGATACTCCTCTTGGTATTAAGAGGGGTGCTGCCAACGTCGTCGTGTTGAATAGCGGCCGCCTAGTCAATGAGCTATTTGAAAAGCGCGGAGCAGTGTACGCCGACCGCCCTTGGTTGTTCCTGAATACCCATGTCTTCCAAAACGATCTAAGGCCCGCCCTATTCTATAACAGCTCTGCCTATCACACACGCTGGCGCAAGGAATTTAACAATAACTTCGGCCCGATGGCCATCACGAAACTCCGCCCGGTCTACGAGGCCGAGGCAGCCAGGTTCTTGGTTAAGCTGATCGAGTCCCCGACAGCGAGGAAGGAGGATTTGGAAGCCCTTATCGTATGCTGGATGATCAGCGTGCCATGCCTTGGCGTGTGTGGCAGACGCCCAGACTACATGGAGACTTATGGCTTCAGTATCGAGAAGTTCCGACAATGCAATGAAGATTACGCTGCTCTGGGTGCTCCCAGCATGAGGGACTTGATCCCATTTCTACGTCGTCTTCCATTCTTTGGAATGACTGAGTGGAAACAGAGGGCCCAATCTGTGAGGGAGGGTGTTCTCAATGTGGGCACCCAGTTTTTAAATGCCGCTAAGGAACAACGTGCAGCTCTAGATGCAGGCAAGCCGATTGCTTGGGAAAGCGTGCTGGCAAGGATGCTGAGGGAGAAGCGCGAAAAGGGCGATGAAATGTTCACGGCGACGGACATGGGTAATGCCGGTTTTCATATTGTATCGACCGCTACGAGCGCGCCACTGGCGTATTTCCAGAATATGCTCATGACCCTGGCAAAATATCCCGAAGTCCAAGAACGAGTCAGGAGAGAACTGCTTGAGGTTTCGGGAGGCGGACCGCCCAAGGCAAGCGACGTGTCTAGCTGGAAATATACGGAGGCGTTTTGGAACGAGGTATGATCTCTTCAGAGTACTGAAATATTTAAGCTGACCCACGTCAAATAGGTACACCGATGGCGCCCTGTAGCACCGCAGGCAGTCCCCCACGTACCTGCCCAAGATGATGTTTATAATGGCTATAAGATTTCAAAGGGCACGGTTGTCATCATGAACGTCTGGAACATTCACCACTCTGAGGAGGATTACGAAGAGCCCGAGAAGTTTGATCCCGAACGTTTTCTACGGCATCCGTTCGGGATGCGGCTGGACAAGGCGCATGACCCCGCTCGTATGGAGGCGTCGAGTACGCGGGTTAACTACGACTTCGGAGCCGGGCGGAGAATATGTCCAGGAATGCATCTGGCGAAACTAAACTTGCTTCTTGGGCTGGCTAAGATCGTCTGGGCTTTTGAGATTCTGCCACCTGAGGGGAAGGAGATCGATTTGAGCATAGAAACTGGCCTTGTCCAGGGAACTGCCCTACATCCCAAGGATTTCGATGTTGTTTTCAAACTAAGGGATGAAAGTTTCAAAAAAGATATCATGGAACACTATTCTCAAGCTTATGAGGTAGAGGCGAAGGTATTTGGCTGGAAAGGAGACGAATACAAGTAGTGACTAGGACAGAGTGCCAGATATGGGCTTTTGATAGAAAGAAGGCAGTTGATAAGACAATAGAGAAAAGACAGTCAAGGGAAAAATGAAATAGTCCAGTTCACTGCTAGGCCATGGCGTAAAAGACCGGCTATCTGGCCGGAAACTCATTGACTTACGAAGTCAGAGAGAATATATCAGTAAATCTAACTTTTATATGTCCTATGAGAATAGTCGGACAGCAAGTGGCCGACGCGAGTGCTGTAAGTGGCTTATAGCCTCCGTTATCCAATCAGAAAACTTGGCGGCTGTCTCTTGTCCGTCGTGAAGCTAACAACAAATATAAGCTTTAATCGGAGATGTTCGCGGCTGCCCTAATTTCTCTTGCTCTATTAAAATTCGAAATGTAGAAAACAACTACTAACAATTGCATTGTTGTAGTTAACGTTAGTTTATACTGCTGCAATGCTTTTATCGTCAAGCCGTCCAAAATCAGGTCTATTAGCTTGCTGTTCTTCTCGCTGGGAATGCTTGAGAGTAAGGATAGCTACTCTTTCGAAACAATTACTTAGCTCTAGGAAACGGCTGTTTGTTCTATAAAATGCCCGGTAGTGCCAAGCAAGCTGTCACTAAAAAGAAAGCTTTGCCGGCGAAGCTTTATTTTTAAATACGCTGTAAATCGAAGTGCTCCGCACTTCGATTTAAGTTGTAGAGGTCCTTCCTCAACCATCCCAAAGCTCTTCAGAGGCTTCAACACGCTATAGATCGCTGTTCAAAAGCTTGAGTGCGTAAGCCACGAACTCTATATTTAAAGTTGTGGTTGATTCTTTATCAGTGAACTAACCAATGGATAAGCTACAGACACTAAACTAACCAACCAGAGGGCTACAAACACTTTTAGAGTTCGAGGGGGTTCCGGATATGAACTTCTCAAGCTCTACCTTCCTAAGGTCAGGCAAAGCTTTCCAATTAAATACTCTCGGTTCGATCTAAACTTTAACTGTTAACTGCTAACTTTGTGTACCTATAATAGGGGCCCTGTAATGTCACGTGACCACGTGTACAGGTGGGGTCTACTTCTATAGCCCCGCGCGTTCTGCTACAGAACACAGATTCTCTCAACTCTTTAGCTTTGTACACAATTCAGACAGGTCTCTGATTATATCAGCCATTTCTCGGTTCCATACCGTATATTTCTTGCTGTGTGTGTATAGAGCTTCGTTGGCTACTACAGGCCCTCTGTCTGATTCCCCTTTTACGCAGCTATTAATACTCTAGATATCGGATTGCCAACGGCTCTCGATAGGGTTCTATCGTTGTATAGTCCCTCTGTTAGAGCTATTATACACAGTTGTCAACAGTAACTTATCCTAGGATTAATAAAGGGCTAGCATATGACGCTCGTTAGCATAGAGGCATCGCTATTGTTTGCAGATAAGGAAATTGGTCTATTTTGCCGGGCATGGGGGTACAAATTCTATGATTTGCTACCCCCAGATTGGCCATGGCCCCTGTTCTCATGTATCTGTTGTCAAGACAGATTCTAAAATTAATTTTAAATCTAGCGCGGTCGGGATTGCGAAGCTACCTAGAACCCTTGATGAACCTAGGGAAGATCATCGTCTTCTTTTGCTTCTCCACGCCCCGGAACAATCCCGCAAGCAACGGGTGCAATCCTGCTGCCTCAGCCCTGTCTGTCCACTCTATAAACGGAAGGGCCTCGAACGGTGCCCTTTTCTGGTTCTCCTCCCCGACGCTCTCTAACTGCTCCGCCTTGGTCTCGAGGAACTCCCGCAACGTCGCCAGCTCCATGACGGTGCCTCCGCTGTGGTGCACGTACGTGACACCTCCTCTTCCACTCCTGACACCCATGGTCACCGCCGGAGCGCTCTTTTCCCCGCCAGCTGCCTCATCGCAGCTGGCTATGCAGCTGGCTATGACGCTGTCGACAATGTCGCCCGCTACCGTGTCCAGCGGTACAAAGTCTAGAGAGCCCCCGATGCGCCCGCCGGCTGCCATCTCCTCGGGGACCGCCCGCAGCAGGCGCGAGTAGAACAGCACCCTGGGAAGGATCGGCGCGTCGGGCCCCACGGCCGACTCGTCTTGCGGCGTCGTGATGCTTGAGGGCCGATGAATCCAGACGCGAAGCGGGCCGGCCGCGGCATCGTCATCTTGTTGGTGGCCAGCAATCTCTTCCGAGAGGTTCTCGAGCATCCTCTCGCACACCCACTTGGTGGCAGCGTAGCCCTTCGCGGCCGCGTCCTCCTGGTCTGGCACCAGCTGGGCGGACCGGACAGACTCTTCGTATAGCGTCCCTTGCTCGCGGCCGCCGCCATCGCCCAACATGGCGATCTCGCCTGTAGACACGAAGTGAAAGGGGACAGGCCGGCGCCGCCCTTGCCGTATCTGCGCCTCGAGGCACAGCCTTGTCAACTCGGCGGTGGCGGCTACGTTGGCGGATCTCAATGTCGCGTAGGTCTTAGTGTGGGACACCTCGGCGCCGACGTGCACTATCGCGTCCGCCTGCGCTGCGATGGAGGCCCACTCAGCCGGCGTCAGGCCTAGCCGCCTCTGCCTTAGGTCGCCCGGCTGGTAGATCAACTGCGGTGCGACGTCCACAGTCCCGGGTGCCGTAGGAGCGGGTAGCACGCCCGAGGCGATGCGTGATTCGATCCGGCGCAACGCGATGCATATAATCTTGCCGATGCCACCGGTTTGCTGAGCGGCTAGGAGGCGTTCTAGCACCTGTCGTCCGAGAATACCCGATGCTCCCGTAAGCACTACTGTCTTAGCCTCGACCTGTGGGAAACCTCCGGGCATGATGCTGCGCGGGAGGCAAGTTTGCGCTAGCTTGCGAAGCTCGTCAGAAGGAGTCGCCTCGGACTCCCAATCGATATCTGTCCAGGCTGCGACATGGGCCCGCTTCGCCTCCTGTGCAGCGAGAAGGGTGGCCATGGCTCCTAGTGTGCTGTGCTCAAACAGCTGCATCAGTGGCACTGAGAGTCCCAGCTGTTTCTTGATCTGTTCCCTCATCTCCAGGAGCAGCATCGATGTCCCGCCCACGTGGAAAAAGTCGGTGTCTCGCGTGATGAGGGGGGCCGACTTTTGAGCATCGTTGAGATGATCACCCTCAAGGTTCAAGACGTGATCCCATATGGCCTCGGTGCGCAGCTCCAGTTCTGTTAAGGGCTCCATTTGCTCCGTCTGTCTGCGCGCGGCGGATGAGGATGATCGGTCGAGAGGCAGAGCCGCCAGTGAACGTCGGTCCATCTTCCCGGAAGTGGTGAGTGGTACTTTGTCGATCGGGATCAGCATGCTGGGGCAGACGGTACGCGGGAGCGGCAGGCCTGCGAGGAGGCGAGCCAGGTATGCCTGTCCCCTAGATGTTGCGTCGGCTGGCCCTTCGAGTGGCTGTTGGTTCAGGAACTCGGCATTGAAGACGACATAGCCAACAATGAACTTAGAATCAGAGGTGATCTCTGCGGCGGATGAATTCGACGTCGTGCGCGCGACAGCCACTGCCTCGGCAATGGCGCCCTCCGAGGCCTGGATTATAGTCTGCTCAATGTCCCGCAGGTCGATACGGACACCGCGAATCTTGATCTGGGTGCCGTCGCCGATCCGTCCCTCAACGACAAGGGACCCGTCGGGCAGGAGGCGCCCTCTATCTCCCGTGCGGAACATGGTTGTCCATCCCTTGCGTATGTACTCTTCAGGGGCGAAAGGATTGCGGACGAATGCTCGGCTGGTAAGGGCCTCGTTGCCTAGATATCCGTTCGACACAGCGACGCCACCGATGCAGATCTCGCCAGGGAGTCCGAGTGGCAGCGGACGCATCTCATCGAGTATGTAGATACTTTCGTTGGGACAGGCAGGACCAGCCGGGATCGTTGCCGGAAGCTCGGGTGCACCGTCGTGGAGCGCGAGCTCGATCGAGGCGGAGCAGCAAGTCGTCTCGGCGGGGCCATAGGCGTTGATGAGTCGCATATCTGACTTGGCACCGAGGTGCTCGCGGAAAGCATCTAGAAGGGAATGACTAAAGGCCTCGCCACCACTGACTGCGACGGTCCACTGGGAACGCTGTAGAGCCGCACAGTCGCCGTGCCGGAACCAGCTACTGTACTCGGTCGGAGTCGCGCAGGTCCACGTGACGTTATGCTTGACAATGAAATCGGTGATCGCGACAGCGTCTCCTCGAAATTCGCGCGGCACCATGACGAGCGCGCCTCCCAGAGCGACGGCCAGAAGAATTTGCAGGACCGACATGTCGAAACCGAATGCGCTCTGCTGGAGGACGGTGACATTGGAATCCACACCGTACGTCTTGACCGAGGTTTCGATCTCGTAGGCAATGTTGGCGTGTGTCAGGACAATGACCTTGGGGGTTCCTGTGGTGCCACTAGTGTGAAGGGCGATGGCTGGGTCGTGGGCCTCTGGCACGGCCTGCATCCGCCGGAGGTTGGATGTAGGAATTGTCGACACCTCAATGACGGTCGGGACCTCGAAGGCACAGTTGGGCCCTGTGGTTCTGTCGACGAGCAGGGCAGTAGGATGGCATGTAGCCACAACCATGGCGAGCCGGGAAGCCGGCGTGCCTGGATCCAGCGGCACGTAGACCGCTCCGATCCTGAGAATGGCCAGCATGGAGCAAACCCAGTCCGGCGTTGGCTCCTGGTAGACGGCGACGTACTGGCCCCTGGACACGCCGTTTTCTATCAGCGCGGTGGCGATGGCGTTCGTCTTCTCATCGAGCTCCTTGTATGTGAGGCTGTCGCCATCGCTGCCGCCGGTCGCAAGCTTGATAGCTGTCTTATCAGCATGCGCAGCGACCATGTCGTCAAGCTGTTGTGCCAACTTGCCGGTCCATTGTGTTTCATATACGGGACCTGCATATTGGTGGTAGTTCACCAAGACGTTAGCAAAATACACAAGAAGAACCAGCCAAGTCGCGGAGATGGATGCATACCTCTACTAAGCTCTAATGTCTTGGCTACGTCTGCATCACGATAGCTCCATTCGCTCCCGGGCCCAACCAAACTCTTGCTCGGCTTATCTGCGAACTCCCTGATCAGGTCCTCGAAGCAGGCGGCGAAGATCTGGACATCTTCCTGCTTGTATAATGCAGCCTGCCCAAACACCGACAGCAGCGCGTCACCTCCGCCTTTGCCGCCCGCGGCGCTGGCGTCGTTGTAGAAGGGAGTGTCGATGATGTCGACGCTGAGGTCGTACGCCGTCCGCCCCGGCTCGAACCGCATCATCTCGAGCGTGCAGTCTGCAAACGGCTGCTGGCTGGGGAAGCCGAGGCGGTAGTCGAGGAAGGCCTGAAACAGTGGCGCGTACGATACGTCGCGGGGCACGCGCAAGGCACGCAGGACGGCGTCGAAGGGCACCGCGGCGTGGCCCAAGGCCGCAAAGGTCTTGTCACGCGCAGAGGCGAGCGCGGATGCGAACGTGGGGGGACGGTCGCGGAACCGCAGGGCCAGGAGGTTCACGTAAGGGCCAAGGCTGCCGAGTGTCTCCTCGTCGTGCCTGTTGGAGTCGGCAATGCCGATGCAGATATCGCCGGTCTCTTCTTTGCCTCCTCCATCTTGCTGGCTAGGTTCACTGACGCCGAGGCTGAGGAACCGCTGCAAAACGACACGGAACGCAGCGAGGTAGAAATGGAAAGCTGTGACTCTGTGCTGGCGCGCCACGGCCCTTACCCGCTCCGCCAGGGATGGATCAAGCCTGAAATCGACACGATGCACATCATAGCGTAATAGAGGCTTCCGTGCCGCTACCCTCGCACGCGTAAGTGGCAGCGGCTCTGGGACGGTGGCGAACTCGCGACGCCAGAAGGCAAGGTCCCCATCCCACGCCCCCGTCATCTCGTCTTCCCGTTCCGAGGCGATGAAGGAACTGAAATGCTTGACCGTGGGACTTAGCGTCAGGTGTGCTCGGCGAGTGTAGAAGGCCTCCAGATCGCGGAAGAGGGTCTGGGTGCACATGCCGTCGAAATTGATGTGGTGCGCCCCGATCATGAGGTAATTCTCGGTCGGGCAACCGGTCCTCGTCAAAAGGATGATCCGCATGAATTCGCCCTGGGAGAGGTCGTAGACATGGCTCTTCAATCGATCGAATTCCTCCTCGACCTCGTCGTAGTTTCTTATCTCCACGTGCTCCAGTTCTGTCCTGCCAGTCTTGAGAATGCCCTGCACGACCATGTGGCCCTGCCCGGCTTCATCGTCGTTGTTGTAGTCCGCTTTATTATTTTCGTCCAGATAGAAGCAGGCGCGCATGCTCTCATGGCGACCGGAGAGCTGCTGAACGGCCACCTTCAAGTCTTGCACCCGCACCCGCCCCGTTATGCGGACAAAGCCCGTGTGATTGAGGGTCGTCTTGTCCTCAAGCAGTGAGTGGATCACCCAGAACATGGACTGGGTGTGCGAGAGGCTTAGAGATCTCTCAAGTGTCAACGATTTGGCTAAGACGGGTATTCCGGCGGGTTCTTCTTTGATAGGTAAGTAGCGCTGGACGGCGGCGCTGAGCGATGCCGCATGAGACTTCTCGCCGTTCGGGAGCGAGAGGTAAGTGACAGCCTCTGGGGGTGGGGTAAGCACCGTCTCATCCGACATCCTGGAAACTGTCCCGGTGCCTGGGGCGTCGGAGCTTGATGATGACGGGACCGAAGACCCGGCGGACCGTGGTCTGGAAGGCGGAGCTATAGACGTCGTTGCGAAGTCACGAACGGGTAGGCTAGAGGCGGTTGCGGGCCCGCCTTCGACGAGGCCCGGGGCAAGCTCAGGGGATATCTTAGCCACAGCCTCCTCGACCAGCTCGCCAATTGACACTCCGTTGAGGATTCTGAGGACAGGAATGCTGACGGAGAGCTGCTTAAGGAACCAAGAGCGGAGGCCGACGGCGATGAGCGAGTCCATGCCAATCTCGTCGCTGCGCATTCGCATGAGCGAGTCGTCGTCGGCGCCCTCGATCTGCAGCATCGGCCGGACCATGGCAAGAAAAGAGTCTATTTTGTAGAGCGTCAGTTATGTTGTTTGAATTCCTCCTCTAAGATGCTCCCGACGGTTCCAGGTGCTAGCTTGCTTACCTCTGATGGCCTCAAAGACCTGCACCTTACTCTGTGCCCGGAGCAGTTTCTCTTGCATGGAGGCGTTTCTGTTCGTGGAGCTGCGATCCGCATCCTCGTCCTCGTCGCGGAGGATGTAGCCTGCAAATTTCGGGTTGCCGAACCACCTGGGCAGGGAGGGCTCGCCGGGCGAAACGAAGCGCATCCCGACCCCGATCGCGGGCTCCTCACCGGGCTCTAGCGGCAGGTGGCCGTAGCCGGAGTTGATGGCCTCGGCGAGGACTTGGTGCACATCAACTTCTGAGATGCGACGCAGACCCGCAAGGAGCAGGCTATTGTCGCCGCCGTCTCCGGCCTCGCGCGCAAAAACACCGGCGCCTGAGACGGCACCGATATCCACGACACTGGCGGCCAGGCCCCGCTTGCGACGCCGGGTTGCGAAACCGGAGAAGGAGGCGTTGGCAGTTGCATAGTTAGCCTGCCCGAGATTCCCCAGAACTTGCATCATGGAAGAGAAGTAGACAAAGAAGTCGAGATAAAGGTCGCCAAGGACGCGATCCAAATGGTGGCTGCCGTCCACCTTGGGCCCGAGAACGGTCTTCATCTCTTCAAATGTCATGTCGCGGATGAGGCGGTCCCTGAGGACCATGGCTCCCATCATGACTCCGGCGAGGGGAGGAAGAGTGTCGCAGATGGTCTGGTACAAGGTCTCGACAGCGTGGCCGTCGGTGATGTCACTGGCAAAAGAAAAGAAATACATATCAGTAAGTGGTTCCAGGTAGGATCGGAATTGTTTGCTTGCTCCAAAGTTGAAGGTGTAGAGGAAGTATGAGAGAGAAACTCACTTGGCAAAGATCTTCACGACTGCGCCCTTGTTCCGGCAACTCTTCTCCCAGCTGGCCTCGACATCGGGGCTCCTGCTGCTGATGACGACGTACTTGGCACCCTTGGTAATCATCCAGTCGCAGATAGACAGTCCCAGACCGCGCGAGAGTCCTACCAGCCAATAGGTTCTATCCGCCTTGAAGATCGGCTTGCTATCTAGCCGGTTGATGCGGGCTTGGACAATCGGGGTAGCTTGCCAGTCGAGCACTGCGAGAGGGTCCCGGAGCCCAATAGAGCTAGCTGTCTTGCTGTTCTCCGCCTTCGGTTGCGTTTGCGCGGTGGCAGTCAAGTCACTGGTGCTGACAGTATTGACTGGGGAGACATGAATAGACGTCTTGAGATCCTCTTGCGCATGCGCCAAGGCCCGCTGGAGGGCACCCCCCAACATCTTATAGGCACTCTCGGTTGTGGAGCGGTAAGGAGACACCGCGTACGACGAGCCTTTGCCGTGGAAGGCGGTCAGACGCTCCACGCGGCAGTTGACCGGCAGCACGGCCGCAATTCTCTCAGCCACCGGGTCTTGGGGCGATACGACAACGAAGCGAGCCAGATCCCTGGGCAGGAGAGCTCGTATCTCTCTTGCAGGCATGAAAGCCGGGATCGAGATAGCGTCGTCATTCTCACTGGCTATCGCCTCGGTACTAGTCGTAGTAAAGATGGCGTTAAGACACTGCTCCGCCGCCCGCCTTCTCAGCACGCGAGTGAAATCGCCTGTAGCGTTGTGGAATGCGATCTTTTGACCTGGGACGAGTCCCTGGAGCGCAGACTCGGCGAAGAGGTTGGCGGCAACTTGGACTAGGAGCTTTGCGCTATTCTCAATGCTTCCTGACGACGAGACAATATTAATATCTTGCTTGGCGAGACGCGCGGTAGCAGAATTTGGGACTCTGACTCTCGAAGTCAGAGACTCAGCAAGAGCCAGAACGTGGCGCGGTCCTGCTGCAGACTTCCGGTCTCCGGGGGC
Organism: Xylaria curta; assembly: GCA_022495235.1. Taxonomy (NCBI): domain Eukaryota; kingdom Fungi; phylum Ascomycota; class Sordariomycetes; order Xylariales; family Xylariaceae; genus Xylaria; species Xylaria curta. Next base: position 67,884 of record MU375905.1, on the reverse strand, counting down.
GACAGACTCGTCCTCCTCTAGACCCAAGGTCAAGAAGAGCGGGCCGAGAGGCGTATTGACTGGAGAGATGATTGCGCTCGTTGCATGCAGCTCGATGGCGTTACTACCCGACTCGGAAGTCAGCTGGTCCGCATCCCGGAGCAGAGAGGCGTCGACGACTTGGTAATCACCATTTTTCTCCCTCCCAAGCGTGGCGGCGGCCTCGCGCACATCCAGCTGACGCCTTATGGTCCGCCTAGCCGAGTTGAACCGGTCGTTGGCGTCGGCGTCAGGCATGAAGCGCGGCACCAGCTGACGGCCCTCGGCATCCACGGCGATCTCGAGCTCCATGGACCACAGTGGTGGCGCGTCCAGCGACCCCTGGATCTGGGAGAGGTGCCGGAACCGCAGAAGCGCCTCTGCAAGGAGAGAGGCATCGGTCCGACTGTTGCCATTGCCGGTGCCGGGGTCGAGGTCGATGCACTGCACACGCAGGCCGGGGACTTCGTGGATAGCGGTACGCAGGAATCCCACGCTCATGCTGGCTGCGGGATCGCCCGCCAGCTTGCCGCGCGTGACCCACAGGAGGGTGTGCTCGACAGCTACGAGCCGCTTGAGTGCGTCGAAGCCGGCGGAGGTCAGATCCTCAAACACGGCGCTATCGAGCTCCGAGATGCTCAGCACGCAGGCGTCGGGCGACGGGTGGAAGTCTGCAGGCAAGTCTAACAGGGTTTTGAAGGTGTCGATGTTGCCCGAGACGTGAGAACCGAGGACTCGCTTCAGGTCTGACACGAGGCGACCCGTTCGGAGCGTAGATCCACCGATGATGATCAGGTCCTGCAGACTTGCGCGGTCAACCCCTCCATAGACAGTAGCGGTGACAGGAGCCGACAGCGGCTCACGCAGGAACAAGACCGTGTCGTCAACGGCCTGCGAGACGAAGACGGTGTTGGAGTGCGTCTCCTGGAACGCCTCGGGCGTCATGGTGTCAATGCCCGAAAAGCCGCTGTTCCTCAACACCTCGTCCCAGTGCTCGGGCCCGACGAATGGCGAGAGGGTACGGCCTTCGTCGACGCCTGACCACCAATTTGGCATGGTGCCCAAGATGAAGCCATCGCGGGCAAAGGCGCTGCTGGTTGATTCGTTGACAATGAGGAAGCCGCCGGGGCGCAGGAGACGACGGAGGTTACGCAGAGTCTGCTCCAGACTCCGAGTCGCATGAATGACGCACGACGCAACGATCAGATCGTACGACCCGAGAGGATAACCCTGGGAAGCTGGGTCCCGCGCCGCGTCAAGCGTCTTGAAAGTCATTCGCTTCTTATATGGTGCAAAGACGGAGGCGGCCTCTGCAAAGAAGTTGGCCGAGATGTCCGTGTAGGTATACGAGGAGAATCCCTGGGCTCCGATGTAGCTCAAGATGTGCCTAGTCGCGGCTCCAGTTCCGGCGCCGACTTCGAGGATGTTCATGTTCGGGTAGCGGTGCACGAGCTGCTTCACGCCTCGGGCCAGCCACTGACCGGACTGACCTAGGCCCACGGCGTTGGCATGGTACTCTTCCAGGAGCCCGGTGGTGGGGATCGGTTGCTCGGGAACGACATCCTCCTCACCATCAAAGATACGCGACATGACCTCGCCCACTTTGTGGATGATGCGGACATCGATGTAGTCCTTGAAGGGCTCAGTAGCAGCGAGGATATCCTCCCAGGTGTCGTTGGCCCACTCCTGGCGAGCAAGCTTAGCCTTCTTATAGCGGCCTTGGGCTCCAAGTAGTTCGTTCATCCGGCGCCCAAAGGCAAGGTAGTTGCTGTAAGTTGGGTGGCTCCTCGCAAAGTGGTCGGGCGCCAGATCCCGCTCAAACTTGCGCAGGTAATAGAGTGCGGCCCGCTCGGCAGCCACGACGAGGTCCCGCTCGAACGGCGTGATCTCAGCATCAAGGACCATTGCATCACCGTCGGGACTGCCGTTAGCCCAGCGCATCCTGCCGAACATCTTGTCGTCGTCAGCAGCCGTCGCGCCCGCAAAAGGAACGGTGCGTACGCCTTCGACTTGGATGGCAGCGTGCTCCATTTGCCCATCCGTACTATTATTACCCGGCGCGGCAAAGATGTCTATATCGCCTACCATACCTGGACCATCAGCCTCAGACATGGAGGCGGCCACGTGGACGGACTCTACTTCTCCCCAGCCAGGCCCGCAAAGGGTTGGGTTCACTCGAATACGCTCCATGAATGTGGGGACGTGCAGAGACCACATCTGACCGTCACCTGGATGGCAGAAAGCAAGGAGTACAGCCTGGATGGCGCCGTCCAGCGTGCCAGGGTGAATTAGAAGCCTACTCTCTTCCGACGGCGGGATGGCTACTTGGGCGACGGCTTTGCCCAGCTTCCGACGAAGGCTGGACAGGGCGCGGAACGGCCCAGTGTACCCATATCCAAGATCGGTCAGGGCGTCGTAGAAGCGGTCGTCAGTGACGTCGACCAAGTTGGGTGGATCAGCCTGGCGCGCAGGGAGCAAGCTCTTGGATGGCTCACCAAGGAGAATCTCGACGTCGGCGCTCGCAGTTGGGGCGAATGCATCGGGGTCTCCTCGCCCAGAAGTCGAGGAATACGTGAAGTGTGCCCGGATACTCTGGCGCTCCTCGTCCCTGCGGATGTTCTCGAGGGTCACGAGGATCTCGATGCCATCGTCATCTTCGCCGGACATGGCCTGTAGAATGTGGAAGCTCGATATATCAATCAGGCGAATTGTGCTTCCGGCAATGTGCGGGAGCTCGCGCGCAGCCTCTATCAGCGTCGATACGTATCCGGCGGCCGGGAAGACGGTACGGCCCTGCAGCTGATGGCCCGACAGCCATTCGATCTCACGCTCTCGAAGTATGTTGCGCCAGCGTTGTTGGGTCATCGAACTCTCCGGTTCGACAGCGCCGAGGATCGGGTTGACGCGCACTTTGCGCGTGCGAAGGCGACGCCAGTGCCGCGACTCCTTCCAATAGCTCCGCTCGTGGTTCCACTGGTACGTCGGCAGACCCTTCAACACACGGTACCCGTCGCTCTTGGCGGTGGCGGCGGCTTCGAACGATTCCAGGTCTACCAGCGTCCGAGCCGTACTCTCTTGACTCCAGAGGAAGCCGAGAGCAGCAGAGAGGGCCACATCGGCTGCGGTGCCGCGGGCTAGCACACCGTGGTAAGGCATCTCGCGTTCCAGCGCCTCTTGTATCGTCTGCGTTACTGGGCCTTTGAGGGCCGGGTGTGGGCCGATCTCGATCGCGAGGTCAAACGTATCAGACGCCAGCGCCTTATGCAGACCCTGGTACAAGAGCACCGGCCGGACCATGTTGTCTGCCCAGTAGCTGCCATCTTGCAGCTTCGCGAGCGCCTCGGGCGAAGACATGTCCAGGTCTTCGTACACAGTCGAGTACCAGACTGGGCCCTCCTTGGAATCATCAGGAGCCCGTACCCTGACACCGCTGGCGCGGAGGGACTCTATATAGGGGGCCGAGCAAGGCACCATGTGGCTGGAATGGTACGCCTTGTCGACCCTGAGCTTGCGGTGGAATTTCTTCTCGTCCTCGAATATGGTGGCCAGCTCGTCGATGGCGTCTTGGTCGCCCGAGAGCGTAACACTGGCCGACGAGTTGCACGCCGCCAGCGTGGCTGCACCCTCGAACTCGGCCAGAATGTCGGCCGCGTCCTCCATCGAGGTGCCCACAGCCATCATGGCACCCTGGATGTCGGCACCGTTGGGGCTGGCAGCGCTAGACGCGTGGAGACCCCTGAAGTAAGCAACCAACAGCGCGTCCCTGGCCGATAAGAAACCGGCGGCATAGGCGGCGCCAATCTCACCGCTCGAGTGCCCAACGGCCCCCGCCAGCTCGACGCCCGCGGCGCGCAGGAGGTCCACCTGGACGATCTGCAGCGCCGTGCAGAGAGGCTGCGACAAGGCGGCCTCGTTCAGACGGGACGTGACCTGCGGGGCGCGCAATTCCTGCTCTAGGGACCACGAAGGCCTCTCCGACTCTGGAAGAGCGGCGAGATATGCTTCAAGCTCGGCGATGATTTTCCGCGCCATACAAGAGCGATCGAGTAGCTCAGCGCCCATACGGGCATACTGCGCGCCTTGACCGGTAAATATGGCTAGCAGGCGAGGCTTACTCTGCGGTAATATCGACGTTCTCAGTCCTAGCGGAGTCTTGTTGGACTTGGCTTCGTCTAGTTTTGCGTCAATGCTGGCTTTGAGCTGTCCGATCGAGCCAGCCGGTAAAGCAACCTTGAACGGTAGCGTAGAGCGGCGTTGGCGCAGAGTCCATGCCAAGTTGCGGGGGTTCAGCGTGGTAGCATCTGGCCCTGCCAGATATAAAGAGTATGCATTGAGATTGGCAACGAGAGATTGCTCCGACGCGGCCGAGAAGACGTAAGGCCCTAGTGGAAGTTCCTGGGCTTCTTCACTCTCGTCCAGCGAACCTTGAGTTTCTGGGATATAGTTCTCGACGACAGCATGCGCGTTGGCGCCTCCGAAGCCAAAGCTGTTGATGCTGGCACGGCGCGGTTGCCCTGTAGGCAAGACCGGCCACTTGCCGATGGAGGTGGGAACCTCGAGGCTGTGGTAGAAGGGCTCGATTTTTGGGTTGAGCCGGTTGAAGAGCATGTTTGGTGGAATAACACCGTGCTGTACCGCCAGCGACGCCTTGATCAGGGCCGCTAATCCGGCGGTTCCCTCGGTGTGGCCGAGGACCGTCTTGATTGAGCCGACATAGAGCGGCTGCTGTTTTGCACTCTTCCCCTCCGGCGCCCTGTCTGGGAAAAAGGCGGTACTGAGCGCTTCCGCCTCGATCGGGTCACCGGCTGGCGTCCCTGTCCCGTGCGCCTCAACGTACTGAGGCCTACCGTCGCCCAGATAGTCGAGGCCGGCTTTGGTGTATGTATGCCGGATGAGCGCGGCTTGCGCCTTTGCGCTGGGCATGGTGATTCCACTTGTAGCGCCATCCTGATTGACGCAGACCTCGCGAATGATGCAGTCGATATGATCGCCATCTTCGAGTGCGGCACTAAGTGTCTTGACTGTGGTGACAGTGATATTAACGGTTGAATCATGGTGAGTTTTAGGGGGCTGTATGTGTTTCTTTGTCGTTTAACATGGACAGAAAAAACAAAGTGAAAAAAGGGGGGGAAAGTGGAGGAAAAGTGGGGAAAGGGGAAAAAAAGGGGGGAATCAAACCCTCAGATTGACGTACGGACAACCGTAGCAACACCGTCTCCTCGGGCATATCCATTTGCCGCATCGTCCCACATGCGAGATCTCGAATCCGGCGACAGCATGTTGAGCTTGCTCTCGCTAACAAAGAACTCTGGCCCCAGAAGAAGGTTGGTTCCGCACGCGACGGCGGCGCGCGACTCGCCGGCCCGCAGCGCCTGCGCCGCGAGGTAGACGGCGTACAGGCTGGACGAGCAGGCCGTGTCGAGCGTCATGGACGGGCCGTGCCAGTCGAAGAAGTAGGAAACGCGGTTGGCCAGAATGCCGCGGCTCGTGCCGGTGGCGTTGTACGTGGGCAGCGCGTCGAGGTCACGGTAGGCCAGGAACTCGAAGTCGCTGCACATCTGGCCCGCGTAGACGCCCGTGTCGCTGCCACGGAGCATCTGCATCGACTGCCCCGCCGATTCGAGCGCCTCATACACCGTCTCAAGCAGCAGGCGCTGCTGCGGGTCGATGGCGCTGGCCTCGACGGGCTTGATGCCAAAGAACTGGGCGTCGAAGGCCCGTACGTCGTCCTCGATGAGGTACGATGCTTTGACATTGGAGCGCCCGTGGTACGATGCGTCTGGATGGTAGAAGCCCTCGGCGCTGAAGCGACCGTCTGGGATCTCGCGAAGCACGTCGCGGGGCTCCTTGAGGAGCTCCCACAGCTTAGATGGGCTGGTAGCACCGCCGGCAAAGCGGCAGGCGGAGCCGATCACCGCGATGGGCTCGTTTGTGGTCTGTTTGGCGGCAGACATGGTGATACTGTTATTGGTTTCTGCGGGTATCGATATCGACACGACACAACACAACACAACACAGATGGCTGTAGCATCAAGGTAAGCTCGGACGGCTCTCCCACAAGTCCAAGTCCAAGTCAACGGCTTGATATGGCCGTATATCGCTCTTTGGGTACATGCTCAGCCAAGCGGCCAGATACAGGTAGGTAACTGTCGAACCAACCACGCGGTCGTGACGGAGTTAGATGGCAGTTATGTTACTTCAAGGCTCTCTCTACACTGACCCTCGGAGAGCTTCTTAGACGACCTATATCTCACGTGGCTGCGGCAGGGGGTTCCGGTATAGTGGGCTCGTAGAAGGCGGCTCTTCTCTCATATCAGGGTTTGCACTGTGCAGTGGCGACTTCTCGATCCGCATCTCCACGAGCCGCTGTCGTACATATCAGTAGACCTGTATAGCAAACGCCCAAAGAGAAAGGGGGTCAGATAGGGGGGAATGGTCCCAAGTGGCAGGGGTGGTCCGTAGGTGCAGCTAACAAGAGCCGTAAGCCGGGGAGGGTCGGGCGTCCAAATCCCCTCGCTAGAGCTGTCACAGCTATGAAGGTGGGGCCGCAACATGATTCCGAAACAAGATAGTGATCGCTAGTGGCAAAGATCCTTTTCTGCACTTGTTCGCCCGAAAGGTGGTGTATCGGGTCAGAGGGTTTATGCAGCCTCGGAGGATTGCCCCGGCCTTCCAAGTCCCGCGTCCGGCTTCTCACCCTATTCCCGGCTCCAAATCCCCGGCCTTCATCTGTCATAACCTGGTAAGTAAGTACCCCGGTGGGTACCTAACCAACGGCTCCGCCGGTTGCAGACTACAGTGTCGCTTTCTTGCTATCTTGTCGGAAGCATAGGTGCGTAGGTGATGACAATAAAGTATAGGGTAGTCCCGCTGTCCTCCCTATTTGACGTCCAGGCAGTTGGAACCTTCTACAACGAAAGAAGACTGCTATTGACTTGACCTTTTTACTATTGTATGAAGCTTGGCGCGTTGAATATTTGCCTTTTGTCTGCCCCATTTCGCCAACGACAATCATGAATGCCCCTGATAGCTTCAGGGAAGCCTTGGGGCAGATCCCCTGGACTAGCTGGATCAAGCTCTTCGCTGGGCTGGTGTGTTTTTTTTCTTCTTTGTAATTTCTTTGTGGCTTCAAGTCCCTTCCATGTTCGTCCCAAAGTGAAGGTGTATCGACAGGAGGTCTAAAGTATTCGTGCAAGACTAACAGCCGCCGATGAAATGACCCAGACCGTTGTTTACTCCGTCGTGCGCACCATCTACCTGCTCTACTTCCACCCTTATGCGAAGTTCCCAGGTCCCAAATTCGCGGCAGTCAGCGATCTTTGGTACATGTATCACTGGTTCACGGGACGGTACCCATGGGTCATCGAAGCTGCTATCAAGAAATATGGTTAGCAGTCCCCAACCGAGGTCCTCATTCATCGAAAAAGGGGAATGGGGTCGTGTTTTTTGGTCATTAACCCGCAGATAAACATCACAGGTGACGTCGTACGCATCGCGCCAAACGAGGTTGTCTTCTTCACCGTCCAAGCCCAGAACGGTCAGTCATTCTTGTGTCTTCTTTCCTGCATAATTATTCGGTCCGTCCCACAAGCCCTAACATCATGAGCATCTTTCACTAGATATACTTTTGAGCGGCACCAAGGGAAAGCCTGCCTTTAGGAAATCCAACTTCTACTTCAAGATAGGACCACATTCCGGAATCGCGGCGGAAGCTGATCCGGAGAAGCACCGAATCATTCGCAAGTGGATGGCTCCGGCCTTCGCTCCCCGCGCCCTCCAGGAGCAGGATCCCGTTTTGCACAGGGTCATCGACTATTCCATCAACAAGATGGCGCTCAAAGGTGACGTACCGGAAGGCATTGACATGACCCAGGTGAGTCGGTTCTTTCCAACCACAAACTCTGTCAATCAACGCACCGCGACTGACCAGCGAGATGAACGAACAGTGGTGCGACTGGATCGCCTGCGACCTGGCCGGGGCCCTGGGCTACGGCCACGACTATAAGAACGTCGAGAGGGAGAAGGCCACGGGCCCGCTCGAATGGTTCAACGCCATCATCTTCTGGGTCACGATGGACCAGGCTTTCAAGCGCTTGGGCCCGCTCTTCCACCCGCTCGTCTACCTCATGCTGCCGCCCAGCTTGATCAGGCTCCTTCTCGAACACAAGCGCATCATCCGCAAGCGCGTTGAGCAGCGCCACGAGTTTAAGGATCGCGACTATTTCACCTCGTTCGTCCAGGACGGTAAGCGCATTCCCAACGAGAACATGGACTGGCTCCTGGCGCAGGCCAACCATATCTTCATCGGCGGACTGGATCCGGACACGCAGCTGTTCTGGTCCGCCATTCTGTTCCTCACACAGCACCCGGACAAGCTCAAGAAGCTCACCGACGAGATCAGGGGCAGGTTCCAGAGGTACGACGACATCCAACACGAGGAGCTCACACACCTGCCCTGGTTGACAGCCGTCATCGAAGAGTCGCTGCGGCTGCACACCAACGGCGCCTTTGGGCAGCCGCGCATCAGCCCCGGTGCCACCGTGGATGGACACTACATTCCAGCCGGAGTAAGTTCTTGGGACCCTTGATCTCTGTACCCCCTCCACAACCACGCCCCAAAAGAAGCACAGAAAGTCTAAACTAGAGAAATAGTGCGGAGTCCAGACCTCCATCTTCGCCGCATTCCACAGCGAGCGTTACTGGCACAAGCCGCGCTCCTTCTGCCCGGAGCGCTGGCTCCCGGCCACGGACCCGGACTACGACTCCGCCTTCGCCAAGGACGTGCGCGAGTGCTTCCGGCCCTTCAGCGCGGGCACCCGCAGCTGCATCGGGCAGAATATGGGATACCGGCAGGCGCGCGTACTGCTGGCCAAGATGGCCTGGAAGCTCGACTGGGAGATCGTCAACGCGGACGAGTTCGACTGGCAGCGCGACCTCCGCCTGTACGCCACCTACCACCGCCCGCCCTTCAGGGCGCGCTACCGGTTGTCGGATGTGGCAAAGGCGGCCGCTGCCGAGAACGGGGAGAAGCTTGCCACAGTGTGAGCAGTGGATGCTATTGGCTCTGGCATCGTTGGGGAAGCAGTCCAAAATTGTCGATACATAAAAGCGGCCATCGGAGGATTCGGATAGTTTAGCACAAGTAGAATATCCTCCTATAGCCCGAATGAAGGCCCCAACCTTGCTGTCTGCCATCTGCCTTGAGTCCGTAACATTTGATTCCTGTAGCGATCAAAGCTAACATGTTTCCGAGTGATTTGTATATTGCCGGAGACTGACCTGCGAACAGAATTACCCTCACCATCGTAAAGAAAAAGTCACCCTATGACCTGGACTTGGCTTTAGCAAATGAGCATCATATACGGGAGGATTTGATTTATGTAATAAGTACATTATCTATTCGGACCTTGGAGACTCGATACAGGTGTCTAGGTAGGTAAGAGTGAATCGGAGAAACGGTGGCAATGTAAATATTAAGCTAAAGTTAATTTAGCGAGACTTCTAGGTGCAAGAGAAGCTGATCTACACCGCGTTAGTGTTCATGTCACGAGGCGTAAGCACAGAACAAAGAGATTGCTGTATATAACGAGACAGCGTCTACGAAGGAGTTTAGAGTCCTTCGCGCAACAGCAAGTGTCTATTTCCTACCCTAGGTTTGGAGTCGTGACAGTTAATTAGCTTCTCTTTTCGGTGTTTTACATAATGTTATATTACTAGGTAAAATTACTGTGTAAATTAACTGTCCAAAAATGATTGTGCATGGCCCACTGTTACACCGAAACTTCCCCTTTACAATCAAGAATAACTTGGCCGAATAAAATTATTTAAATTCTCGAAGGGCGTACCTATATTCCCTACGCGTTATTATTATATAAAAGAGTTTGTTCGAACTTTGAATAAGCAGTTTGAAGCGTTGAATATGAAGCTAAAGTATAAGGTGTGATTAGAATATGTTCTTGTTACCATAATTACAAGGCGTTCCTGCATGTATCTGTTAGTGCGAACTGTAATTTTAAACATAGAAAGTTTTAAACACGAACCATCCTCCTGCTACTGGATTACAAAAACCAAAAGAGGAACCAGATACAAGTAGTGTCGATTAACCTTAGTTCAAGTCCTCGTATTTTTGATAATTTATTTTGCTAAGTTATCCTCGAGTATAAAAGTTAAGTTTCGGTGTAAAGTGGGCCCTGCACAATCATTTTGGACAGTACTCTTACATTGTAAGTATTTGCTTACTGTAAAGTACTGCTTCTATCGGATCCCTTTAAAGGGTCAACTTCGGAGGTGTAATCAAGGAATATCGGAGCCTCCGAACATCGAATGCAACCTTGTACGGACCTGAGCAACAGGTGGGCACTTCTAGATCTACGATACCGACTCAGCTAGCACGGACTTGCGGAGGAACGGCAAGCTTAATGCCGTTTTCTGATTAGTTCCCGCCGTCAGGACAAAAAAGGACCCGGCGTCGTGAAAGATGACACGAGAGAGCAGCTAGTTAGGTACAAGTCGGGGTATATAAAATGTCGGGTATTACACCAGATATCTCGGAGCGGCATAGTGACGTGATAAGCGGCGTAGAACCAGAGGGAGGTAGCGGTGTTACTAAACGAAGGCTTTGAGTTAATAGGGACCAAAAACAAACAGGTACTAGGACCCTAGGTATATAGTTCATGAACAGAATATTGACCTGGATCATGGATGTCGTATAAAAATCCGGGAGGTTTTTAACATACATAAACTTAAGATCTAGTTGAGAAATTTTCAGTTTGTGTTAGTGATCAAAATGACAACGTCAAGTTTAACTCCAGCACGCGTGGCAAAGGCCTCACAAACGGCCATTATCCAAGCCACTACTACTGCCGCCGCCGCTCCTCAAACCGAAAATATCAAGGCGGCCGCCGCGACACTATCCCTAGCAGTATCTCATACCGTGCCTATACCGCCCTTGCCCACGCCGTTGGGCCATGTCTTAGTCCGCGTGCTTGCGGTCGCTTTAAACCCCAACGATTTCAAGATGCCTACATACATGCCCGACCCCGGCGCCACGGCGGGATGCGATTACTGCGGCGTCGTCGTCGCCACGTCGCCGGCAGACGACTCTCACGACTACAAAGAGGGCGACCGCATCTGCGGGGCCGTCTTCGGGTATAACCCAGCGCGACGGCTCGACGGCGCATTCGCACAGTTTGCGATTGTGGATGCGCGGTTAGCCTTACGGGTTCCAAGCAGCTGGAGCGACGCACAGGCTGCGGCGCTCGGCGGGATCGGGTGGACGACGGCGGCGCTGGCGATATGGGGCGAGGGAATGCTAGCGTTAAAAGGCAGGCCCTCGAGGCCTGTGACGGGGGCTGAATCAGAGCCCGTGCTTGTATATGGAGGCGCGACCGCGTCGGGCACGATGGCTTCGCAATTGCTCAAAGCGTAAGTCCAGTCGCCGAAAAAAAAAAGAACACTCAGAAACACACGACTCGCAGATGCTGACAAGCGTGATTGGAAAAATGTAAAGATCCGGGTATAAGCCTATTGCAATCGCTTCGCCCGCATCTGCCTCGCTGGCTAGGCAATACGGCGCCGCCGGCACCGCATCGTACCTGTCGGCCTCGGTTGCGGAGGACGCGCGCCAGGCTGCGACCGAGGCAGGGGACGCCAGTAGCGGCAACCGGATACGCTACGCGCTCGACTGCATCACCAATGCTGAGTCGTACGCCGCATGCATGGGAGCCATCGCGCGCCGCGGAGGCCGCTACGCATGCCTCGAGGCCCTCGACACGTCCTGGCCTGGGGCACGCAAGGCAGTCAAAGCGGCAGTCGTTATGGCCTACGAGGCCATGGGCCACGATGTCGACTACGGTACTGAGTCTGCGTATACGAGGATTGCCAGCGCTGAGTCTTATGCGCTGGGTGTTGAGGCGGCCCGAGAAATACAGGCCCTCATTGACGGTGGCCGGGTCGTGCCGCATCCTGTCAGGGAGCTTGAAGGCGGCTGGAACGGGATCCTCAAGGGCCTGGAGATGCTCCGTGGCGGGAAGGTGAGTGGAGAGAAGCTGGTGGTCAGGATCCCGCAGGCTTCGTGAGCTTTCTTGGCTCTGTCTACTATGCCGTTGAAATCGAAGGAATTGGCAATAAGGCGTAAAACGAATAGATTATTTACAGACTTTTCCTGCGAAATCCGTAGAATTTAAATCGAAACAACAATATCTTTTTCTATTACAAAAGTCTACTTTAAAATCTATAATTTACAATTAATGACTGTGCTGTTCCGTTCCTCCAGCGCCGACCACAATAATGCTTGTGTAGGCCACTGTTTTCCTAGAGCAAAAAGGAGGTAACGAATAAGACAAAGATGGAAGAAAAGAATTAACAGAAATCTAGCTACGCAAACACACGTTGAAAATAAGGCCGGTAACAATCATGTCTCTTGTCTATATTGTAACCGTGTCCAAAAGAAATCGGATCCATCTTATGGTCAGGCGGCAATGCCAGTCTTAGAATCCTCTGCCACAACGTTACTCATGGCCGCTTCCCCTATATCTACGGCCGCCTCGCCGTCCTTCTTCCTCTTTTCCTTGTCCTCCTCCAGTCCGTACTCGGTCTCGAGCTCGGTCCTCAGCGACACGCGCTTCTCAAACAGGACGATGAGGAAGTTTGCGCCCGCGAAGGCGATGGATATCTGCCACAGCAGCTTGAGCGCATCTTGGTAGACGTCGATGATCTGGTCCCGCGTCGTCTCGGGGAATGACCCGATGAAGGAAGCGTACGCGTTCTCGTACGCCTTGCCGCCGCCGCTGAAGAGGTCGCGCGCGGCAGGGTCCTCGATGCGCCAGGCCAGCTGGGCGAAGCGGTTGTTAAAGATGGCGGCGGGGATGGCGACGCCCCAGATGCTGCCAAAGGAGCGCATAAAGGCCCAGGCCGAGGTCGTCGCGGCCAGGTAGCGCTCGGGCAGCTGGGCTTGGACAGCGGGCAAGAGGGTGTTGAGCACGAAGCCGGTGCCGATGGCCTGGATCAGTTGGAACCCGACCCACTGCGCCGTCGTGGTATGGCGGTTCAGGAGGGTGTAGAGGCCGTTGCCGATGACGGCGAAGCCGAAGCCGAAGATGTGCAGCGGTTTGTACTCGCCCCAGCGCGCGAGCATCAGGACCGCGACGATGGAGCCGGGCAGGCCGAGGAGGATGGTGGGCAGGATGTCGACGCCCGACTGCGACGCCGACGCGCCTAGCACGGCCTGGAAGTAGACGGGCAGGAAGAAGAGGATCCAGTACACCATTGTCGAGTTGAGGAACGTGGCGACGAAGATGATGACGGTGGTCCGGTTGCTGAACAGATTAGGGGGTAAGACTGGCTCCTTAGCCTTGGTCTCGTAATAGCCGAACAAGGCGAAGCCCGCAAATCCGATCAGAAGCGGGGACAGGATCCGAGCCGACGACCACGGGTATCTTGTGCCGCCATATGTGGTGGCGTAGAGAATGGAGACGGTGGAGGCGACTAGGATCAAGTTGCCGATGTAGTCGATGCGCGCCAGCTTCTGACGTTGCGTCTCACTGCGGTTGTACGAGGTTCGGAGGAAGAGGAAGATCATTATCAGAGACAAACCGCCAATCTAGAGCCGAGTAAGGCATAAAGCGGTTAGCGTCAACGACGACAAAGTCTGATCGGGTGGGAAAGGATCTCTGGGGGGGCGAGGAGGGGCATCATGAACTGACCGGAAGTGTCAGGTAGAAGACCCAGCGCCAAGTGGCCCTCTCGGCGATGATTCCGCCCACAAAGGGGCCAATGGCCAGGCCAATTGTGTAGACAACGAGGACGACAGACAAATAGTTGCCTCTCACTCGCAGCGGCACCAGGTCGCCTATGATAATGTCGATGATGATGTAAATCCCTCCCGACCCGACGCCCTGGATGGCGCGACCGGCGATGAGCATCCCGCTGTTTTTGGCGCCGCCGCTGATGCCGCTGCCGAGTGTGAAGAAGGCGACGATGGCCATGGTGACCCATCTACGGCCGTAGATATCGGCCAGTTGGCCAAAGATCGGCTGGAAGGCGGCCCTGTTTGGAACAAGTTAGCGAGACTTGTCATCCTTCCTATTGATAAGGTACACTGTCTCGAGTGGTTGACATGACACGGCTTGCTAGATAGGTACATACCCCGTGAGGAAGAAAACATTGGTGATCCAGACGTAGTCTTCGCCTATCTCGAGCTCGGTGACGATATAAGGCAGGGCCGTGGTAATGACGGTATTTTCCAGGGCGCTGAGGAGGCCGATGACGGCGCAGGTGATGAGGATGGCCCAGAAGCGAGGCGAGGGCTTGAAATTGGTGAGGCCATTGCCGGCCTCGTCCTTGTCGCCAGCCCTTTTCTCGCTGTTGCTATTGCTGATGCTGTTGTTGTTGCTTCTAATGCTACTGTTCTCGGTGAAATTGTCCCTCGAAGTGATGCCATTATCAGCCTTTTCCTTGTCACCGGCCTTCTCGCTGTTGCTGCCATTGTTACTGTTACTGCTCTCGGTATCGTCCCCTGAGACCCTGACAGCGGGCGTGGTGGTGGATGCAGTAACCATTGCAGCGACAGCGGGGCCCCTGTCCAGATCTGGGCTGCCAGCGGGTTCCTGGGTTACCATGGCTGCTAGTCCTGGTCTGAGTGGTGGTTGAGGGTGTCTGGCAATGCCTCGCGCTTTTGGTCTGGCTGAGCTAGGTACTACAAGCCAAACCTGTAAGTGGCAGAGAAAGCTGTCGGCGGCCGATTTTAGTCTGCCACTAGACGCCTTTCTCTCTAGATACTTCCCGTGTGTTTTGCCTCGGTGCGTAGTGCGTAGTGCGGCTACAGCCGTCTTGGCTAAAGTAATCACTTGTAATTGCCGTAGTGCCAAGTACCTTGAAAGACGGGAGCCGGAGCGGGCCGGTGAGAACAAGGAAGCTCTAGTACGTCGTATCTGTGAGCGAGATTGGTGGGGTGCTCTAAGCATAGAGCAACAAGGTGGGCAACTAACTAGGATCCTTCGCGCGCAGGCGGGTGTTCCTCTCTTCTTGAGGTCGGAGCCGGAGCAACCCGGAGCATTGTTGGTGAGTTCGTACATGTGCATGCCTGCGGCGTCCAATCGAAAGAAGGCTCGCCAGCCTTCCGATCTCACCTTGGCCCCCAAGCGGACCCAATATCTCTCCGTCCCGCTCTATTCCCAGCGATGTTACCATTTTACTTTCCGCAACTTCCCTACTGACAATACCTGCCCTTACCTGGTCGCTAACGTCCGGATATGATGTATCCTAGTCCGTCAGCCTGCAGGTAACCTCAAATACCTGTCATGGTTAATAGGTAGGAAGGAATTATAGGTAACGTAGCCCTGAAAGCTGCGCTATAAGACAAGACTTTCAAAACTCAGGTACAGCTCGCTTGCAGCACCGATCGTCTTGTCACGCCCAAACTTCGTGGTCGACCGGAACCCCCGCTCCGGCCTCTTCGGAGCGGGTCTATCGGAAGATGATTCGGTCTCTTCGGGGTGGTCTGTTAAATTATAGCCAGACTGTGCTAGAGCAAAGGCGGTGAATGAACTCGCGTGTGGGACACCAAATGCAATACTACAGTGTATATGGGCGCAGGTCTCCTCCCCGAGTATTGGTAAAGCTGCTGAGACCAGCCGACCCTAGCCGACCATCTTGAAAAGCCCAAGTACGGACGACCAGAAGGGACCTCCAGGTCCATTCTAACGGAAAAATGAGACCCCCCGCCCACACTCTCTTCCTTCTCCCGGTAGGCTACTATTGCGCCGCGACAAAGGCCGAAACTTTCGACTATGTCATCGTTGGCGGTGGCACCGCCGGGCTCGTGGTCGCGAACCGCCTCTCAGATACACCGACTGTGCGTGTTGCCGTCATCGAACCTGGCGGCGACGAGCGAAATAATCCCAATGTCACTATCCCCACCAATTACATGAAGGCGTACAATACCCCGATTGACTGGGCTTACCAAACCATACCCCAGCTCGGTGTCAACAATGAGCCGTTGATTTATCACCAGGGCAAGGCGATCGGGGGAACCAGCACGATCAACGGTATGTAATCACCCCTACCTACTACCCCATACCAGCCCATGCAGCATTTCGGGGCGGTGGTGTTTGCTCAATGATCTAACGAACATCTGTCCCGGCGGTTAGCCATGGCGTATATCCGTGCCAACGAAGCCGATCTGGACGCCTGGGAGAAGCTTGGCAACCCGGGCTGGAATTGGGCCAGCTTGTACCCTTACTACAAGCGGTCCGAAAACTTCACCATCCCTGATGCGGGTTTGCAGGCATCGGGTGTGACCTTTGACGCCTCCGTGCACGGCGATTCGGGTCCTGTCCGTACAGGCTACCTTACCGCCTTTGGTAACCTAACCCTCACGCCGACTGTGCAAAAGGCGTGGGAGGAGCTTGGGATCCCGCACAACGTCGACCCAGGTGGTGGCAATGTCTATGGCGTCTCGACGAACCCGCTCACCGTCGAGCCGGCGGTGCCAGACCTGCGCTGGGACGCGGCTCAGGCGTACTGGTACCCGGTGGAAGAGAGGCCAAACCTAAAAATCATTAAAGGAACGGCTCGGCGCCTAGTCTGGGCAGACACACCTAAGTCTGAAGAACTTAAAGACAAGAAATCCAGTGGCATTAGCGCTAATGGCGTCGAGTACATGACCGAAGATGGACAGGCCGCCGTCGTCTCCGCTACCAAAGAAGTCATCCTCTCGGCAGGGTCGCTCATAAGCCCACTTATCTTAGAAGCTTCCGGGGTTGGGAACCCAAGGTGGGTGAAACCCCCTGAGGGTTATATACCTCCTCGGCGGGCAAGACCCGGAGACAACAAAACTAACAACGAGACGTAGCATCCTTAAAGACTTCGGAATACCCATCAGGGTCAATCTTCCCGGCGTCGGCGAGAACTTCCAGGACCAGGGAAACAACTTATTCGTCTACAGCACCACGGCAGAAGCTACGGGCGTTGCCGTCTCGCAGACCTTCGCCAGCCCGGCCGACATATTCGGCAGCAACCTCGCCGAAATTGCCAGCAGCACCCGCAACGAGCTACCACATTGGGCCGACCAGATCGTCTCGGCAT
This sequence comes from Xylaria curta, assembly GCA_022495235.1. Classification (NCBI taxonomy): domain Eukaryota; kingdom Fungi; phylum Ascomycota; class Sordariomycetes; order Xylariales; family Xylariaceae; genus Xylaria; species Xylaria curta. Next base: position 50,781 of record MU375905.1, on the reverse strand, counting down.
CAGGGGACGCCGGCGTACTACTAAACAAGAGCGCCGTCGAGACGGTCCTGCGGGTGCAACACGACCTGGTGTTCGGGGAAAGCGCAACAACGCTGGCTGAGTTTCTCATCCAGGCTTTGGGTGACGGCACGCTGGTCTCGCAGTTCTGGACCTTGTTCCCCTTCTCGCGTGGCAGCGTCCACCTGGCCTCGGCGGACCTCTCCAAGATCAACGAGGTCGTGATCGATCCGCGCTTCAACCTCGTCGACTTCGACCTCGCGGCTCAGATACAGGCCGCAAAGCTGGCCGCGCGGCTGGGGAAGACGGGCGCGCTGAGCTCGCTGGCGGCGGGGCGCATCCAGCCCAGCCTACACGTATTGCCGGAAAACGCGACGAACGCCCAATGGACAGAATTTATCAAAACCACCAGTAAGCCCATCTACCTACCCCCAGCCATCACCCAAAATGAAGTGACGGGAGCAGATAAAATAGCGGCTAGCTAACTCTTTGAAAATCATCGAAACTAACAGCGGATGTCGACCACCACAATATCGGGACAACATCCATGATGTCCAAGGACCTCGGCGGCGTCGTAGACCCCGAGCTGAGGGTCTACGGGACCGCCAACGTGCGCGTCGTCGATATGTCTATTATCCCGCTCCACTTTAGCGGGCACCCTACCGCCACATTATACGCCGTCGCGGAGCGGGCCGCAGACATTATCAAGCGTTCGCCGCTCTACGCAGCGTGACTTGACCCAAGGCCAATGAACGGTGACAAACAGCACAGTTGGGATAGCTTTGCTCTGTAGGTAACACCCAGGTTCTTGTCTCAGCTAAGATATCAGGCTTATAGACGAGAGCCGGCGTAGTACTTGGACAGAAAAGAGAAAAATGTTGAGGTGTGTCAGATGGATGGGGGGTAATGGGGTAACGGTGGATCACGAATTTTGCCAAGAATCTTCTGTGTAGTATTATCCCCACTCTACCCTTGATAGCAGGAGTGACATGATTGTACAAGATGTAATTTCAATCTTTGATATATACTTAGTTGGAGTTAAATAAAAGAAAGCCTCGTCAGGTATTCTTGGCACGCTAACTCTTGGTCCCCTACGCGAGAAGTATCTTGAGGTACTTATACCAAGAGCTCCACTGCGAGAGCCAGCTGCTGGCTCGTGCGTTGTCATCTTTTATATACTATGGTCCATGACGGGTAAAAACCACCCCCTTCAGGTATTTTTTCGACAGGGGAATTGCAGCTAAGCCGGCTATGGTAAAGCTTTGCTGGTGCGTGCACGCAAAACGTATCTCGCCCTTAGGTACTTCGATCAAATGCCCCCCTGCAATAGCCCTGTCCAACAGCCTTGTCTAGCGCGAGTACTGAAGGGGGTGGTTTTTACCTGTGGGTGGACCAGTACGAATAAAACTCTATATACAGCTTAGCTGTCAATTATTAGTACCACTCAAGCCACTCAGAATTAAGATATGTACTACTCTTTTATACCTGTTGTTAATAATTCTATAACAGCTATAAGTCTAAGCGTTGAATTCTAATTCTTAAAGCTATTTACGGGCAGTTATTGTCAGAGATCACGGACAGCTGGGATCGGGCCGCGGGACATCTGGCCTGCGCGGTTTTTTCGGCGCCCCGTCCCCGCAGTGCTTTTGCGGCTCGCTTGCCGGCAGAGTCTCTACCCCCCACCCCTCCGCACTCGCTTTGCTTTTCCAAGGGTTTCTCGCAGCGACGCGACGGCTCCGATGCTGTCATGGCCGGCATTCTCACCTCTATTCTCTGTTCTGATCGACAGGCCCATGACGGCTTCCAGTAATGTCGTCGCCTCCTGTCCGCCTAGGAGCCCGCTGCCAATGTGGCTCTGCTGCTGGTGACTTGTCGACACGCAGTACTGACTAGGCAGGCCCAGAGCATGCTCGATCTGCTCGAACTGGTGCTCCACCACTTCCACTAGCAGCCGCATCCGCAGGCTCGCGTTCAGCGGCACAGAGTACCCCGCCAGGACCAGGCTGGGTACCATCGGTCTGCCGTCGTGTGTGGCGAGCTGGACCTGTTGAATGTGTCGCTGCCGCGAAGTGGGTCTATTCGATCCCGCAGTGGTCGGGTCGATCGTCGCCGCGTGCTGTGTAGAGGGCGACGGTTGCGGTGGCGGCAGTGCAAGCTGGAAAAGGAGGTGCGAGAATATGTTGTTGTATATAGTGACTACTTGGAGGTAGCACGAGATCATCGTCAGCAGCTGGGCAGTTGTGATAACTCTGTGGCCGGTCGGTGGCCCAGGTAAAGAAAGAAGAGAGGTACACGACTCAGTCTTATTTGGGGATATGTTTGGGGACGAGGACGAAGATGTAATTCGGGTGGAGCAAGGATGGGAGGACGGAAATGGAAGCGATGATATGATGCTTGGCCGCCCTGCTCGCCTGGCCGTGCCTTGGGTGCGACGGTCCTCGCCGGTCTCATGAATGGACGTAAACCGTCTCTCCGGTCCTGAATGGCTTGCTGAACCGGCGGCCACAGTTGCCGCCGTTGATGCTTCGGCGGCCCCTCTGCTGCTTTCGGGTGTTTTGAACAGTTTGCAGATGTCGAGGAATTTGCCCGTGCTGACGAGGATGAACAGTAGCGGGTTGAAGATGGGCGCTTCATTCGTGAGCGCCTCCGCGGTAATCACATCGATCTCGCCAGAATCCGTGGTCGAGCCTGTCACGCTTAACACACTCAGGTCCCAGGGTTCTGTGTTGAGTCGGACCAGCTGTACCGACAGGGATTCGAGGAGCCGCGTAAGCAGGACACCTGGGGAATACTGGACTGGTGGGGTCGGCATCTGGGAGGGCATGTGACTTTGGTCTTCGCTGGCCATATCAACAGCACCCCCGATCTCCTTGTCCAGCTCCAGCAGAAAGTTGAGCCCAGACGGCGGCGAGGCAGAGGTGAAGGGGGGTAGGGGGGGCAGGCCGGTGACGCATTCCGGTCCAGGTGGGATTTTGTCAGCTAGAAATTCGAACAAGTCGATGGGCTGGTATTCGTCGGATGGTGTAAGCACCAACATGCTGCCATCTTCAGAGATTTCAGCCTCTTCGTTTTGGTCCTCATCCTGGGTGATGGACCACCCCATCGACATGGCCGAGTTCCGACCCGGGGCGAGGGAGACATCCTCGCTTGCCCGTCGTCGGGTCGCTTTCCTCCTAGCGGATGGGTTCGCCGACGGTGACGGAGGTAACCTGTTGGAATCTCTCCCAGGAGGTTTGGCCGAGCTGGTGAAACACGGGTACCGGATGCGCAGGCACCGCGTGCAGGGCCACGAGGTATCGTCCTCTTTGGCGCGCACGCACCTCAGCTTTTGCGAGCGGCAGCGGTCGCAGGCAGATCGTCGCCAAGGCGACTGGATACGCATCTCGGGAGGCGGCTGCTGCTGCCATTGCTGCCCCGGTGGTGCAGCTCCTCCTGCTATAGCTACGAGGGCAGCATGCTGTTGCTGAGCGGCCAACGAAGTTTCGGCCGCCGATGCTGAAGGTGGGGCGTGCATGAAGGGTGACGTAGGAAAGAGTCGGGGTAATCAAGTCAAGGTAGTACTGGGTGGCAGCAGGCTCGCATTACTGCCTAGTAGCAGACATCTAACGACGCCAATAGTAGCGCATATATATGTCTCTTTCTTCCGTCGGTTACAGGCAAGGCATCTACAGTTAGGAATAACGCAAGAGAACCGACATAGCGCTACTGCAGTCATCATCTAGAACGACGTGAAAGAGCCAAACGATAGATGCGTTGCGCTTCTTGGGTCAACTTTGAACGAAAGTAGATACGCATTAAACTTAGATAAGTGCCATGTTATAGTATAAAAGCGACGAGATATAGAAACCTGGACTATTTAGATTGAGCCTCAACCGTATTAATCCTCCATTAATACAAAGGTTAATATATATTGAAGTAAGGGAGGTTAGGGCTCCTCTGCTTCTTCTTAGTCATCATGATATACATCACTGCTTACCCACACACTTGCACGTGTCTCCACTTCTATTGACAATATACAGAAATATTAGTAGGCGGGTCATCCGATCCCTTGGTTCGGCCCCTGACTTAAAGCCGCCGATCTCACGCAAAATGGCAAAGCATTGCACGAGACGTCCCGCAGGTGTCTTCCAGCCCCTCTAAGTTCGAATGAAGATGTAGTATATAGGTAGATACCTAAATAGGCAGGTCCCTCCCAATTCTTCCATATCTTGTGCAGTGGGTCTGGAAACTTGACAGAAGGGGCATCTGCCACTCATCGGTGAAGATCTGCTTATCCCGCCATATCCGTTGTATTAAGCGTGTAAAAATTGAAGTTCATATGAGGTATATTGCACTTGCTCTAAATGTCTGCCTATACGCGAACTGTTCCGCGTTAGAAATTCTGAGGGAGTGTTGTCCGAGCTCCAATGGAGGCATTTAGGCAGCCTCGCACAGCCCATAGCCTACCGATATCCACTTTGCCATCCCGGACTACAGGAACATTTGTATTACACTCGTGTTGACTAATTTTCTGCAGCAATCGGGACTTATATTCGTCAAAACCTGATGCTGATTGGGTGATTTAGATCTTGTGACGATGGCGAGCTGAGTGGCTACGGAATCTAGTCCACGCGCAGACGTGCTAGACAATCATTGCAGTCGTTGCAACACACCCTAAACATATGCAGAAGAGAGTTTTTGTCAGAATGGAAAGCGGAGAACCTGACCGGATGCTTGCTCTCCAATAGTTCAAGCTGAGAAGAGGATCATAGTGGGAGCTAGTCGAAGGATATTTCTAAGAGCCTTATGCAAAGCGCATAGATTCTGCAGTGATGACATATAATATAATTAGGGCTGCGTAGCACAGCATGTTGGCTGCAAGCGGCAAAAGACTTTTCTTGTAGAAAAGTGCATGAGCATAAGCACTAGCTTGCTAACCACGTGTATTACGCGTGTGTAAGTCCCTAATACGCGGAGTTGTATAGACAACTCGAACACTCGACCATCATTATTTATTTTGTGCTACATGCCGATTGGTTACCAAGAACTAATAAGATCTACAAGCTGAGATGCGGCTTGATAGCATATTGCGATCACAAAGGTACCGCAATGCGTAATGCTAGTTAGCGTCAGATCCACGGTGCAAGCTAAGTTGTCCAACATCTGCATATCTGAATGTGATACACATGTCATCATGAGGCTTGCATTGTAGGTGGGTAACATTGCGAGCGCAGGCTGCTCGTATTGGCTAGGGTTTTAGTCGGATGTTGAAGCATATACCTTTGAACACCCGCCCAAGTGCAAGACAGAGGAGCAGCCTGCCTTTCCATGCGAGTAATTATCGCTAAATGGCAATGTGACAAAAGCGGAATCGGAAGTCGGCACCCTTAGCAATATGATATATTACTACGGTAAGTTGATGGTAGAGTTGCGCAGTGTACTTGATGATATAAGGACTAGCAGCACATCTATAACTAACGGCAATAGATAGCCTGGCGGCTTGCCGGGTGATATTACTGGTATGTGTTCATGGATAAGTATGTAATACGAATACGGTCGCGGAAACACTTTGCGCCCCTATTGTGCATACATTAGCTATGCAGCTATTTCCAACAATGATCATCCGGAGCGAAGGCAACTAGTTGCGAAACGGAGCTTTAGGGGTCGGTGTGAGGCTGGTTGGTACCCGCGACATTGTATTGACTCTTTCACAAACCGAACCAAATAGATCCGTTCCATGCCACTACATGGACTTATCAAACCAGACGTCGTCTAGTTTTGGCGCTGACTGTCACATGACCCACAGTTGTATACCCCACTATAAGTAGCGTGGTAGTCGATGGGTGTTAGTAATGACAGCCAAGACAGCATGGTGGCTTGTGTGGTGGCTGCGCCCCACACATGCCCCACTATACTGCCATACACCCTAACAGGAATACTGCCGAAGACTGCCGGCTTATGCCGAAGTTTATTATAAGACTAAAATTGTTACATCCATCAAAAGAAAGTATAGAACACCGATATAATCGGCTGTTATAAGGTTCTGCAACGAGAGAGGAGATGACGCGATCAAGTTCCTAAAGTTTCCAGAAGAAAAAGGGAAATCACCAATTATCGAAGGAGGCATATATAGCACTCCACTCCATGCTATAAGTTGTCCATTCCAATGGAAGTTGCGTCGTGGCTGATTAAAAGATCTAACACATCGCTCAGCTACCGCCGGCTGTTTTCCACTTCATCTTTCCTTCCGAAATGGAAGCTGGTGTCGGACATCCTAAGTTATCCTCAAACATCCAGAATATCGTTGAAAAACAAACAATGCATTACAGGGCTTCACTGCGCCGTGATACTAAGTTTAAAGATTACAAACAACATGTTAAAACTAAAGAACATAAGAAATCTAACAAATAGAAAGGATATAATGATTAGACTCCGCTGCATTAAGCATGCCGGGGAGACAAAGCCGAAATTGTTGAAGCACTGGTGAAAAGAGGTATGGATATTGCAGCCAGAATGATATTACAAGGTTGGTTGCCCCGGGGAGTCGCGATTCTTCATAGGAACAGGGATGAATTCCTGGAAAAGCTCCCTGACGTCGATAGCCCCGTAGTTAATTTTCCCAAAGGACGACGGGGATATCTATAACGCATGTAACTGCGTGAGTCTGTCCCATTTCTATGTCCAGCGGTGGATTCTATTGCTAATAGTACATAATCACAGAAGATATATTGGAAATGATACCACTGCATGGACAAGGACTATGAAGACGTCTATTTATGTTTTGAATGATATTCTCATGTCGGGATTGTTCACCCCCTGGAGGACAAGTTCTCCCTAGTATAACAATAATAATAATAGAAGCGGATTATGTGAAAGATTGCAGCTACGCGGCTGCTAAGTATGTAACAGTAGAACCATTAAAACCTAAGCTTACGTCACAGTTCACACTGCTGGTAGTTCCAGTAATGACTTATCGTTATTTCAACCAGGAAGGAAAGTTTCTATCTACGCACCTACAACCTTTCCCAATCTATATATAAACGGGCGATGGGCCCGTGCTTTATACCTATGTTCTTCGAGAGTTATTCCGCAGCGCTCTATGCTGAGACCTTTGGGGCAGGTAAGCAAGGGAGGCCGGAGGTTTTCTAAGGAATACAAGCCAGCCATACAGACAAGCCAGAGCTATAAGCCACAGAGGAAGGCTTTTAGCCTCCCATCGTAGATGTTCTTTTAGCTTTTACCTACTTCCTTTTTTCTTAAAAGCTTTATTTGAGAGGCTCGGCTCGACAGACCTTTTTTGTCAAGGCCGATTTCGGGGCTCGCTAGGTAACTTGGCAATGTTACGTCCTGATAAGATCAAGGTACATCCGATGGAGCAAGACTAACCGTATTCGTTTTCCCTTCTCCCTTCACCTTACTTCCAGCTTCAGCAACAGCTTCTGCTCTTGCAGAAACCCTCCGGATATATAAGTTTACTATTGATTCAATATGAACCTCAATGCTTCACCTAGGAGTGAGTGCTTACCTATAATATCCTAAGTAAACTTCGTAGATTGTTGTAGATGACAGCTTAACGGAGAATTACCCAGGTTAAATGCACATACATCACAACTTACATAATATTGGGTAGTGGGGGCTCAATATCTCATTTACCACAATGGGACATTCCGTTGTCTCGGGTATCAAATAAATTGATCTTAACAATTTGTTGATGCTTACGAGATGCTTAGGAAACAAGGACAACGGGTAATGATTGAAATCTCGGTGAGCCGCAATGAAAATACTACAGTCTAGCAGGTCTGGGCGGCACTCGGCGTCATGAAGCTAAATTATTTCACGTTCCTATTATGAACATGGCGTTGTTGAGCAATAGCCAACACGAGCAATAACGTCAAATTAGTCCGTCTTGGCAGGTACCAAAACCATGTTTAAACCCGCATAACCTATCTTGGTATACCCATAGCCAAGGCATCATATCACTTGGCACTCGATGACAGCGAAGCTATGCGCAAGATTTCAGGAATGGGACCTCAAAAACTTTGAGTACTAGAATGTCAAGTTGCCCGCTATCAAGTTGTCCTTCGTGGCATGTCCAGAACCTAGGCCCTTCCCAATATCAGAGTTGAAGACATCAAAGATTATTCAAGATGCGCTCTGTCAGTTTCCTATCGGTCTTGATCGGCCTCGTCACGGCCGCTGATGTCTGGGTCAACGAGGTGGACACCGGCTTGGAGACATTCTTGTATGGTACCAACTGGACCGAGGGTACTCAGCCGGCCTTGAAAGATATGCGTGCTATTTCTGACTTCGACTTCGCGGCGCGTCAAAAGCTCGGCGATTTTGAATATAGCTTCTACAGAGTCGCCGCTGGTGGAGAGTGGAGTAAGTTTTGCAATCAGAATATCTAGACTTCGTGGCCATAGAGTGGTTTTGCTGATGGGCATATGTATTCAGGTTACCGAAACAACCTTGAGGTTTGGTCCAAGGTCAAATTTCGACCCCAACATCTCACAGATGTCACAAAAGTCAACACGACTTTAAAGTATGTGAACATTACACTGCTTTCGTTCCTCTGGTACTAACTGTGACGGATAGGACAACCATCCTAGGCTACGAGTTTTCGGCTCCAGTCTTTATTGCCCCTGCAGCTCGTGGCGGCTATGGCGATGAGCGAGGCGAGTTGAACTTTGTAGAAGCTGCTGCCGCCGAGAATATTCTTTACAGCGTGAGCTTGCAGTCATCCGAGATATGAAACAGGCGAATACTAATGAAAAAATCAACGCAGCCTTCGATCTATGCTACTAAGACTATCGAGGAAATTGCCTCTGTCAAGGCTAACAATACGGTCAACGGTCCCCAAGTTATTTTCCAACAGGTATGACGAACAATCATCGAAGCTACCCAGCACGTCATTCTGACCCCGCGCGTAGTTATACACCAACGCCAACTTGTCCGTCACTTGGGACATAATCGAGCGAGCAGAACGGACTGGGGCTAAAGCCATTATCTGGACCATCGATGCGCCCGCATCTTCGACTCGTCACCGGGCCGCACGCTACGACACCACAAATTCGTAAGAATCATCCAATGACGACGAACTCCGTTGATGCTAACTACACATCTCAGCAACTCCGTGACCTCCGCCATAGACTGGAGCGTGTACGACCAGATCAAGAACCACACGAAACTCCCCATTATTCTCAAGGGAATCACTTCAGTCGAGCTTGCATTACAAGCAGTCGAGAAGGGTGCCAAGGCCATCTACATCTCCAACCACGGCGGGCGCCAGGTCGAGTATTCTCCCTCGCCGCTCGAGATTGCCTACGAGATTCACCGCAACGCACCCGAGGTCTTTCAGAAGGTCGAGGTCCTTGCCGACAGTGGCGTGCGATACGGCACCGACGTCTTAAAACTACTTTCCCTGGGTGTTCGCGCTGTTGGTATGGGTAGGCCGTTTATGTACGCTAACACCTATGGTGTTGAGGGTGTTACCAAGGCCATTCAGATGATTAAGAGCGAGATTTTGAATGATGCTGCTCAGATTGGTATTAGTGATCTTCATAATATCCCGAAGAACATCGTAAGTCCATCTTTGGCAACATTGAAGTTGGTTTTGCTTTGCTAATTGTATGGAACGCGTAGGTCAACTATCGTCAGCTGGAAAATGAAGTATATCTTCTGCCGGAGAGCAAATGATCCCAGCAGGGATGATCGGCATGCAGACATGTAATGATATGCTATAATGACGACTCATATTAAAATACACTCTCTCATATGGCCTTTAGCAATAGAGCAATTAACCTATTCAGCAATTCGCAAATCGCAGCACCAGCCCCACGCACTAGCCACTCACAGACCTACATGTGGCTCAGGGCTGTGACAAGAAGCTTGATGCTCAAGCACAAAAGGGTGGCAGACGCAGGTGGGCTATGTGATCTGGCTTCCCCTTCTAATAGCTTCGCCACCGCCCCTATTGGCGTTGCCTGATTATTAGCGAGCCTAAGTATGTGTACTTGAAAAGTTCATCTCAGTGACCAACTTCATCACGAAGCAAGAAACTTAAATGGTGAACAAGGCTTGAGCAAATTCATATTTCGTTGACCAAACACATGGCATGCTGTAGAATTTTGTTATTGCCTAATTGGAAATCTTTATTCAGCGACGACGGAGGGCTTTGTGGTTTCTGCACACCTGATGAACGCTGGAATCTACCCAACATCCTAAACGGCGACCCCGCGTGGGTGGCTGCCCACCCAAAACGCCTGCCGGTCTGCCTTATTGTCGCTGGCTCCTTCCATGATTTGCTGTATAATTTTGTACTTTGCACCGCCTCGAATTCAGAAACCATGTAGCCCTGTTGCCAATGGCCTCTGCATGATAAAATTAAATGTAATATTGACTCTAGGTCTATATAGAGGATAATGATAACAAGGGCCGTTGTGTAAAGATATTGGAGGTAGATTGAGTTATCCGACTGAAGATAGTGGATATTGCGCCTAAGGGGCTGTGTTGCTATCATGAAGTCACATTGGGGGCCGCTACAAGGGTTCAAGTAAGAACAAGTCATTTCATAAAAGGATGTAATGCAGCTGGAGTTAATGCTCTTTAACTTTTCCCCTAGAATCTTCCTGTATATCACCTATTAATTGCCAGTTGCTTATACAATGGACCCATTGTCAGTCGCTGCTTCTATCGCAGGCCTGGTTACTTTAGCGGATGCTGTTTTTCGAGGAGTATTCAAGTACTACAAGAGTGCTTCTGATGCCTCTAATGAGATCAAAGAACTTGCCGATCGGATTCGGTCGCTTGCTGGAATTTTGCACAGCTTAGGGATCCTTGCAGATGCTCTCGAACAGGATGGCGCACATTCAACAATTCAAACGGCTCACGTCGCAGACGCTACGAGGTTGTTAGGGGAAATTCAAGTACGCCTTGATAAATCCAAACCAAATGTTAGCAGTACCAAACTCGGCGTCATACAGCAGTCTCTCAAATGGCCTTTTACGAAAACACGAACAAAAGACCTTACGGAGAAGTTGACTCAACAACACCAACTGATCGGCTTGGCGCTACATGCTGATTCTTTAAGCAATTTGGTGAAGCTTTTAAATAATGGCAAGGATATCAAAACGCAACTCGCTTCTGTACAGCTAGGTGTCGAGAACCTCCAAATGCTCACAAGGGTCAAAGTCGACGCTGAGCGTCAGCGTATCCTAGATTTCTTTCTGAAAGTCAACCCACAACCAAATCTTGATACGAGCATTAAGCTGCGGCATCCGAATACTGGCGGTTGGCTGATAGAGTCTCTCCAATTCCAGCAGTGGATTGAGACAGCTGGGTCTAGAATGTGGCTCAGCGGCATTCCGGGTGCTGGGAAAACGGTACTCGCTGGTGCTATGATACAGAAAGCCCTTGAAAAAGGGAAGAATTCGCCTCAAGTTGGGGTAGCATTTTTCTTTTGCGATTATAAGGACGAGAAAGCTACTGTCTTGTCTAATATATTGGGAGCAATGGCTTCACAACTTGCTCGCCAGAGTGACCCAGCATTTCATGAACTGAAGAAGTTGTACGAATCATTGAACCCTCTAGATAGACTGACGAAGGACCCTGACTCTGACGTCCTTCACGACTGCCTTGAAAAAATTTTCGAATGTTTCGACCAGATAATTCTGGTAGTTGACGGTCTGGACGAATGTGGCGATAATACCAACGAAGTCACCCAAGCATTGGCTGACATCCCTGACTACTCGGCCAACGTTACAATAGCACTGGCGAGTCGTGAGGAGTACAACATCGATCTCAAGTTACGCGATAGCTTTACAAAGATTAAAGTTGGCGCACGGAAGGAAGATCTCTTACTTTACGTTGCTTCTGAGATCGATAAGCGTATCAAAGACGGTAGACTACGCATCAACGACATGGACCTGAAGGACGAGATACTCACGAAGCTATCTGACGACGCCGATGGCATGTGAGTTATTTGAATCTATATCTATTTTCTGAATGCAAAAAACTTACAATCATCTCAACTCTAGGTTTCGGTGGGTTGCCTGCCAACTTGACTACATCTGCGGTTGCCCTACCGATGCCGATCGCAGAGAGGCGTTGAACGAGCTTCCCCCGACACTCGAAGCAACGTACGATCGGATGCTCCGAAGACTTAACAAGGGCCATCCGCGAGTACGGCACATCGTGCAAAAATGCTTTCAAATAATTGGCCTCAAATGGACTACACTATACATCGATGAATTGCGCCACGCTATTTCTGTGCCGGACACCACCGATATAACATTAAAGGAACACGATATTGTTACTGAAGCAGAGATTTCCCTTCAGTGTAGTTGCTTCATTCGAAAATCTGAAAACGGAGAGGAATTCGAGTTCTCACATTTTACGGTCCGTGAGTTTTTAGAGCGCAAGACGCTGCTCAATGATCATGAGCTTGCTGGCTATTATTTATCGGAATCCATATGCAGTGCTACTTTGAGCCAACAATGTCTTCGATATCTGCAATTGAAGAACTTCGACCACGCGCCAAAGCTAGACTATGATGGCAAAAAGGAAAAGGTTCTGCAAAGAGAAGATAACTTCCCGTTTTACGAGGAGGCGGCTATTATGTGGCTCTCTGCGCTCAGACGCTCACCACAAGATCCAGTTTGTTTAGAACTTGCTAGGTCGCTTTTCCACCCACGCAAAAGTCCTTCATTTATGTCCTGGGCTATTGAACTATGTGTGAATCGGGACTTGTTTCCGACTATATTGGTGTCGGATCCAAGCTTTCGCACAATACATCTCGCCGCTGCTCTGGATCTCCCAGAGATATGTGAGTATCTCCTTCAAACTGACTCTAAATGGAACACCACTTCTCGTATTGGCACGCCTCTAGAATGTTCAATCGGTCGAGTATTTTGTCTCAATAATGCACTCCCTTCGGATCCACTAGAAATTACCAGGCGCTGGCATGTGCAACAGCTATCGTATGCCACGCACCGCCCAGGTCTAGCCATTTCAATGCTGAGAAGGGCAGGCTGTCTCATACAGAGCCCCCCACGGAAATTTGGAGGATTATCCCTCATGTCGTGCGCCAGTTTGTCTGCAGCCGCCTGGCTGGACTTGTCGCCAGTCTCAAGCCTAATTTGTATGGGTTGGGTTGTTTCCGATGAAGGGGCGACTAGCTTTGAGCAGAGTATGGAATGTGTGATTGAGGGATATCCTCATAAATATGCTGCCACTCATACTAGCAAGTCCCAGTTGACTGCATCTTTTCTTGATCTGATCACCTCACTCAACGACTCTCGGACATTTGAGAGTGACCCAGGATATAGGATGTGTGTCGCGGCTTGGAAGACGGCAGTCGAGCTTCAATGCGAATTTACTGACGACACCACTTTACTGGACACGCGTATAACTCTATCGCTAGAAGCTCTTGTTAGTAGAACCAAAGCTGCAATATGGAATGATGACGCGGAAGCAATGAAGAGATACTTGGAAGATGTGCGAATCACTGGTCCCGAAATTGACGATGACGGTACGGAGGCATGTGGCTACGCACTGCTGAGGCACGCCATCAACGTAAACTCATTCAAAATAGTGAGACTACTATCCGATCGTGGGTATAGTTTAACGAAGTCCCTTTCAGGCAATGTTTTACCTATTCATGAGGCATGGAACTGCGGAGAAGATATCATCAGCCTACTCCTTGAATCTGGAGCTTCGCATCTTGATCGCGACTCCGACGGTGATAGTATTTGGCATTTGGCAGCTGCGGGGTTTGAATATGACACAATTGTGGCGCTCCTCAAATTGGCCGGGGACGAGAAAACCAAGGCCCTGCAGATGAAAGATAATGAAGGTTTCACGCCCTTAACCCTTGCTATCAATAATTCAACCGAAGAACCAGAAGATGGCCGGCTCAATGAGACTGAGGTAATCAAATTGCTGCTAGATGCGTGTAGGAACGACGAATTATGCTGGCAATGTGCTGGGTCACCTTGGGATCTCGCAGCCCGATCTGGTTCTGTAGTTGTTGTCAAATGTCTCGTGGACACTAGTGTACCTCTCGTCGCTATCCAGGAGGGCCAGTCCTCCCCATTGCACTGCATCAATGAGAAGGTTTCAAAAGAATGCGTTGAGCTGTTGATGGAGCTATTTCCTACTGCGAATAGCTTACAGTACGAAGGAAAAACACCGTTAGAGCGATTTATTCATCGCTGTGTTGAGCAGCGCACGGCACCCCAGCAGGGGGTCATTGAGAGTTTGGCTGAGAACAATCCAGATAACCAAATTCAAAAGAAGTGCTCCCTTTGGAGATATCTCTGCACAGATATTTTAGGTTCTGAAACTCTCGGGCGCGAGAACTATCAAGATCTATGTGGTACTTTCAGTTTCATTGTTCAAAAATGTCTGCAGATGAATACAATCGAAGCATACGAGGCATTTACGGGCCAATCTGCGGCTATACTTTTGTTTTCGAGCCTAGCGAGGTCCAGGATCATACGCGTAATACATACCAGCGACCTCAAGGAAGTGATCTCTCGCACGAAATTCTGGAAATTAGCATGTTCTGTTAAAGAAACTATTGAATATGCAAAGGTATTAATCAAGTCCGGACCAACTCATTTGGATTGGTTACGTATACTTTTATCCAATGGCGTCGACATTCACCTACGCAGTAACAACTCTTCTATATTAGAAGAGGCCTGTGAGAGTCTGGCCTGTGATGAAGACTATCGCAATGATGCCGGGCCTGATCCTTCCAATTACGCATCAGAACGCCGCGTGTTTGAAGATATTATTGACCATACGAGATTGGAGCAGCTGAACGCCATACAGCCCGCAAGGGGTGGATATCTGGAGGTCCTTGCAGAGAGGGACTCTCTTCCCGGAACAAAGTGGATGATTGAAAGATTAGTGGCTAAAGGCCTAGATCTTAACAAGATCCACAATGAGAAATATTCGCCTCTCACCCTTTTTGTAACGAACTCTACAACGCCAGTTGCTCTATCGCTCCTTGAGTTGGGAGCTGACCCCCTACTTAGGAGTGGTGACTACTTTGACGCTACACATGCTGCAGCATATAGAGGAAACCTCGATTTTCTGAAATCTCTGTTAAGCAAGCTTGGAGGGAATTTTGTCCAATTTCCATGGCAACAAACGACATCTATTGTTTCGTATGTTGGGCGGAGCAAGGAGAGTTTTTGTTCCATGAATGCGTTGCATGTAGCTTCGCTCCGAGGACACGCTGAATGCCTCCAGTTTTTCATCGATAATGAATTAGTCGCTGACGCGAGGTCTAAAGCAGGGGGAGGATATAATTGCCTACATTTTGCGGCTATCAGTGGCAGCAAAGAAACCATTACATATCTCCGCTCGCTCGGCCTCAACATAAATCAGCCAGCGGATGACGGGAGTCTACCGATACATTTTGCGGTCCGGAGTGGCAAGATAGTCGCCGTAAGAACTATAGTAGAGCTTGGTTCTGACAACTATATGGACAGCTATGGGATGACTCCTCATATGTATGCCAAGGAGTTGGACGATCCTCGCATTTGGGAGTACCTTGAGAGAAGGGACATTAATCTTCAACCCCGTCCCATGAGCAATACCAGCCAACGTCAGAGAATATTCCCGAAGTTATTACTGGGTGCGCTAGAATCGGCCATACGAGAGGGAGATATAGATTCGTGTGAGAGATTAGGGGCTCGGGGTCCTCTCGTGGATATTTTTATGCCTAGTTGTGGTTGCTCTCCCATTATTACTGCCATTATGTCACAGAGAGAGAAAATAGTATCGTGGCTGCTCACAAAACGCGCTTCTGTACTACACATATCCTGCCGAAAGTATGGCGGGATGTCTACATTGGAGCTGGCTGCTCGGTCTCGACTATTAACGCCATATCTGCAGCAGATTCTCGACGCTTGCCTCGAGACTACTTGGGACCTAAACTCCCTTGGATCCCCAATAGAGCAAGCCATTGTCAGCGGAAATCATGCTAATCTAGCCCTTATTGTGAAACACATCAGGGAAAATTCGAAAAAATACAGGTACGTATTCTTAAAGAGCCGAACACAAGGTTTTACCACTAATCTTCAAAGTATGCTTACCGGGCATTCGCAAGAAACCGTACTGTCGTATATGGTGAATACAAAGTGTTGCGATAAGTCCCCTTTACATCACGCTGCGTACCAGGGGAACCTTGATATGGTGAAAGTCTTGCTTGATGCAGGCGCTGATGTTGATATGCTAGAAAGCAATAACTTGACAGCTATCCAGCTTACAGGAAACCCGCATATTACTGCTCAACTGATAGCTGCTGGTTCAAAGAGCGGATGGTTTGACTCAGCATCATGGGCACGCATAGCTATCCCTCCAAACAACCAATTCAAATTTTCGGAAAGCCTTTTACGGCTTCTTGGAAAACAGGCTCATCATCAATGGGCAATAGGTTCAAGAAATCTTCCAGGCCTCGTTGGTGAACTAGCCTTTGATCCCACAAATTTTAACCTTCACCCGAAGACACTCAAATTGGCTCTGCAATATGGTATTGATCTTAATTTATCGGACTATAGCCAAAGAACGCTCATACATATTTCTCTTTGCTGTAGCCAGTCGACGAGTTACCTTCTCAGTCTACATCAAATCGTCGACTGTAAACCCTTTCCTTGGCATACTACAGGGCGTTTGTTAAACGACATTCCGTGGATCAATGAACACTGGAGACTTTTCAAAAGGCGCATACCGTTCAAGAAGTTCCAAATCATAATGAATCTTCATCCGGAGAAAGGCATAAGCCCGCTTTGTCAAGCCGCTGCAATTGATTCTCTGGACGTCATCGATCGCTGTTTGGAGATGGGCGCTGATATTGATTTTGATGGGAGCTCATACGGATCGGCACTGAGTGCGTATTCAATTCCCTAGTCCCCTTTTCCTTCATGACGATAGTTCGTGATAATTTGTTTTGAATCCTTCGATAATGCCAACGCCGTCGGTGCTCGCTGCTAACTCCTATTGTTTGATAGTGGCAGCATGTGCGAACTGCCGCCTAAAAGCGGTTAAACACTTAGTTAGGTGTGGTGCTTCTATTGTTTACTATGGAGAATTCGGCAGAACCAGCGCAATCGAAATGGCAAATGGGCACAGTAAAATCATCGCGTGGCTACTGGTCGGGCAATTCATTGAGCAGACAAAACTCGAGTATCCTATCTTCGAAGACCCAAGAAATGTCCCGCCAATTCGATACTGGTCAGGCATTAAACAAGGCCTAATGAGGTTAACTGGATATAACGAGCGTCGACCGGACGAGTCTCTCGAGGATTATGTCTTTCGACTAGCTGAAATTCGTCAGGATATGCAAGGTAGGGCACTGCCACTCCATAAACAGGACCCCCTTAGTGATCTCTCTGGTATTGTTTGCTATCAAATCTAGACAAGAATGTGCTCAGAGTCTTCTGAAGGTGCTAGGTAGTATTAGTTAGGATGCACATAAACTATGTTTCCACAGTAGATTGGCATCATCTTGATATCGTAGTATGCTATTCCAACCTAAATTAAATAAATCTTCTAAAAGGCGTGGAATAGATATGTTATGGACGTCAATTTACAGAAATCTCGGGCACCCTAGGTCTATCAAGTAGCCTAATAGTAACCTAGAAGATGTTGACCATTATTGCTCATGTTTCATGCTTCTTTTGGAATATGTTCGAACCGACAACCTAGATCCGAGGAGTTGTCAAACTCATAACCAAGTAGTGGGCGGTTATGGTGGCTCACATCTATAGGATGAATACAATCAATTCGGCAGAATATGAGTGCTATATAGTACATGCATCTCTTGTATTCCATTAGCCAAGTTTCGGTATGTAACTACGGTATAGATTCGTAATAAATCGGTTTACTGAGAAGCAAACACTAGCGGCATTATATATAATATGCCGAAATTCTATCGATAACGTCTGCACAGGTTAAGTGTGAAATGGCTTGAAGATAATGAATTGGTCGACAATTTTGGGTAGCACATATATACGCAGTCGAGCTGTATTTCAATAATATAGACTAAATGTAATGACCATAATCGAAAACCCTCAGAAGTTCATGCGCCGCTTCAAAAAGTCCAGCTGTCTGTTCAAAATGCTCTCAACATCCCCGAATACCCAATCGAGATGCCCCTTACCCTTTAAGATATCAAGCTCTTTAGGCTCATTCATGTGCTCGAAGCACTCGAGCTGCTCCTTTGTGGGACACGACACATCAAATTCAGGCGTCACCATCATCGCCGGCGTCGGGGAAATATACTTGACGACGTTCAAAATGTTCCATGATAGACTCTTGTAGTAGGTCTGGACAGAAATGCGGTTCTCGACAGGTATGCCGAGACGCTGAAGGGCGGGCATCATCTCGGCGGCAAGCTGCAGGCCGTTGGGGATGCTGCCGTCTTCGTTGACGTAGGGTAGATACATGGGCTCCTCGCCCTCTAGGCGACTGGCGCGGTCGTGCATGGCTAGCTCGAGGATGGGCTGGCGTCTTTCCGGGTTGCCTGTTGAGTCAATCAGGGGCGCGACTGAGATTGCGGCCGAGACTCGTTTGCTGCAATTAGTTTTCTCATCAGCTTCTGAAAGCAACGGCGCGGTAGGGCAAGCGAAAGGAAGCGGGAGATGAGAATAGCAAAGAAGTAAGCTTGGAAAGACGTACTCAAAAGCTGCTGCTGCGAGCGTAACATTTCCACCAAAACATAATCCCCAAAGCGCGATTTTGGTTTCATCAACCAAGGGGTTCTCCTTGAACCATGTCACGGCGTCGTGCAAATGTTCAGCCTGCTGTCTGGCGTCGATCTGGGAGGTATGGAGGTTAAGACTTGGTTCTTCAATTGAAATAACCTCGGGTTCATGCGACTTACATCATTTCTTGGCTCTCCATCGCTGGCACCTATGCCACGAGGATCATAGAGAAGGCACGTGATGCCATGCTCCTGAAACCACTTCGCGATGTCGGGTAATATGGCATCCTTGGGCATGTTGAACTACTCAGATGTCAATCAGTAGGTGTACCAAACCAAGAAAAAGGCTGCTGTGAGCACTAATACGTACCCCTGGCGACATGATCATGGCTGGCCCGCGTTGTTTGGCGGGAAATAGCCAGCCACGCAGGGTTAGCCCGTCCAGAGTTACGAACTCAACGTCCTGGCGGGGTAAAGCGCTGACTGTCATTTTGTTGTTCTGGAAAATAAATAACCTAGAGATAGAATGTGGGGATGACGGCGGTTGTGGTCAGATATTCTAGACCCGTGTGGTTGTATAGTTAGGAAGCGCATTATACAACGAGCGACTACCAGGCCATGGCTGATATAACGAAATCTGCGCAGTGCAAGCTGAAGCAGGTAGATTGGCACCTGGAGGTTCAACGGTTGCGAACTGCAAAACCGGAGTTTTGGTATCACTCGGAAACCGGTCCGGCCCGGTCTCATGGCCTCGGTATCGGAGGTCGGTTAGCCCTGTGGGCATGACGCGTAAGTAAATCGGTAGTTTCTTCTTACACCAGCGCGGCCCGGCGTCTCTGTAATTAAAGTTCCACAGGCGCAGGCTGCAGCTAATTGCGGGCAGATACGTAGAGAATGGTGTTAGCGAGCCAAAACGACGAAGTTGCCCAGATACGAATAGATGAGCATAATGAATTAAGCATATTTCCATGTATATTTGTCGCTACACGCTATGAAATACACAAGGCGAGAATCTATTTGATTTAGATCGTAGGCAACATAGGCCCTCGCACTGCTCCAAAGTTCGGTCTCAGCTCGCTGCGTATTACTTGAAAGCTATTAGATCTAGCTAATCGTGTTGGACAGCGTGAATTTGGCGTCCCTTGTCCTTTTTCATTAAATCCGACTACGTCCGGGTACATTTACGTACCTGGTTAGACCCCGGTATCATAGTAAGTCCTAGCCAGCCAATGCTGTGGCACGTGCGCCGCTTGACATGCTTTCGCGTAAGAGGTCCCGCGTCAGCTCGCGACTTCAGAATTGATATCACCAAGACGGAACTCGTGTCCACTTCAAATAACCATTCTAATCACGCTAACTGTATATTCAGTTATCCTAATAATGGCATTACTAGTTTCTTGCCATGGACCTTTCCAACTTTCAAATCGTCCACAACTGTAGGTATGTTTGCCAGTCCGCCACTCTGAATCTCCAATGGATGGTGCCTGATCCTTCCTTCGCGCAACCAGATTTCAGTCAGGGCGAACAAGTGCTTGCCAAATTGTCTGTGCTCTGGCGAGGGAGGTCGCCCATACGTTCCTGTCATGTGAACTCCATCCCCCAAAATGGCGTCGGCCAAAAACCAATCAGCGCGGACGTCCCTTCGTGTGTACTTAATGGTGGTGGCAATCGTCTCAAGCGCGATGTAGCTGCCGCCGGAAGAACCGATAGCCTCATAGCAACTCTTCATCGTAGTGGCGTCGGTGACGCAGTCTAGGACGTACCTTAGACTATTGTCAGTGTATACACGGATGTCGGCACCGCAGGCTGGCGAGTGATAGTCGAAGCACGCTGCGGCGCCATATGATTCGCATAGGGCGTTGCTAGTAGGCGAACAGGTGACGATAGGTGTATACCCGGCCCTGTGGAAAAGAGGTCAGTGAAGGCTTTTCTGAGAATAGTTTGGTAGGTTCGCTTACATCTTTAATAACTGTGTTGCCATGGTTCCTGTTGCCGTAGCACCTCCCGAGACAAGCACGGCCTCACCCGTGCCCCCTCGCATAAGAAGTTCCAGCCCGGGGGCCTGGAAAAGGGCCAAGCCAGCCGTAGCCATCGAAAGCCCGATCGAACATGCTTGCGTGAAGGAGAACGCCTCGGGGATGTGGCAGCTGATGTCCTCTTCTGCTAATGCAAACTCGGCAAAGGCACCCTTTGTCTTTTCTGAGGGGTCTGAGCCAAAGGTGACGGCGAGGACACGGTCACCCTGCTTAAACCGCGTAACGCCTTCGCCTACTTTCTCGACGACGCCAGCAAAGTCACATCCACCTAAAGATCCGGGTGCTTTAGAGAAGTCAACAATCTTTGCGTCGCGTGGGTTTAGGCCGACTGCATGCACACGGACTAGCATCGAGCCTCGTTGCGGAACGGGGATATTGGCATCTTCCACAAGGCGGTAGCCGCCTGATTCGCCACCAACAAGAGCCTGCATGGTATGCGTAAGATTGACAAAAATTATTATACAGGCGATCACAAAGGGTAGTAACAAATGGAAGAGAGTATGGGCCAACCTCAAACTTTTTCTTTTGTCGTCGTAGACTGTTAAATCTGACTGCTATATCTAACTCTGTTGCGCATCTGTGCACGTAGCTGTGAGCATACCAGTGCACATCGGCGCAGTCAGCGAGTTCAATCCGAGGAAAACCGACATGGTGAAATAATCGGAGCTCGGAGGTGCGGCGCAGGCCATCGGTACCGACGTGGATCCGGTTAGTCGGCCCTGACTGCGTAGTCTCGGCAGGATTGTTGATGAGACGCGAAATCAGTCAGCACCGCCGCGGCGACAGGGTCGTCTTCCGGCTCATCGTTGCTTCTTAGATCCAGAGCCGGAGACTGGGGAGGCTCTAGGTAGGTCGTCAAAGACGTGAAGCCAAGGCTGGGCCAAGCTCCGACTAGGCAATGCCTACTTGGGGTCGTTGCGCATCCTCACTTTATATTTCCTAGTCCTCGCAGGTCCAATCCTTTCTTGACTAGGAAACATTGAATCCGACCTCTATCATCGGGTTTCTTCACACATTCAATTTCATGCCCGTTTCCTCTAACCCTCACCTATCATTATCTTAACCATGGGAAGCCTAGGGACCGAGGGGAATTCCCTCTATTTTACACGCGAGCCAATCGCGATAGTGGGCAGCAGCTGTCGTTTCCCCGGTGGTGCCAGCTCTCCCTCTAAGCTCTGGGAGCTACTGGAGAAACCTCGAGATGTCTTGCAAGAAATCCCAGTTAGCCGTTTTAGTACCAAGGCATTCCACCATCTAAACAGTCAACATCATGGAGTAAGGCCTCCGCCCTTTATAAAAAAAATTTCTACCTAGTCATCATTCGAACTCACACTTGTGTACTAAACTGGATGAATATAGAGCATGAATGTTAAGCACGCCTATTTACTCGACGAGGACCCTCGTGTCTTTGATCGCGATTTCTTCTCCATAAATCCAAAGGAAGCTGAGGCTATGGACCCTCAACAACGCATGCTTCTCGAGACAGTGTACGAAGGCATTGAATCGGCCGGTTACTCAATACAACAGCTTCGCGGCTCGTCTACGGCTGTGTTCGTTGGATGCATGAGCTACGATTATCACTTTACTGCCATAAGGGGCATCGAAAGTCTGCCTCAGTACCACGCCACAGGTACTGCCGCATCTATATTGTCTAACCGCCTGTCGTACTTCTATGATTGGCGGGGTCCCTCGGTCACGATCGATACAGCCTGTTCGTCCAGTTTGGTGGCCCTGCACCAGGCAGTTGCTACCCTCAGAAATGGAGAGGCCAAGATGGCGGTCGCAGCAGGCTCAAATCTCATAATTGGGCCTGAACCATTTGTTAGCGAATCTAAGGTTTGTTATACCAGTTTCTAGCGCCGAGATACTCTAGCAGAAGCTGACCGATGATACGAAAGCTTAATATGTTATCACCCAATGGACGGTCCTTCATGTGGGATGCTGCTGCAGATGGATATACCCGAGGAGAGGGCTTTTCTGCTCTCTTCCTTAAGACCCTCAGCCAAGCCATCGCTGACGGTGATCATATTGAATGCATTGTTCGCGAGACAGGCGTCAATTCTGATGGCAAAACTCCAGGTTTGTCTGCTAAGCCTGCCTTAGTTCTCTGTCCAGTGCGCTGAACAAAATCTAGGCATCACAATGCCGAGCTCCGAGTCACAGGCACAACTTATCCGGGATACGTATGCCAGATGCGGGCTCGACCCAGCTCTTGAATCTGACCGACCACAGTACTTTGAGGCCCATGGTACGGGCACACCGGCAGGTGACCGTAAGTAGTCTTCTGTATTATCTCGCCACTTCACTTGTAACATGTCTGATGACGTGCATTAGCTATCGAGGCCCGGGCCATCCAGAGTGTTTTCTTCCCTGATGGGAAGGAAGGTGAGCTCATGGTTGGCAGCATCAAGACAGTTATCGGGCACACCGAAGGCACGGCAGGAGTCGCTGGTGTGCTCAAGGCGTCGTTGGCAGTCCAACACGGCAAGATACCAGCAAACCTTCATTTCAATAAGCTCAACCCTAAGATCCGACCATTTTACATGAACCTACGGATCCCGACCGAGACGATCCCCTGGCCCGCCGTGCCAGAGGGATCCCCGCGTCGTGTCAGTGTTAACAGCTTCGGCTTCGGTGGCACCAATGCCCACGCTATCATTGAGAGTTGGGATGGCCCTGACTCCCCGATAAATAACAACACACTAGATAGCCACGCGCTCACCAACAATGCATCCAATATTCAGGGCGCGGGACCCTTCGTCCTGTCTGCTAACTCGGGTTCAGCTTTGGCCGCAAGTGCTGGGGCACTGGCTGATTACCTTCGTGCACATCCTGACACGGATCTCACTCGACTTGCACACACCTTGTTCCGAAGAACAGACTTTCCATTCCGAGCTGCTTTCTCTGCCACATCTGCGGAGCAACTTGCTGACAAGCTGGAAACGGGCAAGGATTCTCTCAAGAACACCACACGCACTGCTACCATTCCTGAGATACTACCACCACGGATCCTGGGCATCTTCACCGGCCAGGGCGCGCAGTGGGCTACCATGGGCAAGGAGCTCTATGGCTCTTCGAGCTTGTTCCGCCGCGCTATAGATGAGATGCAACAAAGTCTCGATTCGCTTCCTGCAAAGGATCGCCCTGACTGGACACTCGTGGACCAACTTAACGCGCCGGCAAACATTTCCCGCGTTGGCGAAGCCGCTGTTTCGCAGCCTCTCTGCACTGCTCTACAGGTTGCTCTAGTTGATGTCCTGAATGCGGCTGGTATCGAGTTCTCCGCTGTTGTCGGACACTCGTCTGGTGAAATTGGCGCTGCATATGCTGCAGGATATCTTACCGCCACTGATGCGATCCGGGTAGCATACTATAGAGGCGTCCACTCTCACCTAGCGCAGGGCCCAGGAGGGAAGCGCGGTAAGATGATGGCGGTTGGCATGTCCTTAGGCCAAGCAACAGCATTCTGCAGCGAGTTCAACGGGCTTGCTGTGGCTGCCAGCAACTCTCAGACGAGCTGCACGCTAGCAGGTAATGCCGAAGCTATTGATGACGCCTACGCTCGGTTGCAGGAAAATGGTACCTTCGCTCGCGTGTTGCAGGTCGACACGGCGTATCATTCTCATCACATGAAAGCATGCGGCACCCCGTATCTCGAGTCGATGAAGCAGTGCGGAATCAAGGTCCAGAAGGGCCACAGACATTGCCGATGGTACTCAAGTGTTTGGGGAGCGAATGGCCGTATTCGGTCGTTCGACCAGGCCGATGGTCAGCTTCTTGAGGGCCAGTACTGGGTCGACAACATGACGCAGGCAGTGCTCTTCAGTCAGGCTCTTTCGAGAGCGCTGAACGAAGATCAGTACTTTGACCTTGCTCTCGAGGTTGGGCCACATCCAGCTCTCAAAGGGCCAAGCTCCGAGACTATCAAACTGTTGACAGGTCTCTCCCTTCCATACTCAGGGGTTTTGAAGCGTGGTCAGAACGCAGTGGAGTCCTTTGCCGACGCCATGGGACTCCTGTGGAAGTCTTTCCCGTCCTCGCTCCCCATGATCACCTTTGACAGACTGCGCCGGGCTTTCCCCAGTGGAAAGCCACAGCAACTTACTATTCTGAAAGGTCTCCCAGCCTACTCGTGGGACCATCCCAATCTCATCTGGAAGGAGTCGAGATCAGCTCGTATTTTCCGCACCCAGAGCCAGTCACGTCATGAGCTTCTGGGCCATTCTATCACGCATGGCGAACGTGACAAGCGCGAAGTACACTGGAAACAGCTCATCAGACTGAACGAGCTCCCGTGGTTAGCCGGTCACAGAATTCAGGGTGAAGTCCTATTCCCAGCGTCAGGCTACCTGTCTATGACATACGAGGCCGCCATCCGCCTCGTCGATGATCAGCAGTCATTGCGTCTCGTGGAATTGCATGATATTGACATTGTGCGCGCCATGCGGCTCGAAGAAGATTCCTCTGGACTTGAGGTTCTCTTCACTCTTCGCGTTACGAGCCAGTCTGACGACTGTATTACCGCCCAGGTTGCCTGTTACAGCGGTGCTGTCGACTCGACTCAGCCTCTAGATGCCTCCCAAGCCGCGCTCACATCTCATTTCACAGGAGGTGTGCGACTTTGGCTTGGCCAGCCCCAGAAGGATACTTTGCCTCCACGGACCAAACCTCTGCTTCCTATGGACACTTTGGACATGGAAGAACTGTACTCAAGCTTGTCTAAGGAAGGCTTCAACTACGCTGAGCTCTTCCAGGCGAAGTCAATGCTGCGGCGACTCAACCGTGCCGTGGTGACCGTATCCTCACCTCCCGAGGCCTCTCCGATACGCGCATGCATGCATCCCGCACCTGTGGATACTGCCTTCCAAGGTCTGTTGGCTGGCTTCTCTTTCCCGGGCGATGGTCGTGTCGGGAGCATTTATCTACCAACACGCGTTGAGTGTGTCAGAATCAGCATGATGCCCTCTGAGTCGGCTGCTTCAATCCTCACGGCCGACGCCACCGTGACCGCGACGGGTAAAACCACCTTGACAGGTGATGTGGACCTTTTTGACGCCGCGGATTCACATACCGAAGTGCAGATACGCGGAATCCACCTGACGGCTGTTGGGCAACGCCGGGATCCCTGGCTCTACGCAGGCACAAAATGGGCAAGAGATGCTGATTATGGCATTGAACCCGGTCATGGGTCAAAGCTTTCGGCAGCAGAGCTGGAGCTGTACGAGCAACTCTCACGTACGGCCCACTTCTATTTGCGCCAGCTTCGCAAGAAAATCCTGCCTCAAGAATTACTGTTGATGGGCCAGCACCGGAAGCATATGATGACATGGGTTCTCGAGCACCTGCTTCCCCAAATTGATGCTGGAAAGCACCCGGAAATCCCAGCCGAGTGGAAGAACGATACGCTCGAGATGGTGCAGCAATGGCGTGCCAGCCAGCCCTCAGACAACAATGATATGAACATTCTCCATGCCATGGGGAAGAATCTAGTTAGCATTGTCCGTGGAACCACTCCTCCCCTAAAAGTGCTTACGCAAGACGGCATGCTCGACCGTCTATACGTGGAAGGACTCGGTGCTAAGGATGGCAACGTCGACCTCGGCGCTATGGTAAAACAGCTTGCGCATCAGCATCCGCGCATGAAAATTGTTGAAGTCGGCGCCGGCACAGGTGGTACTACGCGTGCAGTCCTAGATGCCCTAGGAAATCAGTACACGTCCTACACATACACAGACATATCCACCGGTTTCTTTGAGAATGCCCGCAGTGTGTTCAGTCATCATATTAGCAAACTTGTCTTCAAGACGCTCAACATAGAAAATAATCCGGTGGACCAAGGATTCACTGAAGGATCATTCGACATGGTCATTTCCTCGAACTGTCTACACGCGACGCGAACCCTGGGCGAGACTCTACGCCACTGCCGACAGCTCCTCCGACCTGGCGGTCGCCTGGTATTGCTAGAGATTACTCGAGACTTCTTGCCTACGCAGCTGGTCATGTCGACGCTTCCCGGATGGTTCCTGGGCGTAGACGATGGTCGAGTCTGGGCGCCTACCGTTAGCGTAGAGCGATGGGACGAGCTACTAAAGGCCAACGGATTCTCAGGAGTTGATATAAGCTCTACTCCTTCGTTCTGTTCCGTCATTGTGGCGCAAGCAGTTGATGAGACTATACAGCTCCTCCGCGAGCCGCTTGCTGTTGCTCCAGCAGCACTCCCGCCCATGGGCGACATCCTCATCGTCGGTGGTGGTGCTAGTTCCGAACTCGCCTCCCAGACTCAGGCGATCTTACAGGCTGCTGTTCCCTCCAAGACTGTTACAGTACTTGCCGGACTCGAAGGCATCCAAGTACCCAAGGGAGCAACCGTGCTCGGCCTTGGTGACCTAGACAGTCCTGTGTTCTGTGACATGAACGAGAAGAGGTTCAAAGGACTGCAGGACATCATGGAGACGGCAGAGTCAGTTCTATGGGTGACCACGGGCGCAAAGTCAGGCAAGAACCCTGACGCCAACACGACTCTAGGACTATCAGCCACGCTGCGGGCGGAGCGCATGGACCTCAGGCTTCAATTCCTCGACGTCGACGAACCATCCTCTGTTGACCCGTCTTTCTTAGCAAAGATGCTTCTTCGTCTCGCCTTCCTAGACCCATCTAAGACTGAGGATATGTTATGGACCCAGGAGCCTGAGCTTGCACTGAAGGACGGCGCCCTCTATATCCCCAGGGTGCTATCTCTGGACACCGTTAACCGTCGGTCTGCTGCGAGGGTCCGGCAAGTCACGCAAACGATAGACCTCGCCTCTGAAGATGCGACAGTGGTATTAGATGAGCGCAATGGCGCATTCGAGCTGCAGGTGGTTCCTCATGATAGTGCCAGAGGAGACGATGTACGCCTGCAAGTTACGGCTTCATCCCTTCGTCCACTGACCTGCGAAGGATATGGACCTGTGTATGTGAACATCGGTCGGGACCTAGCGTCGGGAGAGAAGGTCCTCGCTCTTTCGAGTGCGAATAGCTCCGTAGTCAACGTTACTGGGAACGATGTCCTGCATCGCTGGCAAGACGAGGAACCAGGTTCGGACGATGCGACACAGCTGCACGTCTTCTTGGCTCGTGTACTTGCAAAACACCTGCTTGGCGACTTGAAAGGACCTGCGTGGATTCACGGTGCTCCGGATGATCTCAGCGCGGCCATTGACGAAGTTGCCCGCGAGCAGGGCCTTGCCTTGTTGCAAACCACGTCGGATTTGGCGAAGGCTTCAAGTGCCCGTTTCATCCATCCATACGCGGGCGAGGGAGATCTACAGGATATACGCCCCAAGGGCCTGCAGAGTTTTGTCAACCTAGCGCGTCAGCAACACGAAACACTATCTGCACTGATCCATGATTCTTTGCCTATCCCGGCCATCGTGAACAAGAAGGTCGAGGACCTAGCTGTCGGCTTGAGTCTATCTGAACTCCACAGTCTAGCTAAGCAACATCTTCACTGTGCCCAGGAGGTTTCTACGGACCGTGTTGGAGTGGTAGCAATCGACAAAGTTTCAACAACGACAAGCAAGGAGCTGGGGCCCGCGGCCGTGATTGACTGGAGTAGTGCTGATACTATCAATGCCCTAGTCCGCCCTCTTGAGCACCTCGGGTTGTTTTCCCCCGATAAGACTTATCTGCTCTGCGGTATGACAGGAGACTTGGGTATCTCAGTGTCCCTGTGGATGGTTGAACACGGAGCTCGAAACGTGGTCTTAACCAGTCGAAACCCCAACGTATCTCCTAGCGTGCTCGACTACTTGTCGCGCAAGGGAGCCAATGTGCGGCCCATGGCTGTCGACATTACGAACATTGACTCACTCCGCACCGCCTACGCTGACATCAAGTCCAGCATGCCACCCATCGGGGGTGTCATGAACGCAGCTATGGTGCTACGAGACCGTCTTTTCCATCGCATGCCCTGGGAGGACTTTGCTGCCGTCTTAGCACCCAAAATGGTGGGATCTAGAAACCTCGACGAAGTCTTTGGTGACGAACCGTTGGACTTCTTTATCTGCTTCTCGTCCACAACGTCGGTTGTCGGAAGTATTGGCCAGTCTGCCTACGCTGCCGCCAACTACTATATGGCGAGTCTTGTCCAGCGGCGAGTATCGCGTGGTCTTGCCGGCTCCCTCATTCACATTGCGATCCTGACAGGCTTTGGATACATTTTCCGTCGGGATTCTGAGCATGCAGACACTATTTACAAGGCCATTCTTCCGCGATTCGACCGGCAGTCAGAGACGGATCTGCACGAGATGCTTGCCGAGGCCATCGTTTGCGGACGTCCGGGCTCCGACCAGCCCGCCGAGCTTATCACCGGCATCCGGACCGTGTTCCAAGGCGAGTGGCGCGATGACCCCCGGTTGTCCTGCTACAGCGGCCAGCAACAGCTACAAGACGACCCCAGCCAAGCACAAGCCGCCGGGTTGGTCAGCGTTAAGGCCCAGCTCGCCGAGGCAGAGGATCCCGCTGAGTGCTTGACCATACTGGAAAATTGCTTCGCGCTGGCCCTGGGCAACATGCTCGAGATTGACCCCGCGCAGCTGGATAGCAAGATGCCCGTGGCCAGCCTGGGTATTGATTCCCTCATCGCCATCCGGATCCGAGAGTGGTTCCTCAAAGAGATGGGCGTCGATGTCCCGGTGTTGAAGGTTATGTCGGACAGCTACTCTATGTCGCGCATGTGTGACGATGTGCTTGTGGATTGGCGGAGGAATAACAAGTCTTAGATAAGGGGACAGAATAAGACGGTGAACGCCAAGAGAAAGAATAGGGGGAAGAGAGAGAGTCTCGCGCCATGAAATTTACAGGTTATGGGGCGTTAGGTACATATGTCAGGTTAGTTATCATGTTTAGTATTTGGTATTATAAATTTCAGGTTTCAATTATATACTTCCTGGGGCACCAATCGCTCACTGTGTTGTGTAAACGTTTAAATGGCTCGTCGTATTGAAATGTTGTTTCATTGAGATCATCAGTAAGACTTTTTTTCATCAGATCATGAGCCCGACTAACTGATGGATGAATAATCAACTGAAGATTGCTCGAAATACTTACAGTTATAAATATTTTATCAATGTAGTTCTTCCAGCTACGCATCGGTGACAGAGCGACACCTTCAATTCTTAGCTACTACCCTAACGAATTAGTCTAAGTATAGGGTGTTTTCTCACTGAAGCTTGCCACCTTGGAGGGTTGATAAAGCATGAGTAACTGCCAAAGTGAGGCAGAAGTAAACGTCAATTAAACGGCTGATAGGTGAGAACATATAATAAAGTTTGACTCGTAAGAATGTTACAGTGAAGAAGTCAAAAGGCTTATCACACATGTTGTAGTATAAGTAAATGAGAATAAGAAAAGAATATTTGTTATTTCATTTTATTAGTTTTTTACGCTATATTGCTTATATCGTTATCCTGGTTTGTTTCGTGAGAACCCCACCAGTTCATGAAATCAATTGTGAGATGTATGTACTATTACAAATGAATGCCCTTGATTCTGA
The DNA here is from genome assembly GCA_022495235.1 of Xylaria curta. Taxonomy (NCBI): domain Eukaryota; kingdom Fungi; phylum Ascomycota; class Sordariomycetes; order Xylariales; family Xylariaceae; genus Xylaria; species Xylaria curta. The sequence goes on along the minus strand of MU375905.1, from coordinate 20,522 downwards.
CTTCTCCCCCTCATCACATCCGTTAGTGATGCTCTGAATGCTCCATCTCTGTCTGTAGTTCTTGGATGAGCCGCCTTAACTTATCGTGCTCGTTGGGTATCTTCCCCACGATATCATTTACAAGGACGAGAAGGCCACCTTGTGGCGATGAGCCACCCCCGGCTGTCTCGGAGTGTTTAGGGTCTATCGTATTACCATTAGTCATATCGGGCGAGATAGGGGTAATATGACCGCCTGTAGATAACCTGACACCGTGCCACATTAATGATTTATCTTGGAAGAGGCTCCGGTCGATGCGGTTGATCAAGTGCATCAGTAGCTGAAGCACCATAACAAATTGGGCCACAGATGACGCCCCTACGTCGCCATGTTTTCCGTTCCATTGATTGTGTTGCTGTTGCTCTTTCTTTGATTGTAGGCACCGATGTATGGTGTCGCAGATGGCCCGGAACAGAGCCACGAGATGTTGGTGGCAGGCGAGGGCTAAGAATGCCAGCCCGTAATTTGTGGTAACCGAGTCGAAAAGACTGTCATCTCGATCTGGTGTGGTAATAGTTGTAATAATTCGTAATAGGGTATTTGTGTCCTCCAATGCCACGTTCACCTCGGGCGATGATACGGTTAGGGGCGCACGGCCTGGACGTTCAAGCTGACGTATAGCCCGCGTAGCTCTCTGACTTAACGACGTGAGTTGCGATGACACGGCATCCGTGGGGTCTTTGTCGTCGTCTCCATCTTCGCTGTCGTCACAGTCGTCGGTGGTGGATGGTGTAGTGGAAACAAGGGCCGCGTCTGCCCCGGACGGCGCCGCCAAGGAATTCAACGATGTTGGTGAAAATGGTTGGAGGTTTGCGTCCCAACCTTCGAAACCGGCGACAGCTCTGGTCTCGTCGGTTCCGGGGAATTGACCTACTAGGCTTGCGACGTCGGCTCCCAGGAATGGTCCGTTAGGATATAACGCCTCGGCTATGCCTTGCTCCAACCATGACGTGCCATTTAGATTCTTAGGCTCGGTGTTGGTATCTCTTCGAATCGACCGAAAAGAGCGACTGTTCGGTCGTTGTTTCACTGTAATAGAATATCTCTGTTAGCTGGGGATTCATTGCATAGGAAAGTCGGATGAACACATACAGCTATAAACACAATCTACGGCTGCTCTTGTACAACGCTCGCATGGTAAAAGGGACGTTTGACTTAGGGAAGGGGAATTACTTTTCCCTCTCTCAGTCTCATCTCGGCGACATCTCACCTTTTGCTGACGACAGCGGTCACACGATTGCCGGTGTGACATTACACCCTCTTTTTGATCTGTCTCCTCTTTTCTTTTCTTGTTTTGATTCGGGCTTCCCGGCTTGGTCGATGTTTAGGCGTTTGACTGCCGGTGGGTGTTGCTTTATTTAACATTATTGTCACTCAGATATGCGTTTTCTCGTCCTAGTTCCACAGTCTCATGTTGCGTGTCGTGCCTCAGTCCGGCAGGTTGGCTCTTACTGTATGTCATCTGAGATGCGGTCCTGTGGTCCGAGCTGCCATATGGCAAGAGCCTGGTAGCTTGATCTGCAAGGGTACACGATAATAATGGTTCCATTTTTGCGCTAGACAAGGGTAAATAACGAGGCTCTAGCAAGGGTAATTGCGGTGTATTATGCAGGCATCGTGAACAAAAATACCTTCCTCGAGCCTCCGGCACACTAGCCTGTCTCGCTAACAAGCTCAGTTTTACTCACTAGTAGCTAATCCACGTGGAGATGTACCATTATTGGTGCTTCCTTGGTAGAAAGCACCCTGGATACGGGCAGTTACGCTATCAGCGTCAGCAAGGATGTCTTCAACCGTACGAAATCTGGGGCGATTGTTTCCCGAACGCATTGTGCACTGTTTCATATGTAATCCCAATAGTAGCCGTAGAGTTAGATATAACCAGCAATAGCGGGTTTGTCACGAGAGTACTTTGAAATGTCTGTATACTCTGAGTCATACTCCGTACAAGGCTTTGTCCTTGTCAAGACTGATTTGAATCTGGGGATCTCACACTCTATATAAGGTAATTTGCGGACTCTTTTTATGCATGCAGGATCTAGGCGATGTCTTAATAAGCACTATGTACATATTGTTAGTTAGTCCTAGGCCCTAGCAGCTTTTACCTGTGAGGTTAATCGTATACTTTTCTTTGTGGGATAACTGCATCTATGGGTATTTCGAAGCATTTTTTTAGTCACTTTGTGCTTCATGCGCTGCATCTTTGAAGTAGAGCAGTCTTCGGTTTCGCTCGTTAAAACAACTCATTTTGGTATAGTACGGTAATTAAGCTACCGCATCAGGGCTTGGATGTAGGAAGCGAATGCTAATAAGTCTAAGCAGCCAAGAACTTAGGATCACCTAGTTAGACCAAAGGGTTCATACGATTTCTCTCAAAACGTGCAAAATCAACTATTTTCAAACTACCAATAATGGTGGTGAGGTTGGGGATCTCTATTGCCAAGAGCAGAAATTTATAGTGAATAAAGGCTAACCCGCTTTCATAGTTAATGTGCGACGGCGATACTGGCCGGGTGTGATAAGACTGAAGCTCGCTTACCGCCGGCCGGCTTCACTGTTTAGGTTATCACCGCATATTTGGGATCATATATCATTGCTGCATAATTGGGAATATTACTAAACAGCTTGAAATAGCCTATACTTGTTTCGATGCAGATGAGGCGAACAGGGAAAGAGAACCCTGGGTGGCTTGCGCTAATCTGGAAGTGTTTAAAGCTGGGGTGAGCGCTACTGTACCCGAGATCCCGAGCCCGACATGACGGCGCGGCGTCTACTTAGATTGTCCACGTCCCACGTCTCACTGATCCCTGCGCGCGGGCATGCGGGGGGTCCAAAGGCTTATACGGGTCTGATACGGGCCAAGGGTCTTGAGTCCATGGGCTCGGAATTTTGTGGGCTATACGAAGTACATTACTAGATTTTAAAGCTTGGAAACAAGATTATAGCATCTCTTCTTGAAGAACAATAAATTATCAGGCTTTAATAAAACTATGAATCACGTTAAGCTTTTTACAATTTATAGATCGAACCTGGGGCGCGCCCAGCCAAGACAGCTAGGTACCAACCCTAGCTACTGAAGCTAAGCACCCTCAACACAATGATTTTGCCAACCTCCATTTGTCTACTTCCGAGATACAAAAAGACCCCGCCTTACGGTAACGCGGATTGGAAGGAGCATTCTTTCAATGTGGCCACAAAACACAAATCGCATGTCACGTTCGCTGTCATTTCACTCTTGGCGCTAGTTGTGAACTCCTTCCGTAACGCAGGCGTTGCACTATACTAGTCTAAGTCTCGATTAGCTTGCTATCTCAGCACGGGTAGTTGGTCTCGCTCGGTCAAACCCATTCCGTCAAGCTAAAGCTTATCTAACGGTAGATGAAAAGCTTAGCTTGACGCGGATTGCATAAGGAATTACTTAAGATGGCTAAGTTGGCAGCTAAGAGAGGTGAGGGAGATTCACTCAAGCGGCGGGAGGGTCAGTTGCCGTAACTTGAAGTCCTGAGGTGGTCGTGTTGAGCTCTCTCAATTTCGTTACCCGACAGGTAGTTCGGTCCGGTAGTCGCCGTATGGAGCAGCTAGACAGGGCTTCAACTAGCTTCAAGCTGGAAATAGTGATTATAGAACATTTCTGACGCTAACTATGACAAGGGCTCGTAGACGGCGAAAGATATTCAAATGGCAACCAATCTTCTAGAATACTAAAATTCCTATAAAAGACTTAAGCCCTGTTCTGCCAGATAGGAAATCTGCAGACCGTATTTCCAAATAGCCTCGTTTCTCTCTCGCCATGGCTTCACTCCTGCATTCGTTGTTTTAGTGCATCATATGGGACTGGCTAAATGGGGTGAGCTAGAAGCTCAGACCTTGTAAAGCTCTTGCAAGGTGTTGTACCTGTACGACTGTGTTTCTAGGTGCTGTCGGGGGGTGATGGCTTTCAAGAGTCGGAGAAAATAGTCCCTGTATTCTTGGCATGTTGTAGTAGTGACGTTAAGATATTCCTCTACAATGGCTATAAATTTAGCACGCCATTAGTCATAATCACGTATTCATTTTCTAGGGCAAAGGAAACTAAACCTTAGGCCACAATTATAATGGATTATGATCAAGGGACCTGTCAATCCAATAGTAATACATCATGGTGAAGACCAACAAGATCGATCGCCAGGGGAGAATGGTAATTGCGAGGATTATAGTACCTCTAGATCTGGACCGTGATATTGAAATCCAGTTCTATCGCTTCTTTCAATCAATTATTATTCTAATAGGCCAAACCCTATCACACCAGAGCAGTCCGCCATCACCCCCGCATGTGCCAGCATTTTGATGAATGTGCTACATCCACACTTAAAACTTCTTGATAAGCTTTTTGTCAGTATACAATACCCTGGATAATAGGATAATGGCCGACCCTCCAAGGCATAAGACACCGCCAAACACCTTCACGTCCAGCCAACCGTCAGATCCATTCTGTAAAATGGCTCCGCCAATGGGCGCCACGGTGAGGGCAGGGATCGAGACGGCGAGGAAGACTACGCCCAGCCTGTAGCCAATCTCGGGCAGGGGGGACACCGAGATGGGAAGTGGGCCGAGAAGCCCAATAAAGGCTCCTGACACAAAGCCGAACATGATGGAGAAGCCGATCGCGATGGGCGTCGTCTTAGCAGGGATCCAGAGGGCAAACTGAGTGACTCCAGAAAGGGCACATGCAATGATGAATACATTCCATACTCCGATTATGTCAGCTCCATAACCGGAGAACAGACGGCCGAAGAGACTTGCGGCATTAAAGATAGCCACAATGTATTGAGACATCTGCTCCGACGTGCCAGCCTCTTGAAAGGCCTGCACAGCCAGATAAACGATGGGAATAAAGATTCCATAGGTCAGGACGAAGATGCCCAGCAGCAACAAGGCAAACCGGAACTCTGTGAAGGGTGCAGCTAAGCGACCGGTGGGCATCTTCTTGGGTACAGGCTTTGTTCTCGAGCGGACGGTGCAGATTGCGATAATTTGCAGGCCGAGGATGAGAAAGCCCGCAGACCTGATCGCCCAGGGGTATCCGACACTGTCAATCAGGCGACTAATCATGATCGGGAAGACGACACCGCCGACGGATGAGCCCGTCACCATGATGCCCATAGCAGTTCCGCGCTTCTTGGCAAACCATGTTGAGACACAGGCAACCGCTTTATTGAGTCAGTATGGAACGATTCAGGAAGTGCGGCGCAGATAAAACTTACCAGGCGAGTATATGCACGCAACACCGATGGCAGACACCACTCCCTGGGTCAAAATGAACTGATAGTACGTCTTCGCTAACGACGCCAGCATCAGGCCGACGACGTGAAAGAGCGTCCCGCCAATCAAGAGTGGCCGCGGTCCATATCGATCAAATATTATACCGACGAAAGGCCCCAAGGCGAACAGGAAGAAGAGTTGGAGTGACGGAATCCATGCGATTTCACTGCTGGAGTATTGCTTCAGAGGCCCAACTGCATAATACTGCTGAAAGCCGCCCACACCTGCGGAAGAGCATTACTGTTAGTCCATGATGTCGCTGTTGGACGTTGCGTGGCGGCAACGTACGAGGGCAGTGGGAATAGAAAAAAAAACCTACTATTGATCCAGCCTGGGCTAGAGAAAGAGCAACACCACCCTCCCAAGACAACCAACCACGCAACGGCGCCGCCGTCGGGAGGACCAGCGACTGCAGGCTTGTCATTAGGAATTGGCTCTATAGGGGCCCGCTCCGTGTCGGCACCGAGATCGGATTCCGACTGTGGAGCCTTCTCAGGGTCGGTCTCCGTCTTTGTGCTAGCCATGGCTAAAGAGCCGGATGGTCGGAGGATCGGACGGTCGGACGGTCAAAGAGCAGCGCCAACTGTGATACTCGGTGTAATGTCTCTCTACGTATCAGGGTATTTTGATCAAACCGCGACGAAAGGAGAGTGATCTATCGGGAGCTGAAGAGGAAAATGTAGGTTAGAGGAGGGTGGGCGAAATGGAATTAAATGTGAGTAGTAAGTGAGGCAAGCCATCGTTTAATTATTATGTTAAGTTCCTAAAGCAGTAAAAAAACAGAACAGCCGACAAGATTGGTGATTATGGCTGCGGCACGGTTGAATGTTAATAAACTAGCAAGAGACTCGGAACGATTATTGCACCGATTGCTCAAGGTCCTGACAAAGCTGTACCTGAGTGTCTATAAGGGGGGGTTGATTCGTTGACTCTACGGCATGCTAATACAGTTGCATACAGTAGTGCATGGGTGGCGTAACTATTACCGGCCCCGTACGCAAGGGTTAAAGTAGCTAAAACGCTTAGTTCTAACTTTTTCAGGTCGAACAATGTTGCGTTCCAAGCGATGTTACACAAAATAACGCTTTGCAATAAGATTAAAATTTAGAAAGGAGGACTGCCAAAATGGTGTAGTTGAAAATACAGATACAGTTGTGAATATCACAAACAACGAAACACCAGTGAGAGTACCCTAGATTAGGCATTGTTTGGCACCCTATCTACCAAGCCTTTGGTCTTTAGAAAGGAGTGATCTATGACAGCTTAACTCTACGTGTGACAGAAGGAGTGATCTTCTGTATAAGTTAATTGTTAGTCTGACTGCTGTTTTCAACGCATATTACCTGCCGATAAATCGTCCAAAAGCTGTCCTATTAGAAACGCTATCCAAAAAGAGAAAATAAAAACACATTACAGCAGGCAGGGGGTTCCACAAGCCGCTCGTGGCTAGTGCGGCTCAGCAGTAACTCCACATATAAGGACTTTAGTTCTGGGGATCTGGAGATATCTAGAGATAACGTAGCTAACACGCTTTTGGCTAATACACCCTTTTGGCCACCCCTTTTAACCCCTGCTTTCTTCACACACACAAAAACACCAAAAACACCAAATTAATTAAATATATTAGTACAAGGTAGCAATGCTTGTGCTTTTTGAACCTTATTACAAAAGCTAATTATACCGCGTAGTGCTGCTTTATGTTTTTTTTTTTTTTGCTTGATTTTTTCTGTTTTTTGTTTTTTTGCTTGTTAACGTTTTATTTTAGCTATAGTTAATATTTTGGCTTAATTAAAAGACTTATAGTTAATATTTTTAATATGTGTAGTTTTTTGTTTTTATATAAAGCTTTTGTTAATAATTTATAATATTTAAACATTTATTAAAGCAAAAATATAAATATTATAAAAAAAAAACAACTTTTTTATATATAAAAATAAAATATATAACTAATATTTTTATAATTATATTATTAATTTTGTTTAAAACTATATATATAATTTTATTAATAATAATTATAAAAGGTTATTATTTATAATTAATTAAAATTTTTATTAAATTATATAATTTAAGCTTTATATTTTTTTATATATTATATATATTTTAAATAATTTATTTATATATTTTTTAATATAATAAAAAAAATTAGCAATTATTAATTTATTAAGCTTTATATAAAGCTTTTTTATTAATTAATTTTATATACGTTTTAATTAATAAATTAAAAATATTAATATTTAAAAATTAAAGTATATAAGTTATATAAAATAATAAATATAAAAAAATAATATGTTTTATTTTATAATATTTTATAAATTTAATTATATAATAATTAAAATAATTATTTATTATAAATAATTAATATTGTTTATAAATTTAGCTTTTTATTTATTTATTAAAATGTTTTAATTATTTAATAATAATTTTATAATTTGTTTAATTATTAAAATTAATTTAAATAGCTATTTTTTTATTAAGTATTAAATTTAATTAAAATTTTTAAATATGTTTACTTTTAAAAATAATAAAAGCTAAAAAATAATAATTATTTATATTAATATATTTAATAATTAAAACTTATTTATAATTATTTAATTAATAAATAATAGCTTTTATTATATATAAAATAATAATTTTTATATTATTTTTAATATTTTTTATAACTTTTTTTTTATTTATATTATAAATGTTTTTTTATAAAATATTATATAAAAAATAAATTTATTAATAAATTTTAAACTAATACTTTAAAGCTTTATATAAAGTTTTGTTTTTTTATTATTAATTAAAATTATAAGCTTGCGTAAACATTAATTTAAAGTGTTAATTTAAAAAATTTTAATATTATTATTAACTTAATAGCTTAAAATTTTTTTTAGTTTTTAAAAAATAAAAAATATAAGATTTAAAAGCTAAAATAATTAAAAGCTAGCTTTAAACTTACATTTAAAAAATAATTTATATAATAAAAAATTTTTTTATAGCTAAAAGCTTTTAATAAGCTTTTATTACTTTTTTATAAAGCTTTGTGCTAGCTAATTAATAATATAAAGTTAAACAAAGAATTTTAAATAATTTAACGGCTTAATTAACGCTAAAGGCTTTATTAAAGCATAAGGCTGCAATAGCTTTTAAAATCTGATTTTTTTTTTTATTGTAATTAGCTGTATTTGGTAGTATTAATGGTAGAATTGGTGGAATTGGTGTAAGTGGGCACGTAGCAGTATTGGTGTTTTTAGTAAGTCATATGGAGAAAAAAGGGGTGGCCAAAAGCGTGTATTAGCCAAAAGCGTGTTAGCTACGTTAGACGCCTAAGAGTTCCACATTCTTTCAGGGTGATTGTGGCTGGTGGAGCTTGCAAACTTACTCTATTCGTCCAAACTTAGTTAGACTAACTCACCCCTATACGCAACCTGTGCGTTGCTCTAATAGGACATACGAAGCACTTTCGAACCCACGGTTCCACTCGCGTGCCTTAGTTCGTGGGCTTTGCGTGCAACTGCTTGTCTAAATTGATTGGGCTGATGTGCAGTTGTTAGATGAAATATAATTTTGCTCTCTGGGATCATCACGCATAGCCGTCACACGTACAGGTATTTGCACCTGCGTATCGTGAATCATATGACTAGGAGGCTTCAGCTTACTTGAGGATTACCTGATCATTCGAGATAGCCATAGGAGAACGTGGAAGCAAGAATACACTGGACCGGCAATTAGAAGCAAGGTGACTTAGAGATACGGACTGTAGATTGACCCCTAGACTGGATAGGGAAGAGAAATCTTCATGCTCTCTTTGATGCTTTAGAAGAGTTGCAATTTAATTATCCAAATTTTCTTCCTTTATCCTTTTAGCTTTGTAGGCTGGCCTTACACGAATCAGCCACAAGACGATAGAGGTTTTATCAAGACCCCACACAGATTCACGTTTGTCGCCTTGTTCGTCGTGTTTCTAAATGCAGCCATCTTTCTTATCCTTCTTGTCTTGAATGCCCAGCGCGAAATCGTGTTGCTTTAGAGACCATGCCTGCTGTAACGACGGCTAGTGATCTAGGGTTTGGAACTATATTCGATATTATAATAACCCTGGAGTGTCAAGGATGCCGTACAGTCTAGTCCTCCCTTCCAGCCCTAGCGGTGGTCTAGGTCTAAATATTCGAAAGCATCGCTCTCGCTCGCTTGGCCTTGAATGTTTAGGTCCGTATCGCTGTTCCGATGATTCGGAAAACACGAAAAGAATCGCGTAGCTGAATATTAATCACCCCTTCGTAGGATATAAACATGATATTACCGACCCTACTCCCTGGCCTACGGATAGTTGCAATCCAAATACCCAGTGGCTAGTCAGTGTGACACCTACAAGAGATAAGAGGAATCTATAAATATCTAAGAAAATATGCCATAGTATCCAAGCCTTCATGATAGCTTCAATTACAACCTTATTATTTTTATCTGGACATAGTTTTACAACATTCGTAAATAAGGCTCACACCTGCCGAGTGGTCTTCTATGTCCTGTATTCTAAAAGTGCTGGCCTTTATTTATCATAACTATCACGACGGCTACATATCTTTCACAAAGTATTCGCACATTTAGAATGAGCAATTGGTATCGAAGCCTGAAAAGCTAAAACGATTTGGGTTCGGCCCACACAACCAGACTACTCGTATAATCTTGATGCTGCGGAGTTTAAGGGGATTACCAAAGTAGGTTGTTGTCGCTTTGCAACCACCCACTGAAGGTAATATAATACGATAATAGTGAGTAGCGATTCCTCTGTACAGTATATTATGCTGCGAAAACAACTTCCTTCATCAAGGGATGTCCTACTTTATGACTATTACAGTATAAGCCATTTCAGGATTCACCTTCTTATCTCCGCGATGTAGTAGGTAATCTCCGTGTCAAGGTGACTCTGCGCATATTTTACACGGGATCGCATCCCAAGCTAATAGAAATCACCCAAATGAGAATGGAACTATTAACAAAGCAGATAATATAATTTAGAAAATCAACGAAACTAGAAATGCCAAGCTAAGTATGGCTTGTCCTCCCTTCGTTAAAGCCCCTGACTCAACATCTATACATTAATACGACAAACCCCTTAATCATTGACATTCGATGCACTTCGCACAGCTGTCGTACCTTTTGTCGATAACGGGGTGCTGGTTAGCCAAGAAGCGAGCTCGTATCATTTCGTGGCTAGCTTACCTTCTCACGAGTGATGTATAAAGCGTAATTATCGTCTGGTGATTAGAGTGAAGAAAATTTCCGGTAATAGTGGCCCTATTATTTACGCGTTAGGCTCTGACAAGAGCTGCAACAGATCCCTTACTTTCTTTGGCTTCTTCAGGCATCATCACTTGCGGCGCTCTATTTTACGTTAACTTGCATCTAACGCATTTGTCATGATCAAGGTCGTGTGTATGCTAAGACTCCTTCGCAACAGGGTTCATACGTAACCCAGTCGCAATGCGTAACCTGGTAAGTGGCGTTTCTGGGCTGCATGATTGGCCAGTTTGCGCCTGTGAACTTGACAAGAGCCGGAGTTTAGAGAGATTTTATCGAGGGAAATCCCGAGAGATCCGGCTATGACCCACATGACATGGTGCGCACTGATCAGATGAACGGGCCGTGCCGACGCATCTAGATAGATATCGTACCAAGATATGCCATTTTCTAATCTTAGTGCTGTAACCTGCAGGGTCAAGGGGTCCACGTGAAATTCGGCATCTTCGCGGAGATGTCGGGATTTGTTGCAGATGAAGCTGACAATATGTAGTAAAAATAGGGTGTAATTGTGGAGTGTGAAGGTGAGTTGTATGGCAAGCGAAGAAGGCTAGGCACTGCTCTAAGAGACTGTCCCAGGTAGGTAAGTAGAGCTAGTGCCCAGCGACAGACTTTCAAACCGCTTGAAGATATCCAGGGCGGAAAGGTTCGCTTGTTTATATAGATCCCTTAAGGAACAGCGTAATGCTCGGATAATAGCGTGTATCCATACTCCACTGTTAAATATTACAGTTACAAATTGTAAGCACGCTGCCTTATGTGCTTTATGAAACATTTAATAATACGTACCCTCGATGACAATTAATTATAAGCTAGGCAGATACATTATTTCTCTATTGTGTTCCCTATATTGCATGAAAGCTTGCACAGCTTCTCAATAACTATAATTAATCTCCAGATATGAGCTTAATCTTTGTGCGTAGCGTAAGGGGCGGCACGCGTAGGTGGGCAAAGTGTATGTGGCTAAGATACGTTCTAGTAACAAAAGCATGGTTGCAATACATAGAATATGAGCGAAATTTCTTGCTGCTTATCTCGTATCAATCGTGCTTGTTTCCGAGATAACGGATATTATATTAGCACGGGAAACTTATGGACTTTCCTACTGCATGAGATCAAAGTTTGTGACAGATACTACCATAAAGCGCAAGACTAGTGACCATACATTTGAAGCCGTCTTGTCACGTACCCATACTTGCAAGCGACTCAATAGCAACGAGTATTACTGCAATTCAGGTCGACATCGAAATTTGGATCATGGCGGTTGCAAAGCGAATCTATCTTGGCCTGAAACTAAAGCCTTTTTGTAGCTAAACACACTCAAGAGGCTCGGGGGCTCCCTAAAGTCATATGAGCGGCAAGACTTGCACGAGGCCTTAGCTGATTAACTACTAATATATCTATAGCCAAATATGGCTGTTCGAAGCCTCTTCCGAGCTCTGGACATCGAGTTGATGTCACATCTAATAGAAATAGCTTCAGCGATTCTGGGTGTTCCAAGAATTTTATCTAGCCACTACACATGCGTTCGTTGAAAATGTCACGAACAGGCACATCCTATAATCAATGCTTTCCACTACATGGGTTCTAAGATCATCAAGGCCGCCATGCACCTGTGTCGATGAGAACCGTGGAATGCTCATCTCATCTGTTCGAAAGGATGATAAGTCCATCAAAAGGGCTCGTGGTCGCTATTCGTGGCGGTAGATTCTGGTGGGAAAACTTAGAATCCCCTACAAAGGAAAACTCTGTTAAAGACTACCTCGATTTCTCGACTATCCTCCAAGAGGCAACGAATATGCTAGGAAAAAGGCGCTTTGGAGGTTTTTGCCAATAATAATGTCATTGTTCTCGCCGATTCTACCAAATAGCTAAGCTATGTTCTTCTAGATATCAGTTATCTCGGTATTTCCATCACACAACCTCGTCTTTCTTGCAGGCAACCAGCATGAGTGCACGAGATGAGATGCTTGCATACGCTCTTGGCGAGTCGTGGCACGTTAATTCCGGCCGCGATGCTTCATGTTTGGTTTTTTTATGGCTGGCAAGGGGCATCATTATGTCACTCGTTCAGTTCAAGGCAAAAGACAAGCATGAAGGTTTGGAAGGATATTTTATTTGCAAATATTTACTAGGTTAGGGTGCTAAGGAGGCTACACGAGTACAGTCCTATTTTTAAGGCAGGCAGTGACTTAAGTCAACGTAGACCAAAACTTTGCTTTCCATTCACCTTGCTCATATTTTCTGCTCTACGATCAGGCATATTTGGGTAGATGAATAGTCGTAGACTTAGACGAACTGCCCATATGATATTCAAGCCTTGAACTAACAGTTCTCGAATATGCGAATTGGTCCCCTGGGCCCATGTGAAAACTCAATATTGCCGGTCCAACAGATCAGGAAATACGGCCGAAAACCACGCAGAAGATCTTATACTTTTACATTAGACAAATAGAATATGGATCTTGAATCTCAGATCCTGATTTACCTTCTCTATCAGTATTTGTGACGTATACACTATATAAAGATAAAGCCGAAGCAAATACCACTTAGGGTAATAACCCAATAACCAGTACTTAGCTCACTCAAGCGTTCGAATGAGATTTCTCCATGGGTCTCAAATAGTGCACAGATAATTTTCTTATCAGGAATGCTCGTTAGGAAAGAACTTTGCCTGCGTTTGAGGTTGATGCAACGGGTGCGTCGCTTACCTGTAATTTCTGTAAGCTCTTTCAATGTCAGCACCACTGACCACGCTTCACGATGTTCCGGGGTACTCGAGTACCTTACTTAGGGGTGTTAATCAGTCGCACATTTTGGATTTAAACGATTCTATACTGCGGCTAAATCTGTAGAATAAGCATTGCCATTATGAGTATGATTTTCCAGGGGGAAACTGTCACTATAAAGATCAGTCTTGAAACAGAAAATGCTGTGATTTCTAGTAGTTATTGAAATCAGTTGATCGAGAAATAGTTCCAGTATACACGCCAACAAAACAAAATATCTACCTTTAAACACACTACCCTTTAGGGGCATAAGTATAGTACAAAATTACCATGACACTACCGATCTGATACATACACGAGTAACTCTAGTGCGCTCTACAATAGTTTTGATAGTAGAACACTCACGTGGTTTGATCACCCACCAGACTATGTTTGAACAGAGCACAACCGTACACCTACTAGGATTGAAATGTCTTTTATTAAATGCATATAAAGACTATTATCAGACCAAGAGACAACTTCGCCTTGAAATAATCAAGAAATGAGAATCTATTTATGCCTTACAAGGTCATATTTTTGGAGCGAATACTATAGTAATGGCGGAAAAACTGTGACTTTCTATTCCATTTAGCGCCCAAGTGCTACATATCTGCCCCAAAGGGCGAAGCTAGCGACCACTGAATACAGTAGTATATGTTCATAGCGGCTTCCTACTCGTCTGAACCCAGTGAACGTAGTGTGGCTCGTGTCCGAAAAAAGACAAATTTTAGGTTTGGTTCACTAATGAATATTAGAGCTGATGCGGTGTAATAAACAATTCAAATAATCACTCATATCAGCGGCAATTGGGCTTGTGTGGTGTTATAGATTAAATGAGAGAGGCGTAACAGTCAACGGAATGTCCATGTGACTTGCTGGGGTTCATATTGCTATGAATGATTACGGCTACACACGAGATGGAGAGAACTAAGCCTAGTTTCTGTAGTGCATCCCTAATGCGAAACAAGAGAGAAAATAACTCTTCAAACATTGGTTTCTTTGTGTTTTCTATACTCATCGTTAGCGCTATAAAGTTAGTGTGATGATGAATAGTGTGAATATGTATGAATATTAGTGTTGAGTTACTTGTCGATCGTGCAATGATTTATCTTATTACGTTTCTCCGTGTCTATTATTAGCCTTACGCTCTACTTGTAATCTTCGCGACGCGTTTCTCTCAGTCTGTGCAAAGAAAAGTTCCGTGGGGAATTTCCCATGCCCGTTGCGCAAATACATACCCCGACCTACAGCGACCCTAGGAGCTTGATTCTCCGTCTCCTTAGACGAATTGAGTATAGAATAGGTTAGCTCTACAAGAGAAGGGCAAGATTTCTCTAGACCGTGACTAACTAAGTATTCTAGGGCCCTGCGCTAGTCTAGTGGACGCAACCTAAGCCGTTAGTTGGCCACCAGAACAATACCCCACGCTGGCCTAGCCTGGCTTTGAAAAATCATGGCGAATTGTCGAAATAAATTATACTAAACATTCGTGTGATCGTTCTATTCAGCCTCATTTATGAACAGATGTAGAAAATGGATTACCTAAGCGGTAAACCCGACGGTTAAACAGAACTGTATGCGCGCCAATCAGCTTTCATCACATCGAGTTTAGAAAAGAACCACCTTGCGTTTGCTCGTTTTTGCTTGGTAGTGTCATAGTGTTAATGTCGGAAATGGAGATGACATCATTGAATTCGAATCCGGTTTTAGAAACTGTGTAAGAATCACTTCAATTAACTGACAAAACTTATTAATGAATAATGACTTATGTAGCGACCAGATGTCAGAACTGCCTAAGAAGCCCCAACCGCTTGTATATAAGATTGAGTTCGAGATGCAGAAGATTCGGAAAGGCGCGATGAGGCGGGGTGCATACGGTAGCCCCGATTCCGGGTACATGGCCAATTCTCGGGCTAGCTGTTCGCGACCCGGCGCTACTATGTCGGTGCAATACTACTTCAACCGGCGATGGATGCGAAGCGCCAGTTTCCGTATTCCATATTGATGGCGCGGAAGCTGGCGTCCGAGGGAAGAGAACGATTTCAACATCACTCGTCATCTGAAAAACATTATAGCCTTAGGATATAGAAACTCGAGAGTGGTAACTAGGACTCTTCCTCTCGTATCCTTTAATCCTAAACATCTGTCTTAGTCCGTGAGGCAGTACGTCAATACCAAGCTTTGCAAGACATAATTCTACACAATGTTGTTTGACATAGTATTTCTCTCATTAGCAGCCTCCGCTGCAGCCCAAACATGTTCCCTCCCTTCGACATACAAGTGGACATCGACGGGCGCATTAGCTAATCCAAAATCTGGCTGGGTCTCTCTCAAGGACTTTAGCCATGTCCCCTACAATGGTCAGCACCTTGTATACGGAACGACTCATGATTCTGGATCGACCTGGGGTTCTATGAACTTCGGTCTCTTCTCGAATTGGTCTAGCATGGGTTCAGCGAGCCAGACTGGCATGAGCGGATCTACGGTTGCACCCACGATATTCCATTTCGCGCCAAAGAACATCTGGGTGCTGGCGTATCAATGGGGCCCAAGCACATTTTCCTACAAGACATCGAGTGACCCGACAAATGCGAACGGATGGTCTTCGGCACAACCGCTTTTTACCGGCACCATCTCAGGCTCCAGCACTGGTGCTATTGACCAGACGCTCATTGGCGACAAATCAAACATGTACCTGTTCTTTGCAGGAGACAATGGCAAAATCTACCGAGCGAGCATGCCCATCGGGAATTTCCCAGGCAACTTCGGCACAGCATCAACTGTCGTAATGAGCGATTCGACCAACAACCTATTTGAAGCGGTTCAAGTATACACTCTTTCAGGCCAGAGCCAGTATTTGATGATTGTGGAATCAATTGGCGCGAACGGGCGGTATTTCCGCTCATTCACAGCCACCAGTCTGAGCGGGTCGTGGACACCACAGGCCACATCTGAGAGCTCACCATTTGCCGGCAAGGCGAACAGCGGTGCTACGTGGACCAACGATATCAGTCACGGTGATCTAATCCGTAGCAACGCTGATGAGACAATGACCGTCGACCCCTGCAATCTGCAACTTCTCTACCAAGGGAGAGCCCCAAGTTCTGGCGGAGACTACGGTAAACTACCATACCGACCAGGTGTGCTGACATTGCAAAAATAGAGGGCCTATGAGAAGGATTCTGAGACTAGCGGGGTGCAGCGAAAGCGGCACAGAGGACGGGGTCAAAGATATTACTAAAGCAATCAGACAATATAAGCTCATTGACGAAGAGTGCGTTATCATGCGTTTCTGAAGCGGTTACGATGAGTGCATACTCACCATATGCAGACCAATGGCGATTGAGTGGTCTCAAGCGGCAAGCTTGAGCGACATACAGTGACTATGCAATGACACAGAAATCATCTGGCCAAGTGCGACCAAAGAAAGTTCAAGTCTGAAATTGGATTTGATATTTCTCATTAGCTCTACGTGTTTCTGATAAGCTTGTAACACTCAAGTAATTGTATTATGGAATCGAATTTTTGCTATCCCTGTATGTTAAGCAATAAGAATACTATTCCTGAGATATGAGCAAGTGCACGCGTGACGTTCATGGCTTTTCGGCACACATCTAAGTAATTGCAAATAATCTAGTAGCCCAACTTGATGAAATCCTAGTCTAAATAGTGTAACCTGATAGTGCTGTGTTCCATCCTGTAGAGGCGCGGACGCTTTGGATTTCGCCTCATTAGCGAAGAAAGATATTAAGTTGAATTCATGTAGTATTAATAAAGATGAATATTCTATAGAATGAGTACTGGGGGCAGAGTTTTAACGTGATAAAGAGAAATACAGGTTGATACGATCGCTTCCATCTCCAGTTCCCCTCCTCCACTAGGCGAAATTTTCAAAGCGTGCCGCTTCTGCCTCATCTTGTGCACAGTAGTTGACAGTCCATTGCCATAAATCGTCAATCTTCTTCTCATCATAGCTATCCTTGCTTGACGATATCTCCTTCCGGCCCTCAAAGTACTTCCCGGATATCCCAGCAGTTTCATTGGAACAGGCCAACCGAACGAGAGAAGCAGCCGACTCTTCTGGCTTATGAATATTATCCGTGTACAGGACTTTGAGGACTGGCGTGACCTTAGGCAGCACCTTCTCCCAGACACAGCGCCCCAACGCATTAGCCTCACGCGCTAGTCCCGTACCTGGCATCAGGCCTGGGTCAAATGCATTGACGGTGATCCCGCGATCCGGAACTTTCTGGTTAAGTCGCTTGTGTAAGGCATATGTCCACATTATGTTGGCAAGCTTCGAGTTGGCGTAGTGCCTGCGCCCCGGACCGTTTGCAATGGCGGGTGGAGGGTGAGCTAGTTCTTCGGCCGTGGTATAGATTGCATCCGGTAAACCGCTCTTCATAGCAGGGTCGTGAGTTCCGCTTGAAGTGAGCACTATGCGGGCTTTGGGCGCAAGATGGGAGCAAAGAAGATGAAAGAAGAGAGAGTGGCCGACATGACTGATAGCAAAGGTAGATTCGACGCCTTCGGCTGTGTACGATGTCTCGCCAGGGAACTGTAGGGCAGCGTTGAGAAAGAGAGCTTGAATCGGCGGGTGGTTCCTATTGGACCAATCCTTTGCGAATTCGCGAACACTCTTTGAGTCTGATAGGTCGAGGGGCATGAAAATTGCATTGCTCTGTTTGAGAACTCCATTGATCGTATCGGCAGCATGTTCGCGATCGGATCTTGAGCAGACAACAACAAGCCAATCCGGATGTTGACGTGCGACTTCAAGCGCAGCAAAATATCCAAGGTTAGCAGTGCCGCCGGTAACAATAGCAGAACGTGTATAGGCCATCGTGAAAAGCGTATAGGGAGATAAGTTGAAGAACTGGTTTAATATAGGGAGTAGACCTCTATTGATTTTAGTGTAGTTATTATGAAACTGGAAGATAAGAACCAATATTTAGGGAGCATGCCAAACAGAACAATAATGAAGAAAATATGAAAGCTTTTGCCTTCTTTTATATCGCTACGAACTTCATAGGAGCTGGTATATCCTAGTTCATTCACCCTTATCTCCTGTGTTTTCTAGGAAAGTCCCTAAACCCGAAGCTTGTCTACGATGTGACTTGGTTAGTCAATAGTCCTTTTTAAAAATAGAAAACTCCCATGTGTCCCTGAATGTGCGAGTATTTGCCTAAGGCCGGATGGGTAGCTTCTCCGTCCTGCTCTCATGCTGTCGGGCGGCGTCTAAGGTATACCCCATGTTCTCGGGGCTCCGCGCGTGCTTGCACTCCACTAATCCCGCTAAGTCCATTGATAAGGAGCGGCGCGCATCCCGCGGATTACTCATAGCCAACCTTGGAGATTCGGTTAATCCTCGCTTATCTTAATTAAGCCGGCTATAGTGATATGCTACAATTAGTTTAACGCGCATACCTACCGGTAGCCAAAGAAGACGAGAAGGTATGTAAGTCTAAAGGGTGAAACGAATGCAGACAGTTCATGTCTTGGGTCTGTTCTAGTATTCTCACAGCGAACCAATCCTCTCACGCTATACAGTACATAATATCTCCATAAATGAGCGCCCCAATATCTATGAAAGAATTCAGCACGCTACTGCATGCATTACGAGTTGAAGCTACGAGATCCTAAAACCAAGCCTCTGCTGTTACCCCCAAAAGTTCTAGAGATGATTGAGATTTAGTTGGCATTTGCACGGGGATTGAAATGCGTTATATCTCTATGTTCATTGCTGATTTACGTGAGTAAGAGGTCGAAGGGAAAGTTTTGGATTGACATTTTCTTGCCAAGAGCCCAATGGGTCCGAAACTGACAACCCATTCGGAAAGTTCAAAGAATTATTCGAATCAAACGGGCTTAAGGGACAATCAATACCTTCCTCAAGATTAAAGGAACGCTATACGTTATCGTCGATCATACTATGTTATTAGGTGACTGAGGCTTCTACTCCAAGCCTATAGAACATGTACACACATCCCCCTTCCGCACCTTGTAAGCGATATCAAGAGAGGGGAAATAGAGTCGAAGTACCTATTGGGTTAAAAGCGTGCTTGGCTCGTAGGATTTAAGCCCCGGCCAAATGAGACGCACGTCAATCAAATATACAAAATGGTAAACGTATATTGCATATACACTGTATTCAGTGAAGGATGTATATGTTTTCACGTAATACTCCGTTGCAGTTTGTTGCTCATTTCCTCTTTCCACTTTTTGCCACAAATAATTCCTCCCCTTTCAGGCGCACGTTACGTTAGCCAACTTTATCTATTTTCATGCCAGAATAGCGCCGGGACGGTCCATACCAGACTTGCTACTTTGATATCTCTGTATTCTTCCTCATGGGTAAGAGCAATTGTAAGAAGGCACAAAGGACAATGCCTTGATCAGGGCTCATAGTAACAGCATGGTGGCTTGTGTGGTGGCTGTGCCCCACACCAGCCCCATACTGCTATTTACACTAACAGGAATACTGCCGGCTTTTGCTGCTTATATTCACTGCGCTGTACGCGCATACAAATACTTACACCTGTGTATGCCTTTGTTTTTAGCGAAGGAGGTACGACTGAGTGAAACAAAGGGTTCCTTGTTGGAAAAAAAAAGTGAAAAAAAAAAATTTTAAGGAAAAATTCCTAATTTTTTTATACTTTTAGAATTTAATAATAAAACTATTAAAAAATTTATAAAAATGTATTAATTTTAATATATTAAAAATTTTTTAAAAATTATTATTATTTAAAAAGTTATAGTTATATTAAGTTAAAATATTTTAATATTTATATTATATATATATAATAATAATTAATATAAGTTATATAAAATAAAAAAATTTAGCATTAATTAATAATATTGTTTTTTTATTAAATTATATTATATATATAAAAATATTATAATTTATAGCGTAAAAATATAGTTAATATAATTAAATATAATATTATTTATTAAATATTTAAATTTATAT
Organism: Xylaria curta; assembly: GCA_022495235.1. NCBI lineage: Eukaryota > Fungi > Ascomycota > Sordariomycetes > Xylariales > Xylariaceae > Xylaria > Xylaria curta. The sequence continues at coordinate 161 of MU375905.1, read as the reverse complement.
TTATGTTTTTATATAATATTAAAAAAAACTTAATTATAAATTATTTTTAATTATTATTTTTATTATTTTTATTATTTTATATTAAAAAAAATAAATTAATTAAATATTATTATTATATATTATAAATTTTTATATTTTATTTTATTATTTAATATTATAAT